>NC_051174.1:120419975-121014433 GCF_013339725.1 Rhipicephalus microplus | reverse complement strand
TTTGTGCGGTACATGGGCGATTTGAGTAATATGTGCTTCACTGTCTCTGTGCTGCCACAACATGGGCCACCATGTTGTGGCGCATGTTGGAACTTGTTAAAACATGGTGTGGTAGGCATAGGGCGTACCATGACATAGACTTGTGGTACGCCCTATGCCGTACATAAAATTGTTCGAGTATGCTATGTTCAGGAGAATACAATGATGTAACGTTTTTAGGGGGTGAAAGAATGAGTGGGAAATTTCCACGCTCGCTTTTGGGTCAACACAACAGAATGTGTCAGAAAAATTAGGCTCATTGAACTATTAGCCAATGCTCCTTTAAATCTTAGTCATACGCAAACAAAAACTTATGCAGTGAAAATATTTGGCCCACTCAACTCACTACACCTGGACCATTAAAAATGAATAAAACGTATGGGCGATAAAGACCAATTATTATTCCTACACACAAGTACACAATAACCAAGAAAAATTTTAACGACCTATGTGCCTCAACTCAGTGATAAACACCACGCAATGCGTTTCAGCTTCGCTATCACCACCTGATGATGATGCCTTCATCGTGGCTCTTGCCCCTCAGAAGGATTAAAAAAATATTGACATCTGTGTAAATGTTTTGGACATTTTGTGTTTTGTATTGTGAACATGTAATTTAGCAATGCGAGGCATATCAGTTTCCTCCATTAGGGGAGACTGAGGGAGTATAAGCGCATAATATTCGTGACATTCATGAACGGCGTTGCCCCAACCTTCTTCTTGGCCCATCCACCTTTTTAAGGGAATGCCATTGACAGGGGGCAATCATCATCAGAACCACAGCGAATTTCTTTCAGAGAAGAAGAAACAGAAGGGAAGTTACCTGCGTCGCTCCACCTAAGTGATTTCCTTTCAGCTGTACTTCTGGATTTCCGACCTTCCCTCGGTAAGTCGCGCTAGGGCTGCTTGCCTCGCCTATGAAATTCTTTTACCGAGCTCACGCGAGAAAATTCATCCAGGTCGTTCATTGCTTTGTAAATATGAATATGGTGTGATGCTCCGAACCTGTGTGAGCGTGACAAACTGAATCTGTTTCATAGGAACTGGTTCTTTGAAAACTCATTGTGCTTCGACGTTTCGTTGAATGGGTCCTCAATAAGTTTTTTTTTCAAGATAGAAAAAAGAACGCTATTGCTGGTCAAAGCTTGTATCAGCATGCGAGCCGAATATCTGCACATAACGCAGCACCAAATTCACAAATACTTAATGCATATGGCGTGATATAGCAGGATTATTTCGCCCTGGCTCACCTAATATATATTAGAAGTAAACACACACAAGAAGTACTGATGTCCTGTACCACTGTATATGGTCTGAAACATCTATTCACGAGTAATACGAATTTAGGATAATATAAATATGTGAGAAACTGAAAGTAAAGCCTTTCTCCCCTCATTCACAATGACTTCGTTATCTACTCAGGACGTATTTATAACCACTTTGGATGGTTTTATAAATCATATTCGCGTGGGCGAGACGTAAGCCTGTTTTTAAGCTGTGGACCATGCGTTGCTGTCACGTGGTGCCATTGCGCATTCGTGAATAAGGTGGGTTGGCCTATATATATCCCGTCAATTCAGAGTTTCGCCACAAAGTGCGAAGAAATGAATTTGATAGCAAAGGATTCTTATAATGGACGGGAATGACCTACCTGCTGAAGTTGCTACCATCATGGACCAATCTCGTTTCAAACACGCCATTGTAGTGCCCCCATAATTAATGTACCCATTCTGTTGCTGTCGCTACGATATTGTAACCCTCCTTTCTTGTATTGTGTCGCAGCCCTTATATAGAAGTGCCGCCATAACTTCTGTACATAGTCTGTTGCCGTTACCATGTTGTTACCCTTCTTTCAAGTGCCGTGTCATCCCCACCCCTCATGTAATGCCCCTATGGGACCTTTGAGGAATCAATAAATAAAAAAAAATAATACGTGAACTAATGTGATTATTTAACTCAATTGGGATCCGGTCCGGTACGCATATACAAAGTGACGTCATGATGAAATACGTACGCTCCGGGCCTCGTTGCAGTTTAGTGCTGTATCTTTTAACATTGCCCTTACTCCTTGCCCTGTGAAACGTTGGTTACGCTTCCACCAACTAGCCCAGCGTTCTACTTTCGTGACGTCTCTCACTTCAAGGCGAAGTGGGCAGTGAGAGCACATCGCGTACAAGGGTATGAAACATACACTTAGCCTTGTCGAGATAGCTCGTTCGCAGACGCGCTCTTGGTCGAGGTTCGCAGTCAGTGCCTGAGGGAGGCGCCAATGGAGGAAGGAAAATGAAAGAAGGAAAAGTTACGTCATGCTGCCAGCCCTGGAAAGGCAAGCTTATTCGAAGCCAGCAGTGGGGGACCAACACGTGAACTTTTGCGTGAAGATCGCGCTCGGAACGAGATACGCCGACACTTTGCGGTTGAGCAGCTGACAGTGCTTAACCGAGCGCGCTTCATCGGCGTAGTTGAGGTGGTCCAGTGAAGAGGTTCAAAGAGAGAACGCAAATGGAGTAACAAAAACCTACCGTATGCTCTGAGGTCTTGATCACGGGATGTTCCGACACAGCGGGCTTCGGTAGGATTTCGCGACACACTCATTATTTTGTCCTTGCTTCACGGACGCACCAACTTCATTGGTGCTTTGCATCTTTGACCACTGCCGTCAGCCTGCGCACTTACCGTCGTCTTGAGGCGCGCGCGTCAGCGGCTATCGTGAGCTTTCAGTCGCGCATGCGTATACAGGACGCGAGGGCTGACTTTATCAACATGGACGCGATGTGGAAGCTGATGGTGGCGGAGACAGTAAGAACGAGTTTCGAGTGTCAATATAATTACTATCGTGATAAAAAGTGGAAGCAACGCGCAATAAGAGCAACGGTGATGTAACATTAACATAACGAATCGGCCCCATTTTCATCGTAACCTCAAATATCTAACTCAAAACATTGCAGGGGAGTCAAAACGGGTTAAACATGTAAATTTTGGTGCTGATACTTCGTTTTAATTCTTTCGGGTACAAGTTAGTACGTGAAAATAGGACGCCAATATAGCGCACTATTAGCGTAATTATGCAGTAACTTAAGAAAGAATTCCAGAGTCGCTTTTATGGATCTATAGTTATTGCGAGCGTGTTTTGCTTTCTAGGCATTTTGAGTGTCCTCCTGGGAGCATGTGGCACACCACTCACGGCCTCCGCGTGAAAGGTGCAGCACATGGGCGGGGCCACCTCCTGTTCCGTCCGCATGGGCGTTCGGCAAAGCACCCTTCAGGATATACGTCGTACGCTTCGTACACTCAAGGGACTGTCGGGTTTGGTATGAAGTATTTTGCTATCGTAGGTCCCATGGCCTCCACAAATGCTTCTTTTAAAGGCACGGAAAAATGAACTTCGACGAGTATTCGGTTCCGATGCGGTGTTTCCTGTCTGCGAAATCATTGCGGAGCTCCTTAAGAGCTCATGTGCACACGGACTCATTATAACGAACTCGTAAAAGCTGGGCCAGAACGGCGACCATAAGAGTGCGAATGGGAAGGGGTATAGGACGGGGCCTTCCCCTATCACCATCTAAGAAGGGGCGTGAATTATATCTCATAATATTATACGGGCAGATCTTTCATGTCACCTTTTAACGCGCTGGGTAATTGAAAGACCAAGAATTAAAGTCACTTTCAAGAACAGTTACCACTCTTGAGCTGACCGGACCACTTCCTAGATTCCTTTTATTTGGCTGTCCATCAAGAAGCTTGAGTTAATTAGAACTTGGGTGACCGGAATGCGTGTTTACAAAATGAGTGCTCCCTAACAATGTTCGAATAATTCGATGCCTGCAGTAATACCTGCGCTCTTGTGGCGCCACATTTCAATGCAAGAGGATTATGATTAGATTTAATTGTGTCTAAAGTCAATATAATAAATTCTTTTATTTATAGTGTGTGTATGCGTGAACAACATAGATTTTCAGGGGGTGTTGGGACCTTGAATTGGCTGAAAAATTGTGTTAGAAACGTAAAGAGGGCGAATTTCACCAAAGCTTAAGAAATATATTTGTTTTTGACCAGCTTTGATCAGAGCGTATCATGAGGCACATTTCACCGTTTCCGTCTTCTTGCAGGAGTCAGGCGTGGTCGATCGTAAGTATATGCTCTGTCCCTTTTTGGTACGCACTGTAAATTGCATCTTGCGATCGAATTCGGAGTGTGCTTTAAAATATTAGAAACAGTTCTTTAAAAATAAAAATATTAGTGACATTCAAGGCAGAAATTTGCCGATGCCGCTGTCGTCGGTGTGTTCTCTACAGAATAAGGTTCAAGTGCTGGAACAACCGAAGACATCCCAGGTATAGCTAAGTGAGGAGATTGCGTGTCATTTGTTTTAGTAAGCCCGACTAGGGACTTAAAAATGAAGTGTTTTACGCAGGTCACGAACAAAAAAAAAACAAAAAAACTAGACGCTTTCTTCGTTTGACAAATAAGGTGTGGGAATTGAATGATTTCAGTGTCGGATAAGAACACTTGGCAAATGGCGAAATTGAGCGGCGATGGGGCAACACGAAGCTCTTGAACATGTTCCTTGTATTGCCGGTTACCTATCGTGACCGTGATTGTCACTACCAGCCTGACTACCCATTATTATTATTACTATATTATTATTATTATTATTATTATTATTTTTATTATTATTATTCATAATGATACCTGTCAACCATATAGGCTGCTTCTGTGGGAACATGTTCATCGCTATTGATCATCGTTACCATACCGACGACTGATGATGACTATCATGATGGTAATGATGAGTAAACATATTCCGTAGGGTTGATAGCTGTTCAGTGACACGACCGTAGTCTTCCGTCATGGAAACCAACTAACCAGAGAAATTGTCGAAGCCTTCCACATTAAAAAAAGAAAAGAAGGATGCATTAGTCAGTCATCGGTTTCGTTAAGTGACCGAGAAGCCAGCTACCTCGAAGGACTTAATTGAGATCAGTGTTTGCATGTGTCATACTCTTCTTTTTTGTCGTTTCAAAATGTTGTTTCAAACACGTGTGGATTCCCGCAAATTTTTGTGTTTTCTTGTTTTTTTATTTGATGTTACCCAGGGCTGTTTTTAGTTATGTCATCTTAAAGTGTAAGCGGAACTGCCGTGTACCATCACTTGAGTCTGCGCAAAAGCTTCTGTTGGCAATGATTCAATGTTCGTAGTTCTTTTCTGTGTCACTAGGGTTATGGGTTATATATGATGTGCTGCTTCTGAAATAAAATTAGTTGCGAGTGTAGCGAGTGGCGTGTGTTCTTGTCCTCTTCGTCCCCGTGAAAATTGCGCTACTACACCATATGGTTAAATGATATTCCGTAGCTACGCAAAACACATTGTGTATATTATGGAACTCGCTGCCACTAGAACCCACTGTTCGCCCAGGCATTACTTTCCGAGTGAAACCACTCCAAGCATTCACCTAAACCATCAAGTAATCACTGTTTTTCAAGTGCTGCTCGATTCATCTCGTGCAGAAGGACTGACCTGTTGACAAATGCAGTGGTGGTGATCTTATTGTTTACCAGCATTGCCACGAGCATGATAGTCATCTACGCCATACTGCAAGGAAGTAAGTTCAACCTAAAACTTGTTCCTTGGTATTGAATATTCGCATAAAAGTTAGTACTATAACAAGTTTGCATAGAAGTATTCAAAAACTGGTGCGCAGTATACCATGACAGATCGTGGAGGTGGCGCGTAAAATGGTTACGTCAGATACTGAGTGTTTTCTAGAATACTTTTGAATGCCCATACGCACAAGGCTTTGAAAAAACAACAAGAAAAGGTAAGCAAAAGTAAACAGGTCACGTGTCGCACATTGCTATCAGTGCGGAAACAAAGCTGTTTACAAGTAATTGATTGTTTTATTCATAGATCTTGTGATAAGATGAAAACTGAGATTGTGTAGATCCGCCACCAGTATTACCTTACCTGTAATAATTTGAGTGTATTTCTTTTAGCCATATTCGTATAATCCACTGGCAATAAGGCAGTGGCGTAGCCAAGGGGGAGTTCAAATCTTCCGCCTCTCCTCAAAAATTTCGAGATTTGCTTGCGCGTATATCGTTGCCTAAATAAAAATCATACGAATGAATATATATTCAGTATGATTCAATTCTTCTGGAACGTGTCTAACATTTAGCGTGTGAAAGAAAAAAAATGTTTTTTCTGTACTCAAAGGTAGAGTCACAGGGCCCATATGCACTTGCCTACATATGAGGGAAGGTGAAAGACGTCTACTTCTTTTTCACTTTTTCCATGTACTGACCCTTCACTAGGTTCTCATTTCGGGGACATGGCGCTGTGATTTACATTCTCTGGGATCACAAGCTCTATGCAATTCCTGTCCCCCCCCCCCGGGATCGGCCTAGCTTCGACTAAGTGAGGAGGACATGATGTGACGTCACGCTATGTGATATACCAAGGGTGTCACTAAAGTGTCGTAATTACTTCACAAACGTATGCTATCAGCGACGCCACGATGATGTGATACGAGCCGTCACACGCGGCGATGATTTTTAGCATAACTCGCGTTGACGTCTACGGTGAATGGCCGCTTTGATAAGTCACCTAAGGCTTTTGCTTTATTAGGGGTAGAAGGCAATGGTGTGAAACCTTCTGGCAGCAGCCTCTGACACTCTGTAGCTGATTTACTAAGATTTGTTCTCAGGGCCCACGGATGATGACCCAACACGTGATCCCGAAGAGCCGGCCATCCGTGAAGTCACCGAGGAAAGCCTAGAAAGGGCTGCTACGCTGCTCATTCCGGTAAAGACGGCAAACGTGGCGCCGATGTACACACCATTCACAGAGCAAACCGCAGTGGTGACGACAACGACTACTACTACTCCTATAACCACGCCACAACTGAAGACCACCAACATGGTGGATACAAGCTCCACAACACCATGGACTACCACTACTACGCCAAAAGCCACGTCTACGACGGCTAGGACTCACAGGACGACTACCACACAAACCACGTCTACCACACTGACGACGTCTACCATACCAAAGACGACTACGGCGCCAGTTACGATTACCACGCTGGAAATTACTACCGCCACGCCTAAGAGAACCCCTATGACCAAGGCCTCGACGACTACGCCTAAGTCGACCGCCACCAGTTCCCAGACGACCACTACACGTTGCACGACTACCACGCCGGCAGCGACTACCATGCCTAAGGCGACCACGATGAAGGCCACCACGACTACGCATATGTCCACGACCACTAGGTCTAAGATAACAACCACGTCACATACGGCTACCTCACAGAAGACTACCAAAACGACAAAAACCACTACGCAAACGACTACCACAGTGAAGATGACCACCACGGTTAAGAGTACATCCACAGCAAGCGTGACCATCAGAACGACCACACGAAAAACGACTACGCCTGTCAACATAATGACCAAGTCGACCAGCGAACCATTCCACAGTGAGTAGACAAGCCCAGCGTCTTGACCCGATCATCTAGATGTGAATCACCTAAGGAATAAGGTGCTTTCAGCTCTATATACAGGGAATAGTTAGTATGCTTACGAATACTTTACTCGAGTGGGTAAGTCATTGCATACTTAGTTTCCGTGTATACAAATTTTATCACGCTTGACGAAGTGGATGAATAACAAAGTGTAACTCATTCATTCCAAGAAAGAAACTTGCGCCTACACAGTATGTCATGTCGGATACCTTTACATCAATGCCTATTCATTGAGGGGGTCTTTAACCTGCAATTGATTAAAGGAAAAGTGTATTTTTATTTTTCCATTTCGCCTCCTTCATAAATACGCGCCCACTCGCCCATGCTATAAAGTTGTTTTTACAGTCCATTCCTGGGGCTTCCACTCCTCTGCTTCGAAAATACTGCATACATAGAGTTCAAATAGTTGCACATATTGTGCATTGTTTTATCTGTCCAGCCAACCATCCCTGCACCACAGCTGTCGGTCCTAGATGCGCCAGTCAACGCTGAAGCGCGAACAGAGCGCTTTTGCTGTGTGTATCTCTATTTTATGGTTTTTTTTTTGGTTGGTAACAACTTTTTATTGGTAGTCCTGCAGAGATTTCATCCACTGGGCGTTAGGTTTCCCACGTGGGGAAGTGGAGGACCTTCTTGACTACCACTTTGCTGGCTTCTGAATGATCCACAGCTGGTCGTCGAGGCTGGGGCTGCGCAACGCCTTGGGCCATTTGGCGGAATAGTTTAAGAGTCAGCACGTTGAGGGTTTTCGGTACAGCTTCAGAGCTTGTGGGCTAATGAGGGGACTTCAGCGCGGTAAACTTTGCATATGTGTTTTTCTATACGCCTTGATAAATCATGAACCACTACTCGATATCGCTAAACCTCTGCGCACACTGAAACTTGCCTGCAGTCGTGAACCTTCAGCCCCTGCTGTGCACGATAGGCTCCGGAAACTTCACGACGCAGATGTTCCCGCATGATGGGCTGTGCGACTACATATTCTACGACTCGATCTACAAGAGGGGCATCAAGACGTTTCACACCCCGGACATGCTCTTCTTCATCGAAAAGCGCAGAGAATATAGCCGCACGACTTTCGGCATAGGCTTCACCTACGAGTAAGCAGCTAGTTCGCTACACTTAAAAAGGTCTCAGAACATTTGAAACCACAAAGAATGAGATTATTATTCTTTGCTGGTGTTCCTCTCAATATGACATGATTCGTAACACCCGAATCTGTTTGTGTGACGCCATGAAGAAACAAGCTCTAAAGGGTACATTTAAAGGGATATCAGCTGTGACTTGTCTCCTACTCCGCTTGGCCACGCAGTCTCGTGTGACTATCACTCGCGATCAAGCTACTTCAGTTGGTGTTGTGCGTTGTCGAATGCCCAAGCGGAGATAAGTGTTCCCAAGGAACAAAATATTTCGATAGTACAAACGCTCGATGCTGACTTCGTCCACGATTGTTACGAAGAAGTAAGTGGTTAGGAGAAGATAGTGCCTAAAAGAAGGATGCTTAAAGAGAGAAACTGTTCGTTTGGGTTCGAACCCTGAATGGTTGAAGGTGCCCTTGAAAAAGCTTGAGGCTGCGGTGGTAGAATAGTTTGCAAGCTTTACAACAAACTTGTCCGTTTTTTTACAGGCATACGACCGTGATTTCGGCATACGACCGTGATTTACAGGCGTATCGTCCGTGATTTCGCAAAGTCAGAATCCCAACGCGCCATTTATTCTGGGGTTTTTCTGGAAAAAGAGGATTTACCATTTCGGTGTCTTGGACACTCCTACATTAGGTGTTCGGGACACTCCTTTGAAGGGCTCCAAAGCAGCCGACGTGAAAAAGGCGTTGGATTTACTCAAGGTACACATACTTTTCTAGTCGGTAACACCTATTTGGAAGAGATGTGTGAAAATTTTCAAGCGTTGCTTCTTGTAAACAAATAAAGTATCGTGGTATGACAGCCGTAACCCATAGCTAATATTCGCCGTGAATGCTTGTTTATTCCAGGCCTTTCAATTACACTATTGCTGAGAACGAAAGTATGACGTCTTAAAACAGATGGACGTTTGATCCCTTACTTACAAGTGGAATGCATCTTATAAAGACCGGTTCATTTCGTTATGGCCTTGTGTCCCGAACTTCAGCTGTGCATAGAGGGTACAAGTCGAGGAAGTGGAATATTCGTATATCTAAGTATATTTTGCTCTCTGGCCCGAAAAGTTTGATAATTAAGAAGCCTGGTTACACTAAATGTTTTACTTCACTGATAGGATGTGCTTCTGGTGCGCAAAATTCAAGATAACTGGGCCATACCACTGTCTCACTAGCCTTTCTTTTCTAGCTTGTAAAGTTTTAAATGATCTTATACACCAAAGTTTATTGCTGGTAGAATGAGCCGTTTTCACTATGCGCTAGAAGTGCATAGCCGTTGTTTTGCGTCAATTTATGAACCATAATTAGTGTAATAGCTGTGGAGAATTGGCCTTTAAAAGAGAGTTTGCTGCTGCTAACGCTTCAAACAATACATATGCAGTTTCCATCTTCGTCACCAAATCTAAAAACACTCAGCTTTGTGTTTTTTCCCCTTAATTACAGATCATCAGTGACTTCTCTGATTATCAGAGACTACGAGGCCGCCTATGCTTGATGGTTTTAGCCGCGGGTGTACCAAACGACGCGTGGGCAGAGTTCTACGCCGCACGATTTTCGTAAGTTGACGTTACTCTCTAAAACAAGATGACTCCAACGTTAAGTAACGTAGCCCGACAAGCACGCTTCTTGAGTGGACAGACTGTTGAAGGAGAAACGGCCGAGGGGTGCGTGCCGTCTTTAAAACCGTTAGTCTGCAAAAGGAGGAGCCACGTAATAGGTGTAGGCTGGGCGCACACCGCCGTGAAAGAACTACTCATTCCTGGGTCAGTCTTTGGTCTTCCTGCTAGTGGTCATGGCGATGGTCGTGTCGTAGCTAGAAAATGAGATGATGTAGGATTCATGCCATGAAATTTTCAATATTGCCGCGAATGTTTTTGCTCTATGGGTCCGAGAGGGATGGCCTTCTTCCCTCATTATCTAAGAGGGGGCGTTAATTATGCCCCGTAATATTGTGCGGGCAGACCTTTCTTGTCACTTTCAATGCGCAGTGAGATTGAAATAGAGCATAGCTAAAGCAACTTTCGAAAAAAAAAAACAACAGTTTCCAGTTTCGAGCTGACCAGAACAAGATGGTTAGCTACGCCAACCGTTAGAGAAGCTTCGCAATCGTAGTTGTTCACTTCATTAAAATTACGCGCAATACACGAACAGTCGCGCTTTTTGCAGAGCTTGTGCGACCACCATTATTAAGGCTTTTAGTTCGATATGTGAAGTGGAAAAGATTAT
This sequence comes from Rhipicephalus microplus, assembly GCF_013339725.1. Classification (NCBI taxonomy): domain Eukaryota; kingdom Metazoa; phylum Arthropoda; class Arachnida; order Ixodida; family Ixodidae; genus Rhipicephalus; species Rhipicephalus microplus. Next base: position 121,003,507 of record NC_051174.1, on the reverse strand, counting down.
GAGTCCCACCTATGATCAAACTATGGATGGCCGGAGGTGTTTTTCAAATTATCCTGGAGCTGACCAAGGAAGATTGCAAAAACAAACAGATGTATAGGGTTTCTTGAAGGGCCAGTTGGTACATGATACTGAGGGGGCAAGCAAAAAAAAAACTCGGGACGGAGAAAGATTAAACACATGACACAAGCGCTGTGTAAACACAAACAGATGTATGTCTCTCTCAAACAACGGCCCTCCGGGATTATTCCGCGTTTTCACGGATATGAGGACCGCTTGAAGAAAGTGGCCACTCGACACGAAGTTGAAATGGTTTTCTGTGCTGGCAAAAGATTAAGCAGTATTTGTCCTGGTTTCCAGAGGTGCCATGGCTCTGAGGATCGTGAAAAAAAAAGAAATTGATTCAATGTGAAACATGGCTTGCATTTTGTGCACTGTAAACAGGGAATGGTTTATTGAATTTTTTTTCGAGTGTGGGCGGTGCTGCATTGGTCGCTCGGGCAGTTGCTTGAATGGCAGACTTCCTGAGAGAGCACCATAGCTCCCTCAAAGGAATAGCCTACTTGCACCTCGCGATGCATGGCTGTGACTGCGAATGAGAGCCTAGTTTCTCCGACACTTGAGAACAAAACATGAGAACAAATTATCAAGGAAAATCATCCGGGCCTTTTTGATAAAAAAAGAAAGGCAACGCGTGTGTATGGCAACCTTCCATGAGCTTGCTGAAGTTGTGAATGTACGCGATCTATTGGATCTAATGGGGCGTATCCTTTTTTTTCCTGTCTTGTAGAAAATTCAGGTTAAAGTTTGCGCTCGTCCTATCCACTCTTTTTTGTTCCCGGTTCATGTTTCCTGGCGCTTCAAAGTTGTTTCCTAATTTAGTTGTGCTGCCGTGTGGTGAAGATAATTTTTGAGTTATACAACGAGGCAGACAGTAAAATAAAGAGAGAGCACCTAGTCTGAAAATTATTACCGTCATATTTAGAAAGAAAAATGCCAATTTCTATTTTCTGTGGTAGAAAAATGGTTATAATTTTATTAACAATTTTGTCGAGTTTTTGTAGCAGTACTCAGGCTTTCTTTTTTTTTATCAGAATGGGTTCGGGAACTCGACAACCTGTTTTACTTTTCATACCCACACATTCGCAGTCCACTGTGGCCCTTCATATTCATCAGCGTCGGTCACTACGATAAAGGCGACAACACATTCACCGACTGCCATGTCATGCCACCGACGGTGTTGTCCAGACCAGCGGAGGTTGCCGCGGAGAATAGCAGTTATGAATATGACTTGGTAAGAATAGCTTGCACACAGTGACGCCGACAATCCGATTCTTGGGATTGTAGTGCGCTTGTTTAATTTTCATAAAAAATTACCTCCTTACAAAGTTATAATTGGTCGTCTGATGCTTAACTATTATGCGTACGCTTTACAACGTTTTGGATGGAAATCAGGCACTAGAATGTTTCGGGCACATAAAATATTTACCATTTATAGACCGCAAGGCTGAAATTGGGCAAGCTGGTGGATGGTTCTGGACAGGCAGAACTTTTTGGTAGGTTGCTTTGTGCCAAATAAAGGGACACAAAAGAGAACTATTATTTCGAATTTGATAGTGGAAATGGTGGTCCAGAAACGTCGTAGGGTTGCTTTTGTGCCAAGGAAAGGCTTACTTATATTGGGTTTTAGTGGTCCGCGTCGGGTTAGCGCACTTTAAATTACCCGCCTTCATGAAACATCTGACGCCTCTGTTGCCATGCCCAAAGTTGCCGCGCTGTAATGCGGGGTCGCCGACACGACAGTAGCAGCAGAGGTAAAGTAGCGGGAGCCACAGCAGCAACAATGGCCAGTTAACAATTTTTAGCAAAGTCCTTAGAAATTACAGGCGTGATTGGTTCAACTGGGCACCACTAGATCGCATGACCTGTCCAGTTTAACCACGCGAATATTGAATTTTTGAACCACTCGCGCCTTTTCCCATAGTATAATCCGGCGTTTTTTTTTCTCATGGATCAAACAGAAACGAACAAACAGCATTTTTTTGCTTCTATTGATGCACGGAATGTTCTTTATTTAGTGTAGGTAGATTGATTTCCAGTGATTAATTGTAGGTGGTTTGTCTGACGTCATTGGGATTATATTCAGATGGTTCCTACTACAGCGCACGTATTTTTGTGCATTTATTTACCTTAAGTTCTCAGTAAGTAGGGCACTGCTGTTGCTAATATTGTCGTTTAGACGTTGTCATACATTGAGCTCTCACTCTGACGTGAATTGTTAAGAGCCCTTAGTGCAACTCGAAAGGAACAAATGAAGTGCCGACGAAACGAACAAAAAAAAAGCGGCTCCAGCAAACACCTGAAACATGATCTGTGCAACGTCTGGTTTTCGCTCGTTGTCGCCTCATTACTTTCGGTAGTTGGACATGAAGGAGGTACACACAAGGACACTGCGGCAGTTGACTTGCATGCAGTCAGCTCCCCTGGCGGTGGTGGCATGAAACTCTCGCTCTGAGCCACCGCTCGTTTTCGCGAATACGCCGCACTAGTAGGACCTTTTATCCTGTCCGTTATTCCGGTTTATAGAAAATGCTTTTTAATAGCCGAATACCCAGCGTGAGCTGCGCATGAGTCTGGCCACAAGACGGGGCCACATTGCGCGGAGTGCTTGTCTTTCTCCTCACGTTCTTCAAGGGGCCGTGATGCGTCCTGTTGCGCATTAGCTCTGAAGTGCAGCTCAATGTAAAGACGATAGGCTTTCTTGGGACACTTCAACGCTGAAATTTTGGTCTGCGATCCTGTGTGTCTGTCTTTCTGTTTCTGTCTGACGCGCTATTCAACCACCAAGCGAAAAGTTGACCCCCTTGCTACTAAGTCACCACTCATCTTGATCTCCTGTAGCGAACATTGTCAATGAAAAAGCAAATGCTACGCATACCTGGGTGCAGCATCAAAACGCGAGTTGTATGTAGCGTGTTACTTTATATAATGCAAAGTTACTTAATTTTAAAGGCAGCAGTGGCAATTACGCTGTGTGACAACGCGACGCTATGAACTAAAACGAGCGTGTTTTTCTACGCTTCGTGAAATCTACACAGTGCCACCACCTACCAGTGGCTTTGCATTAAAACAAAAACTGTTTTTTCAAAGTATTGCTAGATGGCGTTCATATCTTACATAGTGCCCGCTCACCGATCTTCTCGTACAGAACGTTAATAAATATTGTATTCTCTCTTTCCATAGAAAATATTATCGTCTTTCGACAACCTTGCCACGGAAGCACGCAGATACGCCGCCAATTTTCGCTTCGGATTCACGTACATAGGCGTTATAATCAGTGTATACGTGCCGATTCAGCACCGTTTTCGAAAGCTATACTCAAATATTTCATTCTGTAGGCTTATCGAGGAGTGATGGGTGCTCCCGGAATCTCGGAGGGCGTATACCACGTGTTTGCTAGTATTTTTCTCTTCTCCATAACAGATGGCACTTGACCCGGCGGCAGCTATGAAACAGCTATCCGCTGTTGCGCAACACCTTTGCTATAACGGAGTACCGCACGTATTTAAAAAAACACCTCCACTAGACACCCTCATCAGAAAGCACAGGCACGTGTGTGCTTTCTGCGTTTTTACCGGGAGGAGTATGGGCCTATCCCTCGATTACGCTTATCGGCACCTATTTGCATCACCAGACCTGAGAGTATAGGGCTATCGCTCCATAACGCTTATCGGCACCTATTTGCATCACCCGACCTGAGAGTATAGGGCTATCGCTCCATAACGCTTATCGGCACCTATTTGCATCACCCGACCTGAGAGTATAGGGCTATCGCTCCATAACGCTTATCGGCACCTATTTGCATCACCCGACCTGAGAGTGCAGGATTATCGCTCCATAACGCTTATCGGCACCTACTTGCATCACCCGACCTGAGAGTATAAGGCTATCGCTCCATAACGCTTATCGGCACCTATTTGTATCACCCAACCTGAGAGTGCAGGATTATCGCTCCATAACGCTTATCGGCACCTACTTGCATCACCCGACCTGAGAGTATAAGGCTATCGCTCCATAACGCTTATCGGCACCTATTTGTATCACCCAACATGAGAGTATAGGGCTATCACTCCATAACGCTTATCGGCACCTATTTGCATCACCCGACCTTAGAGTATAGGGCTATCGCTCCATACCGCTTGTAGGTACCTATTTGCATCACCCGACCTGAGAGTATAAGGCTATCACTCCATAACGCTTATCGGCACCTATTTGCATCAACCGACCTGAGAGTATAAGGCTATCGCTCCATAACGCTTATCGGCACCTATTTGCATCACCCGACCTGAGAGTATAGGGCTATCACTCCATAACGCTTATCGGCACCTATTTGCATCACCCGACCTGAGAGTATATGGCTGTCGCTCCGTAACGCTTATCGGAACCTATTTGCGTCACCCGACCTGAGAGTATAGGGCTATCGCTCCATAACGCTTATCGGCACCTATTTGCATCACCCGACCTGAGAGTATAGGGCTATCGCTCCATAACGCTTATCGGCACCTATTTGCGTCACCCGACCTGAGAGTATAGGGCTATCGCTCCATAACGCTTATCGGCACCTATTTGCATCACCCGACCTTAGAGTATAGGGCTATCACTCCGTAACGCTTATCGGAACCTATTTGCGTTCCGGAACCTATTTGCGTTCCGGAACCGGAATGTAATATTTTGTCAATTTTGGAAAATAAAGCGAATAAATGAATGAAAAATTGTGAAACTCAGTAAGCGCCATTAAGATAATTTATTGTTAACCTAAAGTCGATTAGGATTGGCAAAGTTTGTGACATCGATAGCGTCGAGACATCGACTATGTACGCCCCATCAGGGCTGCTTGTAAAAATGTCAGATACCGAAACACTCAAAATTACTGCTTGGTCATCACCAATGGGGTGACCGATGAGTTTTATGATATCCTCCTCGGTCGTCATCAAGGGAGACGTAGAATACAGCTGGATGAATGGATGGATGGATTGATGTGGTACTACCCTTTATATCGGGCGGCGGTTAACGCCCCCTAGCGGTAGTACTTAGTGAGCCAACAACTAGATTTGTCTTTTCTTACCCTTTAAACAGTTAAGTTGAGGACTGGTACTTTGCAGTGAATGGTTTAATTTTCACTCGTTCGTTGACTTAGCCACCAATCAGATAACCTCCTTCTAGTTATTTCTACCCGCCTAAAGTCTATTTTGCCCTCCCTGTTCCTAAACCCCACTGCTTTGAAAAACTCTGCGCCATCAACTTGAACTATAAGTGAAGCCCTTTACAGAACATTATCAGGTGTTCGGCAGTTTCTTCTTCCTCTCCACACTCACTGCATACCAAGTCTACCCCTTCGTATTTGGCCCGGTGTCTTGGTTCGCAATACTCCTGTCCTGATTCGTAAATGCCAAGTCATCTTGAGGAAGCACGTGAAGAGAAGCACATACAGTATCGCGACATCCAGGTTCAGCAGGCAAAAAAATTGCTCTTAAGAATATGCTGTACTTATTTTCTAGGACCTACTCGTATCTCCCAGTCTAGTATGAGCACTTTATGTTTTGACCTTTCATTCGAAGGCAAGAAAATAAAAAGTACAATATTTTATGCAACTGCAGGGCTTTTAAGTCACTAGACCTGTCACGCCCAAACTTTTTCGTGTGCATTGTCGTGCAGACTTCGGCGGCTGCCGGTTTCGACAGACTTGTAATAGCGGGTGACTCATCGATAAGAGCAACCTCGGTGACCATGAAGGGAAGATGGACGGTTCTCGAGGAGGGTGAACAGGCTCAGTTCCTGGCGACATGCGTGCACGATCCCAGCGCAGAATCTTTTGGAGAAGTCGCAAAGGTTTGTAACATGTGTCTACAAATGTAATTATCTTGGGACACGCGTTTCTCTGCTCACAATTAGGACAATTAAAGTTTTGCTATAGTAGTTTTGATTTACATGTGGAGTTTAACGTCTCGAAACCACCATATGAATATGAATGATGCCGTAGTTGAAGACTACGGAAATTTCGACTACCCGGGGCTCTTTAACGTTCTCCCAGATCTGAGCAGACGGGCATACAACATTTCCGCTTCTATCGGTAATGCAGCCACCGCAGCCACAATTTAATCACGTGACCTGCGGATCAGCAGCCGAGTACCTTAGCCACTAGACCACCGTGGTGGGGCGTGCTGTAGAAGTTAGCTGTTCAATGTAAAGCTTGGAGCCAACGAATGTAAACACAAGGTGACATAACCTCCACGCGAAAAGAAATAAACAGCCTGGTAATCTAGTCAACGTATCGAAAGCTGAATGTAATCTTGCGAGATGCCTTTGACGATGATGATAGGGCTATCACTCCATAGCGCTTATCGGCACCTATTTGCATCACCCGACCTAATAGTATAGGGCTATCGCTCCATAACGCTTATCGGCACCTATTTGTATCACCCAACTTGAGAGTACAGGGCTATCACTCCATAACGCTTATCGGCACCTACTTGCATCACTCGACCTGAGAGTATATGGCTATCGCTCCGTAACGCTTATCGGAACCTATTTGCGTCACTCGACCTGAGAGTATAGGGCTATCGCTCCATAACGCTTATCGGCACCTATTTGCATCACCCGACCTTAGAGTATAGGGCTATCACTCCGTAACGCTTATCGGAACCTATTTGCGTTCCGGAACCTATTTGCGTTCCGGAACCGGAATGTAATATTTTGTCAATTTTGGAAAATAAAGCGAATGATTGAATTAAAAAGTTGAAACTCAGTAAGCGCCATTAAGATAATTTAGTGTTAACCTAAATTGGATAATCAGTGGCAAAGTTTGTGACATCGATAGCGTCGAGACATCGACTATGTACGCCCCATCAGGGCTGCTTGTAAAAATGTCAGATACCGAAACACTCAAAATTACTGCTTGGTCATCACCAATGGGGTGACCGATGAGTTTTATGATATCCTCCTCGGTCGTCATCAAGGGAGACGTAGAATACAGCTGGATGAATGGATGGATGGATTGATGTGGTACTACCCTTTATATCGGGCGGCGGTTAACGCCCCCTAGCGGTAGTACTTAGTGAGCCAACAACTAGATTTGTCTTTTCTTACCCTTTAAACAGTTAAGTTGAGGACTGGTACTTTGCAGTGAATGGTTTAATTTTCACTCGTTCGTTGACTTAGCCACCAATCAGATAACCTCCTTCTAGTTATTTCTACCCGCCTAAAGTCTATTTTGCCCTCCCTGTTCCTAAACCCCACTGCTTTGAAAAACTCTGCGCCATCAACTTGAACTATAAGTGAAGCCCTTTACAGAACATTATCAGGTGTTCGGCAGTTTCTTCTTCCTCTCCACACTCACTGCATACCAAGTCTACCCCTTCGTATTTGGCCCGGTGTCTTGGTTCGCAATACTCCTGTCCTGATTCGTAAATGCCAAGTCATCTTGAGGAAGCACGTGAAGAGAAGCACATACAGTATCGCGACATCCAGGTTCAGCAGGCAAAAAAATTGCTCTTAAGAATATGCTGTACTTATTTTCTAGGACCTACTCGTATCTCCCAGTCTAGTATGAGCACTTTATGTTTTGACCTTTCATTCGAAGGCAAGAAAATAAAAAGTACAATATTTTATGCAACTGCAGGGCTTTTAAGTCACTAGACCTGTCACGCCCAAACTTTTTCGTGTGCATTGTCGTGCAGACTTCGGCGGCTGCCGGTTTCGACAGACTTGTAATAGCGGGTGACTCATCGATAAGAGCAACCTCGGTGACCATGAAGGGAAGATGGACGGTTCTCGAGGAGGGTGAACAGGCTCAGTTCCTGGCGACATGCGTGCACGATCCAAGCGCAGAATCTTTTGGAGAAGTCGCAAAGGTTTGTATTATGTGTCTACAAATGTAATTATCTTGGGACACGCGTTTCTCTGCTCACAATTAGGACAATTAAAGTTTTGCTATAGTAGTTTTGATTTACATGTGGAGTTTAACGTCTCGAAACCACCATATGAATATGAATGATGCCGTAGTTGAAGACTACGGAAATTTTGACTACCCGGGGCTCTTTAACGTGCTCCCAGATCTGAGCAGACGGGCATACAACATTTCCGCTTCTATCGGTAATGCAGCCACCGCAGCCACAATTTGATCAGGTGACCTGCGGATCAGCAGCCGAGTACCTTAGCCACTAGACCACCGTGGTGGGGCGTGCTGTAGAAGTTAGCTGTTCAATGTAAAGCTTGGAGCCAACGAATGTAAACACAAGGTGACATAACCTCCACGCGAAAAGAAATAAACAGCCTGGTAATCTAGTCAACGTATCGAAAGCTGAATGTAATCTTGCGAGATGCCTTTGACGATGATGATAGTCCCACTTGTTGAAATGTCATTCAGTTTGCTTGAGGCTATTTATTCCACTTACGCAGTCATTATAGTAGAGTACGTGGTTGTGAAAAAAATGTTTTGTAGAACATCCAGAAAGCCGTTTGACGAAACTCAACGTCACCTCAAGTTGGCATAATACGTCCTACATACCGGCAGCTAATCCAAAGCCATGCTTTTACATTCTGTATAAACAAGCATAGCTCCACAATTTATACCTGAGCTGACTACTTCAGAAGAAGGTGGCGAGAAGAACATTCACAGCAGGCGGAGGCATGTGTCTCTCCCAGAAAAAAAAAAACCCCAAGGCTAGTCGTCCATTCATACCAAGCCCAGTGGAACAATGTTCTCCATACAAGGCACATTTTGTGCATGAACCGTTTAGATATTCAATGTGTGTTACTTGGATAGAATTGTCAACTGGTCATCGGTGCATACACTCTAGAAAAGATTATGACATTGTTGGCAAAAGGCAGAGATGAAATCGAGAGCATCAGAACAGCTACTGGAGAAGAAATAGCAAGTACACCAAAGAAACAGAAGCATGTATAAGAAAAAGAAATCGGAAAAGAAGATAAAATGTTGCAGTGCAGTGTATGAATTAATATTGCTTACACAAAAGAAAGACAAGGTGCGACCTCGTCACCGCGCAATGTTGACGTTGATGCGAAATAGTATTATGTAGATAAACAGCATGAATTACCTCTTCACGTTGGCTCGACGTACGCGCAGGCGTGAAATTTACATAGCACTGCGTACATCAAGCGCTAAGCCTTCGAAACCATACCGCTTTTGCAGGTGTGTGAAGATCCCAGCTTTGAACCCATGGCTAGGAACTCGCAGCTGTATGCCACGCTCACTTACAACAGCAGTCACGTGTTTGCATTCGACGACGAAGCTGCCTTCAAGCAAAAGGTGGAGTAAAACAGGATGAGACTAGTTAAAATATTTTTTTATTCGTTCATCTTACCCAGAGTGCCTTGTGATACTACGATGGTGTAAATATATTTAACAAATACAGAAGCAAGACTCAATGTTTCAGTCAGGCATAAAATTACGCAGTATTGGTTTTATATGAAAAGGTCAGTATACACCTTCAAAGTGCCACAGCAGAGCTCGAGTCATCAGCAGTATGCGCTGCAGCTGGTGGTGGAGGATATCCTATCTATCTATCTATCATCTATCTATCTATCTATATATCTATCTATCTATATCTATCTATCTATCTATATATCTATCTATCTATCTATCATCTATCTATCTATCTATCTATATATCTATCTATCTATCATCTATCTATCTATCTATCTATATCTATCTATCTATTATCTATCTATCTATTATCTATCTATCTATATATCTATCTATCTATATATCTATCTATCTATATCTATCTATCTATCTATCTATCTATATATCTATCTATCTATTATCTATCTATCTATCTATATATCTATCTATCTATCATCTATCTATCTATCATCTATCTATCTATCATCTATCTATCTATCATCTATCTATCTATCATCTATCTATCTATCTATCTATCTATATCTATCTATCTATCTATCTATCTATCTATCTATCTATCTATCGTGCTGTAGAAGTTAGCTGTTCAATGTAAAGCTAGAGCCTACGAATATAAACACAAGGTGACATAACCTCCACGCGAACAAAAATAATCAGCCTGGCAATCTATTCAACGTATCGACAGGTGAATGTAATATTGCGACATGCCTTTGACGATGATGATAGTCCAACCTGTTTAAACGTCATTCAGTTTGCTTCAGGGTATTTTTTCTCACTTCACGCAGCCATTATAGTAGAGTACGTGGTTGTGAAAAAAAAAATGTTTTGTAGAACATCCAGAAAGCCGTTTGACGAAACTCAACGTCACCTCAAGTGTGCATACGTCTTACATACTGGCAGCTAATCCGAAACCATGCTTTTACATTCTATATAAACGAGCATAGCTTCACAATTTTAAACCTTAGCTGACTACTTCAGAAGAAAGTGCCGAGAACAACATTCACTGCAGGCGGAGGCATGTGTCTCTCCCAGAAAAAAAACCAAGGCTACTCGTCGATTCATGCCATGCACAGTGGAACAATTTTCTCCAAACAAGGCACATTTTGGGCATGAGCCGTTTAGATATTCAATGTGTGTTACTTGGATAGAATTGTCAACTGGTCATCGGTGCATACACTCTAGAAAAGATTATGACATTGATGGCGAAAAGCACAGATGAAATTGAGACCTACAGAACAGCTACTGGAGAAGAAATAACAAACACACTAGAGAAACAGAAGCGTGCATAAGAAAAAGATGTTGGGAAAAAAGATAAACTGTTGCAGTGCATTGTATGAAGCAATATTGCTTACACAAAAGAAAGACGAGGCGAGACCTCATCACCGCGTAATCTCGACGTTGATGCGAATGAAAATTATGTAGATATGCAGCGTTTATGACCTCATTACGTTGCCTCGACGTACGCGCAGGCGTGGAATTTATATAGCACAGCGTACATCAAGCGCCAAGACTTCAAAACCATACCATTTTTGCAGGTGTGCGAAGACCCCAGCTTTGAACCCATGTCTAGGAACTCGCAGCTGTATGGCACGCTCACTTACAACACAAGCCACGTGTTTGCATTCGACGACGAAGCTGCCTTCCAGCAAAAGGTGGGGTAAAACAGGATGCCACAATTAAAATATTTTTGTATTCATTCTTCTTAGCCACAGTGCCTTGTGATATTATGATGGTGTAAATATATTTAACAAATACAGAAGCAAGACTCAATGTTTCAGTCAGGCATAAAATTACGCAGTATTGGTTTTATATGAAAAGGTCAGTATTCACCTTCAAAGCACCGCAGAAGAACTCGAGTCATCAGCAATATGCGCTGCAGCTGGTGGTGGAGGATATCCTATCTATCTATCTATCTATCTATCTATCTATCTATCTATCTATCTATCTATCTATCTATCTATCTATCTATCTATCTATCTATCTATCTATCTATCTATCTATCTATCTATCTATCTATCTATCTATCTATCTATCTATCTATCTATCTATCTATCTATCTATCTATCTATCTATCTATCTATCTATCTATCTTCTATCTATCTATCTATCTATCTATCTATCTATCTATCTATCTATCTATCTATCTATCTATCTATCTATCTATCTATCTATCTATCTATCTATCTATCTATCTATCTATCTATCTATCTATCTATCTATCTATCTATCTCTATCTATCTATCTATCTATCTATCTATCTATCTATCTATCTATCCATCTATCTATCTATCTATCTATCTATCTATCTTTGCCTACCTACATACATGTCTGCGCCCTGTTCCCTTGTTTGCCCTGACAAAATTCATTATTCGGTCCCAACTTGCCAACCTTTATAGCATCTCTCTCTCTCTCTCTCTCTCTCTCTCTCTCTCTGTGTGTGTGTTAGTGTGCGTGTGTGTGTGTGCGTGTGCGTGTGCGTGTGCGTGTGTGTGTGTGTGTGTGTGTGTGTGTGTGTGTGTGTGTGTGTGTGTGTGTGTGTCGTTCTTTATGCCTAGTCTTCGGTTTCTGGTACTCATACCCATCGTTTGATCCTCTCATAGCTGTGCAGGCTGAAGGCGGATCGTTCGTCGCAATACTTTGGCATCGCCGTGTTCGACCTGGAGTATGAAGACTTTTCGAACGCATGTGACCCCGCCAACTCGCACGGTGCCTTTGCACGACTAAAAGCTCTACGTCGAATAATAGACTTTTTCAAGAAACCCTCGGACAGGGCTGCCTGCTTGAACCTAACACGGTAATCTCGAGAGCCAAAAAAGTCGTGCCCCGTGCATCCAGCACGAGTAGCGAGGCACGAGTAATAAAAAAATTTAACGCTCGACGTGAAGACTTTAATGCGCACGTATGCTAAAAAAACAGTGATCAATCGCATTCATTGTAGGAAGACGACGAAGATGTCAGATCCTGTGAAAGTACTTTATTTTAATAGCAGTCACCATACGTGTTAATTCATCGCTGGCGTCACCGTACTGGTCTGTCGAAGTGCATTGATACCCCATGACCCCACCTTGCTCTACAATTTCGATCAAGCACCGCTTAAGGTAATGGTACTAGCTAGGAAACTATGCAACAAAGATTAGGTGCTTAGGTTTTGTATAGGACATTACGCAGGACATTATTGAGTGTGTGTTGTGGAGTCAAGAGAAAGACTGCGAAGGAGTGTGCCAGCTTTGCACAGGTTGGCGATGCGAGCGAGAGCAGAGTTGAGGCGGAGATTACGTTTAGGAGCTTGCTTTTTTGCGAAGGGGGCAGGGGGAGGGGGGTTATCTCTCGCAGTTGCGCCGTGTACGCTAGTTGTCATTGTTCCCGCTAGATGTGCAGTTATGCTCTTCATTGTAAAGTCCCTTAATATAGCGAAAGTACCGACACTCTCCCCCATACCCTCTTTGAAGCGTCCAACCATCCTCTCTCAAGTGTACAGAACCTTATATGTATCCTCTCCCGAACAACCACCGTGCGGGTGCCGGCCCTATAACTCGCTTCTTGCTACTGTCATATCAAGAGCGTCATGTCCACTGACAACACGCGTGATGCTCGTGGCAGCCCGAGAGGCGAGAGAGGAGGGTGTGCGGTGCGGCGGCAGTTCACTCTAGGCACTCATGGCCTCCGAGATCGTGGGCGCGCGACATGTCCAATATTTTGACGGTGAGCCCGTGCTGCAGCTGTATTGCATGTCCTCCACACCGCTGCTTTAGCTTCGTCGGTGTTTATTGTGGAAGCGGAGTAGCAGTATTGGAGTGTCCGAGTAAAAGAGTTATAGTTTGCCGTTTTAGGCTAGTAGAACTGTGTCAATCATGCGTTCAAACGTGGCAGGAGCACTACATAAACCGAATGGTATCACGTTGAATTCATACAGCCCGTCTGGTGTGGCAAAGGCAGTTTTTTTTTGTCCGCTTCGTGCATAGGTATTTGCCAATAACCAGACCGTAGATCGAGGCTGGAGAAAAATCAGCGCCTTGCAGAGAGTCAAGTGCGTCGTCGACTCGTGGGATCGGGTACACGTCTTTGCACGTGATCTTATTAAGTGCTCAATAATCGACGCAGAATCACTCCGAACCATCCTTCTTTCGGACTATCACTACAGGTGATGACCATGGGCTGGACGAAGGCCAGATAACATCTCGTTTGAGCATATCAGCAACGTTTTTCTCGATTATTTTCCGCTCTGTGGATGACACTCGATATGGGTGGCGGCGAACAATTGTATTGCCTTCCGTTTCAATTCGATGTACGGCGACGGAAGTGCGACCCAAATGCTTGAAATTGACATCAACTGAAGCACTGTGTTTTTGAAGGATACCGAAAAGTTCTTGCTTTTGCGCTAACGTGAGATCGGGATTTATTGTGGCTGTTAAAGCAGCCGTTGTAGCATCGTCATCATTACTCGTAGAGAAATATGGCGCGTCTGCGTGAAGGGGCACCAAAGAAAGTGGTTCGGTATCTGTGAAGCAAACCACACTGGTGCCCTGGGGCAGTGCAACAGGCAAAGAAGTAGGGTTAACTGCCGTAACTAATGCTCTGCCATCACGAAAGCGCACCAGGCTAGGAGCGATGGTAAGCCCACCAGAGATGTAGCGTCCACACGGTGCCAGGAACACATCACCAGTACTGATCTTATCTGATGTCAGGGTCAGAATATGCTCATTACCTGGAGGAATAAAACAGTCATCAGCGGTGACGAAGCGCTGGCTATGAGCATCTTTATCGGATGAAAGCGCAGTATCTGACATGCGAATGGCCCTCTGATGGCAAGATATCACGGCTGAAGCTGAGGAGAGAAAGTCCCACCCTAAAATGAGCGCATTAGTACACGATGACAGAACGAGGAACTGTATATGGTGAAGGATGCCCTCAATAAAAACTCGTGGTGTGAAAACACCAGAAGGCTGAACGAAAACCGCATTAGCACAGCGAAGGGGAGGGCCATCATGCGGTGTCTTCACTTTGTCCAAACGGGAACACAAGTCCAATCTAATAACTGAGAGCGATGCACCTGTGTCCACCAAGGCTTCAGTCCAGATACCCTCAACACACACTGAAAGTACATTTGAAGGGCGTTCCGGAGGAGTTCGATGCAGTCCGCCAAATGCAGCTTTCCCTCCTGAAGCTGCACTGTTTAGTTTTCCGGGCGATGATCAGACGCCGTGGTAGCCGGACGAAGTGGTGACGAGGAACGGCGCATAGGTGACGTGGAACGACGGCGCGAAGAGCGGAACGTACTGGCTGCATCGAAGTGCTCTGGAGATGGTGACCGGCGTTGGTACAGTTGGTATGGGTGACGATGTTGTGGAGCAGGGGCAAACTCCTCCCTCTCGTAATCCCCATAGTCCCGCCTTTCGTCTTGTTGACGTCGACGACAGAACCGTGAGATGTGGCCACGTATTCCACAATAATAGCAAATCGGTCGAGATGGACGCCAGGCATGGAAAGAAGGAGGCGGTGCCCTTGAGGCGAGGATATTTAGGAAGGGTTGCGTAGTTGACACATACTGCGGTGATTGCTGAGAAGGTGACGCTGCAACCACTTGAGCGTATGTCGGCTTTGGTGTGGTATGCGAGCTCGGGACTTGCTCACACGTCATGGATGCCAGTTCCTCCCTGACGATGTTGCGGAGGCTGCCTGCAGAAGGTGTTATGCGGAGCTCACAAGACGACGAGGTGGCCGGGAGTTGCAGCTCCTCGCGAATCATAGACCGTATCAACGCACGGAGCTCATTGTCATGCGTTGGCCTGAGATCTCCTGTGTCAGGTTGTAAACGTATAAGTTGAAGGTCGTCGAGTCGCTGACACGTACTGATGATATCCGCGACCATGGTGGGGTTCTTTGCCGCCAAAGCGTTAAATGCGATGGCGCCTATGCCCTTGAGCAGATGGCGAACGCGGTCATGTTGCGCCATCGAGCTGTCGTTGCGACGGCATAGGGCGAGGACATCTTCAATGTACGAAGTATAGGACTCGCCGGTGTGCTGGACATGCTCAGCAAGCTTCCGTTTGGTGATGTCTGCACGTACAGAAGGGTTGGAAAATATCTGACGGAGCTGCTGCTTAAAGGTAGGCCAGTCTGGAAAATCCAGCTAATGGTTGAGAAACCATGTCTTAGCGACCCCCGTCAGATAGAACGGCACGCGGGACAGCTTCACAGAATCATGCCAATAGTTAAGCGCACTCTCACGGTCGTACTCATCCAACCAGTCTTCAACGTTTTCACAGCGAAGGCCAGCGAACATCGGGGGATCTTTTTGAGGGGCGGTGACAGTCCATGAAGGCATGCCCAGGGGTGTAGGCGGGGTGGATGGAGCCGTGTTGTTGTTGTGCTCGTCTTGCGACATGACCGTGGGCTGACTGCGCAAACGGTGACCCGACCGGAGCTCCAGGGATGGTTGGTAGTCGAAGACGCAAAACACTGCGTCACCCCTAACATTATCACAACTTGCGGTTATCTACACGCCAGCTTCAAATCGCTACAGCGAGTTCGCCACGCGTCTGCGTGATGATCCATATTCCAATAGCATTATTAAACGCCTAAATGGTATATCACCTACTCCTAATGCTAGATTGTGCCGACAACTACGGCAATTTCAGCTCGATAACAATGTGCTCCATCGTTACGTTTACACTACTGATGGACACCGCTGGGTTCCAGTACTTCCGCGTTCTCTACGTCACCAAGTCCTCGAAGCCTTTCACGACGACCCATGTGCAGGCCACTTGGGATTTCACAAAACAAAAAGCCACATCAGGAAACGTTTCTTCTGCCCTGGCATCTCTTCTTTTGTGGCCAAGTACGTTGCATCTTGCCATCTGTGTCAACGGCGGAAGCGACCAACTTCGTCTCCTGCTGCCCTTCTGCAACCCATCGTGTCCCGAGACTCCTTTCGCCATCATTGGCATAGACCTACAAGGACCTCTTCCCATCACGCCTGCAGGTAATCGTTGGATTGTGACTGCTGTCGATCACTTGACACGGTACGCAGAGACTGCTGCACTACGCACAAGTTCTGCTTCAGACGTCGCAGGCTTCTTTCTCAACGTCATTGTATTGCGTCACGGTGCACCTCGCGTCCTCATGAGTGATCGCGGCAAGACGTTCCTGTCCACCGTAATCGAAACCCTGCTCACAACCTGTGGTACAGTACATAAGACGACGTCAGCCTACCACCCCCAAACTAATGGGCTGACAGAGAGATTTCATCGGACAATAATAGACATGCTACCAATGTACATCACACCAAACCACGACAACTGGGATACGATTTTGCCTTTTGTGACGTCTGCCCATAACACCGCTGTTCAAAAAACTACTGGCTACTCGCCTTTCTACCTCGTGTACGGCCGTACACAGACATTCACCATCGACGTCTCTTTTCTAAATGTTCCAACTGACTCCTCGGCAACCGTATCAGCGCAGTTCATTACAAGGCTCGAGGAACGTCGCCAACGGGCTCGCCTTAATACAGAAGCCAATCAGCAAGATCGCAAGCAACGC
Organism: Rhipicephalus microplus; assembly: GCF_013339725.1. Classification (NCBI taxonomy): domain Eukaryota; kingdom Metazoa; phylum Arthropoda; class Arachnida; order Ixodida; family Ixodidae; genus Rhipicephalus; species Rhipicephalus microplus. Next base: position 120,986,526 of record NC_051174.1, on the reverse strand, counting down.
TACAACAGCTCTCATCGCGACGTCTCCTTCATTCTGGGGGATGAAGTGTTGCTTTGGACGCCCATTCGTACTCCAGGATTGTGCGATAAATTTCAGTCACGCTTCATTGGACCCTATACAATCAACAAACAAACGTCACCAGTGAACTACCGTGTCACTCCCAGCGAACTTTCTTCGGATCGTCACTGTCGTGGTTCGGAGATAGTCCACGTATCGCGTATGAAGCCATTCGTTCGACGTTCCGTTTCCGTCTAAGACGCGTCCGGGCTGGCCGCTCAAGCGTGTGGGGGGGGGGAGCATTATTCTTGCGCGTCATCTTGTCATATGTACATACTCATCATCATCAGTCTGACCTGTGTTGTGGGGCAGAGGCTCGGCAAGTAAAAGAAGTGTCTTGCAGCAAAAACGTTGCCTTACAGTATGTATGTATGTATGTATGTATGTATGTATGTATGTATGTATGTATGTATGTATGTATGTATGTAGTATGTATGTATGTATGTATGTATGTATGTATGTATGTATGTATGTATGTATGTATGTATGTATGTATGTATGTATGTATGTATGTATGTATGTATGTATGTATGTATGTATGTATGTATGTATCGATCATTATGACTAGTTATCGGTTTCTGCTACTCACACAAATCGTTCGATCCTCTCATAGCTGTGCAGGCTGAAGGCGGATCGTTCGTCGCAATACTTTGGCATTGCCGTCTTCGACCTGGAGTACGAAGACTTTTCGAACGCATGTGACCCCGCCAACTCGCACGGTGCCTTTGCACGACTAAAAGCTCTACGCCGAATAATAGACTTTTTCAAGACGAATTTCAAGAAACCCTCGGACAGGGCTGCCTGCTTGAATCTAACACGCTAATCTCGAGAGCCAAAAAAGTCGTGCCACGTGCATCCAGCACGAGTAGCGAGGCACGAGTAATAAAACAATTTAACGCTTGACGTGAAGACTTTAATGCGCACGTATGCTAAAGAAGCAGTGATCAATCGCATTCATCATAAGAAGACGAAGATGTCAGATCCTGTGAAAGTACTTTATTGTAATAGCAGTCACCATACGTGTTAATTTATCGCTGGCGTCACCGTACTGGTATGTCGAAGTGCATTGACACCTCATCACCCCACCTTCCTCCACAATTTCGATCAAGCCCCGCTTAAGGTAATGGTTCTAGCTAGGAAACTATGCAACAAAGAATAAGTGCTTAGGTTATGTATAGGATATTACGCAGGACATTATTGAGTGTGTGTTGTGGAGTCAAGAGAAAGACTGTGAAGGAGTGCGCCAGCTTTGGACAGGTTGGCGACGGGAACGAGAGCAGAGTTGAGGCGAAGATTACGTTTAGGAGCTTGCTTTTTACGCGAGGGGGTTGTCTCTCGCCGTTGCACCGTGTACGCTAGTTGTCATTGTTCCCGCTAGATGTGCAGTTGTGCTCTTCATTGTAGAGTCCCTTAATATAGAAAAAGTACTGACACTCTCCTCCATACCCTCTTCGAAGCGTCCAACCCTCCTCTCCCTAGTGTCCAGAACCTTATATGTATCCCTCTCCCGAACAACCACCGTGCGGGTGCCGGCCCTATGACTCGCTTCTTGCTACTGTCATATCAAGAGCGTCATGTCACACTGACAACACGCGTGATGCTCGTGATAGCCCGAGAGGCGAGAGAGGAGGGTGTGCGGTGCGGCGGTAGTTCACTCTAGGCACTCATGGCCTCCGAGATCGTGGGCGCGCGACATGTCCAATATTTCGACGGTGAGCCCGTGCTGCAGCTGTATTGCAAGTCCCCCGCACCGCCGCTTTAGCTTCGTCGGTGTTTATTGTGGAAGCGGAAGCAGTATTGGAGTGCCCGAGTAAAATAGTTATAGTTTGACGTTAGCGTGATAGCGGAGGTTAAGGGAATGACGTTTCCGTGCAGCAAGCTATCGTTGTGGACAGCGTCTTATAGCTGGTTCAGCAGGATGGCGTTTACGTAGTTTACGAGCCCCAGGTGGGACGGTGGCGCCACCTATCGAATGGTTAATAAGGTAAAGAACGGTGACAAAAAAAAAAACGAAAATGTGTGCCTGTGCCACCGCGCGAGGCATTGTTACAAGTTTATTTTAGTAATAATTAAAATAACTGAATATGAACCATGCATCAAACGTGACAACATTTATGTTGCCTATTTGTTTATATCGAAATTATAGTTAGGCCTAGACACGTTCGAAATAAGAAACTATCTCACAAACTTATCCGTAAAACTCAGTTGTCGAAGCAAACTGAAGGCAAGCGAAGCCACTTTGAACGGTCGTTTGCTGCAAACAAGGTGAATCATTCAACAACTACTTTAAAATCACTTCTCAGCGAGCGTTTTATAGTGCGGCCATGTTTTACGTACACTGCGTACACCTACGGTACCATGGTAACGTTAAATCTGAAAAATAGTGCGCGTACGGTAAACGGTTCGGGTAACGTACATATCTGCGCACGCACACTTTGATTCTGGTATCACGGTACGCTTGGTATCCCGGTAACACAGTTATACTATAACTGTCTAATGTCCGGCGAAATAGAATGGAAGCGCGCCAAGAGCGAGCGCTATATAGACGAGAGCACGCCTATCTCTCACCCAGGCGCCTTCGGCGGCATACCGTCGCTCCCAGAGACGCCATAATTTGTTTGGAATGCTTCAGCCTGCTACTCTACACTGGGGGAGGTGAACAGCGAAGGAAATGAGTAATGGATGACGATGGGAAGGTATTGAGGTAAGTACGCACACTCTTGTTATGTTGGCTGAACGCTATTGACCGCGAGATAGAGCAGAGTTGCCGCCTGGCGGCAACTGGCCAAAGTGTCGAAGTGTGGATAGCTCCGTGCGTCTTCTGCTGGCCACGTCATGTTTCTATGTGCGCGCACGTGAGGCACGTTCTCAAAGTGTTGTTTGCCTGTCATGTCACCGTGAATGTAACTATTTCTACGTATGCCTGAAACAATGTACGAAAGCATTTGGTCTTACTCGGCTGCTAATGCATTGCAATAACATCGGCGAGTGCAAATTTCCAGAGTGCTGTTTATTGTCGTCGTACCCGCAATTCGCCAGAATAATTTCAGAGTCGGTGCCGCTTTCTGCCTAAAGCACATCGCCAAATGCTCTTCGCATTCTTCTCAACAGAGCGCTATTAAATGGTGTGTGAATGCAGGTTTTTATAGCCACTCGGTTATAAAAAAAAACATGGACTTGCGTGCTGTTGATAGGTGTACAACTACGGCTCTGTTGTGAGTTTATCGATCCTGCGAGGAGCCTTAGTTGTGATTATCAGGCCATCGTCCCACTACATAGAAATATCACTGTCACATAAACTGTCACACATTGGTCTTAGACTGTACTTAAAGCAGAGTTACCATTCGCAACCGTGTGCTTAGATTTAGGAATGATTTAAAGAGCCCAGATTTTGAATATTATTCAGACGGCATGCTTTATATATAATGTCTTATATTTCCACTGAAAATTTCATCTTTTTTACATTGTCTTCAGCGTTTGTTTGACATTGTTAGTAACCAACGGAAAGCAGTGTTCATTTCCTGTCTAAAAAAATATGCTTGTCCGATCAACAAGGTGTTCCAACATGATCCATTGATGAAAGCTTTCTGCTAAACTATTATACAAGATTTTTATAATTTTACTGTTGAACGAGAGCGTACACGTGATAAACGCAGTGCAGCGCAAAGCGCTGTCAGCCACTAAGCTTTCCTGACTAGATTTATCGACTATGCTCCACTTCATGGTGAGAGAAGAAAACTATCATATAGGTGTAAGGTGTGAACGGTGGTACTGAACTAATCGCACAGATATGCGGGCTTTCTACGATCTTTTTGTGTCTCTTTTTTGTTGTATGCAGATGATAAAGATGTAAAGAAGTAGTTCAGTCACGCAACAGCAGTGCGTAGCAGGCGGTACACAAGCTAACTACGTACAAACAGCACAGCAAAGGCGCGATTTAGTGCGAAAGTGTGAACAGAGTCACCCAGTGCGAGAATGTCTATGAAAGGCAGAATGCGCTGTACTCGTGCGTAATGTTAACGCTGCATAGGCTTCGTTGATCGACTCAGTAGAAAAGAACTCAAATATTAACAGTAAACTTTAGTTAACGCATTTTATCCACCGGCAATAGGCTCGACGGCACGCAACGAGGCGCCGCTGCGTGTATTTGTATACGCGCCACCGACCGCTGATCCCCACTTTTGCGGGGACGGTGCTGCCACCTATAGCCAGATCTCACCGCGAATAGACGCGCATCCAGTCTAGTGGCTTTTAGAAATCCTAAAACCGCTCTTACGGCCACCGTAGTACTGTTGGAATGATGCCTAAGACCCAACACAGCCTCATCAGTTTGTGGCCTATTATTATGCATTCCCTCAGTAGAGGATAACAGACGCTGTAGTTCACGTGCATACGTTGGGTAGGTGGAAGATATGCGCTCTAGAGTTTCCGACACTTCACAGTGTCCACAATTAGGACCGGTAAGGTGCACAAACTCTCAATGCAACACGTCCTAACAAACACGCTCCTCCAGTGTGCAGCGAGGACCCTCTTGCCTTCGTTAAAGGACGCCGCACCAAGCACGCTATCTCTTTTAGTACACTTCACTAAGGTTTACAGTTCGGGTGCATCGTTTTTGGTCTCGTCGATGTGATTGCTAGCATGCCATCATTTCGATGTGCCTATTGGCCGCTTCAGAGAACTTCAAGGTGGTATCGACTGTTACAGTCAAAGCAGTTCACGGTGGGCGCTGTGTTCGTCCCTCCTTCCTTCCATCCCACGTCGCCCACCCTCTACTGCGCATTCGCATACCCTCCCATCTTAGTGTGGCGTCTAAACGCCCACAGCACATGTGCATCCTCTCACCCTCTCCTGTCCAGTACTTTCCCCAGTGTCTACTCCAGGAATCCTATACGAAGTACCGTGCATGACATGTTGTGCGACAGCTGCACACTCCGCTGGTGGTGCCACGATAGTTCCGCGGTACAAAATGACGGAGCGTCTTTTCCTGCGCAACGCAGCGATGAGCGCCAGTGTCAGCATTAGCGCCCGCGTCAGCATTAGCGCCCGCGTCAACGCTATAGCCAGTGTCAGCATTAGAGCGAGCACAAGCTTTTAATGAAGTAATCCCTTTCCCGCTCAAAACCTCTTCCCACTGCTCCGTATCCACACATACTTTCCTTTCGCGTGAGATGGTGGCATTTTTTCTTCTGGGGAGACTTGGATTCCCCCCTGTGAGCTAGCCAAGCGCACCTTGCAAATAAAATAACAATTTATTTATTATAGGTCCCTTTACAAGCGATATTTTTAGTACTATCAAGACAGGACGTCTACCAAAATCGAAGGATCGATTGAAAAGGTGGCGGGCAAAGACACTTAATTTGCTTTATATGATCTTCCGACACATCTCTTGAAAAGAACAGTACTGGCACCAGATGCGACGGGTAAACTACTTTGTGGTGCATCCAAGTAGAGCTGCGTCGCTAGAAATACAAACGAGGAGCCTGAATGTAGCGTAATTCTTCATAGAGAACGCTTTTTGGTGTAGGCGATGCGGTGCCTCCCCACAGTGCTTCAATGCCGATCGCGTCAACGTTATCGTCGCGTGTTTGGTAGCGTGAGCAGCCAAGGAGGATAATCAACGTCCGAGTTAAAAAACTCATTTCTTCCCGATGTATACTCGATGTTTCCTCAATTTTTTTTATGAACTCAACCTTCCTTCCTCTGCAACATCTTCAGAGCCAGTGGGTGATTTTAATGTTGCGTCTGAAGGTTAAAAGGAAAATGCCGACATGTTTATACACTTCCCATAAGTGTAAACGAACATTGGTGAACCACTGCTATTACAAGGGAATTCAAAGTCGCCTGCAGAACTGCTAAACATATGCGTAATCCCCTGGCTAAAAAAAAGGTGTTTATAGAGAAGGAGAGGGGGTCAGCCTAGAAAGCGGGTTTCTAGCCTGGTACTCCTTACGGGCGTAAAGGGAAAAGAGAAAGAAAGATGAGAGTATGAAGAAGTACTTGTTCCGACGTGGGTGAAATTAAATATAAGATTGGCGCAGAGTATGCAATCATTTGTATTACTAGAGCACCATAAATGACGAGTGGAGACAATACTGATCCATTCCATCACGTTCGAGCAATTCTGCGAAGTATATTCACTACTGAATTAACCTCGCTTTCGAGTTTTTTTTTAATGTGTAGCGTTGAGGATAGCTCCCGATCAAGGAGAAGGTTTACTGAAAAAGCAGGTGGTTTTCCTCTGAAAGGTTCGGATGGTTGCCTAACTGGGCACAGCAAGTCAAAATTACGCCCTTATCTCTACGTAGCCTCTGAGATTGACGTCGGCAGCTCGTGGAACGCAGTTGACCCCAAAAATATAGGAGCACGTATGAACGCCAACAATCGAGTAGAACTACAGGACACCAAAGTAAAGGATTCCGGCTTCCTTCGAATTTTTCCTCAGGTACCACTGTTATTTAATAATATTTTTATGGTATACGAAGAGTCACGTACTATTATACTCACGACCGTTATAATAATTTGTCGCGTGGCATAACCATCTGTAGTGGGCGCTTGCCAACACAGAAGAAGACATCTTCACCGTGGTCACGTAAAGCGTTCTACAGGCTGACGTAAGCTTTTCGACGGGAATCGCACTTGTCCCCTCAAAACCACCTTCCTTCCACCACAGCTTATCTGCCATTGCAACAGGTGAGATGTCTTTCTGCGTGGTTTCGCTACAAATTGGCAAAGATGACGTCTTATACGCGTAAGGTTTAACTGTTCCCTACATACTTTTTCTACCTTGTGCAACAGTGAGGTTACAGCCGGTATAGATAACTCGTTCGATAATTCATGCTACTGACATTGTTTTAAGAGAGTTAAAGCAATAAAAACACAGCCTTCTTGCAAAGTGAGCAATTATTTCTGTGCTTCGCCGGGCGTATGAAAGAGACCATGCATTCCCCGATGGCCCAGCAGCAGCAGAAGTTCATCTTTCAGCCACGCTTTTTGCCTCCTGATCTGACTCTTCTGCTACCAGTTCCCACTGCAGATCTAGAAGGTTGTATTTTATTTTTTTCTCTTTAGGCTGAGCGCTTAGGAACCAATCACAATGGTCATACGAGTCTTAACTGCGAGAAAAAACGTGTATCCCGCAAAGTATGTTCGGCCTTTTTTTCTGCTTTTCTTTTCGTAAGATTCTACAAGAAACTGGTGCTGCCCATGTAAATTGTTTTCGTTTGTGGTCATAATTTCACGCTTTGCCAGTAAATTCATATACAGCCTTACGCCCACCAAACTTGCCACGGTTCTTTTTTTGGCTGATGTCGTAATAAATTAAGATAAATAAAATCGGGATGCGCGACGGGGGCGCGGCCTGCTGGAACCCTGGACCCGAAAAAAAAAACGAAAACGGTTGTACGCAGAAAAATTGCAGCAGGTTCCAAGCGTGGGACCTATTTTATTCGTGACGATGAGTTATAAAGTGATAATGCAGCCCCTTAGAGAGAAAGGGAGAAAAAAAGACTGGCTTTTAGACAATATAAAAAAGCACTAAACCCACAGGAATGTACTAACAGCGTCAAATGAAACCCGAACAGCAGCAACCCTTCGCGATGGTATAGTGCACACCTTCCAGTTATCACCATGGACAGGCACGCGCATCCTGTTCGGCAGCTTCACGCATTTATTTATTTATGTATTTATTTATTTATTTATTTATTGTACCCTCAGGGCCTGAGGGCATTACAGAGGGGAGTGGAGATATACATAACGGAAGCAATGTAAAACAGCAAGGAAATAAAACTCACAGCAGATAAGTAAGTGAAGTAAAGTAGGCATAAAGGACAATTCGATAAGGAAAAAGGTATACTAACAATAATAAGCTTGTATATGCACACATATGTACTACATATATACAAACATATATATATATATATATATATACTTATTTATATATATATATTTATATATATGTGACGCTATGATGAATAGGAGACGTGGCCTGGCTCATACCCCATGTTTATTCTATTTCACTTCTTCCTCCTCAGCCTCTACCTTCAGTCACTACCTACTTACGTTACACGATTCCCCCTCCCCCCGAAAGAATGCGCGCGTTACATATTACAATACATGATGAACAAGCAATCTTAGAACACAAAAAACGTCCAAATTGGCTGTAGTTTCACGTCACGCTGAAGTTCCGTAAGATCGCACAGACTTCACAGGAGAGGGCAGCAATCCGGGGTAATCAAGTACGGCTCTGGTGGGCGAGGCTGGCTGTTACGCGCTTGACAGCATAAGCATGCTTCGAGCGTGGAAACAGATGAAAACGCAGCCGGCGTTCTTACGAGGAATGAACGACGTTGGAACGCCTTGCAAGATCGACAATTTTGTTGGCGTCGCATTTTCCATCGTGAGTGATACAAATGCCGTGTATGCAGTTTGCGTGCGCGTTGATCGAGGTTGATTGGGCGCTGCCTATGTTCTTGCCGAGTACAAGGGGCGCTTTTGTGGCTTTTGGAAATTTTTCCATAGCGATGTCGCCGATGTTTTGATCGAAGGCGCATTTTTGATCTCTGGTGGAGAATGTATCCACGACGATGGGCCTTTTTGCAATGTTCTTTGAGCATTACGAGTGGTTTCGATGAAGTTTTCTTTCGTCGTTAAGACTTGAAGGGAGTGTGTGGCAGTCCGGTGATATCAGTAAGAGATCTGGCGGGCGAGTCTGATGGTTGCGTCCTGGATAACACAAGAATGCTCTGGACGTGAAGACTGATGAAATAGCTGGCATTATTGCGAAGAGCGGACGCTGTTTGAAAGCGTTGCAGTAGATCGGTCTTCGGCGTCGCTGTCTCAGCTGCGTGCGTGCTCGTTGTCGTAAACTAATGGGATGGTGTCTGAGCCTTTGCGTGGTGGAACTGGTGACTTCTTGTCTTTTTCGGTGTTTCCTGAGGTTTCGGAGCTGTAATCTTAGGCGCAGTCTTGATCCTTTGTGCCAAATGCGTTTCTGGCGCCAATCCCTTATGCGAAGATGCCTCGCTTCTTGAATTTGTTTTAAGACGCTTGCTTTGCGTCGTCGTCCTTGTTGGTGTGTCTGTTGTAGTTCCTGGAGTTTGTGGAGTTGCCTTTGCTGAAATTGCTCTTTTTGCGAAAGTTGGTCAGATGGGCATCTTTCAGGAACATTTGTCTGTTTTTCTGTGCATGGTGATTTGATCAGTAAATAGTCGATACTTGTTAGGGTGTCACGATTCGTGTCAGGCAATGGAGATAGTGTGCCAGAATTGACAGAAAAATCTGCTGAGGCTCTTGCAACGACATTCTTAATGGACGTTCCTGGCACAGGGAAGTGCTTGAAAGTTGATCTTTCCGAGCCTCCTGTGTCGATTGGGCTCTCAGGTGGCTGGGAACTCGAAGGCGACACTGCGAGAAGATTGGTTTGGTCAGCTTTTACTTGGGGCTGTTTCTCTGTGTCCGCACCTCGGGAGATAAGCTGTTCTGATGCATGAATGAGGACGGTTGGCCCTAGGTTTGGCTGAGTATATTCGGAGTTCCGCCTGCTACTCCTTACGGGGTAAAGAAAAAAGAGAAAGAAAGATGAGGGTATGAAGAAGTACTTGTTCCGACGTGGGTGAAATGAAGTGTAAGATTGCCGCAGAGTATGCAATCATTTGTATTACTAGAGCATCATGAATGGCGAGTGGAGACAATACTGATCCATTCCATCACGTGCGAGCGATTCTGGGAAGTATATTGACTACTGAATTAACCTCGTTTTCGAGTTTTTTTTTATGTGTAGCGTTGAAGATAGCTCACGATCAAGGATAAGGTTTACTGAAGAAGCAGGTGGTTTTCCTCTGAAAGGTCCGGATCGTTGCCTAACTGGGCACAGCAAGTCAAAATTACGCCCTTAATTCTACGTAGCCTCTGAGATTGACGTCGGCAGCTCGCGGAACGCAGCTGACAAAAAAAAAATATAGGAGCACGTACGAACGCAAACAATCGAGTAGAACTACAGGACATCAAAGTGAAGGAGTTCGGCATCCTTCGAATTTTTCCTCGGGTACCAGTGTTATTTAGTAATGTTTTCATGGTATACGAAGAGTCACGTACTATTATACTCACGTCCGTTATAATAATTAGTCGCGGGGCATAACCATCTGTAGTGGGTGCTTGGCAACATAGAAGAAGACATCTTCACCGTGGTCAAGTAAACCGTTCTACAGGCTGACGTAAGCTTTTCGAAGGGAATCGCACTCGTCCTCTGAAAACCACCTTCCTTCCACCACAGCTTATCTGCCATTTCAACAGGTGAGATCACTTTCTGCGTGGTTTTTGCTACAAATTGGCAAGGATGACGTCTTATACGCGTAAGGCTTAGCTGTTGCCAACATACTTTTTTCTACCTTGTGCAACAGTGAGGTTACAGCCGGTATAGATAACTCGTTCGATAATTCATGCTACTGACATTGTTTTAAGAGAGTTAAAGCAATAAAAACACAGCCTTCTTGCAAAGTGAGCAATTATTTCTGTGCTTCGCCGGGCGTATGAAAGAGACCATGCATTCCCCGATGGCCCAGCAGCAGGAGAAGTTCATCTTTCAGCCACGCTTTTTGCCTCCTGATCTGACTCTTCTGCTACCAGTTCCCACTGCAGATCTAGAAGCTTGTATTTATATTTTTTTCTTCAGGCTGAGTGCTTTGGAACCAATCACAATGGTCATACGAGTCTGAAATGCGAGAAAAGTGTGTATCCCCCAAAGTAGGTTCGGCCTTTTTTTCTGCTTTTCTTTCCGAAAGATTCTACAAGAAGCTGGTGCTGCCCATGTAAATTGTTTTCTTTTGTGGTCATAATTTCACGCTTTGCCAGTAAATTCATATACAGCCTTACGCCCACCAAGCTTGCCACGGTTCTTTTTTCTGGCTGACGTCGTAATAAATTAAGATAAATAAAATCAGGATGCGCGACGGGGGCGCGGCCTGCTGGAACCCTGGACCCGAAAAAAAAAACGAAAACGGTTGTACGCAGAAAAATTGCAGCAGGTTCCAAGCGTGGGACCTATTTTATTCGTGACGATGAGTTATCAAGTGATAATGCAGCCCCTTAGAGAGAAAGAGAGAAAAAAAGGCTGGCTTTTAGACAATATAAAAAACACTAAACCCACAGGAATGTACTAACAGCGTCAAATGAAACTCGAACAGCGGCAACCCTTCGCGGTGGTATAGTGCACACCATCAAGTTTTCACCATTGACAGGCGCGCGCATCCTGTTTGGCAGCTTCGTGAAGTTATATACTAATGAAATAATTTTTAATTATTTATTTATTATTAAATAATAAATAATTAATTAGTTGAATTATCGTACCCTCAGGGCCCGATGGCATTACAGGGGGGAGAGGAGATATACATAACGGAAGCAATGTAAAACAGCAAGGAAAAAAAACTCACAGCAGATAAGTAAGTGAAATAAGGTAGGCATAAATGACAACAATTTGATAAAGACACTAACAATAATTAATAAGCTTATATATACACACATATGTACTACATATATGCAAACATATATATATATATATATATATATATATATATATATATATATATATATACAAACATTTAGAGCAGAATAATAGTTTTACGAAACATATTATCAGTCATATAGGCGATATCAAGGGGAAGATCATTCCAACTGACACAAGTTCTGGGATGAATGAGTCATGAAAACTTTTGGTGTGACATAATGGAACTCGAATTTTATTGCGGTGATCAATTCGAGCTGATATGTATGATGGCCTTGTTAATAATTTCTGTTTCAGATAGCTGTTGTAATAAATTTTGTAAAAAAGACGTGCCTGTTCGTGGTGATAAGGGGACGGGGCTCACTATACCAGCGTGAAGATTTTATGCTGTTCGGGCTTCATTTGACGCTGATAGAGCTTGCATGCCGCCTTGGTAATTTCTGTAACAACAGCGGCAGTGGCAATGTGCGTGCTACGGGACTTAATTACCACGGCATAATATGTCGACCGCTCAGTTTATGTGAGTTTGGGGCACCAGAACACAAGTTACAAATAGCAACACTGAGACACTAGAGCGCTCACTGAGTCTTTGTACTTAGTGCCCTAAAACTAGCAACATTGCGTTTAGGAAAAACCAAACTTGGTTCACTGCTACTGGGAGGTGCTTAGAAATATTACATAACAGCTTTCGCATGTTGCGTAAGCTTTCCGAAGAAAGAAATCAAAAGGATTTTGTGGATATTTCAGCGAATGCAATTCGATCTAAAAGAGAGACTTCAGTTTATGCGCTGTTACCCCTCGTCGCCTTGATAGCGATTAGTCAGGCAATGGCTATGGTAGTGAATATTAAGAAGACCTGATATTCCGTAATAGAAGGGATGATGTTAGTAGATTGTAGTGGTTTATAGTGCATTAAAAACCATAATGTACTTTGCGAGCAGGATATATCATGAAACGAACAAAATGTCTTCTCCTCTGAATGTCTGGCTTTCATTTACCGCAAGAGGGCGTCTCAAGTACAGTATTGCGCGAGTATGTATGGCAGACGTCACAGAGCAAGCTGATTTAGACGTCACAGAGCAAGCTGATTAAATAGACATTTTTGCACTTAAAGTTGCTGAAGCATTGCATTGAAAGGAAGAAATACTTGCTACAATCGGCCATTCATTGAAAACAATATCTAGCTCTCGCTACATTCATCTGCAGGGCAGCAAGAATGTACGTTGCACAAGAAACCGTCACGGACTCAGCGCTCTCACCGGCCGACCAATCGGGTATCTCTTCAGGTACGAAATTGCAATGAACGTAATTTTGCGAGAGTCGACTCAAAGACACAGTAGTGCCACATAGTTCGAAAAACGCACAAGTTTGTATTTACTTCTCTGCAGCTGTAGAGCAGTTCATGAACAAAACATGCACTTACTACTCTTCGGCAATCATCTCACCATCGGCTCTTGGGTGACGTTCCCATTATAAGCACGTACTTTTTGACACCTCGTATTCGTTCTGGTTTTCTTCACCCTTAAGGTTACACTAGGTCTGTCCTCCTAAGAGGCTTCTAGATTTGAACGCCGGAACTGTGCTCCACCAACCAACAAAATTATCAACATGTGATCAACAGCGTTATTATATACCTGACGTATTTAATCTCGGAAACGAAATCTAGAGGTCCACAGTAGTGCAGCGAAAATGCTGAAGAGAAACTGATTGTCTAAAGGAACTCAAGTCTACTTAAAGTAAGCGGGATCCCGTTACCAGGTACGTAAGCATGACAACAATATCTAACAGTGGCAATCTTCACCAAGGAACTGCTTTAGGATTGACAGTGGATGGAATTTGACCAATCCTTCAATTTCCGGAGCCAAGCACTGCGAGGTGGATCAGTGTGTTTTCGGGAATGTAGTAGTTGTGGGCGCATCGTAGGTCGGCGAGGCACGTTGGCTACAGAGCCTAGGAGGTGCCTTATGGCCTAACGTCAGCACAAACGTTAGAGCATGGATGTTGGTATTGCCTAAGCAAAGTGTATTTTACGGTGTCATAATGTCAGTATCATTTAAAGCTTACACCAGCTAATTTTTAGGAAATATAGAAGTGCTCGGCTGGGGCATCACATTACCAGGACAAAACAAACCAAAAAATGTCACAGTAACCTTTAAAGAGTTCCGTAAGCACCTCTTAATTTCCAAAGAAATTGTTGACAGTGTTTGGATTTTTTTTTTCGCAGAAGCCAAGGCAAATGCCAGGTAGGTGAAAAACATTTCCAGCAACAGCCGAAACCTTGAAGGTAAATTACCGAAGTTTGGCGGCGTGGGTTTTAGCATTCGCTAATGAATGAAACAATTTCTTTCAAGATAGACAACCTTTGGACAATTTTAAGTAATCAGTGCGAAAGACTAAAAAGAGGTATTATATATTTACTCAAGGTGCATGGGATAATGTGGAAATCAGGCAGAGGTGATTCCCATGTTTTCCCTCACAGCGTCGAATATTCTAAAACAATTCATAATTATGAACCCAAAAGCTCTAACTTTTGTGCACAAGTATGGTAGCTAGTTCATTTTCTAGAAGTCACAAAGCACATTCCGAAGGCGTATGAATATCCACGCTTGAAACCTTTTCATGTTCTACAACCGCCGTGAAGATGTTTAGTTTACCACTTCGTTTTGTTTTTCCGTCTAAGGGTTGCTTCATCGCTCTTATTTGAACTTAACTGGCATCGTTATGCAAAAACAGGCACAATAAATTTTGATGGGAAATAAAGACGTCTTATAAAAAACATTTCATGGGATTATGGTAACTTCATGGCTGCTATAGTGACATACGCGTATTAATCCATAATACTCAGTAGTAGAAGAAATGAATATGGGGTACTAGCTCTGAAGTAGACACATTTTATACTGTATATTATCCTGCACAGCCGTCGCCGTATTAGGCTCGCAACAGTCGTGATTTGTACCACCGTCTTCTTCGGATTCGTCGCCCTGGCAATGGCAGTGGCGGTGTGGACGTTAAGTGGTAAGAAACTTTCTCTTCATGTGTTTGTACGCATTAGCGATAAAGACCAAAAAAGAAAAGCGCCTATGTCAAATCGATGTGTAAATTTGTGTATGAGCAGTTCATGGCTTACGTAATCTGTTCAATTTTTTTTGTAAGATATTCTCGGTTAATGGCCATTAGATGTGCAGTGGTACTTTCATTGGATTCCTTGTGGATGAGATCGTATAAACCATAGGCGCGTTCACAAGGTGAGATAGGGGGGTGGGTGGTGACTTTGTCTAAATTCTGCACAAGTTACACCCTTGGCCTTCGACCAGTAGGACTTTTCACTTTTTCCTTTATCACCCAGGTGTCACAGAAAGAGCGCTAAAAATGGGCGCGCCGCCAAATTCTTGCGATAACGGGCGGGAGAAACGCCGCGAGGTCAAAAGAAAAAAAAGAAAACAAACATCCAGGTTCCCCGGGTGCGCGCTCTCCCCGCGGAAGCGTGGCTTCGCCGACGAACCCCCTCACCCCACAACGGCGGCCGAGCAAGCACTCGATTTTTCTAGAAGGAAAGGGGCGTGGTCATACCGAGTTGAGTCATCCTCCGCGGAGGGCATTCGAACCCACTCGCCTCTCCCCAGCCTTCGCTGCGTATCGCGCCGACGAAATGACGAGAACTTTCTGGAATGTCGCGCGGAAGGTATTTAACCGAGCAGCGAAGATGAGAGATCAGGAGAAGACGGAAGTTAGCGCCAGAGCGCGTAGGGATTCCGCCGTGTAGTCGGCGAAGGTTTTGTCCGTAGCGACAAAGCAGGAGAAGAAGAGGATTTCCACCTGAGGGGTGACGACTCGAGCTACAGGCAAGAGTGTGTGTTTTCCGCTATCGAGCGATGACGCGTGGCAACCGCTGCGTGTGTGAAGCCGACGTGTTCGGGCGAAGAAGTTTGAAGCTTGGAGAGTGGCCTATTGAAGAGGTGAGGTTTCCTGGAAGAGAAACTTCGGGGGCTGCGGAACGACAACAAAGCTGGACTTTGAGTGAGTGATCCTCGGAAGAGTATCATCTAGACTTTGGTTCCAAGAACTTTGGACTGAATAGGTTTTCTATCTCTTTAGTCTTTAAGTGTCTTGGTTGTTCGATGCATGCGACTGCATTGTAGTGTGTATTGTTGTCTGTGTCCGTTGTTTCGAGTGTGGCTGATTGTACTGTGTAGTACGTTGTTTGACTGGTGACATATTGTATGCAACTATTGTGGAGTGGGCATTATTGTGTATTGTTTTCGATCTGCCATTATTGAGAATATAATTTTGTTTGTTTATCAACTCTCGGCTCTGACTTGTTCTTTGGACCACAGCCGGCGTCCGCTGGCGCGCCAAAAAGGACCACTTCTAAATTGTCCACGCTTTCGTGGTGCGGTTCGGGGGGCCAATACTTCGGCCCTTGGAATTAGCCCGGCGATTGCCTCCCTAATTAACGGGACCGGTGTGACAATTAATCTGGCGTCCGCGACACAGGACCTTTTGGTGCACAGTGTGTCCAAAGTAGTGAGAAAGAGCCTCGAGTTGTTGATAGTGCTATCGGAACAATTTTGTGTGTTGTTCAGTGTTCTCGTTAACGAGTGCAGGGGAGTGTTCCGATAGACTGATTTAGGCAGATACTTTTTGCATGCAGCAAGGTTTTATTTGCGAGTTGCGAGACACCATGGATCTCGAAAAGTTAGTCGCTCTTGGTGAGGAGATGGGTCTTTCTGGCGCCGAACTACGGAAGTGGGTCACCCAGAAGGAAAAAGAAGAAAAAGAGAGGGCCAAGGAAGAAAAAGCAGCTGAGTTGGAACGAGAGAGGTTGGCAGCTGAGAGAGCCAATGAAGAAAGAGAGCAGCAATTGAAGTTGGAGCTGGAGTGAGAGAAGTTGGCAGCCGAAAGGGCGAGAGAAGAAAGAGAAGCGAGGGAGCGACAGCTGAAAGAAGAAAGAGAGGAAAGGGAACGGCAGCGGCAGCACGAGATGGAACTCGAGCGGCTCCGTTTGCAACAGCGAAGTGAAACTCCGGTCCAAGCTAGAGTTGAAACCAGCGAACGGGAGGAACATGGCTTCCGCTTGAACCCAAGCAAGCTGCTCGTGGCGTTTGATGAAAGGAAGGAGGATCTTGACACGTACCTTCACAGATTTGAGACGATTGCAAGGAGCCAGAATTGGCCGGAATATCACTGGGCAACTGCTTTGAGTACTTGGTTGAGTGGTAAAGCGCTCAGTGTGTACGGTAGGCTGACGCCGACCGATGCAGCCAACTATGCCAAGGTGAAAGCTGCTTTGCTGAAGCGATTTATATTTACTGTAGAAGGTTTCCGGGACAGATTTCGGACAGGAAAGCCAGCTGATGGTGAGACGGCTACGCAGTATGCCGCCCGACTTTGTCATTATTTCGACAGATGGATTGAACTTTCAGGGACAGCGCAGGAGTACAATGAACTTAGAGAGCTCCTAATTAGAGAACAATTTCTTACTAGTTGCCACCCAAGCCTGTCGCTGTATTTGAAAGAGAGGAAGGCTGAGTCATTTGAAGGAATGCTTGAATTGGCTGATCAATTCTTGGAAGCGCAAGGTGGAAGTAATTTGGCCAAAGTCAAGAAGGATTGTCCCGATGATTCGAAGAAATCGGCTCCCGCAGAAAAGAAGCGTGCCCCAGAGAGCATTCCGCGATGTTTTCTGTGTAACCGAGTGGGTCATCGCGCGAAAAACTGTCGAACGATATTTACGAGCCCTACGGCAGTAAAATGTTTCAAGTGTGGTCAGACTGGGCACAAAGCAGACGCTTGTCGGAACGGAGTGAGTCAAACTCACCAGGTATCCTGTGTGCAAGCGGCACCGAAATCTGATAATAATGCCGTCACCGATGGATTCGTAGAGTTAAGAATGGGGAGAAAATTCCTATTGTGGGTGCTGTAATGTCAAAACAGCCAACCGGTGTTACGAAGGGAATGCCAACGCTGCCTGGAAAGGTTGCAGGCAAGAAGATTACGGTTCTAAGAGACACCGGTAGCTCCACGGTTATCGTGCGGAGAAATTTGGTACGGGAAAGTGAGTTGACAGGCAGAACGAAACCGGTTTGCTTAATTGACCGTACAGTTCGGATGCTTCCCGAAGCAGAGATTGAGGTGGAAACCCCGTACTTCAGCGGGAAGGTTACCGCTCTATGTATGACGACCCCCCTTTACGACCTTGTCATCGGAAACATCGACGGGGCGCCAGGACCGAATGAACCGGAATGTTTGGGAGAAGACCCTAAGATAGAGCCCTCGCCAATCCCGCGACCGCGAGATACAGTGGAGAAGCATCCCGTGACGGACCTCACTAGAGCCCAAGGTGAAGCCGCGGCGCAAGAGACAGCGAATGAGAAGACGATCGTGTTGAATGAGTTCACGGGGTGCGCAGCTCGACGTACGTCGGCACGACCCCAACCGACCGAGAGCGTAAAAATGACGGAGTCGGCCAGCCAGGGCCAATACCGTGACATGAACAAGCTGGTAAATAAACCGACAGGACCCGTTGAACGTTATGACCCGATAACGGTGTCGGAAGTGACAACGATGGCTGAGACGCCGCCTCAGATATCGTCGTTGGAAAAGGCTCGCCGAAAAAGAACAAGGAAAAACAAGAAGAAATCGAGCGAGCACCACAAGAAAGGACGCAAGCGCAGCTCGAAATACATAGGATAAGTGCTGAAGTCGAATCAGAATGTGTTTGGCAGTGCTGAGTGCCATATGTTGTGTTAATGTTGTGTTATCCTGTGTCACAAGTGTCGAAGTGTCTGTGCTGTGATGTGATGTATAGTGTTGTATAATTGTTGTAATGAGAGAACTTTGTACGTTTGTATTGTTTGGAATGAGTGATGAAGTGTTGTAGTCGTGTACCTGTGGCTATATTTCATGTGTTGTGGAATTGAACTACAATGTAAGATTGTATTGAGCGATCTATTGCGAATGTGAAGTGTCATGAGCGACGGTTTGTGTTACAGTCGTTCAGAGTGTGTGGTGACTGTTCGCGCTCATTTGTGTGGTTGTGAATAATATGAGATAATATTCTTAAAGTGGGGGGCAGTGTCACAGAACGAGTGCTAAAAATGGGCGCGCCGCCAAATTCTTGCGATAACGGGCGGGAGAAACGCCGCGATGTCAAAAGAAAAAAAAGAAAACAAACATCCAAGGCTCCCCTGGCGCGCGCTCTCCCCGCGGAACCGTGGCTTCGCCGACGAACCTCCTCACCCCACAACGGCGGCCGAGCAAGCACTCGATTTTTCTAGAAGGAAAAGGGCGTGGTCATACCGAGTTGAGTCATCCTCCGCGGAGGGCATTCGAACCGTCTCGCCTCTCCCCAGCCTTCGCTGCGTATCGCGCTGACGAAATGACGAGAACTTTCTGGAATGTCGCGCGGAAGGTATTTAACCGAGCAGCGGAGATGAGAGATCAGGAGAAGACGGAAGTTAGCGCCAGAGCGCGTAGGGATTCCGCCGTGTAGTCGGCGAAGGTTTTGTCCGTAGCGACAAAGCAGGAGAAGAAGAGGATTTCCACCTGAGGGGTGACGACTCAAGCTACAGGCAAGAGTGTGTGTTTTCCGCTATCGAGCGAAGACGCGTGGCAACCGCTGCGTGTGTGAAGCCGACGTGTTCGGGCGAAGAAGTTTGAAGCTTGGAGAGTGGCCTATTGAAGAGGTGAGGTTTCCTGGAAGAGAAACTTCGGGGGCTGCGGAACGACAACAACGCTGGACTTTGAGTGAGTGATCCTCGGAAGAGTATCATCTAGACTTTGGTTCCAAGTACTTTGGACTGAATAGGTTTTCTATCTCTTTAGTCTTTAAGTGTCTTGGTTGTTCAATGCATTCGACTGCATTGTAGTGTGTATTGTTGTCTGTGTCCGTTGTTTCGAGTGTGGCTGATTGTACTGTGTAGTACGTTGTTTGACTGGTGACATATTGTATGGAACTATTGTGGAGTGGGCATTATTGTGTATTGTTTTCGATCTGCCATTATTGAGAATATAATTTTGTTTGTTTATCAACTCTCGGCTCTGACTTGTTCTTTGAGCCACAGCCGGCGTCCGCTGGCGCGCCAAAAAGGACCACTTCTAAATTGTCCACGCTTTCGTGGTGCGGTTCGGGGGGCCAATACTTCGGCCCTTGGAATTAGCCCGGCGATTGCCTCCCTAATTAACGGGACCGGTGTGACACCAGGGTTATGGTTAAGAGCCTTTTTTACGATAATGGTGACCACAGACTCGTAAAGCTGCATTCAAAGCCAGTTTCAGGCTGCTGTGAGGAACACGCATCTCTTTATTTTCATTCTTATTTGTGTGGCGAAGCTCATCTTTTGTTTCTTTTGTCACAAGAAATGGAGCATCAGGTGCACTCTGTTGAATGTTGACAATTTTTTCAGAAATCGTTATGCACGTCTATGGTAAATGTGTGAGACTTTTGCCAATAACACTTCCCGCAACGATAATGTGGAATGCTGGGCCAGTTGGTACAACATAATGTGGAAATATATGAGCGCACAAGCTAGAAGGAAAAGCACTTGAGAGGAAACCTTCACGAGTACGGCAAGTATGCATGCAACAACCAAAACAGGTCTTTAATCTCGACTGAAGTTGATGATGAAAAACGAGAAAAAAAAGGAAAGAAGTACTGCGAGAAACCTTAATCATTACGCCAGTCATTGACTTGGCTTACCATTTAGTCTCAGAGTCTGTGCACAGGTGAGGTTGTGGCTCATAATCTTGCAGTGTCGCTAACGAATCTTCTGAGCCTAACTTAAACGCCAAAGTTCTCATTCATTTACAGTGATGCCATTGGAATGCTTCTTTAGCCTCTCCCCTTCCCAACCCTTTCTGAAAGCTTCCTCTCCACCTGACGTTCCCCTGCAAGCTTTCCGTATGTCAACTAATTAGCACTGCCTTAGTGATCAGCTCACGTACCTCAGACTATGTGACAATTTCATGTGAATATTTGATCAGGTGTTGTCAAGTAACTTGGCGTCGTTATGACGCCGTGCTGACGCCATCATGTTCTTACATCATGTGACACCGCGATGATGTCATATGGTAAGGCCATGATGTAAGCATTGTTTTCGCATATCATGTTGAAGCCGCCAACATCGTTGACGCTACTTTCCATGTTTTATAAAGTATCCAATGTTTTCTCTTGACGCCTGTGGTTCAACGACAGTTGCGAACGTATAAAAGTTGTCACAATGTGATTTTTATTTTGTAGCCATAGAGATCGGAAAGATATTGTATCTCACCAATGAAATAACAAGAAAAGATAGTATTCACTTAATAAAATATTGCTTCAATTCGGGCTGCTCAATACATCGTTTCAGTTTATAAGTGCAACTCTAGGCCATCGATGAAGGATTACGCGCTTTGGTAGCTATTTTAAGAGGTGGCACACTGTTTATCGAATGCGAAAAAGTGATAATTATAAAGAGTTCATTTCTCAGATTCCGACATCATGGACGAGGTGGACGAGGTGGACGAGGCAGAGGAGTCTTCTGCGGTCACTGACCTGGATCTGGAAGATGCCAGTGAGCTAACTGCGATCGTTCCCAAAGTCAGGACTCGGGTAGCACGGATTACAACTAGGAGGCACGCAGTTTCGTCGACCACAGCCGCGACTACGCAGACGCTACCAACGACCACGTCTACTACAGAAGCGACTACGACTACTTCAACTACGACGACTACTTCTACTACTACGACTTTTTCGACTACGACGACTACTTCGACTACGACGACAACTTCTACGACGAAGCCTAGTATTGTACGTACAACCACAGAGCCATCTACGTCTAAAGCGGCGACTACCGTTGAAACCACGACACCTCTGCCGTCCACCGAAACACCCAAGAGTGAGTACATTGTACATTAAACATTGTTTATTTGTTTCAAGTTTTCCCCGCGAGACGCGCGGGCTGAAGGCTCAGTATATATACGCTGACAATATTTGGGTGTTGTTGTGAGTACTGCATTACTTCAAATTACTGATGTAGCCAGGGTAAAGGGCAAGGGGGACGTAGGAGTTGATAAACCTCTTTAGATTTTTCAATTTGGCATGTTTATTTTCAAACAAACGCACACGAACTTAGGCATGACCATAAGGTAAATGCATCAATCCCCTTTATTGGAAAAAAATGTGCCTACTCTTCTGGATGATGTAATATACATTTCACCAGATTAACTACAGCTGCTTCGTTTCGCGTCCTATATTGTACCAAATTATATATATACGGTGAATGTATTGTTACGGGTAACTTATTTAATAAATTAAATGCGATGCACCGTGCTCGGCGAACAAGATGGCGACAGTTCATCAACAACCAGCCACCAACGTCGTCTTTCTTTTTCTTGCAGACCGGCTGTGCCGGCTGTTGCGTATCATAACCCCCCGGCGGTAGAAGTCTCGGTGCTTGAGCTACTGGGATGCGGTAGAAGGAGGGTGATAAAGCTTGAGTCGAGCTATGTGCACGATGTCACTCGAAGGTGACGATGATGAAGTTCAATGGGCTGGAACTATCTCGTATGTAACGTCAGTCACCTGGCGAACGACGCGGTATTGTCCAGTGTAGCGTGACAGCAGTTTTTCAGAAAGCCCTACACGCCAAGTGAGGGACCAGAGGAGGACAAGGGAACCCGGTGAAAAGTGCACGTTTCGATGATGGGAATCGTAGAGCTGTCTTTGGTGCTCCTGTGAAGCCTGCAGGCGGCTGCGGGCGAGTTGGCGTGCGTGGTCGGCTCGCGCGATGGCTTCGCCGGCATACTCAGTGACCGAGGGCAGCAAGGTGTCAAATGGTAGGGTGGGTTCTCGGCCGTACAGAAGATAGAATGGTGAATAGTCGGCAGTGTCGTGACGTGACGAGTTATATGCGAACGTCACAAATGGCAAATGAACGTCCCAGTCCTGGTGGTTGGCCGCTACGTATTTAGAAAGCATGTCGGTTATGGTGCGGTTGAGGCGCTCCGTAAGACCGTTCGTTTGCGGATGGTACAAAGTGGCAAACTTGTGCTTGGCAGTGCAAGAGCGCAGGATTTCATCAGCGACAGCTGATAGAGAGGTCCGGCCCCGGTCAGTGAGAAGTTGGCGTGGAGCTCCGTGTACTAAAATAATATTATATACCAGAAAGTTCGCCACATCGGTTGCGCAACTCGTCGGAAGTGCTCGTGTGATAGCGTACCGTGTCGCATAGTCAGTGGCGACAGCGATCCATTTGTTGCCTGAGCTAGAGATCAGGAATGGGCCAAGCAGGTCGAGGCCAACTCGAAAAAAAGGTTCAATGGGAATGTCGATCGGCTGAAGGAACCCAGCTGGTAGGAAAGATGGCTTTTTGCGGCGCTGGCAGGGCCCACAAGCGGCGACGCGACGTAGCGTCGAACAGAGCGGGCAAGACCAGGCCAAAAGAAACGACGACGTACACGGTCGTATGTGCGAGAGACGCCCAAGTGGCCCGCCAAAGGAGCGTCATGAGGTTGGTTGAGAACAGTCGCACGAAGGTGTGCTGGTATGACAAGGAGCAAGTCATGGCCATAAGGATCGAGGTTACGGCGATGCAGGATGCCATCTTTTACCAGGAACATTTGTAGAGATGCGTCGCGAGGCATTGACTCAAGCTTGTCAATGATGGTTCGCAGGGAAGCATCCCGGCGTTGTTCGTGGCCAAGGTTAAGTAGCTGCGTCACAGACAGAGGGTCTGGAAAGGTGTCAGTATGGGCAGCCTCTTCCACAGGGTAGCGTGATAAGCAATCAGCCTCTTGATGTGACCGCCCTGTTTTGTAAGTTACGGTGAACGTGTATTCTTGTTCTCGTAGGGACCAACGAGCGAGGCGTCCTGTGGGATCCTTGAGTGAGGCCAGCCAGCAGAGCGCGTGGTGGTC
Organism: Rhipicephalus microplus; assembly: GCF_013339725.1. Classification (NCBI taxonomy): domain Eukaryota; kingdom Metazoa; phylum Arthropoda; class Arachnida; order Ixodida; family Ixodidae; genus Rhipicephalus; species Rhipicephalus microplus. The sequence continues at coordinate 120,963,074 of NC_051174.1, read as the reverse complement.
GGTCAATACCCGGAATGGACGCCCGTATAAGTATGGGCGAAACTTGGCTACTGCCTACACAAGAGCGAGACACTCACGTTCCGTGATTGAATAGTTGCGCTCAGCTGTAGATAGCAGGCGGCTTGCATATGTTATAACACGGTCATGTCCGCGTTGATGTTGCATTAGCATTGCCCCGATGCCATGCCCACTAACGTCAGTCCGAACCTCGGTTGGAGCTGATGGATCGAAATGGGCTAAAATCGGTGGTGTTGTAAGGAGCGTCGTGAGCTGGGAAACAGATGAGGCTTGATCAGCGCCCCAGAAAAACGGGGTGTCCTTCTTCAGGAGATTTGTGAGTGGGCGTGCAATGATGGCGAAGTCCTTAACAAACCGTCGAAAGTAGGAGCACAAGCCCACAAAATTGCGAACGTCCTTTGTTGACTCCGGAACAGGAAGGTCCGTGACGGCGCGAATTTTCTGAAGATCCGGGCAGACTCCTGCGGCATCGACGATGTGGCCAAGTACGGTTATTTGACGACGAGCAAAGTGGCATTTCGACGAGTTCAGTTGAAGTCCGGCTCGACGAAAATCGCCGATAAACGCTTGAGATGGGAATCGAATGTGGGCGAGAAAACGATAATGTAGTCTAAGTAACATAAGCAGGTTGACTATTTAAACCCTTGGAGCAATGAGTTCATCATTCTTTTGAATGTGGCCGGCGCATTACAGAGACCAAAGGGCATAACTTTGAAGTGATAAAGCCCGTCATGAGTGATGAATGCGGTCTTCTCACGGTCCATCTGATCCACAGCGATTTGCCGATAGCCAGATCGAAGGTCGATAGTGGAAAAATACGTAGCACCGTAAAGGCAGTCTAAGGCATCGTCGATTCTAGGCAAAGGATAAACATCTTTCTTCGTAATTTTGTTGAGATGCCTATAATCTACTCAAAAGCGCCATGTTCCATCCTTCTTTCTGATCAGGACGACAGGAGAAGCCCAGGGGCTACAAGAGGGTTCGGTCATGTTTTTTGCAAGCATCTTTTCGACTTCCTGTTGTATGACTGTGCGCTCAGACGCGGAAACACGGTATGGACGTCGGTGAATGGGACTCGCGTCACCAGTGTTGATGCGATGAGTAACAACACTCGTTCGGCTTAAGCCGTGCTGGCGAAGTCGAAATGTCACTATAGGACTCCAGGACGTGACGAAGGGCTTCCGCTTGATCAGGAGTGAGGTCTGATGGTACCATGTGGTCAACGTCGGCGTCCGATAAACGTGATAGAGTTGGTTCATGGTCTGAGGTGCCGCAATCATCCACTCTGAAGGGTTCAACCGTATGGTCTTGTAGAGCAGTAATTTTGGCCAGGGAGATACCTTGTGGAAGAATTTGGGCAGTGAGGTCAAAAATGACAATAGGAAGGCATGTGTGGTGTTCAACGATCGTCAAAATGGTGTGCGGAACAGCTATGCCATGCGTAAGCATCACGGCATGAATTGGTGCCACCATGTAATCGCCGTCAGGTACAGGTGGTGTAGAGAAGAGGTCGATATGTGTGACACAGTTAGGCGGAAGGCATGCGAAACCAATGTAGCAAAGGCGACTTTAGGGTGGGTTGGTCAGATCAGAAAGTAGAGGCATTTCAAGGTCAAGACAGCCGGCTGAACAATCTATAAGGGCCGAGTGAGCGGTTAGAAAATCCATGCTTAGAATCACTTCATTAGGGCAATTTTCTATAACGGTGAAAAGAACAGCAGTGCTTCTATCGGCGATAGTCACACGGGCAGAGCACATGCCAATAATCGCGGCAGTTCCCCCGTCGGTGAGTCGAACGGCTCGGTTCAAGGCGGGTCTGACAACTTTCTTTAGGCGGTGACGAAGAGCAGCCCTCATTATGGGCACATGCGCGCCGGTATCGATCAACGCGCGCACAGGTACATTGTCTAAAGTAACGTTCAACAGATTCCGGGTGGTCGGTAATGTTACACGAGGATTTCTTGCAGAGGTCGTCGTCAATGCCGCTTCACTTCCAGAAGCTGCACTGCCTCGTGTTCCGGTCGGGGGCGCTGCGAATAGGTCGGAGAGGCCGGACGGTGTTGTGGGGGCGAACGAGATTGACGGCGAGCAGGGGATGGTGAGCGGGCGTAGCGAGGTCTCGTCAGAGGTGTGGCAGAATCAGCGGATGTGGTCGGCATAGGGAAATCAAAATCAAATGTTGAGGACGACCGGTGGTCAGAAGTGGCCTGAGTAGGCGGCCCATAGCGTGCCAGCGGAGCCCAGTGATTGCGGCAGTGGCGAGCAATATGACCGACACGTCGGCAGTTGAAGCATATGGGCTATGCGTCCAGTGTACGCCATTCGGACAAACTGCGCTGTCGAGAGTAGTTAGAACCAAATCGAGGAGCGGAGGGACGACGATAAAAAGGCTCGGCAGAGTAGACTGGTTGAATGGGGTGTAGGCCGACGTTCGATAATTCTTGACGAACGACGGCTTGTATCAGTGAGATAGTGGTCGGTGAAGGATCAGGCGTTGGAAATGGAGTAGCTACTGGTTGGGCTGCCTCGACCTCACGACGAATGATGCGGGTGAGGTTGTCACATCGGAGAACTGGGCGGACGGAGTCATCACAAGAGGAAGTAGCAGCTATGTTCGGCAGGCGCGTGATGCCGTGGATGACGCGGCGGGCTTTAGCCTGTTCTAGACGGCGGCATTCTGTCAGGATCGTGTCGATGCTCGTGACATTATTAAAACCAGCAGGTTGAAGGCATTGTCAGCAATCCCTTTGAAGACATGGTTAACTTTTTCTTCTTCTGACATGCGCTGATCGACCTTGCTACGAAGCGCCAAGACGACAAGAATGTATGAGACGTACGATTCAGTAGACGTCTGGGCGCGAGTGGCGAGAGTCTTCTTGGCAGTGAGCTGACGATCAGATGAATTCCCGAAAAAATCACGGATCTTCGATTTGAAAAGATCTCAGCTTGTGATTTCGGCTTCGTTGGTTTCGAACCATGTCCGCGGCGTGTCGTCGAGGTAGAACACAACATTTGCGAGCATGAGCGTGGGATCCCAGCGGTGGGTAGCACTGACTTGCTCGTACCGGTGCAGCCACGAGTGAACGTCGATGGTGCCGTCAGCGGAGAAAGTTCCAGGATCCCGCAGGGGTGGCAGGGGGACGTAGGTTGTCGACTCGGATCGAGAGACCGGTGGGGATGAGGCACTGGCAGTTGAAGTAGCCGAAGAGTTCCCGGTGTTGCGACCGCTGTGCGTCTCCATCGAGGTACGGGAGTCGTCCACCTCCACCATTAATGTTACGGGTAACTTATTTATTAAATTAAATACGATGCACTGTGCTCGGCTAACAAGATGGCGACAGTTCATCAACAACCAGCCACCAACGTCGTCTTTCTCTTTCTTGCAGACAGGCTTTGCCGGCTGTTGCGTATCAATATAAAGGGTTTTGAGGGTGGCTTTTTTTTTCTGACGCGATTATACACCACAGGCGTCGCTAGGAGCACGCGCTGTGGAGAGAGATGCGTTCATCAAAACGCGCCATCTGCCACGCACCCGCGAGTGTTTGTTGGAGTTTTAGTGGATCCCTCTCGAGTGACTCAGCAGCACTTGCGCTATGCCGCTAATGAGTGGACAACGGTACGATTCAACCTAGACTTCTGTGTTCGCCGAACAACACCTCACCATATGACGATAAACAACTACGAGATAATTCCCCAACCCTTTGACAGCCCCAGGTTAGCGAGAAGCGGCAGTTTCCTTTTCTAAAACGTGAAATGCGTTCTCAGAAGACACAATACTGGGACACTAAGGGCCGTTTAAAAAGTTTACACGTTTGTCCTCAAAATACCTCCTTGAATTCGCATATCGGGGAACGTTCTAGTCGCGAAAAAGCTGATGGCAAATGTGTCTCTATGCTCAAAACCTATGCTCTAAAGTCTTTTGAACATTATATAAATATCTACAATAATAGTATATTTAAAAGCATTTGTCAATAGTCTTTACGAAACATGCACATTGAAAACACATTCATAATTATTCATAAAGTTCAGTACAAAATGTACCAAACTCATGGTACATCCAGAACATTTTATGTGATTGAGACAATTTAGTCCAGACATGATGGCCTGAAAGAAAAAAACATTCAGAAAACACAACAAATTATACATCGAAGCGCTGGCTAAAGGTTCGTGTACCTGCTATCAGAGTATCGTTCAGAATGAAATTAATAATAAAGGCACTTTGGTTGCTCAGTCTCCAGCGTTCAGTCGACCCAGTGAATTTTAGCAACTGCGTAGCGCTATATTCAATGGCCCACTTGCCATTTTGCCAAGCTCTCTCTGAGAAACGTGTTTCTACCATTACGTGGTAAATGTGTTACTAGTACTTAATGTGTTTATAGTTAATAATAACTTGCTTTCAGAAAATTATTATCTTACAATCATTTGCTTTGTTTGCTGTTTTCCGCACGGAAATTCCCCGAAGAACTTTGGAACAGTGCAACCCACATCGCATCTGCCTAAATAACCTTCAATAAAAAAGTGAGAATTTAGCCTGCGAACTGCATACTCACCTTTTGGAAGCGTTACATTCAGGCATCTAGAATTTCACAGAAGCACACTAGCCAGTTCGTATCAAGATGTATTTTATTAGAAAGCTCTAGTCAAACATATATTGCAAATAAAAGATGGATACAAACAAAGGTGCTTGATTATCAAACATACAAAGTAAAAGAAAGAAGTGCTGCCCCCAACCTTCTTTGTCAACCGGAGGGATGAAATATGCTCATCAGAACTGTCTACTTGCGATTAGGCTGTAGCCCATGCTTGCCCACTTTGCCAATTTTTAGACTAAACAATTATAGAGAGCACAATTTTCACTGAACTAAAGAGGGCTTAAGAAAGTTCAACCTTATTAAGGGCAATCGTTTGCCTGATGGAATACTCTTCGTAAGGTAAGTTTCGCGCGATGGTACATTGTACCCCAAAACGGTTTGTTGAATTGGAGAGTCCGCTGCTTTATGCATTCACCATTAGACGAATAGAAAGCAAAAGCCGACTGCCTCCGATATTGAGGTCATTGTAAGCATCGTGCCCGTTCCGTGCTTTCGCACATGGCACCCAGAGATGTGAAACGATCTCGTTATTGTGTGACGTCATAACACGTCAGACTGCCACAGAAATTTCGTTCCCCCATTACTTCACGATAGCTTTGTATGATGCCGTCCTGATGTGACGTCATCGTTACAGCAGCATCACGAGGAATTTCGGTAAAAACTCGTCTGATTATTGCGAAAATTATCGGTGCTTTACAGTTTGACTCGTTTTTCATAGAATGCCTTGCAGGCAACTCGTCGAAAACGCCAAGACTAGACAGGCACTCAAGTTTTTGTCCTATATCTAATAAACTTTAGGCCATTAAGTACTCGGTTAACTAATGCGGCACGAGATTCACCCTATTTGAGTCATATCAGTACTATTGTTTTCATTGACCACTTCAAATGACTAAACTAGCGATGTTCGTTTATAAATGTACCCCTTGTTATCATGTTAATTATTCTGTATGTGACTGAAGTAACGGAATGGAGTTCCTACGGAGGAACTGAGGAATTTTTTTTCTTACACCTTGTCTGACTGCAAACTTACGCAGAAGACATCTGGGTAGGCCTGCTCTGCACAATCGGCACCAAACTCACCGATCCACAAATAGTCCCTGGGGATGGCGTCTGCGATTACCTAATCTACGATTCGGTCTACAAGAAAGGGCCCGTACCATTTGACCCTCACGGCATGGATCCTAGTTTGAACATCTTCTTGAACGGCGGCTCGCAAATGACCGAAACCAAGTTAGGCATTTCATTTGCGTACAAGTAAGTCATTTTTCTTCAATCGGTGCCTCAATTCTGGCGCTAGCATGAATTGAGCATAGCGCTTTAGGGCCAGTATTCTTGCTCATCTGTAGACTACCACCAAGAACATGTGGGCGTCTTCATATTGGGCTGTTGGTTTTTTTTTCATGCTGCGGTGTGAAATATTATTGCCATGAAACATCGCATGCACGAACCCCACCGTTGTCACTCATACGCGTCTACCGTAACGTTGTTCGTTTAGTTGGTAAATATTGTTACGCTGATGCGGCAAGGTGTGAAGGGAGGAAGAGGAGAACGAAGTGGTCTGTTTGAAGCATCTCGGTGTCGGCGGCATGCTACCCTTCGCCATTCGTTCTTCAATAAACACGCCCCATCGTAACAGTTTTGGTGGAGGTGCTGGGTACGATAACGGCGCACCCGACGGACGGCGACTCATCGAACGCTGATGTGCGATACGCGGAGCTTCCGCCGAAGCCGACGACTTGCTGGTCTGCCACTTGCGATGGCGTCTCACGACAACAATGATAACGAGCAACCTGCTTCCCGCGTTCCGCAGCAGCCGTGCATCCAGCCTCCGTCCTTCGCTGGACAAGCGGAAGAAGATGTCGACTCGTGGCTCAGCTCCTACCAACGGGCGAGTCGGTTTAATGCCTGTGATGCCACCGGCCAGCTCAATAACGTGGGACTCTTCCTCAAAGGAACAGCATCTGTATGGTTTGAAAACCACGAAGAAAGCCTGATGACGTGGCGGAAGTTCGTCGATGAAATCAAGTTTTGCTTCTGGAATCCAGCAGCGAAGAAGAAGCGTGCCGAGAAAACTCTCATGCAACGAGCGCAAGACCCCGGGGAAACCAGCCCGACTTCTATCGAGGAGGTGCTCAAGTTTTGCGGGGCACTGGACCCCTGGTTGACAGAAGAGAACAAGGTTGGTCATCTTCCAAAGGGGATCGTGGCGGACGTTCACCGATTCTTCATCGCAAAAGAAAGTTTGGAACGTGTAAGTGACGTTAGGAAGCACTGGCGTACATTTTAGGCGCTGAAAGCGCGGTGAAATACACCAAAGTTCGGCCCAACATCACTAAGTCGCCAGTGTCGACGTGCATCCAACCCCATCGGATCTGGCGTCTATGATTCGCCAAGTAGTGCGCCAAGAGCTCGACCTACGCGAGGCAGCTTCTCGGCCGGCACCTAATGTCCGAGAACCCTTTTTCCCACGCGGCAAAACGCATAGGTTAACAGACCAACACGACCGCACTGAAACCCCTTCGTGAAATAGATATCATGTGGCGAGATCACGCTTAAAATCTAGTAGTAACTACTTGCTTAAATCAGGCCTTTAAATGTTGAAATCCGGGTTGAACTATACGAAACGTATAAAATGATGTAATTAACAGAGAGAACCAAGAAGTAGCCCTATAGATAACATTATAAATCACTAAAAACACATTGAACACACGTGACTTTTTCCTACACAACCCAGGAGAAGGCATCATAACCTATAAATCACGCGATTGCACCTGCCTCCAGCGCTTGTTGGGTGTGTTCGCTACAACTGAAAGAGGAAACAACCTGGCGCAACTCACTTTATACGACACATATCTCAGCTGCCAAAATAAAAAGGAAGGAGACAAAATGCAGGAAGGAGTCGCGTGCAATCGTAGATGGATTTTACGAATATGTTTAAGAAGAGTCTACTCCTGCCGGGAAATCATACAAGTATACTCCAAACACTCAAACTATATACCCGTGTTTCGTTAAGTGGAGTAGTGCGAACTCAGAAGCGGCAGACGCTGGGCTCCCGTGTTCTACACTTCCTCAGGTTTCACAGCAGCCGAGCTGCGTTTAGGCCCGCCGCGGTGGTCTAGTGGCTAAGGTACTCGGCTGCTGATTCACCGATGACGGGATGGAATCCCGGCTGTGGCGGCGGCGGCATTTCCGATGGAGGCGGTAAAGATGGAGGCGGTAAACATTTGGGTAAGGTTAATGAACCCCAGGTGGTCGAAATTTCCAGAGCCCTCCGCTACGGCGTCTCTCATATTCATATGGTGGTTTTGGTACGTTAAATTCCACATATCAATCAATAAATCGAGCTGCGTTTAGCGTAGGATTTATAACTCCACCAATAGCTGCAAAAATTGTCCTCCTTGAAATTGTTGCGCATCTTATGTACTTGAGTAAGAGCGCGTGCTCCTGCCGTTTTAAACTATTCCCCAGCTTTCCCTTTAAAATGATATCACAGGCTGTTATGCCCTGCCGAAATTATGAAAATGACTGTAATAGTATAAGAAATCATTAAACTCCAAGGAACGCTTCGTTCTCGCTCTGAAAATCACTCGGCCGAATTCTAACTGCTGCGGCAATCCTCAATCGCATTTTGGCTACCTGTTCAAGTAAAAATCCTGGAACTTTTCTGAGGGATCCTGATCACATAGTTTATTGATATTGAGAACAAAGACGTGGTCGTAACTTACGGTTAACAGCACAAATGTCATAGTCTCTAGTACTTCGGCAGAGCGTCCTGCCACTGCTTGATTAATCATGTTGTGGTGTCTACGCATTTTTAGCTGACACAATGTTTCGCCTTTTATTAGGAAATCTTCATCCGCATGCTAAGAGCTTCCGCGTGGTCTCTCTGTCTGTTCTGTCCTTTTTTTTAACATGTTAGCACGTCAGAAAAACTTCATTGGCCAATTATTTTTCTCGGGGAAGTCAACATTTTTTTAGCAGTTGTAGGAAGGAACACACTAAGTTGTGCAGTCGCCACTGTGAATAACACTGCGATAATCTTCACACGGATAATGCATTGAACTAAATGAAGGTCAGTAGTAGAGGCATAGTTGGATTTACGAAAGTACTACAAGGAGACTAGCATAGCGGCATTCGGAAGTGCTCTTAACCGGTCAATCCTTGAATGTACCCGCAGGTACAGACAGCACATGATGTCCGAACTTACGACAACCAACAGAACTGTCGCAGTGGTGGTTAAATACTTTCTCGACAGACATATATGCAACTTTGGCATACTGGATGTTCCGACGAATAGCGTAGATAAATCATCCGTAGAAGAAATGTTGGAGATTCTGAAGGTGAGTGTGCCCAAAAGCACATCGTTCTTTTCAAGTCTTCAGCTTACCAGCTGAAAATGTATGTATATTAAAAAAAATGAATGTCTATTGTAATGCCACCTTATCATACTTGAAGTGACTGATTCGTTTACCAGAACTCAGTTCAAAGTGCACTGTACAAGTGTATGCAGGTAAATTGAGAAACTGAGACTCAGATCTAGCTGATTCTGAGTGTGAGTGAGTTTGGGTGGGTAATATTTTGGTGAATTCGAGTTCGTGTGAGCCCGGATAGGAAAACATTTGGTAAGACTGAGTAGTATCTTGTCGAGTTTCAGCTCGGGTGAGTCCAATTAACAAAAGATTTCTTCAGTCTGAGTCTTGTTGAGCCCTGAGAAGAAACTATTTTGTTAGAGAGCCCCACCGTGGTGGTCTAGTGGCTAAGATACTCGGCTGCTGACCCGCAGGTCATGCGATCGAATCCCAGCTGTGGCAGCTGCATTTCCGATGGAGGCGGAAATGTAGACCCGCGTGCTCAGATTTGGGTACACGTTGAAGAACCCCAGGTTATCGAAATTTCCGGAGCCCTCCACTACAGCGTCTCTCACAATCATATGGCGGTTTTGGGAAGCTAAACTCCACATATCAATAAATTATATTTCTTACTAAGCCTGAGAGACCTCTTCTGTGTTTGTGGGGGCCACTGTATTGAAAGAGTACTTCACCTGTCGTGTTAGAAAAAGAAAGGTGTGTCATAAATTTAGAAAAAACTTGTAGCATGCATTCCAACAATTCAGTATATTGTCTGGCCCCATCTGTCTTCCCGATTTCGCTGAACCCTATTACAACCCATTTAACACCCTGTAGTTCTCCGAATGGCCCAGCTAGGCTTGCCCTACTAAATCAGGTTTTAGCGTTAAATATTGTCAAGTTAACGTTTTGAGGAAAGGAAAAGGGTAGGTGTAGTCCAAAGGGACAAGTAGAAAGCAGAGTGTAACAGGGAACAAACGGGTGTTAAGTCATCATAGTCGAAATCAAGGAGAAGAAATTTTCATGGGCAGGGCACGTAGTGCGGAGGCAAGACAACCTCTGGTCATTAAGACTAATTGATTGGATTTTAAGAGATGTTAAAGAACCCCAGGTGGTCTAAATTTCCAGAGCCCCGCACTATAGCGTCTTTTATAATCATATGGTGGTTTTGGGACATTAATCTATCACATATCTATCACATTTCTATCAATCAATGAGTTGTAAGAAAAATGGAGTGGGTCAAGCGGAGACAGCAAGTTAGGCGGGCAGATGAGATTAGGAAGTTTGCTGGTATGAAGTGGCAGAATCAAGATCAAATCGACTGGCTGAAAGGAGGTCAGGCCTTTGTCCTGCGGTGAGCAAAGACATGATGCTGCTGCTGATGATGATTATGTCTGCATCAAAGAAACTTTCCCATTTCATGTTACTTCGTGGTACTTTTTTGGTGCATCTATTACAGCAAGGAATATATTTTCTTACAGGTGCTGCACGACCTTACAATAAGTAAGCGAACAATAGACAGACAATGTTTGACAATTTTTGCCAGTTCTCCGACGGACCCAAACTCCGACAAAATCTACATTGGTGCATTCTCGTAAGTTTCGTGATACACTGGATTAATTTTAACGTACCAAAAGCACGAACGTGTGAAACGTTCTGACCAACTCGAAGAAACAGTCAATAGAAAGGATAACAGGTAACTGACGATGGTCGGCTAAAACTTAAAAATAAACGTAATCTGCGCCCCCTGCCGCTGGTGTCCCACTGCTATAAAATTTGCATAAAGGCGGCACCCAACTGCTTTGATTTTTGTGACATCGTGCACCTTCAGCCTATTTCATGTAGATAATTGTATCATAGAAAAGCAAGCTGATGTAACTGCTAAAGTTAGTATGTGTACTATTTACAATGGGAGCAAAAAAAAATTACGTAAAGGGTGAACACAAACTCCCCAGCCCGATTTTCTTGAAAAAAAAAAAAAAAGATGGCAGGTGTGTTGCAGTTTGGTGGGCGTATCTTGTGTTTACACTAAGGCTATAAGCGACGCTACTTATGCTGAAGTACGAAAGTTCGAGGCACTGCGATAGTCTCAATTGGCAATGTTACCAAACAATTGCCCGTAAACATAAATTTTCATCCTATTTGAAAGCGGGAACAAGTGCTTTGAAACGTTACAGCTTTGTCGCAAAGGCGAAGCGATGTACGCGATAGCAACTAATTGGAAGGTCACGCGCCGAATGGCGAGCAGATCGAAAGGCGCCCCGCGTTTTTCACGCACACATAACGCACGAAACGTACTCACAGGTGCAGAATAACACGAATGAGCCCCTCACTCTTTACTTCACTGTGCGCGAAAAGACCGCACTTTTCGCAAACGGAGACTGTGCAACGATTGCAGTGACTTTCGCGCGCTCGGTAACTGCAACAAAATCATTTCCGTGAAAGCCAAAGCCTGCCAAGACGTACTATCCTCCCCCCACAACGAAATAAGGGCATGCGACTGAGATTCCAGGGACTTTACGTTCACCGCCTCCTCTCCGCGAGGCAAAGTACGCGTGGAAGTATACGCGCTCAATGCAAGATCTTGCTGGTAATGCTGAAAACACGATAGTCCTCCCCCCTCCCGAGATGCCCGTCACCAGCGGTAGGTGGTAGATATAAACAGCTTGCATTTGGACCGTTGAAGGACGCGGTTCTCTCGGGCTCAGTGATTACCGCCTCGCACTCACGTGTCAGACGCCCCCAAGTTCGATTCCGCGCGCCGAGGTCTTTTTCTTAATTTTTTTCTTTCTTGTGTTTTTATATATATATATATTGAACGCGATGGCCACACCCACGCTGGCAGGCACAATCTAGCCGAGAGTGTCCTTATGATAACTACCATTATAAAAACTAGTTAGAGCACACACACGTACAGCACTCAATGTGTTTCTTGCGCTCTAATAATCAGTTTGAAAGAATGTTTTTCAATCAATCAATCAATCAATCAATCAATCAATCAATCAATCAATCAATATATCAATCAATCAATCAATATATCAATCAATCAATCAATCAATCAATCAATCCATCCATCCATCCATCCATCCATCCATCCATCCATCCATCTATCTATCTATCTATCTATCTATCTATCTATCTATCTATCTATCTATCTATCTATCTATCTATCTATGTATCTATCTATCTATCTATCTATCTATATATCTGCCCGTCCATCCATCCATCATCATGAAAGTTTGCAATGGCCTATTACCATTTAATTGATTGCAGTGTATTCGAAATGCACATATGTAAAATCAATAAATAACCAAAGAAACACTTGAAGGTAGTGAAAAAGACGAACACAAACCAAAGTAAAATACACAAAAATTGAAAACACGTTTCGGCCCCCCACACGGGAAACTTTTTCACTTGTTCATTGCTTGCTCTTGAGCCTTGTGTATTTTTTATTTTTGTGTATTTTACCTTGGTCGATATTTCAGTTATTTAGCCCTATGTTTATCCCCGACCAGACGATATTCCGTCGAACTTTTCAGCATAGAAACTCTTGAAGGGTGACCATGCAAATGTAGTGAAGCTACAGTGTCTTCTTTATTTCATCATGTCCTTTCGACTCCAACTACAATTTCCTTCGCATGCAGGAAAATCTTCACTCCGGACGTTGTGGTCATGCTGAGCCACTACGCGGAGGGTGACAACACTTTTGAGGACTGCCGGGTGGTGCCGCCAACGATGCTGCAAAGGCCGATATCGATCTTCTCCAACAGCAGTTACAACAACGACATGGTAAGAAAATCAGAATTTCAATGTACTGCGACGGATTCTAATTCCTATGCACTGCTGTTGAACATATGATTTGGTGAGATGAAAGCCAGCTAACAGGTGAAATTTCTTTAAAAAAACATTCTCTTAGCACGTATTATTTGCTTGCTGCCATGAAAGTGCCACTAAAAACTCTGGTCACATTTTTGTATGTGTTCTCGCGCACGCATGTGTGTCTGTCTACGCGGGTATCTTTGTGTGTTTGTGTTTGCGAGCATGCGTGTGGAGACATACATTTTGACATATTGCATGGAAACAGGATGTAGACTGTTCGCGGTAGACGCAAGGAAATGTGGAAGACTGCAATGATTTCGGCGTCCGCCCAGGATCGAAGCACCATCTCATTTACAAACACAGCTGTTGTCTGTTCATTGCCTTTAGTCTTACGAATATAGCAGAACATCCACTTTTTCACTTTTTTCAGCAAGAAAGTTTTTTTCTGGAATTAATCAAATCATCAACATTTTGTATATAACTGTTGAAAACAGTTGATTCATCATATTGAAGTATTCATTAGTATCGCCATTTGTTGCTCATGTTTTATTAATGGTACTTCATTGTTGAAGTATTTTTTTCACATTTCATGAATTTTCATATTTATTTCAGACAACCAGTGTACATTGTGTCCGAGGGGATCGGTGCTAAGGCAATGTAAGCGAAATAAAGCACCGATCCCGGTGTACCAACACGAATAAGCGGGTATACATAGCAAAACAAAAATAAGTGTGGATAATTGAGTCAATGATGGTTCGTTAGTGAGTATTATCATTAAAGAATGTACTTTTGTTTGGTATTGCTAATATAACATACTCATTATCGCTCGCACGATCACGTGCTCTTGCTGCAACTTCTAATTATTTCATTCGTATAAATAAAAAGGTCCCATTCGCAGTTCTTCCCAAAACTTAGGGACCTCTTGCAGTTTATACCCTGGCGTTGTACCTCCGATGAAATGTTTTAATTACCTTAAGTTGACATTACATACAACTTTTTTACAACTTAGAGTGCACTCACCGCAAAGTGCTGTTCTCGGTAGAGATTGTTGCCAATTATTCTAGGTATGTAAGTGTTAATTTGTGTATGTGTTTACATAGGACAGATAGAAACAGTGGAGGCAAGCTGTGAGTGTGAAATAACTCGAAAATTGAGATCGGGTTGGTGCACATTCGGCAAACATTCTCTAATCATGAAAGGTAGCCTACCACTCTTTCTCAGAGGAAAGTACAAAGGGTGTCCCACATAACTTGAGCCACGAGTTTGAAAATGAAAGACACTTCAGTAACGAATTGAACGAAACGCGTTCTACATGCACTAGCCTGCAGGTAGTGAGGCTATTCTTTATTTCTCCCCATACTTGTTATGCATTATTTCACAATTATCTATTCTTATTTATGGACTGTAAACCCAAATAATGAACACTGAGATGAACAGGACTTTCAGAAACCACCGACTGAATTGTTTCCTGTATGGTACGTCTAGCGCTGTTAATTGTGCGTCTCACGGCTTTATTTTCCAATTCCGCGGTTCTTTACAACGTGGAAAAAATAACAGCGGAAGACGAATCGTACAGGAAACACTTCAGTCGGTGGTTTCTGAAACTGCTCTACATCTCAGTGTTCAAATTTTGGGTTTCCAGCCATAATTTTAAATGTGTATCTAATTTATTAAATACTCAGTATGGGGAGAAACGAAAAATAGCTTGAGTACCTACAGGCTAGTTGAAGTAGTATTCGTCTGGTTCAATTCGCCTCATAAGTGCCTTTCACTTTCAAATTCTTGGCTCAAGTTATGTGGGACACCCTTTATAACAGCTGCATTGTACCAGTACTTAACTACAGAGCATAAACCTGGAGGCTCACAAAAAGGGATCAACTTGAATTGAGGATGATGCAGCGAGCAAGGAAAAGAAAAACGATGCACACAACCTAAGAAAATGATGCATACAAACCCAAGAGACAGGGAGTGAGCAGAGTGGGCCAGCAGAAAAACGGGGCTTAAGGATATTACACTCGAAATCAAAAACAAGAAATCCACATGGGCCAATCTCGTAGTGCATCGGCAGGATAACCGCTAGTCATTAAGGCTAACTGACTCGATTCCAAGAAAAAGCAAACACGCAAAGGGGTGAAGCTAAGTAAGGTAAGCAGATGAAATTGAGAATTCTGCGAGCATAACGATAAAACAGCAAACACATAACTGAGTTATTACACGAACACGGGAGAGGCCTTTGCCCTGCAGTGGGCGTTGTCAGGCTGCTGCTGTTGTTGATGATGATGATGATGATGGTGATGATGATGATATTGATGATGTTGATGGTGATGATGATGATCATGATGATGACCTACACTTTTGGTCCAAGTGACATCACGTATTAACCCCGTGCAGCACAAAGCGGCAGACACCCTTAGGAAGCTCACAATACAAGGCGTGGTTGCATCCTGGACACTCTCGGTCACCATGAAAGGCCGATGGAGTGTCCTCAAACCGGGACAGCCAGCCGACTTCTTGTCCGAATGTGTGCACGACCCAAGTGCGGAGTCCTTTGGAAGCTACACTGAAGTGAGCTAGTTCTTCGAGAAGTACTTTGAACTTTCTTCGGGCCGCGCCTAAACCTTGATATGAGTATAAAGCATTCTGGAGTGGTGGCTTCGATTTGTGGGTGCTCGTAGATGTTTAGTGTGCCGCTGAGTAAAAGTGTGCGAGATATATCGCTCTTCGACCTGAAATCAAACGCGGCCGTTGTAATCGAGAATCGAGTCCGCCCTCTCCTCTCCCCTCTTACATATTAGACCAAGAGTAACGCCGTTGAGGTACCAGTGCGGTTGTTCTGGTATTTTGCTGTGTAGCCTTCGAAATTCCTGCTCCTGTACAACATGGTCTTATGGCACAGGGCGTATGCGGCTTGTCTGCATGGCGACTCTGTTAAACTACTCGGTATAACCAGCAAACTCAATAATTAATTCTAGTTTTGAGCATAATTTTTCTAGCGCACAATTATGTTGCCTTGGTTATGAGATCATATGAATATTATTCTTATCGTAATAACCATGCTGAAGAACATATTTTATCTATCTGAATTTGTGCAGTACGAAAGCAATAATTGACAAAGCAGTAGAGAGCAAAAGCAACCCGTATTCTGCTTTGTCGCTATTTTTGTATTAGTAGAGATTAGATAAAAGGCCAGGGAAACTGGGGGACTTCGAACTAAACAGCAGTCGATTAAAGGGAGAGTAAACAAGCTCCGGCTTTTAGATGCGGAGCATCTAATACTCGAGGCTTGTAGTGCGGCGCCGTCCGCAAGCTTCCTCCTCCTTCTTCCACCATCTGTGCATCCCTTCCTTCTCTACACACCGCGCGCGCTTCACTCCTCCACCATCTGTGCACCCCTTCCTCCTCTACACACCGCGCGCGCTTCACTCCTCCACCATCTGTGCACCCTTCCTCCTCTACACAGCGCGTGCGCTTCTCCTCTTCACGAACATTCGCTAGCTGTATAATGTAGCGCGCATGCGCCGTCACGCTTCGAGAACATCGGCAGCTGACGCGCGTGCATGCGCCGTCGCGCTTCGATAACATCGGGAGCTGACGCGCGCGCATGCGCCGTTGCGCTTCTCCCCCTTCTCGAACATTCGACAGCTGACAGTGCATGCGCCGTCGCGCTGTATATATACTCAAGGTCGGTGCTCGCTCGCTCAGTTGCCGCTCGTCGGTTGGTTTGTACGGCGCATCGACGTCCAAGGTCGCGGTGAAATGAATTCGAACGAATCCACAAACACAATGATCGACGTCCCTTCGACCAGCGCCGCCCTTTCGCATACGTGTGTACGTGTTCACTCATTTAACACCCCCTCCTACAACCACGTTAACCAATTTAGCCATCGACCCAAGTAAGTCGCAATTTAACACCCCATTTCACAACCACGTTAACCAATTTAGCCATCGACCCAAGTAAGTCGCACTTTAACACCCCGTTAACCAATTATATGCTCCGCATCCTCCTCAGTGTTCCCGTGAGGGAAGCTGCGGGCAATTTTTTTTACCCCCTCCCCCCTTCACAAACTCGCTAATCTGTGCAATAGACCGCTGCGATCACGTTTTACGAATGTTACTGTGCTGTGTGCCATGCAGGCGCTCCATTTCCAAAGCGATTCCCGTGCTTCTTATTTTCGCCTGTACAATACGCTTGTTACGTAACAGGACGAGGCCTTAGCCATGGACAACATTACGCACCGCTGAGCTTTGCAATCTATTAGTGAACATTTTACGTCATATCCGTGACGGAAGTATGTCACGGAGGCACGATGAACACTGCGTGAAATACTTTCATGTTGAAAATAAATAACAAGCTCCGTGGGTGCTAGTTGTGCGTGATGTGCCTTAATTTTGTTTGCGAAGCGCTACGTCTGCACTCTATTCCCAATGCACCATGTTTCTTGTCCTTTTCACTCTGTTTGAATAGGTATGTGAAAATCCAGACTTCAAGAGCATCCTCAACTACAAGACGGGAGTTCGTGGCACGTTATATTACAGTCGTTCGGATGGTCGCATGTTTTCGTACGACAACGATACCACTTTTGTTGAAAAGGTATGGCGCGTGTTTGTGTGTGCATGTAAGGCGGGAAGGGGTATAATTTCGTCGAAAGTGGCAAGACATCTGAGTTGCGCCAACGGCTGGCCTTACATTATTCTGATGTTTGTTTTCCACTAGACCGTCGGCAAGAATTATTCAATATCTACCTCTAAGTTGTCCGTGAAGCAAAATCTCAGGTGCAATCTCTGGCGCCTTCTTGCAGACTGGTGAAACAGTTTTTCACGCCTCTTTAGAGAATCACATACACACACAAAAAAAAACCAGATTAGCTGCACACGTAGCACCAAAGTAATAAGATGTTTGTGTGTTCATAAATTTTAGAATGTTTGCCAATTTTATTGACCATATGCTGCTTCTGCATGTCTGATTCAATTTTCTTTTTTACATAATAAGTAATCCAAATAAGATATCCTCCACTTTTTGTATGTCAGCTTTATTAAAATTATGTTTAACAAAAAAGCCCTCAATATTCCTATTCTTAGGATCACTCTTAAGGAGTGTATCATTTTGGCCTTCAGACGGCATGCAAAGAACTATCAGTGAGCTGCCAAAAAAAAAAAACAACTCTGCTTTATGAAGTCAGAATGACGGAAAAGAGTTCCCCATTCGCCACCACGGATACAAGCTGGGCGGACAAATACTCTCGAGTTTAAATGCTCAGATATACTTCCTAAATCCAACGGGGGGATAAGCACCACTTTAGCCTAGTTGGTAGAGCAACGATCACGGTTTTCGAAGATTGTAGGTTTGGTGTCTTCAAGTGACAAGCAATTTTTTCGTCTGGTTTCTTTTCTTCACAATGACGTCACAATTACTGCAAATAGCAAGTCCTTCACTTTCCTTGGTTTTCTTGCCTGTTATTACAAAATATTTCTTTGGGTAATAAAAAAAAGCGCCCTTCACATTTATTTACTTCCGTCGAAGCTGGGATAAAATGATAAATAAGTAACTTTCTTCAATTAGTCTTATCAATGCTATTTCGATTGCGGCAAAGTATTTCCGCTTCAACTTAGAGTACCAGCCCGAAATGGACAAAAGCGTCCCTGTCCCACAATTTCGATATAAAAGAAGCTATATTGACTACGAAAGCACCCGGTATAGCCTTTTGAGGCAGATTACGCCTAATCTTTGATTAAAACAGTGCAAATGCGAAGTTCTTTTGGATTCTACATGCCTTAACGTTTGCTTTGGACGCTCTTCGTCGCGAAGAATATTCCGGCAGGTCCCACGCATTGTGGCACTCGATTTCAGCCGCAGAGCGAGAGAAAGTAGCCATCTCTGCAGAGTCTCTCTCTTTCTCTGTTTTTTTTTTTTGCTTTCAGCCAGACGGTAAGTGGACGAATGTACCGACGTCATCTTGGAAAACGAGCACTCTCGGGAATAATTGCCCATTATAGACCCTTTCACTGTTTACAAACACAGACCCTGAGGACTTCCGATTTCGTCCACCGATACGCCTGAATAGCATAGGTGGGCAAGAAGAGCGTTAGAAAATATTCCGCTGATTTCGCACACTTTTTTTCCGTCCTTTGACAAAAGATATTCAAATAAATGCTCTTTCGAGCGACATAAAAACTACAAGAGATTGCCTTGAACATTAAGCACGTGATTTTTACCTGAGAAACTAATGAAAGACTTTGTTTACGCTTCAAAATACGTGAAGTCGTTCCTTCAGTTTCAACGTTATGGGGTGGTAAATGAGGTGACCGGCAGTTTTTTTGGGGGCACAACGCTTGCAATCTCGAAATCGTCTGTTGTCCTCCGAGGTACGCATTAGGAGCTTCGAGGTAGGCATACTACTGAGCTGAACAATGCATGATTGTCATTCACCAAGTCACACCAGTGCATCTGTAATGCGTGTGTTCGCAATGTAATCAAAGGCATCAGGCAATGCTGCGTTCCAACCGATGTCACCATAACATGAAGCGTGTACTGGATCTCTTTCGGGTAACAGGAGGGAGGACTGACAGCCTGAAGGAAACATTTGATTCAGTCATTCATGAAGTGGCTAAGAGCGCCCGTGATAGAGGACTGAAATGGTGAACTAAGCAATCGTAACGTCTCTGCAGGTCACAATACAGGATCTCTGGTGGCCGTAATTGTTACCCTGATATAAAACTCATAACTCATGGTGACCATATATATACCTGTGGTAGACTGCATTTGACTAGTGGAGCAGAGCACGTAGAGTTGCCTTGCGTAATACTTGGAAACTTTGTGTAGCAAGCAATGAGGTTCACATCGAAAATAGCGATCTCCAACTGTGACGTTCAGGAAGCATACCTAATTCGTGTGGCGCAGAGCTTGGCTGTTTGTTTGATGTTCCGTAGTCAGCTTAATGTCTCCGGCTTAATACGTCATGACTCCAGATGGGTTTCTGCTCTCCCGTAGTAGGGTACAAAGTACACTAAATCGTTAAACGCGTTTTCTAACCACACATATTCATTTCTGCAAAGGTAAAGAGAGTGCAAATCAGATGCAACCCAAGCGAAGGAACACACAGGACAAGTGTGTGTGATCAACTGTATTCGGTGATAACTTTTCTTGGCATTGAAGGGGAACCTACACGGGGGCGGAGCTTCGGCACATAGTTTTACGCAAAGTAGTCCGACTTGGCCCGTGCCTTGTAACGCTGTGGAGAGTAATGGTGGTGTACCATCTGTAGGGAGTTTTAGAATAGCACACAGCGAGCCCTTGTGGCGCAGTCGCTGCCACTGCGCATGCGTCGTAACGCGAGTTGCCGATCCCGTTCGCGGCCCGCCGGCAAAAAAATCCGAAATAGCGTGTGGCAATCGCGGCCCACGTTGACCGCGAAGTGCTGTGTGTAGCTTCTGTGCATTTGGTTTGCGGCCGGGGTGATAGTCCCTGGACATCTCCCTAGAGGAAGCAAACGCTAACTTAAAACTCACATGGCACCCGCTATGCCCGCAACGCGCGCAAACGTTATTTTAAAACTCCCTGGTATTTCATGTAGACGCAGACGCCACTAGCGCTTGAGGTCCTCTTGAAAAGGCGGGATTTTCTCGCGTGTCCTAACACGCTGTTAAGCTCAAATAAAACAACTGTCTTGCCGATCAAATAGCTGAACGGGAAAAATATAGAAGGACTTTTTACATTTCGCGCTGAAAATACGGGCACGATTGTGGAACTACATTTACTGGCGATAAGACGCACGAGATTTGGCTCTGTAACCTGCAATTCAGTTCTAATAGAAGTTGCCTACGAAAATAGACCAATTAAGCAAACTTCAAGACTACATAATTATCTGTCAAAATTTCAGTAATTCAAAAACTGAGGCCATTGTTAGAAAAGCGTTAGACAAGCTTTAGAGCTTCCCTTAAAAAGGGCTAACGTGGAAATCTTAGCACCACGTGTCCACTATGCAAATAAGGGGCTCAAATATTAGCACTATCGAAAACAATAACACCAAACCCTACGTGGGGACAAGTATTCTTTAGCCATAGAATAAAATACGCAACATATGATGGTGTAAAGACAAACATGCTAGATTAAACGAGGCAACATCTTAGCGTACAACCACAAAGAATGAACATGTTAAGAATCAACCCATCAAAAACCGTTTTTATGGTTTTTCATTCCTTCCAGACTGTACTTTCAAAATCTATATCTGTGCGTCTGGACGATAATTTAATTTCCATGTCCGACGGTACAACGTTTCTCGGTGTAGTTCTTGACCGGCATATGAAATTCAATCTTCATGCGCAGTCACTCATTCGCAAGATAACCTTTGGAATACGCGCCATGATCAAAACTCGTTCATATTTTCAGCCACACATAATCCACTCCCTTTATCACGCACATATTCACAGCCATTTATCTTATTACATATCAGCCTAGGGTAACACATATTTGACCCACCTCAACCAACTGCAACGCCTGCAGAATCAAGCACTTCGACTAAAGACTTTCAGCCGTTTCTTAACCAATGCAACGCCACTATATCAGATTTTAAATATGCATCCTCTTTATCACCTCTTTCAGCTGAATTTATCAGTTGTGATGTATAAGATTTTTCGCGGTAATGTGCATATAGATGGCATTGTCGTGGAAAGCTTTGTAAAGTATAATATTACTAGGTTTTCTGAGCTTGATAACCGCCTTCTGCCCAAAGTTCGCACAAACTACGGCAAGTTTACTACCACATTTACGGGAATCAAGCTGTGGAATTCACTTACTTACGTAATAAAATCATCAACCACAGAACATGCATTCAAAAACCAAGTAAAGAAATATTTTTGCAACAGTTGTCTTCATCCTAGCAACTAGTTTTTAATGCAGCGATGTCATTTGCAACAAATTATATTGGCCTTACGTTTTGTATTATAACTTGCGCTAAGTTTTCTTTCTTTTTGCCTTGCTAAACATATATGTATTTTATACTTTCGTTTTTTCGCACTGTGCTTTTTTTTCTTACTGAACATACCGTAACAACTGAATGTTGTATATTTAGTTTCTTCTCCCGTTAACATCATGTATGGGAGCCTCCCTGACAGTTTCTAACTTTGAGGCTCTTTGTGCGTATTACCAATCCTGTACGCACTCATAGGTAAACTGACATCGTTGTTGAATAAACTTGAAACTTGAAATGTATACACCATAAATAATGTAAAAAGAAGAGCACAGCAGCCGCATCCATAAAAATAATAGAAAGGTCACAGTTTCACCTCATGGGCGAAGTAATGAATTCAATAACAACTAACTGGAAAGTCACGCGAAAAATGGCGAGTAAATCAAGACGTTCAGCATGCTATTCAAGCACAAAGGACGCACGCAGGGGGAAAGTGAACGAGTAAGATTCATAGCTCGGCACTTGACAGGCTCTTAAAACACCAAGAATGCACGAAATGTATAAACACGTGTACAAAATGCACAGGTGTACAGAAAAAGGTTCAACAAGTGATTGATTGATATGTGGGGTTTAACGTCCCAAAACCACCATATGATTATGAGAGACGCCGTAGTGGAGGGCTCCGGAAATTTTGACCACCTGAGGTTCTTTAACGTGCACCCCAATCTCAGCACACGGGCCTTCAACATTTCCGCCTCCATCGGAAATGCAGCCGCCGCAGCCGGGATTTGAACCCGCGACCTGCGGGTCAGCAGCCGAGTACCTTAGCCACTAGACCACCGCGGCGGGGTGGTGCAACAAGTGGCACAGTGGTTACTAGACTGCGTTTAAACAGCGCGCTTCTTCCGCAAACGGGGCCTCTGGAGCGAGTAATGTTAGCATCGTGCGCTCTTTCACTTCAACGCAGGTTTCCAGTGAAATCGCACGACCAAAGAGGTTTAAACATGACATAGAAACCACCCTCACGACTGGTTTCTATGTCATGTTCAAACCTCTCGACTGGTTTCTATGTCATGTTCAAACGGCGACATAAGCACGCGCGCTCGCGGGCGATATTCGCCGTGGGTTAAAGTGCGCGTAAGACGTGAGCGAATCAGCGCACGCCTTCCAACAAGCGAGGCGCCGAGTTTGAAGTTCGCGCCATCTAGTTATCTGGCCGGTAATCATGAGAACACGCTGAGACAGCCAGCCAGCCAGTCGCCAGCCATTTTGACCACCAGGCGTTCTTCAACGTGCACCCAGATCTGAGCACACGGAGCTACACCATTTTTGCTTCCATCAGCAGCCGAGTACCTTAGCCAATAGACCAGCGCAGCGGGGCAAGATAGATACACACACACACACACACACACACACACACACACACACACACACACACACACACACACACACACACACACACACACACACACACACACACACACACACACACACACACACACACACACACACACACACACACACACACACACACACACACACACACACACACACACACACACATACATACATACATACATACATACATACATACATACATACATACATACATATTATATATATATAGTATGGTGAAAGCTCCTTTCGTCGAAAAATAAATTCTTCGCATTCATGAGGTGGTGAGAGGGTAGTTATAAGGTGCCAAAAATTTAGTTTCAGCAATTTTTGTTCTTCTTGCGTGATATCCTGTAGTGTGAGTGTTTTTGGTATTGCATTAAAAATGAAAAGCAACTTCTCACTGCTCTCAACATCTCTTCAGCTATGCAGGATCAGGGTGCTGCAGCTGACGTTCGCCATTGGTGTCGTGGCGTTCGACATAGACTACGATGACTACTCTACCATTTGTGGGGAGCTAAACCAGTACAGGGCATTCACGAGGCTGTACACTTTGGTGGATATCCTAGACTATTTTAAAAAGAAATTCAATGACGCCGGAGAACTCAAAGACTGTTTATTTTTGGCCGAATAAATGTATAGCGACAATTACCATGAAGTGACGGGCAACACATGACGATACCTATTAGATTGCTAAGCACCTGCTCGCAATTAAAAATAAAGTCTGTTTTTATGTTTTCCAATTGACATTTTCCTCCAGAAACAGTATGCCTGATAATAGGAATACGCCAAGGAACATGCTCTCCACAACTCCTGGTGACACTCTTAACACCAGCGACATCCACTATTTAGGATGAAAGAAACAAGGAATATGGGTCAAGGTAGTCGTACATTCCTTCAGCAGAATGAAGAGAAAATTATCACCTCCCGTTTCTAACACTAATCAACAAGGAAGTTAATTACGAAGCCTTCTTTTTATGTTTACTTAAGCAATCGAAATGAAATTTCAGTGGGTACAGGCTTGATCCCCTGCCCCAGACTAACTTGAACACAGATAAAAGCTTCATTTCGAAAGAAATAATTTGTACTTCCTTGTGGCGTTTTGCGATAAGCAAGCAGTTTTCAATCTTTCTTTCCTAGCCATTCCGCCACCTCGCTAACTTCCTGGCAACAAATTTGCAACATTCTTTCCCTGGTATGCAACGTAAGAAAGCACAACAGGTCCCACCAAGATGACCGAAGCGTGGCATCTGGTTGCTTGGACGACTAAAGCAATAGTCCACTTCATGCAATCGGCCATGTCCTTGAATGGTAGGGCCATGTTCCCAGATAGTGGACTTGTGACGTCAGTCCAATGCATGTGCTCATTGGCACACGTTCGCATGCTTCAAATTTTGATGTGGTACTGCTACATCTTTCCAAAGTTGTGTCTGTGGACACGTCCGCGTGGTATTAGGAAAACGTAAGTGGGCGTCAATTGCTGTCCTAATTAGATCATCGTGGTTATGATATTTAGATGAACTGAGTTAATGTGGACGGCAACAGAAGTAACTGAAGGCGGCCAAAGGAGCGGTAACCTTGACATTCCACGTCTAGATGATTAACCAACTGGATAACGCGGCTAAGCTTGCTCCCGTCCCTTTTCTAAGGTATTTATGCGTGTTCGCCCGTGGAAGAGCGAGACAACACGTGAACGGTGCAGGGAATAAAAGGTACTCCCTTTTCCAGGTGGCGTTCCCTGGGTGCTTTCAAACATTCCACTGGGCAGTACATAACACTGACAAGTGTTGAATTTGAGATGTTCGCAGTCTAATTACAATTCAGGTCTATTTCACATAACCTGGCCCTGCCTACAACAATCCGAGCTGAAATGTAGAATGAGGCAGAAGGCCTGAAGGCATAGAAGCCAGACGATATTTTGACGCATTTATCAGTAATAAAGTCTAAATCAGTTCACATTGCTGGTGCAGGCAGTACACTGCTACGTGTACACTGCTACGTGTACACTGCTAAGTGTAGACTGCTACATGTACACTGCAGTCAGTACACTGCTAAGTGGTGTTACCCCTGCTCTTGCCCTCAAATTCGACATGGGTACATCACAGCACAGTGGTCTGCTGTTGTACATGTATTGATGACTTGATTGATATCTGGGATTTAACATCCCAAAACCACCATATGATTATGAGAGACTTCGTAGTGGAGGGCTCCGGAAATTTCAACCACCCGGGGTTATTTAACGAGCACCCATATCTGAGCGCACGGGCCTACATTTCCGCTTCCATCGGAAATGCCGCCGCCGCCGCCACAGCCGGGATTCGATCCCGCGACCTGCTGGTCAACAGCCGAGTACGTTGGCCACTAGACCACCGTGGCGGGGCCTGTTGTCCATGCACGAGAGTAATCGAGAGTTCCGAGTCACAACATAAAACCACACAATTACATAGTGTAGCGTGCTGAGGGTCATCAATATTTCTCAAAGGTCTACCTTAGCAAACCCCCACGTGTTTGTGAGAGACCTAGTAGTGAATAACTCCACAAGTTCAGTGCATTTGGGGTCCCTTCATCATCATCATCATCAGCCTGACTACGTCCACTGCAGGACAAAGGCCTCTCCCATGTTCCGCCAGTTAACCCGGTCCTGTGCTTGCTGCTGCCAATTTATACCCGCAAACTTTTTAATCTCATCTGCCCACCTAACCTTCTGTCTCCCCCTAACACGCTTGCCTTCTCTGGGAATCCAGCTAGTTACCCTTAATGACCAGCGGTTATCCTGTCTACGAGCTACATGCCCGGTCCATGTCCATTTCCTCTTCTTGAGTTCAACTATGACATCCTTAACCCCCGTCTGCTCCCTAATCCATTCTGCTCTCTTCTTGTCTCTTAAGGTTACACCTACCATTTTTCTTTCCATTGCTCGCTGCGTCGTTCTCAATTTAAGCTGAACCCTCTTTAACATTGGGTCCCTTAACATTCCCTTAAACCTAAGTACATGGTCCTATAACATTTACTTTGCTTCGAAATGCACCCCCCGTGATCAAAGTTCGATACCGTGTCCATCGGGTCGTCAGTAGAGCACCGTATAGGCTATGCCACCATGACGGGAGCCTAGAAAATTTCGATCACCCCTGTACGAACACATCGAGCTCCAAATTTCTAGCTCCATGTGCTGCGAAGTTATAGACGACAGGTTAACGTGTGAAGTTTATGGTCTGCGATCGTTTTACCCTACACGACTCAATAGCTGTATTTCGAGCAGTGTTGTTGATTTTGCCGCTCTGTATTCTTTTGTTTTTATTTTGCGATTGCCCATCCCTTCCTCTTCCCTATACTCTTACAATGTGCGTGCACAAGGACCTTTGGTCGTTGGGAATAAATAAACATGAATAAATAAATAGTGAACACAGTAGCCGTACACGGGATTTTGGTGTGACGGATTTTACCACCACCTGCAAAGCGCTAGTTGTGCAATGTCACCTCATTGTGCCACATTTCTTCTCTGTTTCACTGTCCTTGCATAGGTACGTAAAAATACAGACTTCAGCAACATCACCAACTATAAGACAATACTTCGCGGCACATTGTATTACAGTCGTTCGGACGCACGCATGTTCCGGCGATGACGTGCAACTTTCATTATTTCAATAAAAAAAACGGAGACTTCACTTGTTATTGGCAAGGAGCATGAGGGTATGTCTGGGTTTACCATGGTCAACTTCCAGTGCTTTAGTGTATGTGGAGGCTCGAGAGCCACCTTTGGCAGTACTCCGAACTAAAAAAACATCTCGAAATTTATTTAGAATTTTCACGCAACATGAAAGTCATTTTTTAACTGGCGCACTAACGCAAAGGACGGCAACGAGACTACAGGATACTATATCATCATTCCAAGCAGTAGTACCAGAATTTAAACAATGAAAACCTTCAAAACCACCTTGGACGTTGCCACTTCTCAACGTTATCCGTGAAATAGACGGCATAGGGACGTTGCCACTTCTCAACGTTATCGGTGAAATAGACAGCATAGAGAAAAAAGCACACATGGCACCTCTAGTAGCGGCACAGTTTGTACTTCATCAGCTTCATGTAATGCATATTGAAAAAACGAAGATATATACAGACGGATCATGCACAGAAGAAGCGTCAGCCTGTGCGGTCTTTATACCCGAAATTCAGAAAAAGAAGATGTACAAATTATCGCACAAATCTTCATCGACGACAGCAGAATTGGTGGCTATCTTTGAAGCAGTTAAGCTTATCTGCGTGAATCCCGAGCCACGAAAATGGGGGATATGCACCGATAGCAAACCTGCTCTTCAGCTAATCAGAAATGTGAGATCACCTTACAAAAATGGCGAAATAGCACAATGTATCGCAGAAACTGTGGAATATGCCTCATTGCAGGGTCACAACATCGTATTCCAATGGATACCCAGCCATATTGGAATAAAGGGAAATGAAGATGCTGATAGTCTCGCGAAGAAAGCATTGAAGGAAGGACGGGATTGCACAATCCCTATGTCTGGGGTGGATATTCGACATTTTATATCGCAAGGAGCTAACCATTGTTCGATGGAGAAGTGGTTTGAGAGCCCTAAATCAAAGGAAACGATACTTTATGAAGTCGATCCACACAGAAAATTTTCCATAGTGACAGACCTCCCACGACACCTAGCGACATTGATCCACCGACTTAGATTGGAAGTAGCATACACAAACAGCTTCCTGCACAAGATACATCGATCCAACTCACCGGAATGCCATTGTGGTCATGCAGAAGAAAATGTTCGCCATATTCTTTTGGAGTGCGTTAAATACGCGAATGAAAGAGAAAAATTAAAGAACAAATTAGCAAGTTTGGACAGACGGCCCCTCACAATAAAGAAACTACTTGGACCATGGCCTGAGATGCATCTCCAGAAAAAGGCAATAATCTTCCTGACAGACTTTTTAGTGGAGACCGGACTGGACAAGCGCCTATGACTGACAGCCAGAGATGGGTATTATGTAAAATGTGGTCATGTATATACTGACACTATAGTAAGGTGTGCGTGTAAGTAATTTATAACTGTGTAAACTGCGTGAAGAAAACTGTGTATTGGCATGCTATTTGAACTGGTTTCAGTGTGCTATTTTGTGTTTTTTTTCTTTTTTTCTTTTCCGTATTGTTAATTTTTTGGTACCGTTCTGTATTATTATTTTATTTTTCGCTGCAGAACTTTGTGATATGGAGTAGCCGAGGCAATAGGCACCTCAACCTCTCCACAGCAAAACAGTTAAAACAGAACAGAATAGAATAAAAAAACGGGTATTTTCCAAACCATCACGTTACAACTTCCCTCGATTGAAACAAAAACCGATACACATTAAAGCCAGGTAAATTACAGGGGATAGTATTCGTATTAATTATGATGTTATTGGAATAAAAGTAAAATGAAATGATAATAAGCCCTCCATTTTTTTCTTACCTGAAGCGAGTTCGAAAAGTGTCCATTGACACAATTTCGTTAATTATTTTCATGAATGTTATAGATTGCGGCAAGGTATTTTCGCTTCGACATGGAGTATCTGTGCGAAAATGAATGGAGCGTGTCTGTTAATTTTTATTTAGAAGGAACTATATTCTAATAAAAAGAAAAACAGCCTGCCTTTGAAGGCAGACAATCAAGAATCCTGCTTACAGTACTGAAATAGTAGAATTATAATGGTGGTTAGGAGGCTACATGCTCAAAATGTTCGCTGTCCTGAATGCTCGGCGTTATAAATATATACTCCGGCAGACCCGCGCATTGCGGCAATCAATTTCAGTCAAAAAAGTGACTGCTTAGCAATCGCTGCCGTGTTTTCTTTTCGCTTTTAGTGAAAATTTTCAGAAGTGGACCTATGTACCTACGCAACATTGTAAAGCGGAGAATCGTGGGTATAAATGCCCATTGCGATGTATTTAGGGGTGCATCATAAGTAGTGGAGTGGACGAATTACTCTGTGGTCGAGCAACGCTTCATTTTTTTTGCGGAGTCCCACGAGTGCGTATGTAATGCTTATTTTTAATACCTAAATATTGGTGCAGTTTGAACTGACGTTGTCCTGACCCGACATGACGTCTTTATAGAGACTTACGAAACGGGAGACTCGCATGAGCACATGTAGGTACTAGTTCAAGTCAGCCAATACCAAAGCATTAAAAATTGGCAGATCCCACGTACAGTGGGAATCGATGATATGAAAAACACGAACGAGGAAGGTTGATATGTCACTTTAAAATCAGCACAACGTTACGAAGCGGAGGTAGATTATGCCGTACATGATTTCCATAGCATGATTTATCATCTTTGGACGTGTCATTTACCTGTGTCTTCCATTCACGTCGCCTAATACCGAATTTGGTATAAGTGAAACTAGCGAAACGGCCGCGAGCGTGCTATGAGCGTGGCATGTAGTCCAGTTTTGCAGGACACGCATATCACGATTACCATGTTTGCGCCAGTTGCGTCCCTTCGTCGTCCATGCACGTCCCGTAATACCAAATTTCGTATATGTGGAGCTAGCGAACGCTGGGCGCAGAAACACTATAGTGTATACGCTAGCAAAACACGAGCACTCTACAGTCTGACGCCAGGCGCGACCACCGCGACCAGCATCCGTCTTGGCGGCCTGGTGGCCACCGGCGCAGCATGTGACATGCTGCATTTCACGCCGACGACATTACGCAGACAGCACCGAGTCTTCCTCTCTTCGTGACGGTAGGGCGCGCTTTAACGCGCATGCGTCAAAGCAACGCAGCGCGACGCGCGCCTGCGAGCACGTGGCAGACAGATCGGCGCCTGGTGTGGCATCGCCTGCATGACGTGACGAAACGAACGCCGGCGCGCATGCAAGCCGGGTCCCTTCAAAGTGTATAGGTGCCTTGAGTGTGGCCCGTAGTCATTTTCTTACTTGACACGCATTTATTGATTATCATGTCTGCACCAGTCACATACCTTCGTCATTCGTTCACGTGACGTAATACCAAAATTGGCATATTTTAAAGCTAGCGAAACGGCTGCGAGGGCATGATGAGTGTAGCATGTAGTTATGTTGTTACATGACACGCATATCATAATAATCATGTTTGCACCAGTCACATATCTTCGTGATACGTTCACGTCCCGTAATATACATATTTGGTATATGGGAAGCAATCGAAACGGCCGCGAGTGCATAATGAGCGTGGCATGCAGTCAAGTTGGTACATGACACGCATGCATCTAATGAATGTCGTGTTTGCGCCAGTCACATACCTTCGTCACCCATTCACGTTCCGTAATACCAAATTAGGTATATGTGAAGCTAGCGAAACGGCCGTGAACACATCATGAGCGTGGAATGTAGTCATGTTTTTACATGAGACGCATCTCATGATTATCATGTTTTCACCAGTCACATACCTTCGTCATCCATTCATGTCCCGTAATACCAAGTTTGGTATATGCGAAGCTAGCAAAAAGGCCGCGAGCGCATTACAAGTGTATCATGTAGTAATGTTCTTACATGACACGCTTGTCATGATTTTCGTGTTAGGATCTGTCGCTTGTGTTCGCCATGCAGTGATGTCATAGCATACCAGTTTTGCAACATATCATGTCAACGAAACCACCGCAGAAGCAGCAAGACCACGAATGTAGATCATGACATTCATGACATATATTACATGATTTTCATGTTATGACTAGTCTGTTATGCTCGTTATACAGTATTGATATGCCATACCAATTTTGGTATCAATATCATTATCGAAACTGCCAGGAGAGCTAAATGTCGTAAGCGACTAGATAGATAGATAGATAGATAGATAGATAGATAGATAGATAGATAGATAGATAGATAGATAGATAGATAGATAGATAGATAGATAGATAGATAGATAGATAGATAGATAGATAGATAGATAGATAGATAGATAGATACGCTCAAAGTCACCGAAGTTCACGTCAAAATCTTCGCATTTATTATTGACCATGACAGGGAGCTGAAATGTTCAACTAAGCAATCAGAGATTCTTCTCAACCAGTCACAATGCAAGAGCTGCAGGAGGTTTAACTGCCATCCGCATATAGAACTCATAACTTATAGAAAGCTATAAGCATGGTATAGACTGAATTGAAAAACTGGAAGTGCGCGAGCAGTCGAACAGCTACGATGACAAAACCCCTTAGAACACTTCAAATTGGTGTCCAGCCAACAACGTGTCTCCAATCGAGAACAACAAATCCTAGCTTGGCATGAAGTGTGTCAGCTGATTCGCCTCGCGTATGCAGCCATCATTGCTAGTCTAAAAACGAGCACAGCTAAATTTTTTGGAGAATTTAAAAGAGCGAAAACTGCAGATCATACGAGTGAAGGGACACATTAGACTAGCGTGCGTGACCAACTGGCTCAGCCAATGACACTCCAGCAATATACAAGGCTTAGGAAAGCCCATAAGAAGAGATAGCGAAAATTTGTTGGTATGAGGTTTCCATAATAATAGACTTGAGCGCACGTAGTACAAGCCAATAAGGAGGGCAGTTTTCTTGTTTAGTCTCAGGATTTATACAACGAGAAGGTGCCTAGTGCGGTTGACAAATTGTTTTACCTGTTAACGAGAGCGTTGTGTGCGTTAAATAAAAAGTCACAGCGTTTAATAGAGCAGTAGGTCTACCTACGCTAGCAAGGACCCTAGAAAGCAGCAAAAGCATCAACTTGAATGTGTTTCTTTCTGTGAAAACCCACAAAGTGGACATACCTTTCAGAACCATCGTTATTGAAAGTGGCTCATGGCAAATGAACGTTAGTGATTCCTATTTAAGCTAAAAACGCTTTATATCAGTGATACTTTCCGCACCAAAAGCTCTAGTGATGTCGGTGATGTCGTTCAGACGAACCAGCAGATTTCATTTGCTTTTTCATGAGATGTTGAAGACTTGTTCTAGTCTGTTCTTAACGATAAGCTTTTGGCTTCGGTCCGAAAGTGCAAAGAAGATATTAGTGACGTTTCATTTATGAACAATGCAGGCGTGTCCATTGAGAACTTTCTAAGCGCTTCTGAATTTTGATCTTAACGTAACTTTATTTAATTTTGGTGACAAGCCGTATATCTACAACTACAAAGAATCTGTATAGTATTTTGTGTCGCCTCCGTTCTCTGCGATATTTTTTTTAGCGGACGTAGATACCACGTTGAATAACTTTTGAAGGGGGGAAGGGTTTTAAGGTTTTTTGATATTTTGACGATTTATTAATTTTTTTGACAAATGGCTGCCCTATACACCCTCCGAATACATTTTATATCTTCAAGAGGATCGTCGTACTACGATGAGTGTGTACGCCAAAGATGCCTTCTATGAAGTTGAGCGTTTTTATGGTCAGGCTGCAGTGTTTAGTGTTTTCGAAGAATATGGACATGGACTTGGTTTCACTACCGAGGTACCCACAGATGCCTGTCTACACTTTTTAGACCTCAAGCCACTGCGGGACAAAGAACAATTTTCTTGGTATCACCATCCTTGGGTGAAAAAGGTGCTGTTGTCGTATGATTCTGCGCACTCTAAGATATTTAAGAGAGGAATTACTTCACTTTGTTTAGAACCGTCGTTCACTAAGTCGTGTCCACACCACATGCTTACTAGTTTTTATGATTAGATCAAGTGGCTGGTAGCGGTGGGCTGCCTTTCGCCGGTCAACGGTAGCCGAGTCACTACTACAGAAGATGAAACGTGCAACACAAAGAGAGGGAGCTGCTTGGGATCCATAGGGTTCCAAGCCTCAAATAATGCCCTACTTGACACGCTCTTCCATAACCTTATGAAGGTCACTGCTAGGAATGGCGGGGCTGTGGTCTTTTAGGCGCCAGAAAAGCCAACCAAGTTGTGTCCACGCATTTGCAAAAGCAAGAGACGCGGTTGCCTGAAAAAAAAAACACGAAAAAGCATTCGGTATATGTTCTATTGGAGTTGTATTCTTTATTCCTGTATCCTGCGGAAACGTGAATGGCAGCATAACCAGGATCGAGATGACTAAATGACCGGCATAGCGAGCATGCGCTGAAGGTTAAGAAAAACGAGAATAAGTACAGACATCTTGGGGCACATATTGCTGCATGATGATGTGAACCACTATTCACATATATCTTGAAAGAAGCTTGAATTGATCTGCACTTCTTTTGCTAGAAGCAAATTTTAATAAAAAATAACGATATCTGTGTCAATGAGCCGTGCTTGGTTCTCTCGGGGCAAGAATTTAGTGATTCTGGCTAGTATATATGTTTTTCGTATTTCTCTTTTTTTATGTTTACTCCCCTGCCGCGGTGGTCTAGTGGCTAAGGTACTCGGCTGCTGACCCGCAGGTCGCGGGTTCGAATCCCGGCTGCGGCGGCTGCATTTCCGATGGAGGCGGAAATGTCGACGCCCGTGTGCTCAGATTTGGGTGCACGTTAAAGAACCCCAGGTGGTCAAAATTTCTGGAGCCCTCCACTACGGCGTCTCTCATAATCATATGGTGGTTTTGGGACGTTAAACCCCACAAATCATCATCATTTATGTTTACTCGTTACTTGTTCTGTTGTGGCGCTATATACATCGCGCGTTGAATGCTTTCCTCATGCCCAGCTTTGTTCATAATTGCCTTAGCGCATTTTTCTGTATGTATATAACAAGTTCATTTATGAGCAATAAGCAGTTGGTAGTTAGCGCTGAGTGTCGTGTGCTTCACTAGGGTGGATGTGCGAGGGTTTGCGAGGGTCAAGGCAGCGCTAAATATCTTGCAATATAACGAATAACCAACTAGCCCAACAACAAGTTTCATTGAGCTATGAATATTTTTTGCGACACGGGCTACCTAACGCCGTAGTGTCAACATTCCTGAAGCCTGTTATCGCCAATGCGGGGTATACAGATGGCGAATCAGCTGTGATACGAGCCAATGCCACCTATAGGTCACAGCCGTCGTGACGTCACGTGCCTCGACTGAGTGAGCGCGCACAGGAGGCTGTGAATTCACTGCCACCATCGTCTTCCATGAAAAGATAAAACTATCGGGATGAGTTTCGCGTGTATACAAGCGCTTCATTCAACCTTTTGTTACTGAATTGGCGCTAGTTTAACGATTGTATTGCGCTAACATTCTTTGATGATTTAGTTGTAAGCATTTATGTTCCACCTGGACGTGGAAAAAATATTGTGCGCTGTTCCGATTTATATTAGTAATGTTTTGTGGCCCAACAAAGGTGGCAAATATTTAAGTTAAATCTTAATATAAATTTTAATGTACACACACACACACACACACACACACACAGTACAGAACATGCACACAATGTGTTCGTATTGTTTGTGAAGCTTCTGCACTTTGTTCTGCTGAGTGAGTGCGTTTGTTCTGCTGTGCATGTTTTTAAATCGGTGTACTTGGTAGTCGTCTTCAAGTATATTGACTCGAAATGAAGCTCACACACATGTAACAACAGTCAAAGTGCTTTATCCAAGGTTTTCTGCTCCCGATGCGTCTCATTGAGAAGCTACAAAACAGGGAAATTATTGAGGTATGCACAGACATCTAAATTCAGTTGAAGTGCAGCAGCACATATTTCAAGGACAATAAACTAGGTGAAAACACTAAAAAGACTGGTGTATTAATATAATATCGTCAAAAAATGATCAGAGCAGCAGTGAAAAATGCAACGTATAGTATGCATAACCCATGCACGACACCACGCACTAGCCCTCCTTCTCTTATCTAAGCAAAAGGGCCGGAGGTATTACAATAAGCACAATGTGCTATGCGCAAATTGATATGTTTACCGACCATCAAGGAATAACGCCTGTTACGACAATGCCACACGGCGATTGTTGCTTTGTTTAGATGTGTTTGCTGTGCGAGCAGCGGAACCTAAAATGCGGCTGCTTGAGCCGTGAAGCTGTGTCTACTTCATTTCGCCGTTATTTTTGCGCCAAGCAAACCACGTCTCGGCAAATGCGCTCATCAAAAACGCTAAGTCTACGCAGTTCTTAGCACTATTTTGGGAGGATACGCTATCGCGGGGGTGAGCGTCGGTGCCGCTCAGCTAAAAGTGTTCAAGGTCAAGGCTTCCGCTGACTGTTCAGAAGCGTACGTGACACCAATTTACAGAAAGAACTGGATGTGATCAAGGTGGTAATTTGAAAGCAACTTAAAGTCAAGTATAGTATAGACACATACATACCTTCGAATCACGGAAATACGGCTAATAAAAACACTGGAACCTTCGTCACATCGTGAATATCGATGACAGCTGGGCCCGCAGCACTGTCCCACTGCGAGGGCTTGCAGGTGTGCGTACATCACGCGAACATTCAGTTAACGAAGCACTTCAAATCACCCCGCAGTACTTCACAGATGAAGAATGACACGTTCATCTTCATGTAGTCGCCAAAAGAAACACCAGCACTCAACGACAGACTTCGTTAGGCCTAGCAATCCTGCTATTTTGACCGGCGGGAGCATGCGTTCGCCCGTCTAGTCGGAAGTAGACGAGTGTCAAAACTGATTGACGTCAGAGGCCACTCCTGCAGTAGTGAGCAGGCCTGAATTATTTTTTACATGCGGAGCATGTTATACTAGTGGTTAGTCATGCGCCGTCGCCGTCAGCAGCCTCCGCTCCTCCTCCGCCAGCCATCAGCGCATCCCTTCCTCCTCTCAACACAGCGCGCGCTGCGCTCGCTTCTCCCCTCCGCGCATCGCGCGGACGGCGGAAGCGTATTCTAGAACGTATTCTAGAGCGTTGCTTCACTCAAAGCTTCACCTTCAATTGAAAAAGCCGATGGAAGCGCCCTCCCTAGGCACGGCAAGTCACTGCATATCAGCGATAATGTGGTGCGATTCTCGAGCAGCGCAGCGTCATTTTCAACCGAGAAGTGAAGCAGTGCTCAACTCTGTCAAGTGAAGGGTAAAAGTCGAGTCGAGGAGCGTTTATGAATACGGTGGTTACTTTTACGTGTGCCAGCTGATGCTAACACGTGCATGCGCAGGCCGGGGCTGGTACTCGCTATAAATAACCGAGTGTCGGGGCGCGCCGC
Organism: Rhipicephalus microplus; assembly: GCF_013339725.1. Classification (NCBI taxonomy): domain Eukaryota; kingdom Metazoa; phylum Arthropoda; class Arachnida; order Ixodida; family Ixodidae; genus Rhipicephalus; species Rhipicephalus microplus. The sequence goes on along the minus strand of NC_051174.1, from coordinate 120,926,931 downwards.
CCTTCGTCGGTTGGTTTGTGTGGTCGCTCCTCGTCGGATGTCGCTGGTGAAAATGTATGCTAATGAATCCACAAACACACTTACTGACGTCCCTTCCAATAGCGTCAGCCAATGTGTTGGCAGAACCGCAAGCAATTCCGAAGGCACTTCCTGCGTGGACAAGGTCGCGCTGAGAAGAGCTCGCGATGCGGAACGCAAACGTCGGCGTCGAGCGGAAGATCCCCAGCTCCGAAAAACGTGAAGCAGCTCTGAGAACACGAAGCAACGCACGACGGCAAACATCATCCCACCACGGTTCGCGGGACGTGAATCGAGCACGTCTTTGCAAACTTCGACCGCTGCCACCAGACCAACTCACCCTTCACTTTACGGACCATAAAGCCATCTTGCTCAAAATACTCAAAACGTCTCATCAATAAATATTGTCTTTCGCAGCACACGTGCGTGCGTGTTCACTCGTGTTCACTCATAAAACACACGCATGTTGCAAATTACAAACCACGTTTATCGCAGTTCAACATATATGCTCCGCATGCTAACCAGTGTTCCCACTCGGGAAACTGCGGTCATTTTTTTCTGGGTGACATTGTAGGAGACCACATGGAATGGCTGTGCGAGGTCTACTTGGTGGGTATCCATTTCGAGTGGCTGATGTAAAGGGTTCCATGATGTGGACGACAAACGTGGAACATTATTCATATCATTACAGACAGACAGACAGACAGACAGACAGACAGACAGACAGACAGACAGACAGACAGACAGACAGACAGACAGACAGACAGACAGACAGACAGACAGACAGACAGACAGACAGATAGATAGATAGATAGATAGATAGATAGATAGATAGATAGATAGATAGATAGATAGATAGATAGATAGATAGATAGATAGATAGATAGATAGATAGATAGATAGATAAACTAAGTGACCCAAGCTTCCTTTGTCAGTAAATAACTGCTACGTAATCAAAGGGTGGTGAAAAGGGGAAGTGTAAAGGCAACAAACTATCAGGAATGTGTTCGGTGTGAGTTTTTCTTAGCTCACTAAAGTATGTAACATGACTTCTTACTGCTATTCATCATTTCTTCAGCTATGCAGGAAACGGGTGCTGGAGTGTACTTCGCCGTTGACGTAGTGGCATTCGACATAGACTATGATGACTTCGCTAACGTTTGTGACAAGCTCAACCATTACAGGGCATTCACGAGGCGGTACACTTTAACGGACTTCGTGGATTATTTTCAGCTTCTAGCCAATAATGTCGCTGAACTGAAATACTGTTTAGATTTGGGCGAATAAATATATGGCAAGCATCAGCCCGTGTTGATCAGCTACACCTGATGACAATTTTGAAGATCGTTAAATGCTTGCTTGCCAGCAAAGAGAAAGCTACCTCTTAGTGCTTATGAATATATTTCCAAATTTCTATATTTGTTGACTGACATAGTTATGCAGGAAGCATTACGACGGGCCACAGATAAGTTCCGTTTAATATTTTACATAACTCCTGGTGGCACAGTAGGCATAAGGGTTACTAGGAATAAGGGTACAGATTATCGGACGTAGCTTTAGTAGACGAAAGAGAAAATGACCACCACGCAGTTGTAAAAATTAATCCACAAAGATCGCTTTAGGTTCAATCTCCAGCACCAGTATAAGTTTCCAACAACTGAGGATCTTCGTTTCCAAAGAGTTTATTTGGATGTTTTCGTGTGTTTGTGCGGCAAGCTAGGGGTCGTAATTTTCCTTTTATAACCATTCTAACACTGTAAGTTTTACAGAAAGCTTTTGCAACATTCCTATATCTTACACAACCTAGGAAGGCTTAATACTCGCCAGAAAGATGATCGAAGTGTGACAGCGGATTTCCTTGGTCATTAATGCAATAACCCGGCTTGTAGACTCTGCCATGCACAAAAATTATCAGTTCTGTGGCTTGTGACATCTGTCCCAATTGCGAACTCGTTGGGGCACGTTTGCATGCGTCTCTCTTTGAGGTGAAAATGCCACTTTCTTCCAAGTTTGTACCTATAGACACGTCTATGTGAAACCAAAAAAAGATAAGCGGGCATTACTTTTAGTCCTTATTAAATTGTCGAGTCTACCATATATAAAGAAACAGAGGTGATTTGCACGACAGAATAAATCTTCAAAAGCTGCCAAGAAACCTGTAACCTTGACATTACGTAGTAGGCGATTTGCCATATGAGTAAAATGAAGCAGCTTGTTCCTGCCTACACGTGGAGCCACCTCTACTAGCTCCCCAACGGCAAATGGAAGCCTGAAAGAACAATGGAGCTGCGTAGCTTCCTTGTTTATCTTTGTTTCCCTCTTTACAACGGCTCTTCGCTCTTTCTCTATACTTTAAAGTTTATTGTCTGTATCTCTGTCCCCCCCCCCCCCCAGTTTATGCAATCATATCGTTTTTTTTTGTTCTGATCTCTTTTCTCTTAGCCCCTCTTTCATTTTTTTTCACCGTCTCTGTTCCTTCCTCTATATTTTTTTCTCTTCATAACTGTTTTTATCTACTTATAGCTTATGTCTGTTTTTCAGGGGTGAATCTCCTTTTAGTCTAACCTTGTGGCTAGTTTCGCGTAACCAAGAGAAGAAGAGACGAGAAAGAAAAGAAGGGAAAAGAAGTGGATAATAATTTCTCATCTCATTTCCTAGATGGCGCTACTCTGCCGCTATTCTCCAAAGTGCCGCTCCTCTCCGATTGGCTGCTACGCACACTTTGCCAACGAGCGCTTTTCTCAGTCTCCTGAATAGTCGCTGTACATAGCGGATCGTTGGTTGGCAATAGATGAAGCCGAGTGGCTGGTGCGTTGAAGACGTTTGCACTCGGCTTCCTTGGCTCGCGTCTCGTCGGTGTTACCCACGCACCGTCTGCATTCTTGAACGCGATCGGATGCATGGACACATGCACAGACGGATGCATGGACGAACGCTTCGCCCCACACAAACTCATTCACTCCGTGGATATGCTGTTATTTTTTTCTCAATTTTTTATTTCTGTTTTATTCTTCCCCTCTCTCATTTCTCTATATTTGTCCCTACGCGTTTGTTGCCGTTTTCTGTGTTTTTTACTTGTATTTTAACCAAAGTCAAGGCAGCATCGAAAGCCAGAGAGTCCCTGGAAGTAGGAGACATGCCACCTGGAATGGAAACGTAACATGCACCGCTACACTGTTTCGAACAATTGGCGTTTATTCCTCATTCTGTGCGTCTTTTTAATGTTCCTGTTTTCCTTGATTTTAATGTAGCTTTGTATTCTTTCTTTCTGTTTCTTAGTATTTCTGTGTTTAATTTCTTATGTTTCTATATAATAAAAGTTTTTTTGAGATACTGGAACGCAGACGTTTTGATCTGTGTGTCTTTTACAAGATGCAGGCCTCACGGCTAACGTTCAAGCACTTGCAGAACGCCCAGTCAACTTTAACTGTTGGCTGCAGCGTTCATACATGTAAGCATTGCTGATAAAAAAAAATTCCAGCATCTCCACGGAGTGAGTGATGGTTAGTGTGTGGCCTTACAAATTCTCATTATTGGTGAATCCGAGACAGTAGGCATGAACCAGAATAGAAGGTCAACAGGAACATGATGGTTAGGTGGGTGAAGGTCTAGAGGTTTTTCAGTGATACCATGAATCCTCCGAGAACTTCAGCTGACAAAAGTCCGAGAACCTTGCCGAGTCTCACTCTCATATTTTGGAATTCGCTTCTCGTTGAGCACGTTTCACAGCGGTGTCTTTGGCGCGCATCATCTTGGGATCTGCCCGATGCTGTGCTAACAATCTGACGCGTACGGGGACAACACAGGAGAATGAGCCATGAAGGGCGCACTGGGGCAGCTTCACGCAGCAGCCAGTCGGAGAGCAGCGGCACCTGCACCACCATCTAGCGTCTATTCACCCAACCGCCATATTGCACACGTCTCTATAGGACAGCTTCATCTAGGAAACTAGACGAGAAATGCCGATAACGGCACAGAATGCGTACGGCGTCATCTAATATACCATCACCCAACTACAGTTTGCCCGCATCGTTATAGAACAGAGCTATTTATTGTATGATAAGCGAGATGCTACTTGGGACGCTGGAGGGAGGAGGGATTGCCCTTGACCATAAGGAGCTTCTCTCCTAAGAGCAAATAGTAAGCACATCTGAGGCGCACTATCAATATGTACGTATGCATTGGTGTGTTTCTATTGTACCAAATACATAGATACGTAATTCTAAAGACTCTGGTGTTTCTTACGCTGCGCTAAAATTCCGACACTAATCGCGAAAAAGTATACTACAAACTATATTGCGGTGTCTGCCCCGCCGTGGTGGTCTAGTGGCTAAGGTACTCGGCTGCTGGCCCGCAGGTCACGGGTTCAAATCCCGGCTGTGGCGGCTGCATTTCCGATGGAGGCGGAAATGTTGTAGGCCGGTGTGCTCAGATTTGGGGGCCCGTTAAAGAACCCCAGATGGTCGAAATTTTCGGAGCCCTCCACTACGACGTCTCTCATAATCATATGGTGGTTTTGGGACGTTAAACCCCACATATCAATCAAATCAATTATTGTGGTGTCACCTGACAGTCGCCCTAGGCTTTGCAGAAGCTCATGTTTCCCGACAGTACTGCTAGATGGCGTTCATATCTCACGCAGCGCCTCATATCGCACCCACCCCCGACTATGCGTATGGACCCACTCCTAACATGGACAGATATTCTAGAACATCAAAGACTCGAAAGACAGAAACTTTCGCCACCGGGCCCGAAGCTCAGTAAAGAATCTCAGGTACCGTAGCGTCGCCTGCAGACCTTGTATTACCCCAATCCATACATACTTTGCAAAATAGAACCCGACACATACGCACCACAGTGCAGGATCTGCGTACATAAAACAGCCACCCTGTACCACATGGTATGGGAATGCCAACACAATCCACCCCTACAACCCAGAGCAAAACACACTACTGTAGGGTGGCTGGCAGCTCTGTAGAACTCAGATGCGAAGACCAAGAGGCCTTCCTGAAATGAGCGAGGACAGTGGCACTTGCCAATGAGATCCAAGACCAAAGATCCCCCTCACCGACATTCCTTCCTTGGTTTAAAAAAATGTTCTATTCTCTCTCTCAATGGGATCCTTGACGAAATATGGTTGCCGTGTGTTTGCCGTCCACTGGTCCAGCCGCATCAAAAAAGAAGGCACCCTCAGTGTCTGAGTACTTGCCGTCAGCTTTGGCCTGTGCTCGACGTTGATGTTCGTGATACTGTTGATGCATTTGGACCACATGATTTGGCAGTGTCCCAGGACGAGTGGGAGGCAGCTCTGTCCACCTCAGATCCGAAGAGCCAAGAGGCCCTCCGGAAACGGGCGAGGACAGCGCCCCGTGCCAATGGGGGCCCGGGCTATGCAGCCCACCCAGCTATCTAGTCGCGCAAAAGCTCATAATAAATGTTTTTTTTCTCTCTCAATGAGATACTAGGCTAAGAATCTTACTCATCGATCTGTTCACGCAAGAAATCTGTGAATGTTTTTTTTTTCTCGTTTTGCTAACCTACGAATGCCGGCGAGACGCGGCCGATTCCACATAGAAAATCCGCTGCCTAAGGCAAGGCGAATCAGAAATGGCCGCTTTGCCGGTGAAAGACTCTTCTCTTCCGGCGACATCTGCAGCGATGCACGCAGATTCGTAGCAAGATTTTCTTTTTTGTCTTCTATTTACCGTTGGTGCTGTCATTCTCTGTTGTGCTGCGTTTTTCTTTCTGTACTTTTGTTTTTCTTTCTCCGTACTGCTTTTCTCGCTCATTCTTGGTGTTTCTACTGGTTCATTCAGGGAGCGCACGCCGAGCGCTCATGTGCGAGGATAGAAGTATAACATCAATGCAGGACTGCAACTGCGGCCGCCTGAAACGTTACTGCATTGCACACGCTAGAAAACTATAGCTCTTTCGTAATACTGCTACTGCTGCTGCTGCTGATGATGATGATGATAGAATATATTTTGCGAACTCGTTAACAGCGGGAAAAAACAGAACAGCTACGCTGCACAAGGAAGCAAAAATATAAAAAGGAAAAATTTTAACATTAAAAACGAAATAAAAGTGAACGAAAAATCAAACAATATCCACGGGATCAATGATAATCAGTGGGGCGAAGCGTCCGTCAATCCGCCCATGCGCCCGCCCGTCTATCTAGTGAAAATATAGAGTACCACCATCTTGCTTTTTTTGTTGACACCGACACCTTGTTGACACCTTGTTGACACCGACAGCGTCATAACGACGCCGTGTTATGTTTTTCGTAACATGTGGACATGCAGATATGTGCCCGCGGGCAGGCATGTGCTACTGGTAAGTGGGGATGTGCCACAGGTTACACATGACGACGACGGGGGACTACAAGCAGGCCACAAGGATCTTGGCCCCTAAAAAGTGAAAAAGGAAACTTTATGCCCCTATATACTTTGACCTGTGGTAAATATGAAGAGCTTTCTTTCGAGAAGAGTCTAAGAGACACTACACTGGTCTGTATTTGCAGTCTTACCCACTGGGAGTTGTGGTTCCCTTTCATACTCGATGAAGAATAGCGAGAGAGCAAAGCAGACAGCGTAGGTCAGAGAATATCGTAATCGCGGAACGAACAAGACTTCAGTTAAGCGCATGTCTTGCCAAGCTGTGCTCTAGGTGTAAAAAAAATTCGTATTTTCAAGCTCAGATATGGTCGGAGAACTTTAGTCTCTTTTATATTAGTGGAAAGGGAGCAGCATGCTTCGAAAGTTGCTGCTCCAGATCGCAGCAGAGAAACGTAGAACCGCAGTGTGCGTGGAGGCAGTCGCTGATTTTGGATCCGTCACTGTTATTTTCTGATATGCACGAACATTCTGTAGGCTGTGCCCTGAGAAGACTTCAGTGTAACTTTTTAATTTTTTGTGTGTCTTCTCACAGGTACAACCCACTCAAAGGTTACAGCTACAGCGCTCCTCAGAACGATGGACTGATAGCCGGGTCTGTAGTTGTTCTTAGAAAAGTATTGCACGAAGAACCTCGGGCATGGCGCGAATTTCCCTTCACTTCAGAAATCCAGCAAACAAGTTTATGCAGGCGTTTTACCTTGAGCCAAGCTAACGTCAATTTCCTTCTCTTCCTTGTCTTTTTGTTTTCGTCGTGCAAACGGACATGAGCAGGGTTGTATCGGTAGTCCCATGTCTCCTCTCGTATGAGATTCACTGGGTGGGTGGGTGGACACTGAACAGAGATGTTACGGTATGTTCATTGATTACTCCGCTTTAACAATGCGAACATTCTCAGACCATTCCTACCTGACATTATTTAGTAATTATTGTTCTAAACTGCTGAACCAAGGGTGACGGGAGGGAATCCCGGCTACGGCCGCCGCACTGCGACAAACGGTGAGATGCTGGAGGCCCGTGAGCTGACATTTAGGTACACGTCAAAGAGCATCGCGTGCTCGAATTTTCCGGAACTTTCCACTCCAGAGGCCATCATCATCATACCGAAGTTTCAAGGCTCCAAACCCACACAATGGGTATTAGGCTTATTCCCCTATTAAAACTTTTCATCACGAAGGAATCATCATCAGCATCGAGATAATCAACAAAATCGGTTACATTAAAAAAAATTCATCTAAGAATTATTTTAGCTCCTACTAAATATTATTCATAAATCCAGTATGTATAATCCACCCGACTCTTGGCTGATTCCTTAAAATGGGTAAACGCCAATGTTCCAAGAAGGACTATCATCATCATTAATCGGTTCTCGAGGCTGGCCTCAGCATTTCGTGGCAAATCCCGCAGGTTCACTTGAAACCACTTCCTGTCCTGCGATAGCTTACCTGCGACCTGAGCAGGTGAGTGCGTTATCTGTGTGTTTTCGGAGGCAGTTATGTATATGATTGCGTAGGACGTACGAATGAACCACTCGTAACAATTATGTCATCCTCTACCACCTGCGGTTAACAGATCGTCGAAATTTTTCTTTGCTAATCATGTAAGTTCTTCGGCTACACCCAGAGTGACTTACTTAGCAGGACAGTTTAGGCAAGGCCACTTGTTTTGAGAAAGTTAAAACAATTTGTTTTAGCTCTAGCACCTCCGTAGCCAGCAGTGATATTTCACAACCTACAGTTGATACGAGGTCATAGCTAAGCCTAACCATTTACTACCAACCAATGGTGCCTCTTCCAAAGCGCTGACCACGACTAGTATGCGTCGTTGAATGTTATGAGAACAGCGTAAGACGCAGCTTCTGCGTCATCATGTAGATTAAACTTAGGTCTTTCACAATCTTCGCGTCGCGGCACCTAGCGTGCACACGCGTGTGGGTCACGTCACCTAGTGTCTGCTCTTTCAGCATTGTCAATTCCACGGAAAGTCCTTGCTAGCGTATGTTCCATTGAATTTGAACTCGGTGTAGACTGTTGCCCGATTAAGTCTGCTACGTACGGGTCTCTGCTGCAGTGCCCTCATCGCCATGTACCCTTCTACGTTGGACCAAACTATGGCGATGGACACGTCAGCGTACCTACCGGAAAACGCCACCCAGATGGCGCTCACATCGAACGAGTCAACGAGTTTTACTTCAGGTATAAAGCTGCCACTACCCAACACGCTTACGAGTTGCTGCTAGCGAGATATACAAGCACGAGTTCAGTGGATTTGAAGAGGCTGTTCATCTTCAAATGCTTCTCATCAGATGCATAGCGCTTACGATAAAACTTGCACTATCTCAGTTTTATTAAGTGATTTAACAATATGCCAAATGTGCTTTGTCACGTTCTTGTTTCACTTTATAGCAGAAAGCAAAGACGATGCGATGTAAGTATCTCTTTGGAGCTCTCGTGTAAGTAGATGATAATTGCACTGCTCACGTCAGCACCGTGATTATTACGAAAGGCAAATGAAGAATCAAGATGCGTACTGTTGCATCCCGATTGCTTTAAAGGGAAAGTTACTAATCAAAGTGTGTAATTAGAACACGGAATAATGTATCATAGCGGGCTGAAATATTCAAGTACATTTTGCTGTGAATGTGCCTACTTCACTTACTCACGCTTGCCTCCAGATGGGACATGCAATTTTCAAAGCAAAACATGAATTTTCTTCATAAAATGCAAATGTCGTCCACATACCAACAGTATGTGCTCTTTTTTATTTCAATAAATAATTGTAAAAATAAATAAGGTGTAATCACACTTTCTTTTCTTATTCAATTGTGCAGGAGAGATACTTTGAGGCTCACAGCAGTGGTGCTTGGCGTAATAATCGCCCTCGGAGTCATCGCCACGGTGATGACAGTGACCGTACTATCAAGTAGTAAGTACCACTTGACATTCCCGAAATTGCTAAATAAAATCATTTGCATAAGCCCACAGCCTCTACTGGAACATCTCCAAAACATTGTTCTTTTTCTTTCCAGTCGATGAGTCGATTCCCTGCCACCCTCCTCCACTATACTTCTAGAAATGTCTACCACAATAGCGTAAACTTGCAGTAAATCTGAAAGTATTTGACTAACTGTTGATGTCACGTGATGGCGCCACTGTGTGACGTCATGATGATGCCACAAATTCTTGCGAAATGTCTCTTTATGGCAGCTTCAGATTGTGCCGTGATCACGTTATGATCGTTCGTAAGAGCCATGTTGGTGCCAATAGTCTGCTGATTATGTTTGATGAGTTCTGTTAGGCAAAGAAGGGAACGCAGCGGCAAACACATAGCACCTATAGCCTCTAGCACCTCAATTATCACAGAATAGTTATGTTCAACAGCGCCTTGCTTTATGAGAGTAATATACGCTTCGTCATCCAGTTAGGTTATTTAAACTCTCCCGAATTCCTCAACCTGGTCGCAAATATTATTTACGCGTAGCAGTCAGGGTGCTTTGACGCGTGTTACGTTACCGTGCCCTTCCTGTTTGCTGAATCAGAATGTCGAACACGTGCCAACAAGTCGGCAGAGCACACGCTATCATCTTCATAAATCGGCACGCCTTTTCTTCGTGGTGTTCTTCATCTCTATTTCCCCTGCCGCATTCAGTCCACAGATTTGCTGTGACCCAGAATTATGCTAGCTTCTGCAAGCTTCTCCAATTTTTAAGCCAGCATTCGCATACCTACACTCCAACACTTATACACACCGAACACACTTAAATAGTGGTTAACCTCCTCGCCACCCCCTTTCTCTTAACTTACAATGTGAGTTACATGCTATACACATACCAACGCTAGCATAACCAGCAGCTTTTCGCGTTCGTGATTAAAAGCCCTTTGTTCTGATACTTGCGGGCATCAAATGAAGACATTTCACTTGCATCATCGGGTCATTTCGTGGTTCGCAGATAGGAACTCGATTAAATTTATACTGCCAATCATTCTGCTACCTTAACTACGTGAAACAAACAACCACTTCATTAACGCTGCTTTTTTGTCACAATTTTGGAGAAATTTCGACTTCTTAGTCTGCTCTACATCCTTGAACGTAAATAGCAACCGCCATGGCAACGCCATCATTTTACATTACAGGCGATCAATTGTATAACGGGCCTTTTCCCAGTGCATATAGCGCCTCAAGTGGAAATCGTCAAAGACAACGTTGGTGGCGATTGGATATCGATATTGTCCACCGCATGCAGGTAGTCACTCTCGGAGGCCTGCCTTCGCGCCTCTCTCTGGAATAAACATTGGCTTGTTTGTGACTCCACATGTCGCTTGTTTAACAGCTGCCGTCGCGTTTTGGCCATCGAAAATAATGGCGCCTGCCTCCTCGAGGCCGGTGCGCATGCGCAGACTACCTACCCGGAATGGGCCCATTGTCTTTCCAAGTTTGGTGCAATGCTAGATTGTGTTAGAGAAGCCATATCATATTTGTTCAAAGATTGATGATTGATTTATTGATTTGTGGGGTTTAACGTCCCAAAACCACCATTTGATTATGAGAGACGCCGTAGTGGAGGGCTCCGGAAATTTTGACCACCTGGGGTTCTTTAACGTGCACCCAAATCTGAGTACACGGGCCTACAACATTTCCGCCTCCATCGGAAATGCAGCCGCCGCAGCCGGGAATCGAACCCGCGACCTGCGGGTCTATTTGTTCAAAGAACTCATGCATCAAGCAACGCTGGTTTTCTAAATATTAACGGTGGCTGATGCGTGACTCAAGTCAAGAAATTATATATGCAGGGTCCAACTTTCATGAGAAGACAATCGGTACAGAGGAAGGGAATGTAGAGGGTGCTGCCAGCGGAGTAATCGTCGTCGCGCCTGACCCCAAGTCGAAAAGTACCGCCCTCACGAGCAAGTGGGCAAAATCGACGACGGAAGACCACACTGGGCATGCCACGGGAAAACCATTTACGGTACCAGAGACGACCAGCGTGAAATCTGAGACAACTACATTCCTGCGGACACCCGAAAAACGCAAGAGTGAGTACAGCATGAAACAATTGCATCTATGCAATACCTCTCCGCAAACTGAGATATCACACTAATGTGTCAATATGGTTGATTGGGCGAGTTGGTGATACACGATTATTTGAAATAAGAGCGTACTACTTAGACGCGGACAGGCAAGACAGGTACAAGTGCTTACTACCAACTGAAAGTTTATTCGGAAAGCTATAAAATACATACTGACAGATGAAACAGTGTCGTGGCACATGCGATAATACAAAATGGTGGACCGAAAAAAAACAATAAAATATCTACGTTTTTCAGCACAAGCTTACCAAGGCCTACTGTGCGTTAAAGTGATTATTGAACTCTATATCATCTGCGACTGTCCAAAAATGCTAGCTCCTTATCAGAGAGAGCTATCGATAGTTTGCTGACGCAAGTCAAAGGTTCACGCGTTATATGTTTACATGCCGCTTCTATTATAATCCTTGTGCGCTCACCTTTGTGTTTGTTGATTACAACCGTGTTGCCAAACTGAACTTCACAGCCACATCTATGGTGACATGCTGGGCCAGAAATCCATTGTTGCCGCTGCGAACATTGCACGCATGCTCACGCAATCTGTCGTCAAGGCATCTTCCAGTATGCCCAATATAACAGGCACCGCACGAAAGCATAATCATGTAAACATCGTTGCTAATGCAAATGACAAAATGGCTTGTGTGCTTTTTTTGCACAGCTTTTTTGTGTCTTTTTTGTGTCTAGCGGCACATGTCAGCATAGCTAGCTTCTTGAGAAAGCTTCTGTGGTGCTGAGGAAAGTACACGCACTCCCATGCGCGTCCCCGTCTTTTTCAGGCGGTGGGTAACCTTATGCATGTAATACCCCTGCCACACGTGGCAACTCAAGTGCACCTTGAACGAGTGTACATAAGCTTAAGCTCACGAAGTGGCATTTTTGCGGTTCGCTTCTACACGAACAAGCGAAGTCTACTTTGAAAATGATGGCAGTGGCGATTGACGGATTTGTAGCACAATGTATATTTGTTATTTTTGTGCCTGTGTCTCACATTCGGATGAAGTTGTCTTCGTGGAAGTAGCACCTGTGGCACATTCTGTCTTAAATAAACAGAGAACAACTCTCCTACACATCTGCAAGTGTGCCTGAAAGTAAACATGCGACGGGCGCAGCCATTGCTGTGCATGTGCTATGGCATCTCTCTATCGGACCTGGCCGTAAACAGCACGACGGTGTAAGTATATAAGAGGATTATTGTTGTATTTTATCACTTTTTTCATAAATAACATTATCAATTATAACAAAATTCTCAAGCATTTCCCCGAGGGTGAACAAAGTTAAGTGCCAATGCACGGGGTGATGCTATGAGGGGTATTTATTAATTCGCACTATTATGTTTATTATTCACACTATGGTGCCTTTATGGTTTAATGGTTCCTGGGAATCGCAATTTTATCACACGGGGGAGTTTACGTCAACTCACCGGCGAATGCCAACAGATTTTAACTTTACTCCCCCTCATAGTATCACCCCGTGCATTGGCACTTAACCTTGTTCACCCTCGAGGAAATGCTTATGCTTGGGAGTTTTATTGCTGATAATAATGATTAAAGTGTAATAATGAATTTAAGTGTTGTTTATCATGAAGCCTTTGTGCACAGACACATTATATACGAAGGATTATTTATTTACACTTCACGACGCGTCCGGACGAGCAAAGTCCAGGCGTTGACGATTGCGAGCGGCGTCTTGACGCTGGCCTTCATCGCCCTTCTCCGCCTGACGCTTGCGTGGTCGTTCCGCTTCTTGGGCCGCGTTCGCGGCTCGATGCTGACGCCTCATCTCGGCCTCGCGAGCGCGAAGTTCGGCATCCTCTGCACGCTTCGCCCACTTGTCCTCGGCCGCGCGAGCGCGCAGGTCGGCATCTACTGCACGCTTCGCCCGCTTACGTTCTGTCTCACAAGCCCTTCGCAGCGCCGCCTTGTCTTCCAATTTCGGCGAAACCACCGCAGTACTGTCACCTCCAACGACGGGGGCAGTGCTGGCATTCGGTTGTACTGCATTCGTTGTTGATGGTAGCGTTGCCTCCGGGACATCCATCGCACGACCCGCTCTCGACGGGAGACCGAGAGAGAAGGCGGACAGGCGAGAGAGAGGGGTGCGCGCGCAGCTGCAGCGATCGAGGAGAGCGGAGGAGCGAGCGAAGGGGGAGGGGGTATAAGGTGCGTTACTGACACCGATATCAGCGTCGCGTCCGTGGCTTATTCGGTAGAGCGTCGCGCTGCGGCCCGCCAAGTCCTCTTTCTTTTAAAGATAGAGAGAAGACTGCGGACGCCGCCGACGGCGGTGGATGGTTTGGGGTCGCTTATAAAGTGTATTCACACTTAACAAAAACAATGATTTAAACATACTATGAGAGCCGCTCTGTACAAGCCACTGGTAGCGAGGCTACACACTTCATCGCAGGCGTCGCAGTGAAGTGAGGTTGGGGAAAGCACTCGCCGGCAAGTGTATTGCAGCGAGTGACACTACACTTGCTCGTGTGACAGCACGCAAATGATACTCACGGCGTAACGTACTCACTCAAAGTGCACTTAAGTTGCCACGTGTGACAGGGGTATAAAGTAGAACAGCCATTTTTTCTTCTTCTTTTTCGTGGTTGCTGTTGTATCGTCCAGCTGCGCCATATCTTTGGTCGTCTTTAGCTCTCCGTTTTCTACGGGTACTTTCGGCTACGGAAACCAAGACCGGCTCCAGATACCCTACCCGACTTGAGCCTAGCAACCTGATTGTGGAAGCTGGCTTCTATTGAATGAACAAAAGAAGAGTGAATTACATTAGTGAAACACGAACTCGGTATGCCTCATTTGAGAAGTTTGCTATGAGCTGACGTGTCCGGAAGCAGCGGGTTTTCCGCGCGTGGCTCACACGCCCAGCAGGTTTGTTCTGCGCTAAACGTAAGCCTAAGATCAAGAAAAATAATGGACGAGTTTTCCGGCATTCCATGGGTCAATATAAGCAGATCAAGACATTTCATAAAAAGTGACAACACAATAGTGGCATGAGACACAAAACCTTGTGGATCACACTTCGCTATATGACTGAAAATCATCAACAAATCTAAACATTTTCTTCAGCGCAGTGCTCACTATATTCTTGAATAACCGCCTTGTCCAAGTTCGCCAAGAACAAATTGCTCAAAAACAAACCACAATATTATAAGGCACACATCAGCCAGTAAGCGAGGACTTCAGTCGGCGTAAAAATTGTGTTGTTAAAAGCTTTGCTGGGTCACTAAAATTGTGAACACATGTGCTATGAAAAATTGGCAAATCCCACGTATAGTGGTGCGACGATATGCGAAGCACGAAAAACTCCCAACCATTTCCCCGAGGGGTGAACATGTTGAAGTGCGAATGCACGGGGTGATGCTATGAGGCGTATTTATTAATTCGCACTATTATATTTACTAATCACACTATGGTGCCTTTATGGTGTAATGGTTTCTGGCAAGCGCAATTTGATCACACGGGGGAGTTTACGTTAACTCACTGGCGAATGCCAACGGATTTTAACTTTACTCCCCCTCATAGCATCACCCCGTGCATTCGCACTTAACCATGTTCAACCTCGGGAAAATGCTTGGGAGTTTAATTACTGATGGTGATGATTAAAGTGTAATTAATGAATTTAAGTTTCGTTTGTCATGAAAATTTGTACACAAATACATTATATACGAAGTATTATTTATTTACACTTCACGACGCGTCCGGACGAGGAAAGTCCAGGGCTCGCATCCTCTCCCGCGCGGCACGTTCACTGGCTGGAACGGCTTCGGGAACGTCCACTCACCGTTGACGATTGCGAGCGGCGTCTTGACGCCGGCCTTCATCGCCCTTCTCCGCCTGACGCTTGCGTTGTCGTTTCGCTTCTTGGGCCGCGTTCGCGGCTCGATGCTGATGCCTCATCTCGGCCTCGCGAGTGCGCAGTTCACCAACCGCTGCACGCTTCGCCCACTTGTCCTCGGCCTCGCGAGCGCGAAGTTCGGCATCCTCTGCACGCTTCGCCCGCTTGTCCTCGGCCTCGCGAGCGCGCAGTTTGGCATCCACTGCACGCTTCGCCCGCTTGCACTCGACCTCGCGAGCACGCAGTTCGGCATCCGCTGCACGCTTCGCCCACTTACGTTCGGTCTCACGAGCCCTTCGCAGCGCCGCCTTGTCTTCCAACGTGGGCGAAACCACCGCGGTACCGTCACCTCCAACGACGGGTGCAGGGCTGGCATTCGGTTGTACTGCGTTCGTTGTTGATGGTAGCGTTGCCTCCGGGACATCCATCGCACGACCCGCTCTCGACGGGAGACTGAGAGAGAAGGCGGGCGCGCGAGAGAGAGGGGTGCACGCGCAGCTGCAGCGAGCAAGGAGAGTGGAGGAGCGAGCGATGGGGGAGGGGGTATAAGGCGCGTTACTGACACCTATATCAGCGTCGCGTCCGTGGCTTATTCGGTAGAGCGTCGCGCTGCGACCCGCCAAGTCCTCTTTCTTTTAAAGATAGAGAGAAGACTGCGGACGCCGCCGATGGCGGTGGATGGTTTGGGTTCGCTTATAAAATGTATTCACACTTAATAAAGAAGGTTTATATGTCACATAAAATACTACAACTTTATGAGGTGGAGGTAAATTACTCCGTACACGACTTTGATGTTATGATTATCATGTTTGGATGTGTTGTTTATCTTCATCATCTTATAAAATCACGTGATGCCAAATATAGTATATGTGAAACTAGCGAAACAGCTACAAGCATGCTCTGAACGTGGCATATTGTCATGTTCTTGCATGACACGCGTGTCACGATTACCATGTTGACACCAGTGATATACCTTCGTCGTCCATTGACGTCACGGTACACCCAAATTTGGTATATGTGGAGCTAGCGATACGGACGCGAGTGCATCATGAAGGGCCCAATATACTCCAACGTGACGTTAAAGTGCGCGCACGCTGGGCACAGTGACGCTGTACGTTAGCGAAACGCGAGGACTCTATAGCCTCCCGCCAGGCGCGACCAGTGTCCATCGGCGTGGCCCGATAACAACCGACGCGAAATGCGACATGCTGCATTTCGCGCAGATGCGTTACCCAAACAGCACTGCGTCTGCCTCTTTTCGTGACGGAGGGACGCCGGACGCGCTGAAACGCGCGTTCGTCAAAGCAACGCAGAGCGTCGCACGCCTGCGAGTATATGGCAGGACCGGCGGCTGGCCTGGAAACGCCGGCGTGACCTGACCAAACAAATGCCGGCGTACACGCACGCCGTGTCACGTGGAAGTGTGTTGGCGCCTTGACAGTGGCATGTCGTCATGTTGTCACATGACGTGCGTCTCATGATTATCATGCTTGCACCAGTCACATACCTTCGTCATCCAATGACGTCACGTAGTACCAAATTTGACATATGTGAAGCTAGCGAAACAGCCGCGAGCGCATCATGAGTGTGGCATGTAGTCATGTTGTTACATGACACGCATGTCGAGATGATCATGTTTGCAGCAGTATCATACCTTCGTCATTCATTCATGTCCGGTAATACCAAATTTGGTATCAGTGAAGCTAGCGAAACGGCCGCCAGCGCATGATGAGCGTGACACGTAGTCGTGTTGATACATTACACGCATCTAATGATTATCATGTTTGCACCAGTCACATACCTTCGTCATCCATTCACGTACTATAATACCAAATTCTGTGTATGTGACGCTAGCAAAATGGCCCCAAGTGCTTCATGAGCGTGGCATGTAGTCATGTTGTTACATGACACACATGTCATAATTTTCAAGTTAGGGTCTGTCACTTCTGTTCGCCATGCAGTCATGTCATACCATACCAGTTTTGCAAAATATCATGTGAACGAGACCACCATAAGAGCACCAAGACCATGAAATGTAAATCCTGACATTCATGACATACATGTCACGATTTTCATGTTATGACTAGTCAATTATGCTCGTCATACAGTCATGTTAGGCCATACCAAGTTTGGCATCGATACCATTATCCAAACGGCCAGGAGAGTTAAAAGTCGTTGTCGGCTAGACAGACAGACAGACAGACAGACAGACAGACAGACAGACAGACAGACAGACAGACAGACAGGAGACATATAGATAGATAGATAGATAGATAGATAGATAGATAGATAGATAGATAGATAGATAGATAGATAGAGAGATAGATAGATAGATAGATAGATAGATAGATACCCTCATAGTCACCAATGTACGGTCAGAAATGCTTGGCATTCAAAATAGCAAAACAAATTTCAAACTTCAAAGGGAAAACGCTTGCCTAGTAAGGTTAAGAAAAAGTCGCATTATGAAAAAATTACGGCATATTCACGGGGTGAATGATGATGAATGGGCGAAGCTCCGGATGGATTCATCGGTAAACTGTGAATCTTCCGTGTAATTCGCCCAGTCGATCATCATGTAAAGACGTGAGAAACGCTGTGTGTGTATATACACAAATCAACTTTTATTTGTTCTTAGACGATGGATGGCTTGCGATGTCCCTTGCTTCGCGCGCTCGCACATCGGGATTCTGTCTGCGAGCGCGCGCTGCTGCCGCCTTGCGCTCTCTCCGCTGTGCAGCCTTATCCATCCGGCGACTCCGAGCGCGCGCCAACAGCGAACGGATTTTATTACAACGCTCCCCCTAGCGTACGTCGCCGCACTAAATGGAACGATTGCCTTAAACCAATCACACGCGCCATATGTAACATCATTCCTATTTTATAAGATCTCGCGTCTTTCATCAACTACAAGTACCGCTTTCTAGTTTACAACATCTTGCATCTTTTCATCATCAGCTACAAGTACCACCATCTATTAAACACTACAAGAACTAAACGAGAGGTGGCTACATACAGGAGACGGTACCGCCATCTAGTGAACACTGCAAGAACTAAACTAGAGGTGGCTACATACAGGGGACGGTACCGCCATCTAGTGAACACTGCAAGAACTAAACTAGAGGTGGCTACATAGAGGCTACAGGGGACGCACAGCCCACGCCCTAAGGAGCTTCGCCCCTAAAAAGTTGCACAGTAAGTGTCTCACAAGAGTGAAGTCATGACAAAATACATGTCAGCAAAAAAATTCGGCCTGCGCAGAGCACTGCACGCTGTAATGGCTGGTGTTCGCTTGCGGCTTTCTATAAAAGCTGTGGCAAACTCTCTTAAGAAGACTACTGCGAACGCATAACTTGCAGTACAATATTCCAATGAATGGTGATGACTCGAACGTTTTCTGATCCTAAACGTGCGGTTGCAAAGTACCCTCCTTGCCGCAAGTAGACATCGTTAGGCGGAGTACACGCTACGTGGGTTGTAGGCAAGATGGGCTCCTAAGAAGCTGCAGGCTCTGTTGATCTATTTGTTCTATGGCTGTTGCACAATTATGGCGCCAAGTGAAGTGACATAATAGAGCCATAGATATCAAACATTTGGTTTTTACCGCAACTCCGGACTAATGTGTTAATCAGTAAAATATGTGGTTAGCGTGATTGACTGAAGATGAATAAGCGAAGTGCCCATAAAAGATGAACTAGCGCAAATAATCCCATGAAGTGACATGAGCAACAGTGATATATATATATATATATATATATATATATATATATATATATATATATATATATATATATATATATTCAGCTAATGTCATTCCACTGTGTGGTGACTGCGAGTACGTAGGCCAGCCCCGCCGCGGTGGTCTAGTGGCTAAGGTACTCGGCTGCTGACCCGCAGGTCACGGGTTCAAATCCCGGCTGCGGCGGCTGCATTTCCGATGGAGGCGGAAATGTTGTAGGCCCGTGTGCACGTTAAAGAACCCCAGGTGGTCGAAATTTCCGGAGCCCTCCACTACGGCGTCTCTCATAATCATATGGTGGTTTCGGGACGTTAAACCCCACATATTAATCAATCAATCAATACGTAGGCCAAACGGGGTGGTGTGCATAAATTTACGCTCATGAGTGAATGCGCTGACTTTCTCCGGGTACATCTCATTGTAGATCGTGCGGATGTGTGCCCCATTTGCAGGATTCAAATATAGACATGTTGATCGGCGCACGCGTGAAATAGCCCAAGAATTTTTCATTAGATGCAAGAACAAGTGCATACACCATCTATATAGACTCTTCAAGATGATGAATATAACTAATTGCTATAGACATTACTACTTGCTATAGACCACACATGATTGATGTTGTGTTGCAACACATGTGCAGATGCACAGTTTTAATCAGTCATTCTTTAGTGCACACGTTCTTTCTTGTTCCAAAGAATTTTCGGTTGCGAGTTCAGCGTTGTGTTCCTTCTTTTTCCGTATCTTACCCACTGTGCTGTAAAATATTCTCTGATGAATCTCTTGGCAACTTATATGGCAAATTCACCCTAACCAACAACGAGTTTTGCAAGAATGTGTTGTTGGTCTAGTTGCCTAATCCTGTAGGCATGTTAGGGACACAACCCACATAAGCAAAAAAAGGAAGGGGATAAGATAGGACGTGCTGTCTCTTCCCCCCCCCCTCTTTTTTTTACGTAGGTTGCGTCACTAACATTTTGTCTGACGAGTTTTGCTGCAGTTGTCATTGAAACATTTTCTAACGCTGATTATTTACATATCTTGCATATTGACAGGTCTTGATAGTGCTGAATTAAGTGAATTGGCAATATTATGGAAACGTGTGCTTGTGATATGTGCGCTGTTGAAATCCGTGAGCCCTCCTTCTCACGGTGTACAATCACGCAATGTGTACTTTTTGGGCGCAAAGCTATTCACCTTTTTTAAGACCTGGTACCGTGACGCACTTCACAGGAGACAAATCGTTGGGCTTGCTGTGCACGATCGGCGGCAAGCTCAGCGCTCCAGAAATACTACCAGAGAGTGGTCTGTGCCATTACCTGTTCTACGATTCTGTATACAAGAAAGGCTTCGTGCCATATGACCCCGTCACTGTGGATCCATCCTTGAGCATTTTTGTGGCCAATCGTGGAGCAGTAGCGCATACCTTGACTGGCGTTGGCTTCGCATACAAGTGAGCTGACATTCAATTTTTTTATTTCTTCCGAACTGTGAAGGGATGGGGCGTGAATCAAACCTTGTTACATTGTTAGACGCAACCTAGAAAACGTCCCACGCTATAAAGGCAAGCGAAGTATGGGCGAACTTTCTTTGTTTGAGGAGCTGGTTTTGGGCTCAGCCTGAAGACAGATGAATGTCCGCGTTGCACGCCGCGCTTTTTGTAAATTATTAGAATATATCCGTACACAGTGTAGATGCCAGTGTCACGGACGTAGTGGTATACCCACACAGTGATTAGGGGAAGAAGGGCTTCAGCGAGAATAGAGCTTAAAGTCTTCCCGCTAAATATTGCCCTGATAAATACAAGTGAAAGCTATCAAGGGAGATATAGAAATGAACGGAGACAAAAAAAATGGCAAGCAGAGTGATGTATAGTAAACAACAGAGAAGGCTGAAAAATAGAAGTGGGAGAAAAAAGCTTATATGAAGGAAGCTGCCTCCGCTACGCACGATGAGCGCTGTTGAAACCGAGCCTTGCGAGAATTATCTAAGCTGCGCTCATCAGGCAGGCAGGCAGGCAGGCAGGCGGGCGGGAGAGCGGGCAAGCGGGCAGGCAGGCAGGCAGGCAGACAGACAGGAAGGCAGGCAGGCAGGCAGGCAGGCAGGCACAGGCAGGCATAGGCAGGTAGGCAGGCACAGGCAGGCACAGGCAGGCACAGGCAGGCACAGGCAGGCACAGGCAGGCACAGGTAGGCACAGGCAGGCAGGCAGGCACAGGCAGGTAGGCAGGCACAGGCAGGCAGGCAGGCAGGCACAGGCAGGCAGGCAGGCAGGCAGGCACAGGCAGGCAGGCACAGGCAGGCAGGCACAGGCAGGCAGGCACAGGTAGGCAGGCACAGGCAGGTAGATAGGTAGGCACAGGCAGGCAGGTAGATAGGTAGGCACAGGTAGGCAGGTAGATAGGTAGGCACAGGTAGGCAGGTAGGCAGGCAGTTAGGTAGGCAAAGGTAGGTAGATAGGTAGGCAGGCAGGTAGAGAGGTAGGCAGGTAGGCAGGCAGGTAGGCAGGCACCGGTAGGTAGGCAGGTAGGCAGGCAGGTAGGTAGGTAGGCACAGGTAGGTAGGTATAGGCAGGCAGGTAGGTAGACAGGCAGGTAGGTAGGCAGGCAGGTAGGTAGACAGGCAGGTAGGTAGGCATACAGGTAGGTAGATAGGCAGGTAGGTAGGCAGGCAGGTAGGTAGATAGGCAGGTAGGTAGATAGGCAGGTAGGTAGGCAGGCAGGTAGGTAGATAGGCAGGTAGGTAGATAGGCAGGTAGGTAGATTGGCAGGGAGGTAGGTAGGCAGGTAGGTAGATAGGTAGGTAGATAGGCAGGTAGGTAGATAGGCAGGTACATAGGCAGGTAGATAGGCAGGTAGGTAGATAGGCAGGTAGATAGGCAGGTAGGTAGATAGGTAGGTAGATAGGCAGGTAGATAGATAGATAGGTAGGTAGATAGATAGATAGGCAGGTAGATAGGAAGGTAGATAGATAGGCAGGTAGATAGGTAGGTCGATAGATAGGCAGGTAGAAAGGTAGATAGATAGATAGATAGATAGATAGACAGGTAGATAGATAGATAGATAGATAGATAGGTGGGTAGGTAGAGACAGATAGATAGGTAGGTAGATAGATGGCTAGATAAATAGATAGATAGATAGATAGATAGATAGATCTAAAGCTTTATTTTTAGAAGATCTGGCTGGTTCACCTCATGAGGATATTTGTTGCCAATATTAAGTGGTGCACTACGGCGTCTAAAGGGAGGTGTACAGACGAGACGGTTCAGTGTACTTTCAGGGAATCTCTTGCAAAAGACAATCGTTCCATTTCCTGTAGTGTTTCAAGCTAACAACAAAAAAACGGTCATAATTACACGCAGGTACCATCAACAGCTGCTGCTCCAGCTATTAGAGAGTGATGAGGTACCTTCTAAGAAGATACTCAGGAACGAAAACATTTGCAACTTTGGCATTCTGGACACACCGACGAACGGCTTCGATGAGATCTCTCTTCATAAAATACTGCAAATTTTTGGGGTGAGAATATTCGACTGTATTTCTGTGCTTATTGGCTTTTCAAAATGCACGGCGAACATCAGCATAGTATAGAAATCTATCAGCATGTTATTGGAATCCTACCAGCCATTCACACAATGGCATGCTCTGGTCACCCAACGTCATCGAGGCTGACGCTCTTGTTCACTGTGGAATAGGCGGAACTAAGATCGGCTGGTAGGGTGGCAGCATCTGTCGGAGCAGGTATTAACCGCTCCGCGACCTTTTTCCCAGTTACCAGACGGCATGCAGCTGCGAGGCACACTGTGCGATGGCTTCCTAGATGGCGCACAACATGTCGGCATACTCGCGGAAGCTTAAGCTGGGTGAAGCTGAAATCGTTAATTGATATCTTGAGAGCTCTTTGACCGCCAGAGATGCCAGCGTGTCTCACGAGTTGAAGAAGCAAGGCAGAGGGGAAAGGGAGGATATGATATAATTGTCTGTAGCGGCCTTGGTAGACAGCGTGTCGCTGAATTTCTGGTGTGGATGGTTTGATGATGATCTAGCTTAAATGTTGACAAAACTTCAAAAAACAGTTTTAGGGCTCTTTAGTTAACGCGCAACAACTACATCTTAGGAAGGACTTAGCTTGAACAGTGACATCACTCTAGTTGTCTGCCTTTCGTGCTCATCATTGCACATGATTCGGCTTAGCCATTGAAATTCTTTGAATGTCATTGTAGCATAGATACTACTAGGCACCATATTTGTTAAAATCTCACATCTACAGTGGGTTCACCGCATAAAAATTTCAATCCTCTGTTTAATGGCTACTCAACTCAAATAATCAAAAGCGAATTCTTTAATCTTTATAAATGCTATTATAAATGATGTCGATTGTCTATATTAAAATGGATGCTGCGACAGAAGACGCCATTGTAAAAGCAGCCATCAAATATGGTGTCTTCCTGATTTTTTGAATGTTTTCGGCACGTTCCTTTACACGCCCAATATATAAATTGTGGCCAGGCCATATGACACGATTCGCTGGTGCTTAAATATCTATTTACATACAAAAAAATGTCGCATACACAAAAAAAATAAAGTATGAGTTCTCTACAATATCTTGTTACGGTGAGATGCTTTTATTTACAGGAGATGATGAATGCGAGAGTCCAGGAATCTGGCCGATAACTGCTCGTGCCAACCTCGTTCTCTTCTTCTTCCACGCGTCACGTCCGTATCGTAGCTATTCTCCCTTTGCAGACGATGCCCACCGGGCAAGTTAGGCTTCGTTGTGATGATGATAGCGTTTTAAACGGGCAACATGAACGACGTTGGTCTTGCTTGAGCGGCGGCCAGTTGACAACAGCTGTGGCATCACGTACGTGACATCGCTGAGACGTTAATGGACAACAAGATTGGTGGAAGGTGCGGGGTACAGCGGAGCGATCCCAGGCGAACTATCATGGAAGCGCTACCTCAAGAACTACGCCGAAGCCACCGAGTGGCTGGTCTACCACCGCTCTCCATGGATCCGATTGCTGACGGTGACACCACGCACTCTTAGTCTGGCGCTACGTGGCCCAGGCACATATTACCACGAATCTTCTCTGGGAAGGTCAGAGAAGACGTCGACGAATGGCTGAAGTACTTCAACCGTGTGAGTAAATACAATTGTTGGGATGCGGCTTCCCGGTTGTCCAACGTCGGATTGTTTCTTCAAGAGACGGCGTTGGTGGGGTTTGAAAACCACGAAGAAACTATAGCACTCTGAAACGCGGTTCCCAAAACACAGTGTGGTTTATTAATGCATCTCCGCCATTGTTCCAACTACTTCTTTTTTCCTCAGCAGACTACCCACTACTAGCTTATGTCTCAAGTGTGTCGTGCCAGAAGAAGAAGAAAAAAATGGCAGCATATCCACGGAGTGAATGATGGAGAGTGGGGCGAAGCATTCGTCCGTTCATGCGTCCATCTAGGCATGTGTCTGTGTGTCCGTTCGTCCATCTATTCAACACTCCAAGTCCCACCATCTCGCATCTTTTTATCATATATTCCTTATATAGAAGCACCGCCATTCAGTGGACATTCCAAGGACTAAACGAGAGGTGGCACACGCACACTTTCTTACGGCTTGCGCTTCTGGTCTACTTCCCACCTTCAACCACCTTGAGTTCATGGTATAAACTAGTTCACTGTATTCATGGCCCTGCGGCTCAACGCTTGCTAAATCTTTCTAAAACAAAGGAGGTTACACCCAGCGAGTATAATGTAGCATTCCTTTCTTGTCCGATAGTGCTCAATGTACATGGCAATGGCTGCTAATGGGGATCGCAGCGTGCGCGTTGACTAAAAGCCGAATGCTCCTGTCTCTCATTCCCCATTAGCAGCCAGCATGTACATTGAGCACTATTTTTTATTGTTAAACAACGCACAGAAGAAATCTCTCAGCGGCACCACCTTGGAGGTCAAATGTTATACCTATTTCGGGTATGTGCCACTGATGGTTACGTACTACGAGGGACGCCCAATCCACGCCATAAGGAGCTTCGCCCCTAAAAGTATGGCACAGATAGCCCCCCCCCCCTGCAGACAAGTGGCCGTGGGCACATGAAGAAAAAGAATGATCAGACGGAGCTTGTCAGTATGGGTGCCGGCTTTATCCTTTCAATGCTGTGTGTGTCTTCATGCCTATTACGCAGGATTGTAAAATGATGTTCAGAACGGTTGATGACTGGGAAAGGATCGTCATAGCGAGGCTGAAGAGCACGGCGAGACGCTTCGACACGAACAAAAACGTGTGAAGATGTCTGTAGGTTTGCCGGCAGAACAACGTCGTTCTTAGTGTGAGCTGAAGTTGGTGATGGGCGCGAGTTTTGCATGAAGATCAGCAGACGCTGGACGAAAGAAGATGGATACGAAACACCCTGCGTAGTAACGGGGCTGATGAGTTCACCAGGCAAACAGAGTGTGCAGCCATAAACCATCCCGGCTACAGAGCAGGCAAGTTCTGGCCGAAGTGTTGAACGCAGGCGAGAAGCACGATGGGGAGGTGTGATACCCAATCTTCGGCGTGAGGCTGCGAGGCGAGTGCTGTTTTCTGATGACGGTGGAGTCTCTCCTCCAAGCCATTTGATGCTGGATGATGCGCAGTTGTGCGAATACGCGCAAAACCCAGTAGAGATGTGACAGATGTAAAAAGCACTGACTGAAACTGTCTGCCTCGATCAGTAGTCACCGTTGATGGTACATTGAAACGGCTAATCCAGGTAGCAAGAAAGGTACGAGCAACTGTTTCTGCCGTGATGTCAGGCATTGGAGCTTCTTCAGGCCACCTAGTGTACCCGTCAACACACGTAAGCAAATACGTATTTCCGCGACATGGAGGTAATGGCCCGACAATGTCCAAATGAATGGTGTCGAAACGTGCATCAGGGAGAGGGAATTTTTTCCTTGGAGGCTTGGTGTGCCGTTGCACCTTGATACGGTGACATGCTCTGCAAGTGCGAACATAGTCACGAATGTTAGCACGTATGCGTGGCCAGACATAGCGTTGAGTGACCAGATGTTGCGTAGCTCTTACGCCTGGATGGCAGATGGAGTAAAGGGTGTCAAAAACAGCACGACGAAGCTGTGAAAGAACATAGATACGAGTGCAGTTGTGTGAAACATCGCACCAGAGCGTAACGTCTACGTCGGGAAAGTTCCAGTCGGAGGGAAGTAGATGATCGGAGTCGTGGAAGCTCATCGTCTAATGCCTGACCCTCTGCGAGCGAGGACAATGAAAGGTCGGTGGTGCCTGTCGTGGCATTGATGGTAATACGACTGAGAGCATCCGCTGCACTGTTAAAGCTGCCTTTTACATAACGTATGTCTGTGGTGAATTCGGCAATGAAAGCAAGGTGTCGAAGTTCTCTAGGAGTGTGCGTGGCACTGCAGAAACGTACAGCATAAACAAGGGGCTTGTGGTCGGTAAGAATGGCAAATAGTCGCCCTTCAAGGAAGTACCTGAAATGCTTCACTGCAAGGTAGGCCGCGAGGAGCTCCCGTCCGAAAGTACTATATCGGCACTCAGTGTCGCGTAACTTGCGGAAAAAGAAGAAAATCGGAGCCCATGAACCATTGATCTATTGATGAAGAGGGGCCCCAACTGCTTCTGAAGAAGCGTCCACCATGAGGCTAGTGGGAGCAGTTGGTGAAGTGTGGTGCAGGAGGGTGACCTGGGCGAGTGTGGTCTTAACGGCGGCAACAGCTTGATCCGCGACCACGTCCCAGGGAAGTGCGGCTGACTCGGCTTGCGAAGTCGAAAGTAGTGCTTCCAGAGGCTGCAGCAGTGTAGAGCATGTAGGGATAAAGCGGCGATAAAAATTGACGAGTCCGAGAAAACGTCGTAGACTGCGTATGGACGTCGGAGGCGGGTACTCGAGGATAGCTTGAACCTTGTCAGGTAGCGGAGTAATGTCCTGTTTAGTGATCTGATGTCCCAAGAATGCTATCTCCGAAACTCCAAGTTGACCCTTTAGTACATTAATGACATGGTCGTAATCACGCAGTTGAGTGAAAAGCTGACGTAGATGTGCCTTGTGCGTTTCAGCGTCCTTGCTGGCAACGAGAAGATCGTCAATATAGGCGAAACCAAATGGCAAACCTCTTGTGACTTCGTCTATAAAACGCTGAAATGTCTGAGCTGCGTTTCTCAAACCGAAAGGCATTCGTAAATACTCATAGAGCCCAAATAGGGTAATTATTGCAGTTTTGGGATTGTCAGAAGGCTCAACGGGGATCTGGTGATTAGCTTTCACAAGATCAATCTTCGTGTATACAGTTGTGCCGGTTGAAAAGGCAGTACAGTCCTGAATACTGGGTAACGGGTATTGATCTGCAACGGTGACTGCATTGAGAGCTCGATAATCACCACAGGGCCGCCAGTCATTGTTCTTCTTGGGAACCATGTGTAGCGCCGACGACCAAAAGCTTGATGACGGACGAATGATTTGTAACTGTAACATATGCTCAAACTAGTTGCGAACGATTCGAAGTTTATCTGGGCCAATTCGGCGAGAGCGGCCGTGAACCGGTGGGCCTGTGGTAACAATGCAGTGGGTCACAGTGTGCTTGGGGGTCTTATTCATGGGATACTGCGTTGTAATCTGCGGAAACTCGTTGAGCAGAGCTGTATATGGTGACGTGGACGGTTTCACGAAAGTGGGGTTCAAGGCCGTAGCGCGTGACAAAAAACCATTGACCGATAAGCCGGTGTAGCTATCCACCAGGCGACAGCGGTTCATATCCACGAGCAGATGAAAGTATGCCACAAAACAATAACGACCTGGGAAGCGTTTGAGAAAGAAATAGCGAGTTGCTTCGGGGACCCAATGATGAAGAAGAAGCACGCTGAGCAAACTTTGATGCAGCGTGCTCAAGTCCCTGGTGAAACATGCACAACGTACATTGAAGAGATTCTGAAATTGTACAAGTCTGTAGTAGACCCACGCATGAAAGAAGTTGACAAGGTAGGGCATCTCCTAAAAGGGGTTGCTGAGGATTTCTACAATATCCTCATCGGCAGGGACACCTTGGCGTCTGTAGTGGACGTAATCCAACACTGCCGCACGTTTGAGACCCCGAAGGCGTGGTGCGTCACTCCCAAATTTGGTAGACTTGCCAACGTCACCACCATTGCAAGTGTCGACGTCCTTTCAACATCCTCCTGTGATCTTGCCTCAATGATCAGGCAAGTCTTACGTGAAGAACTTGGACGACGTGATGCGGTCAACCCGCCGAGGGCACCTGCTATCAACACCTCCCCGCCATACGACGCAATGTGTGCTGCCGTTGGTGCCACGCTATATGACGTTCCCCAATCAAGAGCACCAGAGCCTACAACCAACAACCTACATCATCGCCGTGGTTTCCAGAACGCCTCCCGCCAACAACCTACAGTGGTGTTTTCTTGGGACGATCATGGGCACATGGAGCCTCGCGGAAGGTTTGGCGACGTGCGTGAGGCCCCTGTGTGCTATAACTGCGGTTTCCATGGACATGTGGTTCGATTCTGTGGTCAAAGGTGTCGCCCCCAGCAGCGCTACTACGAGGGATCATCAGCTGCTTCTCGACAAAACCACTGGCGCGGTGGTATGTGCTCGATGCGGGACGCGTACGTTGGTTACGGCTTCTAGCAAACGACCCACAATGATACACATGAAGGACGCAGTTTCCACCGTAATTTACGCAACGACTCACCTTCCTCCGTGCGAAGCTTGACGCCCCCCACAACACGCCCGTTCCGCTCCCCATCTCCTGGTCGACGCGTCCCCTCAGTATCGTAGCAACCGTGGAAACCTACCGCAGCCGTGGCCTCGTGGTAGAGTGTCCGCTGCGGCTGCGGGAAGTCGTGGGTTCGAACCCACGTGCGGCCGGATACCCACCGGTTTCACAAAATGGGCACACGCGTCCCTTCAGTATCGTACCAGTATTATGTAAAGCTTGACACAAATTGTTCATAGAGCACTTCAATTGTGAATCTCGGCACACAGTTGTTCATTGAGTACTTCAATTCAAAGCGCGATGCTTGCCCATCATCGTTGTTGAAATTTAAGGAGTACGCAATTTCACCTTCTCTACCAAAGTACAACTGTAGTAGGATGCAGCTGAAGAAGTCTGAACAGACGCCGCCCAGGGGACCGTATATTATAGTGTGGCAGCCGACCACCTACACGACTGAACATATATTCTCCCTCCCGCCCTCGCGAATGCTCTTTGAAGGCGGGCCCACCCGTAGTCCGGCGCCTGACGTCAGTAAGGAGTGAACATCCAATTGGTCAGGATTTTGTGCCTGTGCCCTTCAGAGGGAAATGTCACAGACTTTCCAAGCTGTATTTAGCTATAGTACGTATATTTCGGATTCACCAAGGCTCCACATTTTTCAGTACTGACTCCTCCGTGTTTTTTTTACTAGGCATGGTGTTCATTGTTCATTCTTTTTCCAGTTCCTGCACGAAGCTACGATGCTCTGGAAGACTGAAGACGAAACGTGTGTCACCGTTTTCACCGCACCACCCGGTGTCAATACACTGGAAGACTTATACGTTGACTATTTTTCGTAAGTCAACAAGAAATGATCTCAGTAAAAAATTACATTGATGTGAACCTGTGAGTAAACAAAGTCATATAACTACCCACTACGATATTCGAGTTTTTTAAACAATATCACAAGCAACGTCACTCATGAACAGCTGCGATTGCCCTTGAACTTCGATTTTCCTATTGTTTTAGGAAGTTATCGATTCGTGAGCAGCTTATTCCTTCTGAAACGTTTCGTACGACATTAATATATCTCGTGCTGTTTCCTTGAGAATCTGATTGTATACAATGGGGAAATACGTGGTAATTATACAAAACACCTTTGGGCTCCGCAAGGAACCACACTGCAATAATTGAATGACACACGAAACGTTTCAGTTGCTATCTTGATAAGCAGTACTGCGGCTACGCATGACGCAGTTGCTTGCCCAGGAGTGTTTTATATCTGTGCATAGGTGGAAAGCATTACATTATCCAGTTATTTTGACCATTAAACGCCAATTGTTTACACCCAATTACAATGAATAAGCACCAGCAGTTTGGGAATGAGCTATTTCAGTGACTCCTCTAACTGTATTTTTCTTCTTTTTTATTGCAATATATTTACAAAGAAATTCCACAAGACTTTTTTTAAAGCCATCACTATCACAGTAATTTACTTTAAAAACTTCACATCGATAACATCGCCCATGCATTGAATCAATTAATATGCCCGCGAGGGACGGTGAAATTAAGCATAGATGAAATGAGCAGAGCCATCTCCGTTGCACGGAAAGTACGTACGATAACTCTCCTCCTGCGGTACCTGCTGTCGATTGTTACTAAAGCAAAGAGGAAACGCGCAGCCTGTTTTGAAAGTTGAAAGAACGTTGGGTGTGCGGGACGTTGTGTCACTCGGGTAGCAACTGTGGAATAGATTTGAACCTGTTGAGGGTGGTACACGTACATGTGCGTCATCTGCTAGCAGCCACAAGGCACCCAAAGACGTCCTTGCTCTTCATTGTCTGTATGTTGAAAATGCGCGCCTTTTGGGATCATTCCTGTCTCTTCGCATGTGCTGCTACATTGTGGCAATACGTGGAGCTTTTTCTTTGCGGGGATGTCCCTCCTATTTTTCCCCCTTTAACAATCTACTATAGTGAAATGTTACCACTGTATACAGTGGAACGCCGGATAGTCTCGGTTTCTTTCGTTGCCTAGTTCTTGCGTGCTACGGCCAATCAACTGGAGTATTTTTTTTAGTTTACCATCTTTCAAAAAGTGATTGACTGATTGGTTTTACTCTCGTTTATTGCTCCCATTAGGCGACTACGCCAACTTGCTTGCCGGCGCCGACTGAGACAGACGATGCTTCCGTAGTGGCGTTTCTTGTCTCGCTGGGACTCCCTCGCGGTTCGCTGTCACTATTTGCAACGTTCATAGACTGTCTCGCCGCCTAGCAGAATTCAGGAGCGTCTTCTCAAGGATGATCAGTAGGCAGACGCTCCCAAAGCTCCCTCGTTGGGTGGTACTAGCCTCAGTGTTAACGCGTTGGTAAGAAACGAACACAAACGACTTTGTATGTTGCGTGCATAAGTGAATATACCAGACCGTCCGTGACACGATGAATCTGATTCATTTTTGCGAGACGCGAAGTTTTCGTGAAAATACGTGGCAACTCGTGCTTAAGATACTAGTGCGCAGAGTACACATGCATATTAGCTCCGCGGGGTTTTCTGCAGCCACCTTGGATAACTAAATGTTATTGTCTAACTTTGCAGTTGAAACTCAGCTTGTTTTTTGTGCGTATAGCATTCGTAAGTGCTTTTGTATAGCATGAATTCTATAACAGTCATAGTAAGCGGACAGTAGCGCAGGCTCACAATTTGTGCTGCTAAACCTTGGCCTACGCGGCAGCGGCTGTTTTTCACGTTCGTTGATAAATGACAGTACAGTGCAAGCAATTCCGTTCTTGCCTGATATCGGCGTATATAGGTATTCTGTGGCATCGGAGGTAAATGTTCTCCACATTCTCAGATAAACGAGGTGAGTGACGCCGTGTTGGTGTTGTGCACTGACGCGTTGTTGGGGTCGTCCAAGTCGTTCGGCGGAAAGAATTCCTCAGATTACTTTCAGCAGTGATGTTCAAAGGAACCGTCTTGAGGTCAAAAATTTTTCACTGAATGTAGGTGGTTGTAAACGCACTGAGAGTGACAGCAAAGATGAACGATCAGCTGCTAAAGCACGAGCAGCGAGTTGCACTTCCCGTCTTGTTGTGCGTTAATGTTTTTTTTTTCTTCACGCTCGTAAGTCACTTTCAATGTATTTAGTGCATATGTTCCTTCAGCGAGGTGTAAAATAAAGAAAAAAAAGAGTTTTTTTGTATATTGCATGTAGCCTAATTACAGAGAATAATACAGAACGCTCCATGCCGCCAATGTGCTCGAGCTCGACTAGCAAAGCAAAATGGTTAGAGCAACGAAATATAGAATTCCGACTACAGCTTACTCTAACTTCTCCTGCACTTCACTGGTGCTGTGCGAACGACGTTGTTGTTCGACAAATTTTCAAATTTTCAGCGTTGCGAAATGCGTACGCACGTATGCGTTCCGATATCCTTGTTTCGATCACGCTGATGGAACCTGCAACTTCCGAAAGCAGCGAATTGCGTACTGTTTGAGTCTGATCATGGCTCTGACACAAGCGCTCCTTAATGGGAAGGCAAAGGCATGCGTTTCGTTGAAGAAGTAACTGCATGATGCCTACAGCGCAAGTAATGGCGATGACATTTGCAACTATCGCTACGGTAAACAATCCGTCCTGTGTTGCCGCGACGGCGCGGTACTCGCTAGTGGCCTACTACTACAGCGGCAAATTCGCCTGGCAGCTCGGCACAAATTATCTTGGAGGGCCGTAAAGTTCATACGTGAATTCTAGTTCACGCAGTTTTCTGCAGCACGCACAGGATTACCCAAAACGTCTTTGATACACGGATAATCAGCTGACACCACCACCCTTCCCACCGCGTCAAGAAATTTGGTAGTGAACATTATACAGTTCCTATCGTTTGGGAAAGTACTTTGGTTCGATGTACACTCATTTGACAATCAAGAGTTCATTCGGTGAAAGCGGCACGGGGAGTACGTCCGTGCGTCCTATCTTTTCCTATGCGAGTTCACGGGTTGATTATCTCTCCGCAGCAATCTTGGATTGCACAGCACGTCACCTATAGGCCATGAGCATTGCGCATCGAAGTGCGCGACGGTTTCTCTGCCGGAAATGAGACCAGCATAGGTTCCTTCGTATCTCCACTAGACTGCCGATTCATGATCGGATACAGCAAATGTCAGCTCGTCACACAAGGAGATATTCTAAATGGATAAATTTGTCTTCTTTTCTCTCCATGTATCCACTTGACGCCACTTCAGGCACTTACTTTGGATGAACAGCGCCGACGTAAAAGCAGAGCCACCGATTACACAAATCTAAATATTGTGCATTGGACCCTGTTGTCCCTGATAGCCTAAGCCGAGCATCGGGCATCAGTGCACCTACCTACCTACCTACCTACCTACCTACCTACCTACCTACCTACCTACCTACCTACCTACCTACCTACCTACCTACCTACCTACCTACCTACCTACCTACCTACCTACCTACCTACCTACCTACCTACCTACCTACACACACACACACACACACACACACACACACACACACACACACACACACACACACACACACACACACACACACACACACACACACATGCATACATACACACACATACATACATACATACATACATACATACCCACCCACACATCTATCTACCCATCTACCTACCAACCCATCTATCTATCTATCTATCTATCTATCTATCTATCTATCTATCTATCTATCTATCTATCTATCTATCTATCTATCTATCTATCTATCTATCTATCTATCTATCTATCTATCTATCTATCTATCTATCTATCTATCTATCTATCTATCTATCTATCTATCTATCTATCTTATCTATCTATCTATCTATCTATCTATCTATCTATCTATCTATCTATCTATCTATCTATCTATCTATCTATCTATCTATCTATCTATCTATCTATCTATCTGTCTATCTATGCACAACTGTCTATTATTTTTGCCGCCCTCAACTAATATCACAGTAATGCTGGTGTATTTTGATGTCTAAACCCATCAATTGGCAAAGTATGATGGAGGCGTCGGCTAGTTTATGGATATTAGCACCAACCGTATCGTCCACACATTCGCGGATGTGCTTATCTTTCTGACTGTGCTTTTCGCATGTGCGTGCAGGCATTTTTTCAAACCCGATATTATAGTAATTAGAAGCCACTACCTTGAAGGCGACAACACGTTTGAAGACTGCCGTGTCGTTCCGCCAACGATGCTGAGAATGCCTCCACTGCTCACTACCAACAGCAGCTACACGGACGATATGGTAAGGAAAAAATTGGCCTCGTGTCCTCGTATCTGCATGTTTCACTGCAAATGTCATCAAAAGACGGTAGTCTTGCGTGTGGAAAGAGTGAACAAAACGTTTATTTGATGTTCTGCGCGAGAAAATTGGTGAATTGTATTCTGGAAGCGCTGCGTTAGAGAGTCTCGAACCGTGCACCAAAGGCAAACGAGTGCATCTAGGCATGTTAGACACGAGCGCTATCTGGCAACTGTCTTCGAATACAAAGGCAGGCGTGCGCGCCAATGGAGAAAGGTGCGCACCTGTCTGGGAGGCATAGGTGTGCAACGCAAAGCAACCGGCAGATGCAACCACCATGTCATCTTGGCAAAACGTTGGAAACACTTGCCTTTTTCAGGGTCGTGTTGGACTGTCAGCGCAGCGTGATAAACGCTACAGTGCGTAGAATTACTTATGTGTACCTTCTCTGGTAACAGCTACACATATAAAATAATGACCTGTTATTATGGTGCCTCAGATATGCGCAATAATTTCTTTTTATTTACAATCGCACAAGTACGAATGCTGAAACTTGAGCATTATCGGTGGGCGCTGCGGATGTGGTTGGCCGTTTGGGGTATCACTTTCCGTTTCTAAAATTGTTACAATGAGCAAACGGACAAATGTACAGATATACAGAAGAAAATTTTTGTGTCGAAGTACCCAAAAAAGACGATCATCTTTAATACAAGTTTATTCCACACAATTGTTTATTTTTGATATAATATTACTCGATGATCCGTTGAGGGGACAAGTACGTAATGCAACACCTCAATATTTTTTAAAAATCAAGAGCCAGTTTTTGCCACCCGTTCGTTCGCTCTTACAATAGAAGTTGCCAGCAACAAAGCACAGGTCACATTTTTGCAGTGTAGTTGGTACAATTCAATCTTTTTTTGCACTTTGATGAGCATAAGTGAAGTATCTAAGCATTATGCTAGCTTATGGTGGTACTGGTTTTGTCGGCCACCTTGTAATATGCCCTAGTGGAGGACTCCGGAAATTTCGGCCACCTGAAGTTTTTTTATTGTGCACCGAAATCTTAGTGCACGGCCCTAAAGCATTTTCGCGTCAATGGAAATTGCAGCCGCCGCCGCAAGGATTCGATCCCGTGACCTGAGTGCGGGTCAGCAGCCGAGTACCTTAGCCACTAGACCACAGTGGTAGAGCTGTTCTAGTTTGATACTCTCATAATTCAATTTAGAAAGAAGAAATGACCACTCACGTAATACACTGCTCAGAGCACTGCAGCGGAAACCATAAAGAGGCTCGTTGAACGAGGCGTGGACACGCAGTGGGCCCTCTCTGTCACCATGAAAGGCCGATGGAACACACTGAAACCCGGACAACCAGCAGCGTTTCTGTCCGAGTGTGTGTACGATCCATCTGCGGAATCATTTGGAAGCTACTCAGAAGTGAGTTTTTCAGTTATCCTGCTAATGTGTAGTGTGTTTTTTACAGCATACAAAAATCAGTGTGTGATAAAGAGACAGGCTGAAATCGATCTTTCAACTTCGATGTGGTAGTTGTGCTACTATAGCATGCTACCTGAATTCAAGCGCGTGAATGATTCTGCTATTAGCATTATCAGAACCTGCTTGGCTCGTCCTGATATGGGTACTGCAGGAGCTTGTTTTAGTGCAAAAGTGTTTCATGCCAGCGTCCACCAAGACTTGAGCAACGTATTTGCGTCACGGAAGTGACGTCAATAATTACGCGCGACCAGAATGCAAAGAAAAAATGTACCACCAACGAGAGTCGAACCCACGACCTTTAGGTCCTCGACAACAGATGCCGCGTCCACTAACCATGCTGTGCAGGCGTCACAAAAACACCTTTTTTTATCTCACAGTGTTCTCTCGCAAGGCTCTTGACGAAGTGATGTAATAAATCATGACCAAGACACCCACTATTAGCTATTTCAATGCATCGTTTCTATGTGCCCATCAGATTCGGCGCGTTTTCTGCTAGAATGTAAATTCTGTGAACACCTCAACGCCCCTCTAGGGGGTGGCCATAATTAAAGCACCGACTTTGCTCATAATATTCGTCGATATTAAAAACAGCCCTGCGGCTCTCGCGTACTTCGCCTGGCTGTAACTCCGTGTTCCACACTTACGCTCAGGTATAGAGAACTATGCTCTCACTTCATGAAAAATTGCGGCCGGCCAGCAGATAAGGCACAAAGTGTCTTGCATTGCCTCTAGCAGGACAGTGGCGTTCTCTCTTCTAACACTCCGTGAGTAGGCGACCGTAGCCCAGGCTCAGCGTTCATTCAGTGATGCTCTCCGGCTGCCAAACCGCTTTGTCCGATTCAGCATGCTCTTACCGCCAACTATTAAACGCACTACAAGAATCTATTACCAAAACAGTTTGTTTCTTATTTATTCATGGACGTTGGGCTTTGTAATACAGATGTATCACCAAGCATCATGGTGCGTACATTCAAACGCCAAAAAAACACTGCCAGAGCTCCCTGATATCACTTACCAGTAAACATTTACCATCTTATACAAGAACACATTTCACTTACGTGTTACACATATTCTTATAGGCACCGCGCATTCCACTTATCCAGGTTAGGTAGCCTTCATGTGCGCGGCTCTCTGTGTGTTAGGGTAATGTCAGCCTTTGACGCGCCACTTGTCGACACCCGCTAAAACACAATGTTGTCAGTCTTGGCTTCCATGGCAACAAGCGCCATGTTGGTTCTTGCGGCCAGGCTTTCCTTATCCGCCGCACTGCACCAGCTGCATGTTGGGGCGGGTGTGCAAAGCTTCGGTATGAGCTTCGTTTGACTACGCCGTAGACGTTGCTTGCGCTACGACTTCATCCTTGTGGTGGTGGTGGCAGAAACAGTTTATTATAGAAAATGTACCAGATAGTTGTGACATATTGCGTGATTCAGTGGCAAGACCCTATTCCGGGATGCCAATGGAGTTGGCCGCTGCTCGAGCGCGCCACACCGAGGAGCGTTGAGCATCCAAGGTCGAACAGCCGAGCAGGTACTCGTCCCAAGCATTTCTAGTTGGGATAGAGAAAGGGGGTGAAAAAGGAAGGGGGTTAGTAGGGCACGAAGCGACGACAAGGTAGGTGTCGGCCAAGACCTCGCAGGTCGAGCAGGTGTCACTGATTCCAGGCAAAAAATGCCTGCGAACACCGGAGTGAGATAGGTGTTTGCTGGAGGCGGCGTTGTGTTCGCTCGTCCGCTTTCTTCAGACCCTTTGCGGGGTCCACGTACAGGCGGCGGGAAGCCCAGTAATATGCAAGAATTTCGCGAAAGCACGTCAGATTCGTATTGCCAGATTCCGACTCGGGACAAGGAGGGGCAACGGCCCGTATCAAAAAAGTGCGGGCAGCGGCGTTCAGCACCTCGCTGCCGGGAGGCCCGAGTGGCCTGGAGTCCATACTGTACGAGTGGGGTGAGGGTGAAAGCACCAAGAGGCTGCCCGAAGTAAGTGAGCTGCCATTGAGTAGGGCGATGAAACTCTGCAGGTATTTGGAACAGGCTGAGCGGGAGTCCGTCAGGATGATGCGTGAGGTGGCATGCGAGGCGGCCAAAGCTACGGCAACCTCCCCAGCTTGCGTGACAGTGTTGGCTTTAAAGGAGATGCCATCAACGAGTTTTCACTCTGTGATCACGGCGGCCGTAAAGTGACCTTAGAGGGAGTGGCCCGCGACGTTATTGCAAAAAACGCCAGGGCGGCCGGAGTGTCGCGCCTGAAGAACCGCGGAGTGTGCTAGTCTGCGGCCGAGATGTAGCTCGGGGTTCATTTGCGAGGTAGTGGTTCCACCCATAGTTCTTGCCGCCATAGTTCCGGTATGGGCATAGGAGTGTCTTGATCTCCAGGGCCATGAATCGGCTGTTGGAGGTGGCAATAAGAAGGTCGAGTGCACGTTTGTATACTGAACGAAGGAGGACGTCCAGCTGGTGGTCGTGGTGATGACGCAGGTGAAGGTAAGGTGAGGCGTACAGGAAGCGACTGGTCACAAACGCATGGACCTACCACATAGACTGGGTCCCACGGAGGCCGCCGCACTTGGTAGATATCCGTCGTATCATATGGCTCACCTGGTCACTGGTGCGTCGGAGGCTTGCTATTGTGTTCTTGGGATCTAAAGATGAAGTGATGTGGAGCCCAAGAACTCGAATTTCCCGGACTCATAAAACGGGACCAGACGAAAGCAAAACCTGGGGTGGAGTTGTGTCGGATGCCGAGAGAATAGCAGATTTAGCTGGAGAGCACTTCAGGCCACACGAAGCAGCTTAGGCGTTCACCAGAAGGGCAGCTTTTTGTAGGCGCTCTTCGATTTGGGCTGGGGAGTGGGTGTTAGTTCAAATTGTAATATCGCCCATGATTGAAACTTTTGTTGAAGTGCACTATAAAACAGACGGACAGAAGAGGCTGACAAGGGCAGCGCTCGCTCTCACAAGCGAAGGTTTATATAGTCAGGAAAGTTCTTTAAAGCGGATACATGGTCTTTCGCACATGTGCATCAGAACAGGGTGCAACAGAAAACACCCGTGTAAGGATTACAAATATTGTCTGTAGTATATAGGATTTATCATATTGTAACGATGTTGAAGGACTCGGGGTGTAATAAAACGTATCTATTAAAGGGCGAACCTGTGCCCACAACTCAAAGGGGCTATGGTCGTAGAACGTTACAGCAGACCACCAAAGATGTCTTCTTCTTCTACTTCTTCAGGAGGAGTCCCAAGCGCGTGGCGCACATCAGCCGGGGCCAGCTGGGTTATCGTGCTATCATCATGGTCTCTGCGCAATACTAGACCGCGCGCATGTATGTCCCTGTGCGCGCGGTGATGGGCGCGTTATTTGAATTCAGGCCATTAGTCGCGGCATAATCCCCCACCTCATACGCATCGTCCCGATGCGTCAGGCAATGAATAGATTCGTGGTAGGCGTCACTGGTTTTCCGATGATCTTTCATAATAAGGCTTCATCCGGACTACATGTACAACCTCTGTAGGGTTGCGGCATTTTTAGTTTCCGTGTATAGCGGATCTGACTTGGTACGTTACATCGCTTACACGATGGAGTACTTCGTAAGGCACGAAGCAACGGCTAAGAAGTTTTTCAGAAAGTCCACGGCGACGCACTGGGGTCCATATCCATACTTTGTCACCTGGTTGAAAATGCGCTTTAGTACGATATTTTACAAGTACCAGGTGTCGAGGTGCGCGTACTATTTGTTATGCAGCATAACAGTAGCTTGGCTAACATAGTCATGTCCCCTCTCTCGGATGTGGTTAGATTCCACTATCTCACGTGTTAGCTGATCCTTGTATCGAAATATTAATTCTGGTTCTTTAAACCAAGGGGAACATCCGCAGTTTTTACAGTGATCTGAAAGATGACTGTCGCCTGATGCCCTAACAGACGCGAGATGTTCTCTAAGGTAGTCGTTCACGCATGTTCCTGACTGTCCTATGTAGACTTTTGCACAAGAAAAAGGTGTCATGTACACTACTCCCTTTACGCGCTTCACGAACAAGTTTCTGTGTTTACGGCTCAAGCTTTCGAACTTATGGGCTTATTACCGCATGGAAACATGCTTGTTAGTTTGGTTTTTGCAGAAAACTTCACGTCTATGCTGTATATATTTCCAACGTGCTTTAAGTTGTGTGCCAACTTGTGCACGTATGGGATGACAGCAATTTTCCCTCGCGTCTTTGTCTCCGAACTTGATCTTTGTTTTTCGCCCTGTATTTCTCCGGCTAGGACCATGCCTACTGAAAACATCAACTGTTTGGGGTAACGTGCTTTCTGGGATTTTTCCACCTGACTCCCGAAACTTTCACTGAATAGATGCCCACATGATTTCTCCAAAGCTGACATAATACAAGACTTAACTCACCCCCTCTTTGCCAACTTGGAGTATTCTGGCGCGTAATCTAGCACTTGGCACTTCTTGGTTGATAACACAAGCAAATGTGTTCCCTACCAAGTTCTCATTTCAAATCCAAGAATTGCAACTCGTTATTTTTAGGCTGCTTGGTAGTGAACTCAAGGCCCACGCTACTTTCCTTAAACACCTTTAGGACGTTAGAAGCTTCGCCCTCAAAATGTGTATAAAACCTTTGTGTGTGTAGACATTTTTAACGATGCTTGAGCTGCTACAGAGATTTTGTTTTGTTGCGCTACTTGACCATTC
This sequence comes from Rhipicephalus microplus, assembly GCF_013339725.1. Classification (NCBI taxonomy): domain Eukaryota; kingdom Metazoa; phylum Arthropoda; class Arachnida; order Ixodida; family Ixodidae; genus Rhipicephalus; species Rhipicephalus microplus. Next base: position 120,886,646 of record NC_051174.1, on the reverse strand, counting down.
TGAAATTTTTTGTGTTTACCTGCAAGCTAGGCAATCTCGCATTCTCTGTGGCACACACCTGCTCCAGAACAGATATGTGCCACTAGTGGCTTTATACATCAACGGAGGATAGACAGACTCACACCCTGAGGTGCTTCGCCCCTGAAATGTATATAAAACCTATGTGTGTGTTGAGAATGCTTCAAGTGCTACACAAGTTTTGTTTAGTTGCGCTACTTGACCCATTCTGAAACTTTTTTGTGTTTCCACTGTGACACATACCCACTCTAGAACGGGTATGTGCCACTGGTTCCTACACACACTAATGGAGGATGGACAGACACACACCCTAAGGAGCTTCGCCCCTTAAAGTAGACCGAAAATCACACGCCGAGCACTCGACTTTCGTTAACAAGATTTTACTTCCTACGTAGAAAACTTACATGAACACCCCAAATATTGGCGTGATCGATGTAATAGTGAAACTATCCGAAACTATGAAACTATGCGAACGAGAATCGCTGTGTGCCTGCGTGACGCACTTGTTTAGCTTTCACAGCAGAGGAGCCACAATATGAGGATGATATGGAGCTACACATATAGTTACACGAGGAGAATATTTCTAGTGCGGCAGGGTTGTATAGGACTCGCTTCGCTGAAATTATCTAGTCGGTGTCGGTGGCGAAAGCGTCACTGGCGGAGACAATGATTGTGAGACAAAAAGTAGCGTCGGCCATCAGCGAAAACTTGAAGTATATTCAAATAAGAATATCAGCCAGAGAATGCCCGCCCTATGCCTTTCTTGCGGCATAGTTTAGGTGTCCAGCGAGAAGTGAAGGCAGGCTAGCTATAAATTGTTTTCACAAGACGACGTCGCAGAAAGGTCATTGACGCCTGGTAGCTCACCATGGCAGCAACCATGAATTTTTATCTGGTTGGACTCTGTAAGTGGAGGGGAGCACACATAGCCATTTGATCCCTGCATTCTCTCGTGCTCCCCCTCGCCTTTTTCTATTCGCCAGCCACACGAAGGTGTAAATCAAAGCAACGCGAGGGGGAACCGGTACCAATCTGGTGTCGTAGTTTCTTGCTGCGTTGTGTTCGAGCAAGAGTTTACAGAGTGTCTAAACAGCTTCTACTCCAAGATGGCGTCCACAGTGTCGTCAATGAAAACTATGTAATAGAAAAGTAATACCAACATAGCCTGATTACGCTCTCACGTTCTACACCTGTTGCCTCCGCCTTTGTCAGGTACGAGATCGCGATATGGTCGTATCATCTCGTGGAGGCGTTGCGTTGTAAGACGCGTGGCCCTCTCGTCTCTCCCGAGAGACCAGGCCATGTGCATCGTTCTATACAAGCACATAGTGAGTGCATGACTCGTCACCCGTAGGTAAGCTTATACATAATTGTGCGTGCATCGTCCTACACACGTATCACTAACACTGTTGTAAAGGAAAACTACCGAACGCCGTTTCTGGTTTTCAACTTCTTCTTCTTTCTTGGAGTACTAGTCTGCACACGTTTATTCCTTTTCTTCTCCAACATACTCCCGCACACCAGTAGCGTCGCTCAATTCCAGTCTGTACAATTTCTGTACTGGTTTTCTGAAAATATTCCCGTCTTGAGCTTTCACTCGACAAGATCGTATTATTCAATCTTGTCCAGGGTAAACGTCTGTGATACGCCCAAGGGGCCAAACTCCTCTGGAAATACCAGACTCTTCGATTATCACCACGTCATTTTTTCGGAGGCTGTTGCTGGGATGAGCTTGGTATAGGTGAAGTGCCCGTAGTTCTAATAAATACTCTTTTTTCCATCGCATCCACATATGATCCATCATCGTCTGTCGGTATCTCAACTTTTTGCCGATGTCTCTTCGACCAGCTTGAGCACTGAAGGCATCGTAGTCATTGTTGCTCTAATCCGGAAGCGCTAACAATGAACGTCCAACAAGAAAATGCGCTGGACATATCGGAGAGGGCTCTTTGGCGTCCGTATTCGTGTTGGTCAGCGGTCTTGAATTAACAACCGCTTTTACCTCTAGTAGCATCGTTTCAGCTTGTTCGCTGCTGAGCTTGCGTTTTCCCATCACATTGCGCAACGATGACTTGACAGTCCGAACAAGCCTCTACCACCAACCACCCCACCAAGGTGCACCTGGCACGATAAACTTCCACTCTATGCGGTAGTTCAGCAGAAAAGATGCGAATGGAGAACTCTTCATGACACTCCAGATGTTCCTGAGGTCCCGTGACGCTCTCTTGAAGGCGAGAGCGTTATCCGAGTACATTGTTGTGGGTACTCTTCTGCGAGCAAGAAACCTCCGGAACGCTAGCAAGAAGGCGTTGGTTGAGATCGCACTCGTCAGTTCAAGGTGTACTGCTCTAGTCGTCGCACAGGTGAACAGCAGGATATAAGCTTTTGATGTGTCACCATGTAGCTCACGTTGATTTATATATAGTGGACCTGCAAAGTCCAATCCTACTACATCAAATGGCCGTGACGATAGAAGACGGTCTTCAGGCATCGGCGCATATTGCACGTTCTCAAGTTTCACATTGTACCTTTGGCAGAGAAAGCATTCGTTGATGATTCACTTGACTTCTTGTCGAGCGCGGATGATCCAATACTGCTGTCGTATTTGCATCATAGTGTTTGCCACAACACCATGAAAAGCTCTGCAGTGAGCCTCAATCACTACCAGAGACGTGAAAGGATGTGACTGTGGCAGTATGACTGGATGTTTTTTGTCATTTGGGGCATCCATTCTCTCGAGTCGTCCGCCAAGCCGAAGCTGTCTGTTTTGGTCCAAGAAAGGGTGAAGATCAATCAGCCTAGACTGTTTGGGGAGTGGGTGTCCAAGCTGCATTTGTTCGACGTCGTTCGCGAATACTTCCAGCTGAACATATCGGACCCAAAATATTTCACACTTCCTTAGCTCCCGGGCCGAAATCGCTTCGCTGAGTGAAGTTTGAAGTCCACAGCATCGATCCACAAAGCGAAAGACCTAGGCGGTAACGCGCAACAGCTTCTGCACTTCGCTGTGCTTCCTTATATTGATCACCGGGTGTAAGTTCCTGGATGACGCTTGAAGAGAAGCCTGTTTCGTCTCAATCTCTGCCTCTTCGTTTATCGGTTTGTACTGGTTACGTTCTGAAGGCCAGCTTGATTGTGGCTGGGACAACCATTCAGGTCCATGCCACCAATAGTGACATGCACGTAGAGTCCTTATCGGTATGCCTCTAGTCAGTACATCCGCCGGGTTGTCTTCGCCAGGGCAGTAGCGCCATAACGCTTTTTCAGTAATTTGCGTTAGTTCAAACACTCTGTGCCTTACTAATTGACTCAACTTGCTATAGTTTCCGCGGATCCAGCTCAGTGTGATCATGGAGTCAGTCCACATGACGCAATTGGAATGCTTGAAATCCCATGAGGAGCAAATGTATTTTAGCAATCTGGCTCCCACAACCGCGGCCATAAGCTGGAGCTTTGGAAGCGTTAATGTCTTAATAGGTGTCACTCTTGACTTCGCTACTATGAGAGAGGTAGCGGATTTTCCACCTTCATCAAATGCTCTCAAGTAGGCACATGCTCTATAAGCCTTCAGGCCGGCGTCGACGAATATATGCAGTTCAGCCTCTTTAAGTGCTCCATTCAGTCCGTCTCTCACGCAACGCGGAATCCTTATGTGGCCGAGCTCTATTACATCGGCACACCAGGCTGCCCACTGCGTCTTGATCTCCGCGGGCAATTCTTTATCCCAGGAATGGCCTAAAACCCAAAGGCGTTGAAACAAAAGCTTCGCAGTGATGGTGAATGGCGATAGAATGCCAAGCGGGTCATAAATTCGAGAAGCAACCTTCAGCAGGGTACGTTTCGTGTCGAGCTGGCCAGCCACTAAATACTGGGCCACAGACTTGGAAGAAAATTTGAAGTAATCATTTCCTATATCCCATTGCATTCCCAAGACCGCAGCTGCTTCTCCGGATGCTCCTTCTACTTGCTCCTCCTGGTTGTCAAAATGTTCTGCAGCTGATGGTGATTGCTCTTCCACTTTTTGAGCCTCACGCCAGCATCTTTCATAATTGATTTCGACTGCTCATAGATGCGCTGACCTTCATGGAATGTCTCCGCACTCACCAATAAATCGTCGACATAAAATGCCTTCTTTAATGTAGAAGCGAGCTTTTTGTCTTCACATGCGTTATCTAAGTGGTAGTGAATAGTTGCCATGAGCAAGAAAGGGCTTGACGTTGATCCAAACGGTACCCGTGTCATGCGCCATTCGACGAGCTTACGGTGTTGGCTTACGGAAATAGAGTCAAAGCAGAAAAACCGGAAGGCATCTCGGTCAGTCTCCTGTATCTCAATTTGTAAGAATGCCTTTTCGATGTCGGAATTGATGGCGACAGGGTACCACCGAAAGCGAAGAAGGACTTGCAGCAATTCTGTATTGAGATTCACTCCTTTATCTAAGCAGTCGTTAAGGGATGGTACACCTTGGGTGTGTGACGATGCGTCGAACACTACACGCAGTTTGGTAGTTAACGATTCCTCTCTTATTACTTCCCGATGTGGCATATAATATATGGTGTGATCTCGATCCCGAGGAGTATCCTTAGGCACCACTTCCGCGTGACCCATCTCCACATATTGCCGGATTACTCTGTCGTATCGCTGCAAGATTCCTTCCATCGTTGATACCCTCCATATTAATCTTTGTAGACGTGATAGCGCGATTTTCCGGTTGTTCCCTAGGAGCGGTTTCCTATCTTCCTTCAAAGGCAACGCCACTGTGTATCTGTCGCTTTTCTTGCTAATGGTTTCTTGTAATCGTGCAACGGACTCATGGGAGGAAGGTGCCGTACAATCTGCGATGCCCATTGCTTCTAGTTGCCAAAAAGATTGCAAGATTTGTGAGGTTGATTCGTCATCTACAATGGCTTGTACTTTCAAAATGCAGACCATTAGGCTAGAGCTGCAGTCAAGAAAGGCTTTTTGGTGACTGGGTTCTTGTAGCGTCCATCCGAAAGCTGTATCTGTTGCTAACAGTCCTGGAACTTCTGCACTTTGACAACGCGTCCCGACATGATTTGCCAGAGGTTGTCAGCACCAATCAACAAGCTGAGTCTACTTTCCGTTTCCGCATCAAACGTCTTTTCGTCCGCAATGACCTTGCCTTCAAGACGCAGGTTCTGAACGAAATGGCTGTCAGCTTTTGGGGAAGCAATATCGTGGCAGATAACTGGAACAACGATTGCGCGCACCGTGCAGGTGTCAGAACCGTGTTGGCTACGTTGAGAAACTTCCACCACTTGAAGTCTTTCCACAGTACTTGGTGATGAACAGCCAAACGTATTCAGCGCAATTTGAGTTTCTCCCAGCACCTGTAGGTGTAATGTCTTGGCGAGATCTTCAGTGACGAAGGATCGCTGGCTCCCTCCGTCAAGAATCCCTCGGACATACCTTGTTTTGCCGTTTTTGAAAACAAAGGCGCGAAACTTTTGTAGATATACTTTACTGTGATTTGTTGTGCCCCCGCTCAGTGAATCCTCCTCACACAGCATAACTGATTGTGACGACACCATTCCTACTGTGCTGCCGGTGGAGTCAACTGAACGAGAAGGTGTCGCTGTTTGGTTCGATGTATAGTGCGGGTCGCACATACTTGATGCGTGCCTCTCGTGGCAACTCGAGCAGGTGAAATTGACGCGGCAAGAACGTGCCTGATGTCCTCGGGACGTGCATCAATAGCAGAGGTTTTGTTTCGCAAGCATTCCTTTCTTCGAATCGATGGCAAGGTTCGCGTCACAAGCGTGGGTGCCATGTTTCTTCGACTTGCAGAAAAAACACTCACCCCGGCTGTTCGATGTGCTGTGTAGTACGGAAGCCGTGCTGGTGCTGCCGCTTCGAGTCCTCTGTGCACGGTCATCCAGCAGTCGGTCATTGAAGGGCTTGCACTGCGCCCGACTTTCTAGCTCTATACGTGTATAGGTGAGCAGCTCCTTTAACTCCGCCTCAGATGTAGCAGCTGCCACGCTTGGCTCAAAGACATTGGCAGCAGACCCGTTTTCTCAAAGTGCCTGACTGCGCTTTGCACGTGTGTAGGCCAAAATATGTCGTACGGCAGGGCTTCCTGTAAAATGTCAATCAGCATAGCGGAAAAGCTAAGCGTAGGAACATTTAGCGCAGTTAGACAACGGATACTCAGCTGCACAGCATCGTAAAGTCGCCTAAGGCCACGGACGTCGCTTCCCGACTTGATGAGAGGTAGATTGCGAAGCGCTGGTGGGTGGTGTTGCTCGATCCGTTTTCGATCTCCGAAGCGTTCCTTCAATAACTTGATGGCGTCTGCATAACAGGCTTCGGAAGTCGGAAAACCACAAATCGCAGCTGTCGCTTCACCCACAAGATAATGACATAGATAGAAGAACTTCGTCGTTGTTGACAAAGCGTTGTTCAGGTGGACAGTTTGCTCAAACTGCTCCCAGAAAGCCGACCATTCATGTATATCACCTCTAAATGTTGGCATGCCAAGGTTCGGCAGCCTTGGGCCAATTGCGGTTGGCACGTCAGATGGTGATGTGTTTGCGTTCTGAGGAGCAGCCACTGCTGTACTGTCTCCATGTCGCAAACTATCTTGCAGCGAATTTCAGCGAGCATGCTTATAGCTTCGTCGTTATACTCTGCTGCCATGATATACTCAGCTTCGAGCTCCTCGTCCGCTACGTGCTCCTCGAGCGCATCATTGATCTTCGAGAGGTCGTTGTTGCTCGCTGACAAACGGTCATAAATACCTGTGAGATTGGGCTTGTCCGCGGTAGGGTCACTTAGCAGTGACCTTGCTTCTTGCAGGAGCTTGGTGTTCTGGGCTCGTCGAGTGGAGCGCTTGGTCTTGAGGCGATTCATCGGATCCGGTGTTGGAGTCTAGTCCGGTCTACACCGATTAGGAACGATTCGTTGCAGTCCTCGCCACCCGCAAAACGATGCGGTCGAGTAAAAGGTCCCCTCCAGTCGTGCGATGTAGAAGACGTGTCCGCACGAGGGGTTTTGGCACCACGATGTAAAGTAAAACTACCGATCGGCGAAGAAACCAGACCGAACGGCGTTTCTCGTTTTCAACTTCCTCTTCTTTCTTGCAGTACTAGTCTGCACACGTTTATTCCTTTTCTTTCCAACAACTGTGGCGAAAACAATGCCACGTGCGTAGACGTTCCCTCATTCCGACGGGCTGGTGACAAGATTGTGGTGGATTGAGTTTGCTGGGTGTACTGGTAATGACTTTGGATTCAGTGACTTAAAATACCAGTGCAGTTTGTGTACGTGCGTGTGTGCATTGAGTAAACTCCGAGCGAAGAAGCACAGAGAGAACAGATGCAGGGCACTGTCTATCATTGAGTGCCTCAGTGGTGCACCATCCTACTGTGTATACTAGCTCCTGCTTTAGATACACAATATGCGGTTGACAGGAAGGTGCTGGGTTAAAGAGGCAAATTTAGGTATGTGTGTGTTTGTCTGCGTGCGTGTGTGTGAGTGCGGATATCACCATAGCATTTAGCTCTTTAAGGTGAATTATAAGCGTCCCCCAATATTTTTCTTCATCACAACGGGCGACAACAGTTTGCGAACCACCATTCACAATATAGAGCTGAATATTCCCAATGGGTCAGTGGGCAGACCGCATACTATATCTAGGTTTATTCTGAAACACGCTAAGAACGTTCGGTGTGCAGTTCGATCGAATACGGTCAAAGGTTGCTTTGAAACTCTGTTCTCTCATGCTTGGTGACTTCCTTCGTGCCTTCGCCGTAAATATATATGTGCACAGGTTTCACCGGCTTCATAAGCATAAAGTGTGACAATGGAATTAATGATTTGGGTTCCTTTTGAATTTTTGAACAAATATATTATATCCTAATAGTCGAACAGTGAGACATACCATCATTGACAGATTGCACATTTTCACTGTTGCTGTCCTTAGCATGCCTAGATTTGTATTTACGTGAAGGTATTACGTATAGAGGAGCTTTTATTCCGTGAGTATTTGTGTGAATTACGCATTAGGTTTACGTGTTAAGACTCACGTCCGATGAGCAGTTGTATCTTTTCTGTAATTTCATAACTGCCACTTTGTATAAATAATTAGGATTGTGGAGGCTCCCTCACACAATGCCAAACAGGCGCGCCAGGTATGTCAAATAAATGAATAGAAACGTCAATAGTTCCTCTACAATGCTGTATGCATTTCCTCTTCCGAAACTAAACAAAAAGATGATGCGTTACTTAGTCGTATAACTTGATTCACTCCCTCTCGTATAACAGTATCTCCATGGGCACACATCTAATTCACTCCGTACTCGTTCTCTTATACTACTTCTTGCATTAGGTCTGCAATGATCCCAGCTTCAGGAATGGCACCACATACAAAACGGGAGCATATGGCCCACTGTACTACAACCAATCGGATGGCCGGACGTTCACCTTCGAGAACGTAACCACTCTCGTCGACAAGGTAGGGTAACATTGGTGCCACTGCAACTTTACGGTGAGCGTGGTTGAATGTTACTTGATAACTTTGCAAAAAATTGGCAGATCCCACGTACAGTGGGAATGGATGGTATGCGAAGCACGAATGAGAAATGTTGATATGCCACTTTAAAATCAGAACAACGGGACGAAGTGGAGGTAAATGATGCCGTACATGACTTCCGTGTCTTGGTTATTATGCTTTGATGTGTCGTTTACTTTCGTCATCTAGTCACGTCATGTGATACCAAATTTAGCATATGTGGAGCTAGCGAAACGGCCGCGAGCACGCTATGAGTGTGGTTTGTTGTCATGTTCTTACATGACATGCGTGTCAGGATTATCATGTTTGCACCAGTCATATATATATTTCGTCATCCATTGACGTCACGTAACACCAAATTCGGTATTTGTGGAGCTAGGAACGGCCGCGAGTGCATCATGAAGGGTTCAATCGTCACCCCCGGAAGCTTTTCAGGCCTGCGCGTCACGTGACGTGACGTCGACGACGTCACATCGCGCCGGCCGGCCGGCCGCCCTTCGCTGGGTGGCTGCGCCAGCCGCGAGCGCTTGCCGCGAGCGCCGTTCACGCCTACCGACTCGGGCGAGGTGCCTTGACACCATGTCCGCACGATTTATCAAGGTATCGATTGATTGTATGGTTTAACGCGCCGACGCAACGCAGGCGATGAAGCGCGCCGTAGGGGAGGGCTCAGGATCAAGTTTGACTACCTGGGAATCTTTATTGTGTGCCGAAATCTCGTACACACGGGCGTTTTTGCTTTTCGTCTCCATCAGAAATGCGGCCGCCGCAGCCGGGTATCGAAACCGCGCCCTAGTGCTCAGCAGCGCTACGCCTTAGCCACTGAGCCACCGCGGTTGGGGAACTTATCAAGGTATCAAGAAATAATGAATATCGTGAATGGAATAATGCATATTTATTTATCACAGCCAGACGCCGTCTGTACAAATATCACAGTGCGCATTGTTCTCGGTCCAGGCAGACGACAGGCAACACAAGGTGTTGCCCTTAATGCTGAAAATATGCCAAAAGTACAAAACACAATATCTTGCCACATAAAACTCAAAACAAAACAGATTGTAACAGCAAAAACATCCCCGAGCTTTGGAACAGAAAAAGCACACTTTCATTTAAATTGTACGTTAGAGGAAAACATACCATTCGTTTATCATAGTAGCAGTAGCAACACAAGGTATCAGGTTCAAACACTTGCCAAAAAATACAATACATAAGAACACTGGTGACTAAATTGTGGTCCACAGCATGATAAATGACAGAAAGAAAAGTAATTGTACTGCCACAGGTAGGTGCATGTCCTAGGGAAAAAATCAAACAAAAATCTAAGAAAAAACAAATCACAGTGCACAACATGTCTGTACACAGAGTGCACAAGGAAAGTGTACACAGCTTAGGTACCAAAACGGACTGTACAACTGCTACAGTAGGCACCGAGGCAGTTCGAGTTAAAAAAAAAGAAAAAAGTACAGCACTTTTAAAAGCTAACAACTTGTAAAGACATACAAAACTGGAAACAAGGCTCATTTTACATAAGGCAGAAGTATACCAAGAAAATCAAGTCATGACATGCAATCAAATAGACTCTGTGCAGTTTCACAAGAATAAATGTGAAGAGAAAGACGCGACGCTTGGAAAATTACTTTCCAAGAAAAATTCGGGCCTTTCTATTTTTCGCCTTCTGATCTTTTTCAATGCGTAAAAGATCGTTCCTTTGCTTGCACAAGTTGTTGAGCATTATATTTGCTGCACAGTTTGCAACCAATGTGATGAGGAGCTCGTAGGTGTGCCCGTTTTCACACGTATCTATGTCCTCAAGCCTTGGCAGAGAGTCCAGTGTAAGTTGCCGAACGACATTCTTTTGGTTCGGCCCATGGAGAAACTGGGTAGAGGTACTTTCCGTCATGAGCTTTCTAACTACAACCTCTGTGTACATAACTACTGTGATTACAAGAGCAGAAGGAAATTTGAGGCCACCCCGATCCAGTTGTGCGATTAAAGAATGGGTGTCCTCTCCTGTTTCGGCCGTATTTCGGGTAACGACCAATTGCCTCTGGCAGCTTTCACAGTTGAGAACTTTCATTGCAGCGTGTGCACAATACCCACCAACATAACCAATCACCGGCATTTGTGCTCTGAGCTCATCAAGGTCAGCATCGCTAACATGAACACTAAAAGAAGTGCCCGCATCCCTGACACTGTCCGTCTCTTCGATGCCTCTGAGATCATCGTTGCTCATCCTTGGAAGGGCATTTTGAAGGCGAATCCTTCCCTCGGTTTCGCAAAGCTGGCGAACAGATATGTGATACTGCCCACCAGCCATCTGCCTGTACTGTCCAAAGCGACTCTCGAGGGTATCCGTCTGGACTTTCCCTAGCAGAATATACTTAAAGTGAAGCTCACTAACGCAGTACTTCACCAATGCAAAAAGGGATTGAGCAGAGAGCCTCAAGGCACTCAATGTCTCCTGGGTAAGTACTCCGGTGTCGTGCCTATAAAATTCCCACACATCGAGCCATGTGATAAAAGCGCTTAGAAAGCTTGCCTTTGGGTCATCTGTGTGGTTTGACATGGGCTCTTCGTAAACATTACGGTGATGGAAGCCCTTACTAGGTGTCTTTACATTGACAATGCTCCACCAACGAAGAATTATTTTGATGAACTCGGCGGTTGCTGTAGCATGTTGAAAATCAGTATGACCCTTGCGAGCGGCCAGGGCTTCGGCTACGTGTGGATTAAAAACCTGCAGTACGAGTTTGACGTCCTGTCGTTCAAAGCTGCTTGGATTTAGAGCTTTTGACGTCAAGCCATACCCAGACTTCAGAAGCAGGGGTGACTCCTCTTTATGCAAATCTCTCAAATGCTTAAATGAAGCAGTCATCTTGCATTCGGGATGAACTTCATTGTTCGAAAGCTCGAAGCGTGGGTAGAAAAAGCAAGTTCCAGCATTTTTCTGGTTGAGCCAGTTATTTCTTATGCATTTAAATAGATGCACAGCATCCACCACGTAAAATAACGGCCGATCTGGGTCTGCCGGATGCGGGTAAACAGGGCTAAGCTTTGGTTCTGGCAGAAACATCTTCATTGCCTTCCTGTTCAGCGAGTTATTGTCACAGACAACGGCTATGACCCTGTATCCAATTTCTTCTAAGCCCAAGATCACCTTCTTCAGCATGCAATGAAGATCTTCACCCTGTAAGGCTTTTACCGGAAGAATGTGCGCCACCTCCTTGAATGCGCTCAGCAAACTTTGTATCATAAACACGTGCACCGATGTGGCCGCTTCGTTGGAGTTAACTGCTGCACCACATATGTTCCCACCTTTGTAATCTAAACAAGGTTTGATATAAATCTCGTCAAGCATCAGCGTCACAGTGTGTTCATGTGCCTGCAGATGTTTGAATCTCTGAGACACATACTGAAGGAAAGTGTCGTCAGAAGAATCAACTTGTGGGCACATTTGAATAGACGAGCACACTTTTCTAATAGTGCTTGGGTGGGGCAAAGTTAGTGCACCTGTGCTTCTCAGGAACTTGTAGGCATGTGGTGATATTGTACGCAAGATGCATGCAAAGACCATCACCTGTGCGCTATACTGAATGCTTGCAGAAAGGAGTAGTAGCTGCTGATTCATAAAGTTCACCGTCTCTTTCTTGCCTTCATCAATGCTGGCTTCCAATTTGTCCAGAAGGGAATGTATTGCTTGAGCCAGGTGGCGATAAGTGCAGCGCTCCTCAGACAGCATCGACAGGTTGTTCAAAATTTCCAACAAGGAACTTACTTTTTGAACTGAGTCTGGTACAACAGCGCTACCAAGGTTCTTGATTGGTGAACCTTGATAGCAGGCAAAGACTTCAAGGTTTGCAAACACGGTCAATGACGCATTCAAACAAGGTTCACGATAGTCGATAATGTTCAAAAACATGGAGCACTCTTCTTTATGAATCACAGTCCACTTCGGAGACACTGACACCCCTTGCAGGCGAGCCCTTAGTTCTTCGAGGGACGAAAACCGGTCTCGTTCTTGCTCCGCTTCATATGACGCCAGCGACTCTTCTACAGCACGGGCGAGTTGGGAGGCTTCTTGTCGGCTCCTCTTGGCGTCAGGGGTTTCTCTCGTGCTCTTGTCTCGTACTGAAAGGTAGGACGGACAGCCGGGAAATACCGTTGGGACAGATCCAGGACGCAACCGTGGTACTGGGAGTGCAACTTCAATAACTCTCCCAGTCCTTGGATCCGTGTACGATGTCGTCTTCTCGATGCATGAAGCGTCGAAATGATCCGCACACACCTGCACAAACGTTTCAAGAACGTCTGAGACGCCACTTCTCAAAAAAAAAAATGCGCTCCCGTTTGCATGACCGTGTTTACAGTCCGTGTAGCTAAAACAAAGTCTACCTACGTTTCGCAAGCATCTAAATAAAAGCGCTGCGCTAAGCGGTACAAGCAACATGAAAGGAAACACGGGAGCGTGATGTCACCGCACTCCACGAAGCGCTTCCACCGAGAGCTTGCAAGAATGGACGACACCACGGCACTGTTAGTGAACAAAGCGCAGCTGATCATCCTTGCTGCGAACGCTGCTGGCGTCAGCGCTTCGCGAGGCCCGGCGGCCACACGCTCAAGTATTTCCCATCATAGGTGATTTCTACCCGAACAAGCAACGACAAGCTAAGAACAGGAGCATCTCAAATTCTTACCTTAGTGCACGAAGTCGGCACGAAGTCCTTCCTAGGAATGGCACGTAGCCATTGTTTGAGAGCGTCGGCGTCTTTAGGGAAGGAAAACACTTGTATCTTCTTTCCTGTTTTGTAGTTGCCGGTGCATCCGGGTACACAACACTTATTCGGCATTGTCGCATCACTCCAGCATCACGCACGGAAACGAAATTGCCGCAAAACAACAACGGAAAGCAACAAACGCGAAACACCGTCAACACCACGCCGCCGAACCGTCACCACCGCCGCCCGCGCTGCGCTCGCTGCCGCTGCGGCTTCCCCGAGAGTCGGCCGGCCGGAAATGACGTCAGATTGCTGGGCGCAGGCCTGAAAAGATTTTCCGGGGGTGACGGTTCAATATACTGCAATATAGCGTTGACGCGCGCGCACGCTGGGCACAGCGACGCTATGTAAGCAAAACGCGAGCACTCTATTGTCTCACGCCAGGCGCGACCAGCGTCCGTCGGCGCGGCCCGACGGCAACCAGTGCGAAATGCGGCAGGCTGCATTTCGCACCGATGCGTCACCTAGACAACAATGTGTCTCTCTCTTTTCGTGACCAAGGGACGCCGAACGCGCTGAAACGCGCTCGCGTCAAAGCAACGCAGCACGGCGCGAGCCTGCGAGTATATGGCAGAACCAGCGCCTGGCGTGGCAACGCCGGCTTGACGGTGCGAAATGAACGCTGATGAGCACGAGCACCGCGTCAGGTTGAACTGTATTGGTGCCTTGACTGTAGCATGTAGTCATGTTCTCACATGACACGCAACTCATTATTGTCATGTTTGCAGCAGTCACATACCTTCGTCCTCCATTGGCACCAAGTAATACCAAATTTGGCATATGTGAAGCTAGCGGAACGGCTGCGAGCGCATCATGAGTGTGGCATGTAGTCATGTCGTTGCATGACACTCATGTCATGGTTATCATGTTCGGATGTGTCATTTACCTCTGTCATCCGTTCGCGTCACGTAATACCGAGTTTGGTACATGTGAAGCTAGGGAAACGGCCGCTAGCACCTCATGAGCGTAGCATGTAGTCATGTTGTTACATGACACGCATCTCATGTTTATCATGGTTGTCCAGTATCATACCTACCTCATCCATTCACGTCCCGTGATACCTAATTTGGTAAGTGGAGCTAGTGAAACAGCCACCAGCACATCATGAGGGTGGCATGTAGTCATGTTGTTACATGACACGCATTTAACGTTTATCATGTTTGCATCATTCACATACCTTCGTCATCCATCCACGTACCGTAATACCAAAATCGGTATATGTGACGCTAGCGAAACGGCCCAAGCACATCATTAACATGGCTTGTAGTCATGTTGTTACATGACGAGCATGTCATGATTTTCATGTTAGGGTCTGTCGCTTGGGTTCACCATGTAATCATGTCATACCATACCAGTTTTACAACATGCCGTGTGAACGAAACCACAGCAAGAGCTCCAGGACCATGAAATGTAAATCATGAGATTCATGGGATACATGTCATGATTTTCATGTTTCGACTAGTGAAGTATGTTTTTCATACAGCCATGTTACGCCATACCAAGTTAGGTATCGATATCATTAGCGAAACGGCCAGGAGAGCTAAAAGTGGTTGGCGGATAGATAGATAGATAGATAGATAGATAGATAGATAGATAGATAGATAGATAGATAGATAAATAGATAGATAGATAGATAGATAGATAGATAGATAGATAGATAGATAGATAGATAGATAGATAGATAGATAGATAGATAGATAGATAGATAGATAGATAGATAGATAGATAGATAGATAGATAGATAGATAGATAGATAGATAGATAGATAGATAGGCTCAGAGTCGTCGAAGTTCGCTAAGAAATGCTTCGCATTTAAAACCTTCAAGCAACGACCTGAGTGGAGCTTCACGGAGACAACACCCTACTGCGTAGTGTACCGTACCCATCTTGTCAAAGAACCTCGCGGGCGTAACTTTTGACCATAAAGGGACATATAAAGAGAACTATTGACTTGGTTTAGACTGATGAACTGCACTCTGCGAACTCTAATGCCATAAGTTTCACTATGATAACTTTGCTAATAGCGGAAAAAAAAATAACCTTGTAGTTCGTTTTTCAGATTTACTATTCGAATTTACCTCGGAAATTAGAATAGTATGATCTCCTTCCTCAAACACTGTTAGTTTCTAAATCATTTTCACTTTTTGTGATTCCTTCTACAGCTGTGCAGGGTGGGGTTGCAATACTGGCCCTACTCTTTTGGCATCGCAGTGTACGACGTGGACTACGAGGACATCAGTAAAGCCTGCCCCTCAAGTTTCAAGGAAACATTTGAGAGGGTTTTACATACCAGACTCTTGGTCGACTACTTCAAGCACTCATTTTACGGGCAATACACGTTGAACGCATGCTTAGAAAATAATGGTTAAATAAATAAATAAAGAATTGGCCCATATCTGCATGCTTCACTGCAAATGTCGTCGAAAGAGGATAGCCTTGCGTCTGGAGAGAGTGAAAAAATGTTTATTTGATGTTCTGTGCTAGAAAATTGGTGAATTGTATTTTGGAGGCACTGCTTTAGTGTGTTTCGATCTGAAAATTGTATTGGCGTTACTTCAAGACTGCAGTGCTGAGGCGACATATCAACATCTTACATGTCAACTATGGCTTGCTGAGCAGTGCAAGGCTATGTCTGAAGGAGGGACAAGACGCGTTGGATGCCTTTGTCACCCTCTGCGGGTTCTGCCTAACTTGATGGATGTGTAAGAAAAGGTATAAGTAATATAATCAAATACATCCGATGAACGGAACTGTGTAGTAATGCTGGCTCGCATTGTTATCATGGAGGCGAAATGGTGAAGGCCCGTGTTCTGTGCAATTTCAGTGCAGATTAACAACCATGGTCTCCATTTTCCGAGCTCTCCACGACTGCGTCTCTCTTCATCGTATAGAAGTTCCAGGTTGTAAGCCCAAGATACCAATGCTATAATAAAGAGAGGACAAGATCGATGCTACGGGTTCAATTGAATGATCACGCTGAGAGGAACATGAAAAGTGCGGAAATACACGCAGTTTATTATCCCATATATCTATTGATTACTCGCACCGGCACATCCACGCAAAGAGACACTACACCGGATGTCTGCCACGTCAAGAATATCGCCGATGCCCGCTGGTCCAAACTCGCGGTAGATCTCGGTAGCGACCACTTCATATTGGCCGTACACCTCCCCACAGTCAGCAGGAAGACCAAGTCGCACACCTGGGTAGACTGTGACCTCCTTCGTAAGACCCGAGCAGAACGACCTCTTCTCGATACCCCACCGAGCCTCGAGACGTGGACGGCCGAGCTCAAAGTTGATGTAAACAAGGCCATCAAAACTATCAGTACAGACCTCCCAACCGAAAAGATGGACAGCCATTTCGCCCACCTACTTGAGGCCAAACAGTCTTTATTGGCCTGGTGGAAAGGAGCGCTTTAATCGGAGGTTATGCAATCGCATATCTCAGGTAAACAAGACCATGATGCATCACTGCCGCACCCTTTAAAAGCAGCAGTGGGACGAAATTTGTAACTCTATTGATGGTGAGGTTCGTAATGGCAAAACGTGGAACTTACTCAAACACCTCCTCAGTGAAACCAACACCCGCACAAATCAGCGTCACTTGATCGGGAAGATACTTCATCAAGCTAAACGGACAGTGTCACCAAAAAATGTTGTCAAGAACCTCGTGGAAAAATATCTCCAGCTTTCCACGGGCCCTGTGACCCCTCACCCCAATTACTCTGGCAGTGACAACACCAACTTAGACGCCGACTTTTCTATTGAAGATGTTCGCCCAGCTCTTCATGAGCTCAATCGCCGCTCAGCCCCTGCACCGACGGCATCACCAACAAGCTCCTACGCAACCTGGACGATCCCTCCGTCACCTACCTCACCGACACTATCAAAGAAATATGGAAAAAAGGTGAGATACCCGATGCCTGGAAGCTTGCTTACACGATTCTCATACCCAAACCGGGAAAGGCGCCTAGCCTCGATAACCTACGCCCCATAACTCTCACGTCTTGCGTGGGCAAAGTGGCTGAGCACGTCGTCCTCAACAGTGTTGGTCGATACCTCGAAGATAACGACTGCATCCCGCACCACACGATTGGCTTTCGACCAGGGTTATCCACTCAAGACGCCATGTTACTCCTAAAGCATCAAATTCTAGATGGCGGAAACACTCGGAATACTTGTGAAATACTCGGTCTCAATTTAGAAAAGGCCTTCGATACAATAACGCACTCGTCAATCTCGAAAGCGATCGCAGCCCTCAGCCTAGGTCGTCGATTTTACTACTTTATCCGTTCTTTTCTTCCTCGACGCAGAGCCGTCCTCTACGTAGGAGACCTAGTGTCAGAAGAAGTGGAGCTCGGACAGCGGAGCACTCCTCAGGGATCCGTCCTCTCACCCACGCTCTTCAACCTTGTGATGATTGGGCTTTCTGAACAGCTTTCGAAAATCGATGGGCTAAATCACACTATGCGGATGATGTAACCATATGGTGCTCCACAGGGTCGGATGGCTTCATTGAGTCCGCCCTGCAAGAGGCTATCGACAAAACCGAGTCCTACCTCGACCACACCGGTCTCAGGTGCTCACCCGCGAAGTCGGAACTGTTAATATATTTTCCCAAACGCTGGGGTGTCAAGCCCAAAGGGTGGAAACATCCGGCGGAACGCAATATCAACCTCCACACCAGAGACTGTCGTACTGTAACCAGGGTAGACACCATCAAGGTCCTCGGCATGATCATCGAGTCCCACGGAACCAACACCCAAACAGTGCACAAGCTCAGGACTAAGACTGAGAATGCCATACGACTAGTACGTACAGTAGTGAACATGCACCATTGCCTCAAAGAAGACAACCTGTTGTGTCTCGTACACGCGTTTGTTTTGTGCCATTTTAACTACGTTTCCTCTATTCACAGATGGCTACGTGCTGAGCGCAATAAACTCAATGCGCCTATTTGCAAGGTGGTTTAACGAGCACTTTTGCCTCCCTATCACCATTCCAACGTGCAAACTCCTCAAGCTTGGCGTACATAACACGCTAGAAGAGATCGCCGAAGCTCAGGAACGCGCGCAATTGACCCGACTTACCACCACCTAGGCGAGACGCCATATTCTGCGCGAGCTCGGCTTCTTCTCCTCGAGGGCCAAGGACCCCTTATAGTAGACCCTAATTCCCCGTGAAATCCATGACCTTATCACGATCGCTCCCATTCCACGAAATGTACACCCCGTATACAACAGAGGCAGGTGCCTTGTGCGGGTGACCGCCATTCTCAAGCGCATACACATACATAGAAGCGCACAACGTCTCATTCATGAACGCCGCTGCCTTTCACAACAACCGAGCCTTCACCGCGGTCGAGGTGTCATCCGTGCAGCAGACTCTTAACTCTGTCACAATTCTCACCCGAAACGCCAAAGTAGCGGAGCAAATAACTATAGCTATAGCTATGCTCGACAGCAAACGGCAATTTATCTACAGCGACTCCAGGCCGGCCAGCAAAGCCTTCGAACGCGGAGTCATCTCCGACCAGGCTAGGCGTTACGTATCCTGCGCAATGCGGACTCGAGTGCCCTGAAGCACCACACTGTCATCTGGTTCCCCGCCCATCTCGGCCAGGTGCCGGGTGCCCTATCCAACCTCAACGAGATCGCCCATGATACACCGCACGCACTTACCAACCGCACCGCCACAGGGCAACCCCATATTGCTGGGTTAGATACCGATCGGGATACACAAGTTACGTACAATGATATAACAAAGCACTTTTACCTGGAACGCCGCATTTTTTCACCCCCACATCCGAAACTTAACCGACCACAGGCATTGCCCCTACGCCTATTACAGACATACACGTACCCAAACCTTGCCACACTTCACGTTTATTATCCTCATGCATACCCCAGCGACACATGCCCATCATGTGGTCACACAGCCACACTGGCACACATGCTCTGGGAATGTAGAGCAACTCCTCCCGACTCTACCTCAAGCAAGTGGGAGAGGTTCCTCAGGAGCTCACTTCTCGCCGACCAGCATTGGGCCGTCCAGCAGGCCGACGAAGTGGCCGCCAGGTACTCCCTGTCGGTCCCTACGTAGGAGACGCCCGCTACGCGCTAAGCGCGTCCTGCAGGACTGAAATAAAGTTTTTTCATTCCATTACATTCCATGTCACCCGCTTTTCTAATGATACGTTATTGACTGGATGTTGAGTCTCCTTTGAGTAAGCAGGTGACTGACAAATGTCAAAATAAAGTGAAGTTACGGGGTCTGCAATAAGTCTTCTTCACAACGAATTACCGGGTTTGCAGGAGGATCCTATGTAAGTGGAACACATCACGGAATGTCCGGAAGTAAACTCAGTTTATTATCCCATATCATCTATTGATTTTCTTACTCCGGTTCCTAATGATACGTTATTGATTTGACGTTGAGTCTCATTTCGAATATATGCCACCGATCAATGTCAAAACCAAAAAAGTGTAGTTATGGGATCCGCAAGGACGCCTTCTTCACAAAGGAATGACGGATGTGCAGGAGGCTCTTATGTAAGGTTGAACACAACAAACGAAGTCCGGTAGTACACGCAGTGTTTAACCCGGATAAGGTATTAAAACGATGTCGTTCCAGACACTGCGATCAGACTCAACTCCGTCTTTAATGTGTAAGGCAAAAAATGCTTGTTTATTGAAGTGCGCTCGGAAGCGCTCTGCTGTCACTTGAGCGTCCCCATGTCGCTCCTTTCGCTCGCGCTCTTCTTCTTTCTTATTTCCTTGTCCCAGCCTGGAACGTGAAAATAATCAACATTCGCGGCCGCGCAAAGTTAAACACATAGTTCAAGTAGGTACAGTCTTTGTATCGGCCTGATCGCAAGGTGACCGCCTTGCAGCTTGATTTTGCAGGAACGAATGAGACCGTCGACACTGCGGTACGCTTCCGTGACCCTTGCAAGCTTCCATAGCTGGCGTGGCGTGTTGTCCGCATGCACGAGAACGATGTCTCCTTGCTTCAATGATGTAGTTGATTTCATGTCGGCAAAGTGTGCAGATGGTATTCGCAATAGGTATTCTTTTTGCCAACGCTTCCAAAAACTTTTCAACCAGCAGCTTCCTGTAGTTGTGTCTGCGTATGGCGTCTGCTCGCTAGGAGTTACTGTTGACTTCGTCAGCGGTCGCATATGGTATGGAAGTCAACCTTAGTCCAAAAAGAATTTCGGCTGGTGTGAAAGTGCTAAGTTCTCCTGCATCTGTCTCGATGAAAGTCAGAGGCCTAGAGTTTACGTCTGCTTCGACCTCCGCCAGCACTGTCGATATTTCTTCGAAGTTCAGATGAGCTTTGCCGATAATTGTTCGACTTCACTGATCGTACGAGGCACTCCCACCATCCACCCCACCAAGGAGCATTTGGTGCAAAAAATTTCACAAAATGCCGTTGATGCTGAGGTGACCAGCGACGTCCTCTTCAGAGAACATTCGCTTTATGTCTGCCGCTTTCTGTCGCTTTATGTCACTTTATGTCTTTAGTCGCTTTATGTCTGCCGATGTCTTGTGAAAGCTTCGTGCGTTGTCAGAATAGATCACCCTAGGTAATTCTCTCCGAGCTGCAAATCGTCGTAGGCACAGCAGGAAAGCCTCGGGTGTCATTTCCGAGACAAGCTCGAGATGCACGGCTCTATAACGGCGCACGTAAAATGTTCAACGTAGCACTTCGTGTCCCCTTTCTACGTGCGTGCATACAGAGGGCCCGCGAAGTCGACTACTACAATTTTGAACGGGTTCGTTGGTGACACTCGATGACTTGTTAACGGTTCAGCCTCAGCACTTCCTGGGCTCGCATTTAAACGCTTGCATACATTGCAGCCATGCAGCACTCTTTTTACCAAAGAGCGAGCCCGACAAATCCAGTAGCGTTCCCGAAGCTGCGTAAGTGTATATTTAACTCCTCCATGTAGGACTTGAAGATTGGCTCTCTTTGCCAAAAATGCCGGAACGTGTTGGTTTGACGAAATTATGATTGCATGCTTGACATCTTGTGTGGAATGCATGAAGTATAATAGCCCCCAACCCGAAGAATTCCGTCTTTGTCAATGTAAGGGCAGTGTTCAGTGATTCTGAATGTAGACTTGACTGATTGGCCGTTGGTCAAAGCGGCGAGTTCTTCAACGAAGCCGTGCTTTTGCGTACATCTTATCCAATACTGTTCAGCGTTCAGGATTTCTGTCGCCACGAAACGTCCTGTATGATCCGTCCTTTTGCTGCATCGGGAAGTAAATCTGAAAACCCACGCAGGGACTCTGAGTAGGTGCTGAAGCCTGCAGTACCGTCGAATGTCGATTATCGCATCTGAGAAGCGTGTCATTCGTGCGACGTGGACTGTTGTAACTTCACCTTGGGTGGCTTCCGCTATGTCTAGTTCACTGAACTGTAGGGACCATTCAGACATCGGTTTAGTTAGCCACTCGGGATCATGGCACCGTTTTGAGCTGCACAGCAGTCTTTCAAGCGTCGCGCCACGCGTGATTAGGTCAGCCTGGTTGTCTGTTCCAGGACAGTATCTCCACTTTGAAGGATCTGTAGTGCACCTTATTTCATTGATTCTGTTGACTATGAACTGTTTTCGTTTTTTAAAGTCACCTTTTTTTCATGACAACACAATGGCAAAATCTGTCCACATCGTGTAGTCAACTTGAACATTCTTCAAAGTGCTTTTCACGCATGCCAACGTTCTTAGGCCGATTAAGGCAGCCAGCAGCTCCAATCGCGGCAGTGTTGTCTCCTTAATGGGTGCTACACGGGACTTCGCAATCAACAGTTACGGTTTCTCAGGACTTGACACGACGTATATCGCTGTCCCGTATGCCGCTGGACTGGCATCACAAAAAACACGTACTTGAAGCACATTGGGCTTCCTTCTTCCGCCGCACAGATAGCGGGGAACGACGACGTCTTGCACTTGCAGCAGCTGGATGACCCAATCATTCCATTCTTTTTGCAGGTCTTTGGGTAGTACTTCATCCCAGCCAATCCCTCGTATCCAAAGCTTCTGAAACAATATTCGTATGACAATAGTATAAAATTCTACAAGTCCCAACGGGTCAAATATTCTTGATGCTGACTGCAAGACAAATCGTTTTGTGTCCATCTGTGCTGTCAACAACCGGAGCAGATATTCAACCGAAAAGTAGAATTCATCCTTTGCAGGATTCCAAACCAAACCCAGGACCTTGGCCGACGTTTCGTGAAGAACAACCATCTCATTACTAGTACATTCTTCTTGATTTTCAAGTGTTCACATCAAATTTCCTGAGTCTGTAGTTTATTTCGGCATTGGCATGCCGGCTTATTTCATTATTGTGTGCGCTTCTCGGCAAAGTTCAGCAGCTTTTTCTTCTGTGCCGGTACCAGTGACTAAGTCATCCACGCAAAACGACTCGGCAACAGTTTGCGCTGTTTGTGCCATGGCAGCCAGTGTTATTTTCACGTGATAGAGAATAGTAGCTGTGAGCGAAAATGGGCTACATGTAGCTCCAAAAGGCACTCGTGTCATCCTCCACTCTTGCAGCTTGCCCTTGGATAAATCTCCTTCTGCAAACCAGAGAAATCGGAAAGCGTCTCTGTCGTCCTCCCGAATCGCAACTGAAGGAATGCCTTTTCTTGTCCGCGATAACTGCCACCGGATGCGTTCTGAAGCGTAGCAAAATTTGCACGAGGTCTTGGTATAACTTGTCACCTTTTTAAAGGCAGTCATTAAGGGACTTGCATCTTTTGGCATGTGACGAAGCGTCAAACACCACTCTCATTTTCGTTGTCAGTGCTTGTTCACGCATGACTTCCTTGTGCGGCATGTAATACAACTTCGTCACCTCTGCAGGTACATCACTGACTACTTCGGCGTGTCCTGCCCTCAGGTACTCTCTTATGGTACAGTCATACGTTTCGAGCTTTCCTTTCCTGGAGTCGAGATGGTTTACAAGCTTGTCCAGTCGAGAAACAGCGACTTGCTTGTTGCTTGGAAGTTTGAAATTCTCCTTCCAAGGGAGGGCCACTTCATATCTTGTTTGTAAAGCTAATCATTTGCTCAAAATGCATCATGGTGTTGCTCACTTCAGGTGGCTTGTTTATCGTGTCCGTAATTCCTATGTTTTCAGGTTGCCAAAAGGAGCGCAAAATCTCGTCGGAATTGGTAGCTTGGGCTTGTAGTACGCACACCAACATCTGCGAAGTAGTTGGTCGGGAAACCAAGTGCGATGTGGTTCATGGAAGGTCCATCCAAGCTTGGAGTTCAGTGCGATCAATGATTCGTTGCCTTCGCACCGTCAAACTTCGCCGGTCAACACTTTCCACATCTGATCGGACCCGATAAGTACGCTGATGCCACTCTTAGTGATGATAGATGGATGTTTGAGCTCATCGGCGACATCCTTTCCTAGCTTCTTGAAAGACGCGACGAAGGCTACGTCCATGGCAGTCTCTGTGATGTCCTGGCAGATGCTTGGAATCTGTATTGCAGTTAAGACTATTTCCGCGTCAGAAAACTGGCATCGCATTCGTAGTTCTACGATGCGACGCCTCTTAGCCTTTTGGTCCGATGCACTTGCGAAAGTATTGATGGCTATTCGAGTTGTTCCCACGTTTTTCAGCTGGAGGTGCTTGAACAGATCTTCAGTTATGAAAGTCCTCTGACTGCGACCTTCAAAAACGCCTCGTATGTAGCGGCAGGTGTCATCATTCATGGCCTATGCTCTGAAAGTTTGAAGAAAAACGCAAGTGACAGAGCCTTCCTTGACGGGTCCTCTTCCAAGTGATGTGCCGACTGTCGTAGTTTTTTCGTTGTTCTTGTTAGCATAGTCTGTCTTCCGCGAACACCTATAGAGATTGCACGTGCTCGTAGCGTGTCGAGCTTGTCATCTGGAGCAGGAAATCCTCTTTTTGCAGTCCCGTGCCCGATGTCCTTTGGTGGTGAAGCAAAACACCTTTTGTCGTTGGAAAGCAGTTCTTTCTTCTGCGTCATTGACAAGTCAGCTGTGCAGGCTTCCGATCCGTGATGACTGGACGAGCAGAATACGCACTCGTCCTTTTTTTTTCGTAGTGAGTTGCTGTGAAGCACAGATGACGTCGGTTTCCCATGCCGAGAGTACGTCGACTGACTGGCCACGGAGAGTGTTTCGTGTTCTCGTCTTCTGGCATTCTTAAAATCACTCTTCACCCGTCTTTCCAGCTCGACACAGAAGAAGTTGAGCAGACGGTCTAATCCCACGGGTGTAGTTTCAGCTCTAGAGTCATATGCCAACTGGACGGCACACGATCGATGATACTGCACGACTATAACTCGTGGAAGAGCATGCAGTAGGATGTCGCAGAGCATTGACGAAAATGACGACTTGTGCACACCCAAAGTCTCTAAGCCTCGGATATTAACGAGAACTTGGTCGTACAAGCTGCGTAGCGCTTTGGTGTCAGTCGATGAAAGAACAGGGCTTAACAACCGTAGCTTGGCAAAATATTCTTGCTCCAGGCGCGTCTTATCCCCAAATCGCTTCTGTAGCATGTTGATTGCGTCACTGTAGCAGCTTTCTGTCGTTGAAAGGCCCGCAATTACTGATGCAGCGTCTCCTTTCAGATAAAGTCGCAGGTAATGAAACTTCTCTGTGGCAGTGATGCGATTGTTACTATTGTGGTGAAGCCTTCGAACAGTGGGTCGTCCTCTCCAGCGCCTTCTAGTGGGTTGCCCTTTTTAGCAAGAAGAAGAGCAGCTCGTGCAGAGAGTCGGTACCCGCATTGACTGTCACTGTCAAGCATCGTCGACAACCGTCCGCCAATAAACGTCTCAACAATTTGGTGGAGGTGCTGTGCCCTTCTAACACCTTCGGTTAGCATTTGATGCCCCTGGAGCTACGATCCCGCACCGTGCCTTCTACCATGCACCAAGACGCCGCACAGCAAACGCTTCCTCCTGCGCCGACGCCATGTTCCGGTGTTCCCCGCATCCGGGACCCTCCTGTCTTCACCGGCGCGGATGGCACCGACGTCGAGGACTGGCTTACTATGTACGAACGGGTCAGCGTCCCCAATCATTGGGACGAGGCAGGTAAACTCGGCAACCTGGTTTTCTACCTCGCGGGTGTGGCCGGCATGTGGTACAACAACCACGCATCCGATTTCCCCACTTGGTCCGCTTTTAAAACCGCCGTCGTCGACGTGTTCGGCCGTCCTGCCGTTCGTAGGCTCCAAGCCGAACAGCGGTTACGTTAACGAGCACAGCAGACCGGTGAGTCCTTCACAAGCTACATAGAGGACATTCTTGACTTGTGCAAGAAAGTGGACGCGAGCATGTCAGAGGCCGACAGAATTATCCATGTTCTAAAAGGCATCGCCGACGATGCCTTCACCATGCTCCTGGCCAAGAACCCTCGCACTGTGGCAGAGATCATTACACTTTGTCAAAGTTACGAGGAGCTGCGACGGCAGCGCTCGATGACTCGTCGACCACCCTCACGTGACGCTGATCTCTCGGCCTTGTCAACACTTTCGGACCACACCGCCTTGCTTGCTGAAATCAAGTCATTCGTGCGTGAAGAAGTTGCCCGCCAGGTCTCTTTACTGGCCTTTGCTTCCCCGCAACGTGCTGAACAGTCGTCAAGTACACTTCTGCCTCCCCTCCGCCGAGCCATTCAGCAGGAAATCGCGGAGGTCGTTCCAGAATATCACCAGCCGCCTCCAGTATCTACACCACTCAGTTACGCCCAAGTTGTCGCCAGGCCACCCCCACCGATTCCTGTGACTGGCCCTCTAGGTTACACCGAAACCATCGCCAGACCCCAGGCCTTCGGAGAAACTGTGCCGCCTACATATACCGACGTCATCCACGTGCCCCGTGTGCCGCCCACTATGCAGTTATATCAGCAGCCGGCTCGCCCATCGCGTTCTTCGACATGGATGGGACCCGCGAACCGATGGCGCACTGCGGACAATCGCCCCATCTGCTTCGCTTGTGGTTGCGTCGGGCACGTAGCACGCTACTGCAATCGTGTGCAGCGACCGCAAGTCGCCTCCAATTTTCCCAGCCAATCGGGCCGCTTTTATGACCAACCGCCACCTACGTCACCGTCGTCCCGCCCCGCTCCATCTACCCGCCGCTCACATTCTCCGCGACGTCGCTCACTGTCGCCGATGCGGCCACGTTCACTAGAGGGTGACCAGGAAAACTAGTCGTCGCAGTCCACGAGGCAAGGGCTGCGACGCTGTCGAACTGCGGAAGCCCTCAGGAAAGACCATCGAACGTGATAGACGTGCTTGTGGATGGTGTTCGGGCATCTGCCCTTGTAGATACTGGAGCCGCCGTATCCGTGATGGACGCAAAGCTTAGCCGATTACTGCGCAAAGTGACCACGCCACTTTCCGGGCTCTCCCTCCGTACAGCCAGCGCCCAAAGCATTCACCCTACAGCGATGTGTACAGCCCGCCTCATGATTCAGGACGTGATGTACGCCGTTGAATTCATCATCATTCCTTCATGCTCTCACGACGTCATCCTAGGATGGGATTTTCTCTCCCGCCACGACGCCGTCATTCATTGCGCACCAGCAGAAATAGAGCTAACACCATTCTCTTCTTTGACGCCGGCCGACAGTCCATCTACTGCAAGCAAATTACTCGTCAGGGACGACACGCAAGTGCCTGCAAACTCGTCCGCGGCGGTGTCGGTGTACTGTGCA
Source organism: Rhipicephalus microplus (assembly GCF_013339725.1). Classification (NCBI taxonomy): domain Eukaryota; kingdom Metazoa; phylum Arthropoda; class Arachnida; order Ixodida; family Ixodidae; genus Rhipicephalus; species Rhipicephalus microplus. Next base: position 120,859,601 of record NC_051174.1, on the reverse strand, counting down.
AGTCTTTCAGACACCGCTGCACTCCTCTCACCATTTCATCGTGTTTTCACCAGAAAAGGTTTGCTGGTTCCTTTCGCGACCGTGCAAGTAACTCGCGGCAGCACCACTATTTTTGTTCTGAACTCATCCCCGTACAGTGTTACGTTGGTGCGAGGGGAATGTCTCGGCAGCGTGGAACCCATCGAAGACGCACAAGTCATGGATCAACCTGATGACACGCACTGCCGAAGTTCCAATACGCTTAGTGCTGTTTCTACATCTGTTTCATCATCCGCTGATGTATTTGGTCCTTCCATTGCTGACAACCTTACGCCGGTCCAGCGCTCCCAGCTTCTGGCCCTGTTGGAAGAATTCCGCTCTTCTTTCGATGTCTCTCAACCTTCTCTCGGCCGCACATCCACTGTTACGCATCGCATTGACACAGGCGCACAACCACCACTACGGCAACGTCCGTATCGCGTATCTCCCACAGAACGCCGTGTAATCGACGAGCAAGTGGACGACATGCTACGCCGCGATGTTATTCGACCCTCTAACAGCCCCTGGGCATCTCCTGTCGTTCTCGTCGCGAAGAAGGACGGTTCTGTGCGGTTCTGTGTGGACTACCGACGTCTCAACAAAATCACTCGTAAAGACGTGTACCCACTACCGCGTGTGGATGACGCGATTGACAGCCTGCAAGGAGCCGAATTTTTTTCATCTCTAGATTTGCGCTCAGGGTACTGGCAAGTACCTATGGCTGAGGACGCTCGACCGAAGACCGCTTTCGTCACTCCCGACGGCTTGTACGAATTTAACGTCATGCCGTTTGGGCTGTGCAATGCACCTGCCACCTTTGAGCGCATGATGGATACCGTCCTGCGTGACCTGAAATGGCACACGTGCCTGTGCTACCTCGATGACGTCGTCGTTTTCGCTCTGGACTTCTCAACGCACCTTCAACGCCTGCGGCATGTTTTAACGCGTCTGAGTGACGCCAGTCTGCAACTGAACCTGAAAAAGTGCCGATTTGCAGCTCAGCAGTTGACAATACTCGGCTACGTCGTGTCCAAGGACGGAATTCTCCCCGATCCAGCCAAGCTTCGGGCCGTGACCGAGTTCCCCAAGCCGACATCCATCAAGGAACTGCGCAGTTTCTTAGGACTGTGTTCCTACTTTCGGCGCTTCATTCGAAACTTCGCGTCTATCGCATCGCCGCTGACAAAACTCCTCGGTAGTAACGGGCCTCTCCATTCGTGGTCATCACAGTGTGACGACGCATTCACAACGCTCCGTCGTTTACTGACGTCGCCTCCCATACTCCGCCACTACGACCCTACTGCCCCTACAGAGGTACACACGGACGCCAGTGGTGTCGGTCTCGGCGCTGTCCTTGCGCAGCGCAAACCAGGGTTCCCGGAATATGTCGTGGCGTATGCAAGCCGTACGCTTACAAAAGCCGAGACTAATTACACCGTCACTGAGAAAGAATGTCTGGCAATCGTGTGGGCCCTTACCAAGTTCCGACCTTATTTATATGGTCGCCCATTTGATGTAGTCACCGACCATCACGCACTATGCTGGTTGTCCTCATTGAAAGATCCCTCAGGCCGTCTCGCCCGGTGGGCACTTCGCCTGCAAGACTACGACATCCACGTGCTGTACCGCAACGGAAGGCAACATGCTGACGCCGACGCCCTGTCGCGCTCTCCCTTGCCTGACGACAATGCCCACGACTCAGCGTCTCACCTTGCCGTTTCTTCCATTAGCATTCATGCCGTTGCTACTGAACAGCGCAAGGATCAATGGATTGCCTCGCTGATAGACTTGCTGACTGATCCATCCACTACATCCACTCGCGCGTTGCGTCGTCAAGCCCACCATTTCGCCGTTCGCGACGACCTTCTCCACCGACGCAATTACAGCGGTAACGGCCGCCAGTGGCTACTAGTCATACCCCGCAGTTTGCGCTCTGACATATGCGAATTCTTTCATACTGATCCGCAATGTGCGCACTCCGGCGTATCGAAGACTTACCAGCGCATTCGCCAACGGTACTTTTGGCGCGGCATGTACCGCTATGTGCAGAAATTCGTTCGCTCCTGCATAGAATGTCAGCGCCGCAAAACTTCAACGCACCTGTCGCCGGTAGGTCTGCAACCTCTACCTTGCCCTGCCAGGCCGTTTGGGCGCGTTGGCATTGATTTGTATGGGCCACTTCCACTAACGTCGGCCGGTAACCGCTGGGCCATTGTTGCTGTGGACCACCTCACGCGATACGCCGAAACTGCCGCTCTCCCCGCGGCTACAGCGAGCGATGTGGCCTCTTTCCTGCTCCAACGATTCATGCTGCGACACGGTCCACCTCAGGAACTGCTCAGTGATCGAGGCCGCGTCTTCCTGTCTGAAGTCGTCGAAGCCATTCTCAAAGAGTGCAACGTTGTTCACCGCAAAACCGCTGCCTACCACCCGCAGACGAATGGCCTTACTGAACGCTTCAACCGTACGCTCGGCGACATGCTCTCCAAGTACGTCACCGCCGATCACACAAATTGGGATTCCATTCTACCCTTCGTCACCTACGCATATAACACCGCCCCTCAGAGCACTACTGGCTTTTCACCTTTCTTTTTATTATATGGAAGGCACCCGTCGCACACCATCGACACTATACTTCCGTACAAGCCAGATCCGTCAGAGTGGGCGCCTATTTCTGCTACAGCCAAGCTTGCTGAAGAGTGTCGAGAGCTCGCAAGGACCTTTACAGCGCATGATCAAGAGCGGCAAAAAGGCATTCGCGCTGACACCAGCACTACTACGCCCATGTTCCTCCCTGGAGCACTCGTCTGGCTCTCGATCCCTACCACTTCAACTGGCCTGTCTTCAAAACTATTGCCCAAATACGAAGGCCCCTACCGTGTCGTCGAACGCACTTCCCCTGTAAATTACTTGATCGAACCCATCGAACCATCTTCGGACATGCGCCGTCGAGGGCGCGACATTGTCAACGTGGAGCGCCTCAAAGCCTACCACGACCCGCTCATAGTAACCAGCTGCTAGGTCGCCAGGCGGCTCCCTCTTCGTACCCGGGGTAGTTGTGGTGAAGCCTTCGAACAGTGGGTCGTCCTCTCCAGCGCCTTCTAGTGGGTTGCCCTTTTTAGCAAGAAGAAGAGCAGCTCGTGCAGAGAGTCGGTACCCGCATTGACTGTCACTGTCAAGCATCGTCGACAACCGTCCGCCAATAAACGTCTCAACACTATGAACAATTTGGTCAAATTGTTCCCTGAATTCGGTCCACTTGCATAGGTCCCCGGAGAAAGGAGCTATTGTCAGTTTAGGCAATTTAATTTCAGTTTCGTCTGATGATGCTGCGACTGTCTGGGCAACTGTTCCTTGAGTTCTGGTTGATGTCCTTAGCATGCGATCTTTCTTGCTGAGAATCTCTGCGAGAATGCGCGTAGCACTGTCCTTGTATTGTAAGATGGCGTTATACCCGACTTCGAACTCCTCGTCAGGTATACGCTGCTCAATCTTGTTGTTCAAGTTTTCAAGCTCTTCGTTAATAGCCTTCAGCCTCTCATATATGAAATTGAGCTGGTCATAGAAGGCAGAGTCGTTAGCGATGAAAGTACTTGCCTCGTTTATAATTCTCGTGTTCTGTGCTCGCCGCAACGTCCGCATCGACTTCAGTTGGTCCATACCACTGCAGTTGACTGGTAGCCGTCCGTAGGGTCCTGGTCTCAATCCCGGGTTTCGGCACCAAATCTTAAGACGATGGCGTTCGAGACACTGCGATCAGACTCAACTCCATCTTTAAGGTATAAGGCAAAAAATACTTGTTTATTTAACTGCACTCGGAACCACTCTGCTGTCACTTGAGCGTCCCCGCGTCTCTCCTTTCACTCGTGCCCTTCTTCTTTCCCGTTTCCTTGTCCCAGCCCGAAATGTGAAAAATAATCAACAAAGGTATTGATTATGCCACTCACTTTTCTAATGATACGTCATTGACTAGTTGCCAAGTATCTTTTGAAAAAAAAAACAGCTCACTGATGAATGTCACAACACAAAAAAATGGTGAAATGTCACAGCAGAAAAAAGGGTGGAGTTACGGGGTCTAAAGGACGCCTACTACACAACAAAACGACGGATGTGTAGAAAGCTCTTATGTAAGGTTGAACACATCATGGAAAGTCCGGAACACACGCCGTCTGTTATCCCATATAATCTATTGATTATGCCACTCGATTTCTTATTGATTCGTTATTGACACGATGCTGAGTCTCATTTCAAGAAAAAAATCACTGGTGGATGTCCAAACAAAGAAGAGTGAAGTTACGGGGTCTGCAAGACGCCTTCTTTATAAGAAAATGCCGGTTGTCCAGGAGGCTATTGTAGAAGTGTGAGCACACCACGAAAAGTTCGGAGGTACACGCAATTTATTTTGCCAGATGATCTATTGAATTTGCCACTCATTTTCGTAATGACATGTTATTCACTTGATAATGATCGAGTCTCTTTTTAAGAAACAATTCACTGATGAATGTCCAAGTAAAAAGAGTGAAGGTACGGGGTCTGCAAATTGCCTTCTGCACAGCGGAATGCCGGATGTGCAGGAGGCTCTTATGTGAGGTTGAACACATCACGGAATGTCAGGAACTACAAAAAATTTATTATCTCTGATTATCTATTGCTTTTACCACTCGTTTTCTGAATGATGCGTTAGTGAAACGACGTTGAGTCTCATTTCAAAAACAGGCCACCGATCAGTTTCAAAACAAAAAAAGTGTGAAGTTATGGAATCCGCAATGCTGCCTTATTCACAAAAGAATGACGGATGTGCAGGAGGCTCTTATGTAAGGTTAAACACAGCGCGGGTAGTCCGGAAGTACATGCAGTTTTTATCCCAGTTCTATTGATTATGCCACTCGGTTGCTAATGATACGTGTAATATTGAATGTCAAGCCTTCTTTCAAAAAACAGGTCACCGATGAATGTAAAAAAAATTAAGTTACGGGGTCCGCAATATGCCTTCTTTACAAGAATATGCCGGTTGTGCAGGAGGCTATTATATAGGTTTGAACACATCACGAAAAGTCGGAAGTAAACGCAATTTATTATCCCAGACGATCTATTAATTTTGCCACTCATTTTTGTTATATGACACTTTATCGACTTGATGTTGACTTTCCTTTCAAGAAACGATTCACTCATGAATGTCCAAATAAAAACCGTGAAGGGACGGGGTATGCAAGAAGCATTCTGCACAACGAAATGACAGATGCGGAGGGAGTTCTTATGCAAGGTTGAACACACCAAGGAAAGTCGGGAAGTACACGCAATTTTGTATTCTTGATAGTTTATTGGTTTTGCCACTCGTTTCTTGAATGATGTGTAAGTGACTCGAAGTTGAGTCTCGTGTCAATAACAGGTCACTGATCAATGTCAAAACAAGAAAAGAGTCAAGTTACGGAGTCTACCAGTGAAATTTTTCGCGACAGAATGCCGAATGTGCAGGAGGCTTTTATGTAAGGTTGAAAAAATTAGGGAAATTAGGGAAGTACAAAAGGTTTGTTATCCCATACTAGCTATTGATTATGCCACGCGTTTACCTTATGATACGTTACTGACTAGATGTTGAGTCTCCTTTCTGAGTCTCCTTTCAGGAAGCAGATCACTGATGAATGTCCCAACAAAAAAAATGCAAAGCTATGGGGTCTGATGTATGCCTTCTTCACAACAAAATGACGGATGTCCAGGAGGCTCTCGTAAGGTTGAACACACCCAGGAGAGTCACGAAGTACACGCAATTTATTATCACATATAATCTAGTTATTATGCCACTAGTTTTCCCAATGATACGTTATTGACACGATGTTCAGTCTTCTTTCAAGAAACAGGTCACTGACTAAAGTCAAAATTAGGAAATTTTTCCCCCATGTGATGAATCGTATTCATGTATTTGCATATACCCCCCTGCTGTAATGCCTTGTTGGCGCTGCAGGTAATATGAATAAATAAATAAATAAATAAATAAATAAATAAAAAGTGAAGTTTGGGGTCTGCAAGATGCCTTCTTCACAAATGATTGGCGGATGTGCTGAAGGCTTTTATGTAAGATTGAACGAATCTCGGAAAGTCCGGAAGTACACGCAGTTTATTATTCTATATTATATGTTCGTTATGCGCATCGCTTTTGGAAGGATGCGTTACTGAGTTCATGTCAAGTCTCCTTTCACAAACAAGTCAGTGATGAACTAAAAACAAGAAGAAATTCAACTTATGGTGTCTACATGATGCCTTCTACACAACAAAATGACGGATGTGCAGGAGGCTCCTATGTAAGGTCGAAGAGAGTATGGAGAGTCCAGAAGTACACGCAGTTTGTTATCACATATTATCTATCAAATATGCCACTCGTTTTTTGAATGACGCGTAATTGACTTGATGTTATTGTCTCATTTTAAAACCAGGTAATTGATCAATGTAAAAACAAAAAGAGTGAAGTTACGGGGACTGCAAAGTACCGTCTTCACAACGGAACGACAGATGTGCAGGAGGCTCTTACGTAAGGTTGAACACATCAAGAAAAGTCAGAAAGATACGCAATTTTTTATGCCTGATGATCTGTTCATTTTGCCACTACATTTCCCAATAATAATAATAATAATAATAATAATAATAATAATAATAATAATAATAATAATAATAATAATAATAATAATAATAATAATAATAATAATAATAATAATAATATATTGTCACGGGGTCGTGACGGGGACGAATGGAGCACATTGCGAGTCGAATAATAAATTGTTTATTTGGGCAAACCTGTGCCCAGTAAACGGAAAGTCGGACTACAGTAGCAGTCTTGGACTGCTAGCGGCGAACGGAGCATCGGCCGTCGATCAACAACTGACAAGCGGCGAAGTGCGTCATCATTTATACTCTTGCCATCGAATGTTCTAGCGTTATCGCTGGCGCTGGCGTAGGTTCCAGAACAATCTGTACAGTCCGCAGGGTGGGCGTGATCTTATCGAAACGATCTAATAAAATCCGGAAGCTTCTCGAAAACTGCAGGCGCGGTTTGCGCTGAGAATTTTGTAGTGTTTTGGGGCGATAACAAAACTTGAGAAATCGAACTTGGCATTGCCCCCCTCTGAAAAAGGCATCGTGCCGATGCTTTAACTAAAGATGAAGGTACAACAATGATGCAAGAAAGTACAATGAATAAATTACGATACAATAATAATACCAAAAAACACTGTTTCAGTTTGTTAACGCGCATGAAACGAACGGCTTGAGGCGCGCGACATGGACCACTTCAGGTCGCGATCAGCGTCGTTGAGAGTTCGTGATGCCGTCGGGGACAACCTCGTAATCAAGTGGGCTGAGACGTCGAACCACCCTGTATGGTCCGAAGTACCGTCACAAAAGCTTTTCACTTAGTCCACGTCGGCGTATCGGCGTCCACACCCAAACACGTTCGCCGGGCTGGTATTCCATGAAGCATCGTCGAAGATTGTAACGGCGGCTGTCGGTCGTCTGTTGATTCTTGATACGGAGACGCGCGAGTTGTTGGGCTTCTTCGGCGCGTTGAAGGCGTTGATTATTTTTCACGTTCTTGGCTGGGATAAGGAAACGAGAAAGAAGAAGAGCGCGAGCGAGGGACGCGGGGACGCTCAAGGGACAGCAGAGCCACACTACTACTTATTATTTAGCTGATACACTGCAATGATTCAACTCTCAGGAGAATTTCATATAACGATTCCACCTCAGATATTCAACAAATTCTACTATTTGTCCCCCCCTTTTTTTCTTCTTTTCTTCTGTTACATTGCGCCAAATTAATTTCACAGTCAAAACACACTAATCATATTCCCCTAGCCTAAAAAATCTAAAGGTATTGACTTGCATTAACCACCGGCTTCGTGACCGATCCCCCTTAGTGGGTGAGAGCCACAAAAGAAAGGAACAAGCAAGCAAGCGAGCAAGCAAGCAAGCAAGCAAGAAGAGCGCTTCCGAACACAGTTAAATAAACAACTATTTTTGCCTTATACCTTAAAGACATAGTTGAGTCTGATCGCAGTGTCTGGAACGCCAGCGTCTTAAAATTGGTGCCGAAGAACCGGGATTGAAAACCTGGACCCTACGGACGGCTACCAGTCAACTGCAGCGGCATGGAGCGACTGAAGTCGAAGCGGACGTCGCGGCGAGCACAGAACATGAGGATTATAAACGAGGCAAGTGAGCTCCTCGCTAACGACTCTGCCTCCTATGACCAGCTCAACTCTATATATGAGAGGCTGAAGGCTAATAACGAAGAGCTTAAAAACCTGAACAACGAGATTGAGCCGCACATACCTGACGAGGAGGTCGAGTATAACGCTGTCTTACAATACGAGGACGTTGCTACGCCATTCTCGCTGAGATTCTCAGCAAGAAAGATTGCATGCTAAGGACATCGACCTGTACTCAAGAAATAGTTGCCCAAACAGTCGTAGCACCATCAGATGGAACTGGAGTTAAATTGCCTAAACTGACAATAGCGAGCTGGAAGCCTGCGAGAGTGATTTTTAGAGTCCAAAGGACGGAACATGGAACACTCCCCGTGGCCATCGTCGACGTAATCTCGCGCGTGGAAACCACGTCTCTGTGCTTCAAGCACTTGCGACGAGAAAAAGAAACTGGCTATTTTCTGTCCAGCCTCCGCGAAGCCTGCACAGCTGCTGTCATGACGCATAGAAACTGCTAAGAGAACAGTGTTTGCGCGGCACCGCCTGGACATCGTGCCAGACTGAAACGAGGTTCTCTCCGATGCCAAGCCCCGACGTTCGACCAGGTGTTCGCGAAATAGCTATAGAAAATGAAAACACTACAGACTCGGCTTTTTTTCTTTAGACTTTCAGAGCATGGGCCATGAATGCAAGAAAGTACAATGAATAAATTACGATACAATAATAATACCAAAAACACTGTTTCAGTTTGTTAACGCGCATGAAACGAACGGCTTGAGGCGCGCGACATGGACCACTTCAGGTCGCGATCAGCGTCGTTGAGAGTTCGTGATGCCGTCGGGGACAACCTCGTAATCAAGTGGGCTGAGACGTCGAACCACCCTGTATGGTCCGAAGTACCGTCACAAAAGCTTTTCACTTAGTCCACGTCGGCGTATCGGCGTCCACACCCAAACACGTTCGCCGGGCTGGTATTCCATGAAGCATCGTCGAAGATTGTAACGGCGGCTGTCGGTCGTCTGTTGATTCTTGATACGGAGACGCGCGAGTTGTTGGGCTTCTTCGGCGCGTTGAAGGTGTTGATTATTTTTCACGTTCTGGCCTGGGATAAGGAAACGAGAAAGAAGAAGAGCGCGAGCGAGGGACGCGGGGACGCTCAAGGGACAGCAGAGCCACACTACTACTTATTATTTAGCTGATACACTGCAATGATTCAACTCTCAGGAGAATTTCATATAACGATTCCACCTCAGATATTCAACAAATTCTACTATTTGTCCCCCCCTTTTTTTCTTCTTTTTCTTCTGTTACATTGCGCCAAATTAATTTCACAGTCAAAACACACTAATCATATTCCCCTAGCCTAGAAAATCTAAAGGTATTGACTTGCATTAACCACCGGCTTCGTGACCGATCCCCCTTAGTGGGTGAGAGCCACAAAAGAAAGGAACAAGCAAGCAAGCGAGCAAGCAAGCAAGCAAGCAGAGCGCTTCCGAACACAGTTAAATAAACAACTATTTTTGCCTTATACCTTAAAGACATAGTTGAGTCTGATCGCAGTGTCTGGAACGCCAGCGTCTTAAAATTGGTGCCGAAGAACCGGGATTGAAAACAAGGACCCTACGGACGGCTACCAGTCAACTGCAGCGGCATGGAGCGACTGAAGTCGAAGCGGACGTCGCGGCGAGCACAGAACATGAGGATTATAAACGAGGCAAGTGAGCTCCTCGCTAACGACTCTGCCTCCTATGACCAGTTCAACTATATATATGAGAGGCTGAAGGCTAATCACGAAGAGCTTAAAAACCTGAACAACGAGATTGAGCCGCACATACCTGACGAGGAGTTCGAGGTCGAGTATAACGCTGTCTTACAATACGAGGACGTTGGTACGCCATTCTCGCTGAGATTCTCAGCAAGAAAGATTGCATGCTAAGGACATCGACCTGAACTCAAGAAATAGTTGCCCAAACAGTCGTAGCACCATCAGACGGAACTGGAGTTAAATTGCCTAAACTGACAATAGATCGAGCTGGAAAGCCTGGAGAAGAGTGATTTTTAGGAGTCCAAAGGACGAGAACATGGAACACTCCCCGTGGCCAGTCAGTCGACGTAATCTCGGCGTGGGAAACCAACGTCATCTGTGCTTCACAGCAACTCGGTACGAGAAAAAAAGGACAACTGCCTATTTTTCTCGTCCAGCCATCACGGATCGGAAGCCTGCACAGCTGACTTGTCACTGACGCAGAAGAAGGAACTGCTTTCCAACGAGAAAAGGTGTTTGCGCGGCACCACCAAAGGACATCGGGCACGAGACTGCAAAACGAGGATTTCCTGCTCCAGATGCCAAGCTCGACACGCTCCAAGCATGTGCGATCCCGATAGGTGTTCGCGAAAGTCAGACTATGCTAACAAGAACTACGAAAAAACTACGACAGTCTGTGCATCACTTGGGAGAAGACCCGTCAAGGAAAACTCTACCACTTCCGTTTTTCTTTAGACTTTCAGAGCATGGGCCATGAATGATGACACCTGCCGCTACATACGAGGCGTTTTCGATGGTGGCAGTCAGAGGACTTTCGTAACTGAAGATCTGTCCAAGCACCTCAAGCTGAAAAGCGTGGGAGCAGCTTGAATAGCCTTCAATACTTTCGCAAATATATCGGACCAAGAGGCTAAGAGGCGTCGCATAGTAGAACTACGTCTGCGAAGCCAGTTTTCCGACGCGGAAATAGTCTTAACTGCAATAGAGATCCCAAGCATCTGCCAAGACATCGCAGAGACTGCAATGAACGTAGCTTTCGTTGTGTCTTTCAAGACGCTGGGAAACGATGTTGCTGATGAGCTCCAACATCCATCTATCATAACTAAGAGTGGCATCAGCCTACTTATCGGGTCCGATCAGATGTGGACAGTGTTGACCGGCGAAGTTTCACGGTGCGAAGGCAACGAATCATTGATCGCACTGAACTCCAAGCTTGGATGGACCTTCCAGGGAAGCACATCGCACTTGGTGTCCCACCCAACTACTTCACAATTGATGGTGTGCGTGCTAAAAGCCCAAGCTACCAATTCCGACGAGATTTTGCGCTCCTTTAGGGAACTTGAAAACATAGGAATTACGGACACGATAAACAAGCCACCTGAAAGGAGCAACACCATGAGGCATTTTGAGCAAACGATTAGCTTTACAAACAGAAGATATGAAGTGACCCTCCCTAGGAAGGATAATTTCGAGCTTGCAAGCAACAGGCAAGTAGCCGTTACTCGACTGGGCAAGCTTGTGAACCGTCTCGACTCCAGAAAAGGACTACTCGAAACGTATGACCGTACCATAAGGGAGTACTTGAGGGCAGGACACGCCGAAGTAGTCAGTGACGTACCTGCAGAGGTGACGAATTATACTACATGCCGCACAAGGAAGTCATGCGTAGAACAAGCACTGACGATGAAAATGAGAGTGGTGTTTGACGCTTCATCACATGCCAAAGGATGCAACTCCCTTAATGACTGCCTTCAAAAGGGTGACAACTTACACCAAGACCTCGTGCAAATTCTGCTGAGCTTCAGAACGCACCCGGTGGCAGTTATCGCGGACATAGAATAGGCATTCCTTCAAATTGCGATTCTGGAGGACAACAGAGACGCTTTCTGCTTTCTCTGGTGTGCAGAAGGAGATTTATCCAAGGGCAAGCTTTAAGAGTGGAGGATGACACGAGTGCCTTTTGGAGCTACATGTAGCCCATTTTTGCTCACAGTTACTATTCTCTACCACGTGAAAAGAGCACCGGCTGTCTTGGCACAAACAGCGCAAATTTTTGCCGAGTCGTTTTACGTGGATGACTTAGTCACTGGTGCCGACACAGAAGAGGAAGCCGCTAAACTATGCCGAGTAGCGCGCACAATAATGAAATCGGCCGGCATGACATTGCGAAAATGCACAAAAAATTCATCAAATTTGATGCGCACGCTCGAAAATCAAGTGAAATCTACTAGTAATGAGATGGTCGTTCTTCACAAAACGTCGGTCAAGGTCCCGGGTTTGGTTTGGAATCCTGCAAAGGATGAATTCAACTTTTCGGTTGAAAATCTACTCCGGTTTTTAACAGCACAGACGGGTACAAAACGATTTGTCTTGCAGTCAGCATCAAGAATATTTGACCCAGTTGGGATTTGTAGGACCATATACTATTGCCGTACGAATAATGTTTCAGAGACTGTGGATACGAGGAATTCGCTGGGATGAAGTACTACCCAATGACCTTCAAAAAGAATGGAATGATAGGGTGTTCCAGCTGCCGCAACTGCAAGACGTCTTCATTCCTCGCTATCTGGGCGGCGGAGCAAGGAAGACCAATGTGCTTCAAGTACATGTTTCTGCGATGCCAGTACAGTGGTATACGGAACAGCGATATACGTCGTATCAAGTCCTGAGGAGCCGATACTGTTGATTGCGAAGTCCCGTGTAGCACCCATTAAGGAGACAACGCTGCCGCGATTGGAGCTGCTGGCTGCCTTAATCAGCTCAAGAATGTTGGCATACATGAAAAGGGCTTAGAGGATTGTTCAAGTTGACTACACGATGTGGACAGACTCCGCCATTGTGTTGTCATGGATAAAAGGTGACGACAAAAAGTGGAAAAAGTTCATAGCCAACAGAGTCAATGAATTTAGGTGCACTACAGATCCATCAAAGCGGAGATACTGTCCTGGAACGGACAACCCGGCTGACCTACTCACACGTGGCACGACGCTTGAAAGACTGCTGTGCAGCTCAACATGGTGGCATGGTCCCCAGTGGCTAACTAAACCGATGTCTGAATGGCCCCTACAGTTCTGTGAACTAGACATAGCGGAAGCCACGCAAGCTGAAGTTACAACAGTCGACGTCGCACTAATGACACGCTTCTCAGTTCCGATAAGTGATATTCAACGGTACAGCAGGCTTTAACAGCTACTCAGAGTCACTGCGTGGATTTTCAGATTTACTGACCGATGCAGAAAAAGCAGTAATCATACAGGACATATTATGGCAACAGAAATCCTGAACGCTGAACAGTATTGTATAGGATAAACATAAAAGCAAGGCTTTCTTGAAGAACTCACCACTTTGACCAACGGCCAACCAGTCGAGTCTACATCTCGAATCGCTGAACTACGTCCTTACATAGACAAAGACGGAAATCTTCGGGTTGGAGGCCGTTTATTTCTCATGCATTCCACACAAGATGTCAAGCACCCAATCATAATGCCGTCAAGCCACCACTTTTCGACACTTTTTGGCAAACAGAGCCCATCTTGGCGTCTCTCATAATCATAGAGTGGTTTTGGGACGTTAAACCCCACATATCAATCAAACAGAGCCCATCTTCAAGTCTTACATGGAGGAGTTAGAGATACACTTACGCAGCTTCGGGAACGCTACTGGATTTGTCGAGCTCGCTCTTTGGTAAAAAGAGTGCTGCATGGCTACAATATATGCAAGCGTTTCAGTGCGGGCCCAGGAACTGCTGAGACTGCTCCGTTAACAAGTCATCGAGTGACATCAACGAACCCGTTCGAAGTTGTAGGAGTCGACTTCGCGGGCCCTCTGTATGCACGCACAGAGAAAGGGGACATGAAGTGCTACGTTGCACTTTTTACGTGCGCCGTATCTTGAGCCGTGCATCTCGAGCTTGTCTCGGAAATGACATCTGAGGCTTTCCTGCTGTGCCTACGACGATTTGCAGCTCAGAGAAGATTACCTATGGTGATCTATTCTGACAATGCACGAAGCTTTCACAAGACATCGGCAGACATAAAGAGGCTAAACCGAGTGTTCTCTGAAGAGGACGTCGCTGGTCACCTCAGCACCAACGGCATTTCGTGGAAGTTTATAGCACCAAATGCTCCTTGGTGGGGTGGATGGTGGGAGCGCCTTGTACGATCAGTGAAGCTTCCGCTGCGAAAAATTATCGGCAAAGCCCGTCTGAACTGTGAAGAAATATTGACAGCGCTGGTAAAGGTCGAAGCAGTCGTAAACTCTAGGCCTCTGACTTTCATCGAGACAGATGCAGGAGAACCTTGCACTTTGACGCCAGCCGAACTTCTCCTTGAACGAAGATTGACTTCCATACCGTATGCGACCGCTTTCGAAGTCAACAGTAATTCCATACGATCAGACGCCATACGCAGACACAACTACAGGAAGCTGCTGGTTGAAAGTTTTTGGAAGCGTTGGCAAAAAAAAGAATACCTGTTGCAATTACGATCTGCACACTTTGCCGACACGAATTCAAATACAGCATAGAAGCAAGGGGACATCGTTCTCGTGCATGCGGACAACACGCCACGCCAGCTATGGAAGCTTGCAAGGGTCACGGAAGCGTACCGCAGTGTCGACGGTCTCATTCGTTCCTGCAAAATCAAGCTGCAAGGCGGTCACCTTGCGATCAGGCCGATACAAAGACTGTACCTACTTGAACTATGTGTTTAACTTTGCGCGGCCGGGAATGTTGATTATTTTCACGTTCCGGGCTGGGACAAGGAAATAAGAAAGAAGAAGAGCGCGAGCGAAAGGAGCGACATGGGGACGCTCAAGTGACAGCAGAGCGCTTCCGAGCGCACTTCAATAAACAAGCATTTTTGCCTTACACATTAAAGACGGAGTTGAGTCTGATCGCAGGGTCTGGAACGCCATCGTCTTAAAAAAGGTACTCACTCACATCGAGGTTTTCTTCGTCGGTAACGTTGGGTAACATGGCATCGAGCGTCGTTGCCGGGCTTCTTCCGTAGACCAATTTGTATGGAGATATCTGCGTCGTCTCCTGCTCCGCCGTGTTGTATGCAAAAGTCACGTACGGAAGAATGGCATCCCACGTCATGTGTTCGACATCGACGTACATTGCCAGCATGTCGGTGATCGTCTTGTTTAGCCGCTCGGTGAGGTCATTGATCTGTGGGTGGTACGCTGTCGTCCGGCGGTTGTTTGTGTGGCCGTATGCCAAGATCGCTTGAGTTAGTTCAGCAGTAAATGCCGTTCCTCTGTCGATGATAAGGACCTCCGGGGCACGTGACGTAGGACAATATTTTCGACGAAGAACTTAGCTACCTCGGATGGACTGCCTTCTGGCAGGGTTTTTGTCTCGGCGTACGGGTGAGGTAGTTGGTAGCTAACCTGATCCAGTTGTTTCCGAAAGCCGACGTTGGGAATGGCCCCAGTAGGTCCATACCAATCTGCTGGAAAGGTCAGCGAGGTGGTTCAATTGGCTGCAGAAGTCCTGCCGGCCTTGTCGGTGGTGTCTTGCGTCGTTGACAGTCCCGGTATGTCCTCACATAACGAGTGACGTCGGTGGTAAGACGTGGCCAATAGTACCTTTCTTGTATCCTCGCGAGCGTGCGAGAAACACCGAGGTGCCCTGCTGTCGGATCGTCGTGCAGGGTCTGCAGGAGTTCTGGTCGCAGAGCTGAAGGCACCACAAGGAGGTACTTGGCTCGAAGCGGTGAAAAGTTTTTCTTTTGAAGAAGACCGTTTCGCAGGAAGAACGACGCAAGCGCGCGCTTGAATACCTTCGGGACTTCGGTGGTACTGCCTTCGAGGTATTCTATTAGAGCCTTAAGTTCCGGGTCAGCCCACTGTCGTTCAGCGAAGTCGTCAGTAGTTATCATTTCCAAGAAGTAGTCGTCATCCGGGTCGTCGGGTGGTGGTTGGTCGACAGGCGCACGAGAGAGACAGTCGTTGTCGCAGTGTTTCTTGCCGGACTTGTAAACGACGGTAATGTCATATTCTTGAAGTCTCAGGCTCCATCGTGCGAGGTGATGTGAAGTGTCCATCAAGGTGGCTAACCAACACAAGGCGTGGTGGTTGCTCACAACTTTGAAGGGCCTGCCGTAGAGATAGGGGCGAAATTTCGACGTAGCCCAGATGATGTCGAGGCACTCCTTTTCCGTTGTGGAATAACTGGCTTCTGCTTTGGATAGCAATCGGCTGGCGTAACTAATAACACTTTCAAGTCCGTCAGCCCTCTGCACAAGAACGGCGCCAAGACCTACCCTGCTTCCGTCAGTGTGTATTTGTGTCTCGGCGAATTCGTCGAAATGAGCAAGTAACAGAGACGTCTGGAGGCGATGTTTAAGCTCCTGGAAAGCGTGTTCCTGTGGCGTTTCCCACTTGAACTCCACGTCGGCCTTGGTAAGGTTAGTGAGTTGATCGACGATGCGGGCGAAGTTTTTCACAAAGCGCCTATAATTGGCGCACAAGACCAGAAATCGGCGCACCGCCTTCTCGTCAGTGGGCGGCGGGAAGTCGGCGATGGCGGCTGTTTTCCGTTGATCGGGACAAACTCCAGAATTGGTAATCACGTGCCCCAGAAACAAGAGCTCCTCGTACGCAAATATGCACTTTTCTCACTTCAGTGTGAGTCCGGACGTCTTGGTGGCTTGAAGTACAATTTCAAGGCGCCGAAGATGCTCGTCGAAGCTCGAATAAAATATGACGACGTCGTCCAAGTACACAAGGCAAGTCTGCCACTTCAATACTGCCAGTACTGTATCCCTAATGCGTTGAAAAGTTGCAGGCACTGAGCAAAGGCCGAAGGGCATCACCTTAAACTCGAAGAGGCCGTCCGGTGTTATAAACGCCGTCTTCTCTCGGTCTCTTTTGTCGACTTCGATTTGCCAAAAGGCAGTTTTGAGGTCTATTGACGAAAAGTACTTGGCATTATGGAGCCGATCAAGTGCGTCGTCTATTCGTGGGAGAGGATACACGTCCTTCCTTGTGATTTTGTTCAGGCGGCGATAATCGACTCAGAAACGTAGGGCCCCATCTTTTTTCTTCACTAACACCACAGGGTACGCCCATGGACTCTTGGACGGCTGGATGTCACCCCGCAGCATTTCATCAACTTGTCTCTTCATGGCCTCACGTTCTCGCGTCGAAACCCTGTACGGACTCTGACTGAATGGTCTGGCATTTTCTTCGGTTATGATGTGATGTTTCGTGCTTGGGGTCTGCCGAATTTTTCATCACGATGAAAAGCAATCAACGTATTGCAGGAGCAGGGCCTTCAGCTGTTCTTGCTTATGGTTCGGAAGTCTGAAATTGACGTCGAAAGCTGTGGGAGGGGCTTGGTTCCTTTTAGCATGTTCCGTAGAATTGGAGAGGGCGAAAGCACTGGTGGCGTCCACAATTTCTTCGATGTATGCGACCGTCGTTTCTTTGTTCACATGTTTGTACTCATTGCTGAAATTCCTGAGCATAACCGTTGCTTTGCCTCCCCGCAGCTCTGCAATTCCTCTTGCGACGCAAATATTTTGGGTGACCAACAGATGATGACTGCCTTAAACGACGCCTTCTAAGGTAGGTGATTTAGGAGCGCCGACTGAAATAATGACGCTGGAGTGAGGCGGAATGGTGACTTGTTCTTCCAGCACATTCAAGGCAGGGTTTCCTGACGGCATGCACGGCGGTAGTGCTTCTTCTGTAGATAACGTTATCGACTTTGTTCTTAGGTTGATGACAGCACCATGGAGGCATAAGAAATCCATGCCAAGGATGACATCTCTCGAGCAACGCTGTAGGACTACGAAGTCTGTAGGATAAATACGGACGTTAATGGTGACTCTCGCTGCACAGATTCCTGCAGGCGTTACGAGATGACCTCCGGCTGTGCGGATTTCAGGGCCTTCCCAAGGTGTCCTAACTTTCTTTACCTTCGCGGCGATCGACCCTTGATGACGGAATAGTCGGCTCGAGTATCTACGAGAGCAGGTCACACAGTGGCCGTCGATAAGAACGTCGATGTCGCTAGTTCACCATCTCCGTATTACAGTTAGGGCTTGGCGTCGGGTCACGGCTGCGTCGGCTTGTTTCGCTGCTTCCATGTTGCGTCATCCAGGCCACCGTCGGTAATTGAGCTTTCGTCGTCAGGGCTTTGCTGGTTGGCGTTGTGTTCAGAAAGCTCCGTCGCGGCGTCATCATCGTCGGAGGATCTTCGGTAGTTCATCGCACAGCAACCGCACATCCAGCGGTTGCTGCCCTTAGTTTCCGGATATTGGCTAGGAGACCGGCCCCGCGTTGGGCCAGAGTACTGCTGGGGGTGCGGTGACATGCGGCGGCTGGGCGACGGCGAACGGGAAGGGCTTCGTGGTGTTCATTGAGTCCCGGTCAGGTAGTCGGCGATGTCACGTGGCCGTTCTCCTGGCTGCGGACGCGGTGCATTGACGGCGAAGCCACGCAGTCCCACCTGTCGGTAGTGGCAACGGCGGTATGTGTGTCCGGCCTCGCTGCAGTGGTAGCAGAGCAGGCGGTTTTCAGGTGCACGCCAAACGTCCGTTTCGCTCGGTGCACTGCGCTGGCCCGCTGGCGAACGGTAGGACGTCGGGGCGGGGGGGGGGGCGGCGGTGGCGTCTGGCGATGGGAATGCGACGGGGTGGCGTTTTGGCGTGGACGGGGTGGCGCACTGCAGTGGCGTAGCTCATAGTTTAAGGCTCAGACAGCCGTGTTTGGGGAATTCGAAGCGATTGCCGAACTTCTCGCACGATGTCGGCGATCGACTCCACTTGAGGCTGCACCGAAGGCAACAGCTTGCGCAGCTCTTCCCGCACGATCGCTCGGATCGTTTCACGGAGGTCTTCAGAGTCAGTGGCTTGAGCAGCAGCGTATTCTGGAGTCAGGCCATGAGTATACTGTCTGGTGCGCATGCACAGGGTTTTCTCGATAGTTGTCGCCTCGGATACATATTCTTGGACGGTGTTCAGTGATTCCTCATTAGTCCCGCGAAGAGCTCCTGTTTGACTCCTCGCATGAGGAAACAAACTTTTTTCTCCTCAGGCATGTCTGGGTCTGCGTGACGGAATAGGCGGGTCATCTCTTCTGTGAAAATGGCAACCTTTTCATTTGGTAGCTGAACCCCGGTCTATAGTAGAGCAGCGGCCCTCTCTTTTCGAGCGACGCTCGCGAACGTTTGCAGGAATGCGGCGCAGAAGACATCCCACGTTCGGAGCGTGGACTCCTGATTCTCCAGCCAGGTCCTTGCGGTGTATTCCAGGTAGAAGTACACACGACAGAGCTTTTCTTTGTTGTCACAGTGGTTGGGGGCGGCCACACGGTCGTATGTTTCTAGCCAGGTTTCCGGGTCTTCCAACGATGACCCATGGAACGTTGGTGGTTCCCTGGGTTGATGAATGACAATGGCGGGCTGGGACGCTGCGGTTGTCATCGTCGCTGCAGTCGAGGTCATTGCCTTGGTCTTCCGCGCCTTGTCTTGTAGAAGCCCGTACTTCGGTGGGAGACCTCTCTGTCGGCAGCTTGTTCGCTGCTCTTGGTTGGCGTCGGTGTCTTCTCCGCGAAGGGGGCTGGGTTCACGGCTTGACGGGGGCGTCCGGTACATAGACGAAGCAGCACCTCCACCAGATGTCACGGAGTCGTGACGGAGGCGAATGGAGCACACTGCGAGTCAAATAATAAATTGTTTATTTGAGCGAGCCTGTGCCCAGTAAACGGAAAGTTCGAATACAGTAGCAGTCTTGGACTGATAGCGGCGAACGGAGCGTCGGCCGTCGGTCAACAACTGACAAGCGGCGAAGTGTGTCGGCATTTATACTCTTGCCATCGAATGTTCTAGCGTTATCGCTGGCTGTGGCGTAGGTTCCAGAACAATCTGTACAGTTCGCAGAGTGGGCGTCATCTTATCGAAATGGATCTACTAAAGTCCGGAAGCTTCTCGAAAACTGCAGGCGCGGTTTGCGCTGAGAATTGTGTAGTGTTTTGGGGCGATAACATAACTTGAGAAAGGGAACGTGGCAATAATAATAATAATAATAATAATAATAATAATAATAATAATAATAATAATAATAATAATAATAATAACTTCTTTATTTTCATCAACGATGAAGGAGGCTGCGGGTAAAAGTTGCTTGAGACACAAGCAACTTGATAGAAGGCCCGCAGTACCCTCTACAATGGAGCAGCGACATGAAACTTGATGACGCAAAAAACAAAAAAAAATCATACATAAACATAATTCATACGGAAACAGTTACCTCAGCATCAGTATTGTTCACTTTTCTAGCCTAAATTGATGAAATGGTCACGAAGTGTTTGTACGAAAGGCAATGTTATTTCAAGTTTTGATTTATGATATGCGTTCAAAAGAGTTTGCAATTTGTAAGATATTTGGTGCACGGAGTAATTTTGTCCATGTAGTCACCCCCTTCCACTGTTCTGCGTGACGAGTGATATATAAATGTGCGTTTTCGCTGGATTAGATAGCTCATGGAAGAACTTCAGGTTTTAATTTATATCGCGTTTTAATGCTAAAATAACTTGTATTTATGAAGGTTAAACACACAAATTATATTTTTTTGAAAAATAAAGGGAAGTGTGCGACTTATATGGCACTATGAAAAATTATCGTAAACAACTTTTTCTGTTATATTTGAAGTCTTGCAAGATTAGTGTGGGTCGTCGTACCCCATGCCAAAAAAACGATAGTATGAGGAAGAAAAAAAGAGAGTGTTGTAGACAACGAGCTTTATTTTATAGGGTAAAATACACCTGCGACGTGCCACCATTCTGACTACTCGAGATAACTTAGCTAAAACTGATTGCCCGTGTAGATGCCAAAGCATATTTTGTGTAAAGGTGGCTTTCAGTATTCTCACATTATTTGCTACTTCTATTTTTTCAAGTGCATAGACAAGGTTGATGTTATTGCAGCTTATCTGCTTAGATTTCGGCCTGAGAGTCACGGCGTTTGTATTTTTTGCAATATTTGGAAAAAGGTTTCCTGCTGACCATTTTTGAAGGGGTTTTACAGAGGCGTTGGCTTTGTTTTCAATGCTACCAAGATGAGGTGAGAAGAAAAATAGGCCTGCGTCGTCAGCGTACATGACGTATTTTGCGTCACCGTATATATTTACTAGGTGATTTGTGTGAGCGAAAAAAAGAAGTGGGCCGAGAATACTGCTTTCAGGAACGCCTTAATGGATCTGTTTCAGATCTGATCGGCAATCTTAGCTTTCTACGGATTGTTAACAATCATCAAGGTAAGACTTCACAAGGATTAGTCTGTGCCCACAAATGCCGTAATTTTCAAGTTTCTAAGTTGAGTCTCATTTCAAAAACGCGTCAGTGGTAGACGTAAAAAGAAAAACAATGAACTTACGGGGTCTACAAGATGTTTTCCTCACAACAGAATAACGGATGTGCAGGAGGCTCTTATGTAATGTTGAACATATCACGGAAATTCCGGAAGTACACACAGTTTATTATCTCAAATTATCTATTGATTATGCCACTCGCTTTCTCAATGATAGGTTATTGACTCGATGTTGACTCTCATTTCATAAATGCGTAAGTTATCTTTGTAAAAAGAAAAAAATAGTGAAACTACGTGGTCTACAAGATGATTTCTCCACAACGGAAAGCCGGATGTGCAGGAGGCTCTTGAGTAAGGTTGAACGCATCATAAAAAGTCCGAAAACACGCAGTTCACTGAACCATATTACCTATTAAATGCGAAGCATTTCTTATCGAACTTTGACTTTGAGCGCGTCCGTCCGTCCGTCCGTCCGTCCATCCATCCATCCATCCATCCATCCATCCATCCATCCATCCATCCATCCATCCATCCATCCATCCATTCATTCATTCATTCATTCATTCATTCATTCATTCATTCATTCATTCATCTGACCTCCTACGACTTTTAGCTTTCCTGGCCGTTTAGATAATGGTATCGTTACCAAACTTGGTATGGCTTAACATGACTGTATGGAGAATATACTTGACTAGTTATGACATGAAAATCATGACATGAATGTCATAAATGTCATGATACACATTTCATGGTTCGGCAGCTCTTGCGGTGGTTTCGCTAACATGGCATTTTGCGAAACTGGTATGGTAAGACATGATTACATGGCAAACACAGGCGACAGACCCTAACATCAACATCATGACGAAGTGTCATGTAACCAAATGACTACATGCAAAGCTCATGATGCGCTCGCGGATGTTTCGCCAGCGTCACATATACCAAATTTGGTATTACTGTACGTGAATGGATGACGAAGGTATGTCACTGATGCAAACATGATAACCATTAGACGCATGTCATGTAACAACCTGACTACATGTCATGCTCTTGATGCGCTGGCCCCTGTTTCGATAGTTTCACTTATACCAAATTTGGTATTATGGCGAATGAATGACGAAGGTATAGTATTTGTGCAAACATTATAAGCATGATGGATGGATGGATGGAAATAACTTTATTGATACGTCCTGTACAGGGTGTAGCCACCTGCCTGGATAATCTTACGTTGGGACCGGAAGGTCAAGCATCCTAGCCCTGTCATGGACATACTGGACAGCCAGGACTTGGGGGATATGGTCGTGAGACTCTGTCATCCCTGTAAACCCTTCCCGGTAAATGCCATGGCCAAGCGACCCACATTCCCAGGGCATATGCTCAAGCGTGCATGCTTCTTTCTTACATGCCTTGCAAACAACATCCATATTTTTTATATCGTACCATTCTTTTACCTGTGCCGGTGAGTAAGAAGACTCGGTCTATAACTGTCTAAGTGTGCCCACTTGTGCTCTGTTTAGTCTACTGTGAGGGGTGAAAACTCTCTGCTTCCCAGGTAGTAATGTTTAGTGATTTCAGCATATGTCATCGTATCACGGTGTGGATTTTCCCAATCGAGCAGAATCAAATCCATGTGTAAAAGCGTCCCGGTTCGTAAGTTCGCGGGCAATGCTGTTGGCCGATTCATTTGTATTCATCGGAATGTTATCGAGTGATCCAAAGTGTGCTGGGAACGAATATATGTAATGTGTATCAATGGCCCGTTTATTATTAATAATTCTAACTGCTTGTGGTGTGATCCTGCCCCTGCCTAAGGCTCTGATGGCTGGCTTTGAGTCACTGTATATCTCGGTGTATCGGTCATCCGTCAGGGCAAACGCGATGGCAACTTGTTCTGCGATTTCCGGTTTGGAAGTGTAAACCGTGGCGCAGTTGGTACACCTGCCCTGGTGATCAACTACTACCGCGGCGAACTTATTTCGGTCTTTATATAAACGCCGAGCAGAGCTACCCGAACTATTCCATCGTCGCAAACTTGCACGCCTATCACTTTTCCATAAACTTTATCACCACGTGTCACTTCACAGCGATTTCTTCGAGCCACCTGCCGTTATTTTTCCTCGCCGCGATCACCCCTACAAAGTTAAACGCTTAAACTGTAAGTCATCTGCTTTTTCCAAGTCATTCATTCCGCGTACCATAATCGATTGGAATAAACTACCATCACACATTTCCTTAGAAAAAAACGCCACTAAATTTCAAGAACTAATTCAAAATACTGATATCATCTAACTTTTGCTTTTTTACTTGTTTTTCCCTCTTTTCTATAACGTGCAGAGCACACGTGTAGTATTCTTACCTTGTTTCAGCTTATTTGAGGTGTGATGAGTGAGTGTATATTTTTTATTCGTTTTTGAGTGTACGTTTTTTTTTTCAAGTGTATTGATTATTTTTTCTTGCATTTTCGTAGGTTGTTCACTGGGTACTCATCTGTATTCTAATGATTTGTTGCCTATTCTTTTCTCTATTTTTTGCTGTCTTTACCAATTACTAGTTATAACATATATCTCAACCTTAGTCTGTATTTAATTTGAATTTTTTTTTTACTTTTTTCTCGTTTTTGACGTTTATTGTTTATTTTGCTCATGTAACCCCCCTATGTAATACCCTCTCACGAGGGCCTTTAGGGGTATTATGAATAAATAAATAAATAAATAAATTATATGAGGCTGAGTCGACAAAGCTAGCCCCCCTGCCTCGTTTATCCAACTTTTTCAATAAGACCTTAGCCTATAGGCTACCCTTCTGGCGAAGTTGACGGTTTGGTGCAAATTTCTTGGCAACGGGGCAACAATTATGCTCTCAGCGAAGTCCCGTGATGGTTGATCAAGAGTCAATCGAGGATCAATCTCCCTGTGCAAGTTGTAGAGAGACTTACTTTTTGTGACCTTTCTTGAGCCTGCGCAATTTCTCTAGTCGTGTTGTGTACCTCTAACTTGAGCAAATTTTGAGTACTGGCGCGAAGCGGGAGTCCCAGTGCACTCTTGATGACTTTTAGTGGCGAAACAAGGAAGTTTATTACAAACTGGTAACAACATTTCAGGTGAGTACAACTGTCTGATGTAATAAAATCGCTTCAGTGGTGTGTACCAACAAGAGAACATAGACAGGATGTAACACACAGCACTTCCAATATTCTCACAGATCACGAATCACTCAAGAAAACAAAGAGAAAAGAAACGCAAAAAAGCAATATACTGGAACAGATTCACATATTACGTGCGACGAGAAGCAATTTTTTCCCCGGGTTAAAACGGCAGTAAAGGAAGTTCAATATTGCCATTCTGAACTTCAAAAAAAACGTGTACGCCACCTTCTGATAAATGCTTCTTCACTCTGAGTTTCAATCTCTTCAGCAAAGTACCAAACCATGATCATTATAATCTTCTATAACGCTGGGTATGCAGCTCGTTGGGGTCGTCGCCTTGCTTCGGCAATACAGCAGCGACGCCACAAGACGAACGTTGTTATTCAAATACGTTCTTCTGCACTGTTGGCTCGAAGGAATTCACACTCCGAATTGACGACGCATGACGTGCCACACGTCTTTGGCCGCTACGCATTCAAAGATCGTGTGGCGGATCGTTTCTCTTTTCCCGCAGTTGCGGCAGTGGTCATTGGGAACGACGCCCCACTTTGACAATCTCTGACGAGTGGGCAATGCGTCCCATCGCCGCAGCCAATTAAATTCTCTAACTATTTCCGGTACGTGGTTGTTCCGCCATTTCTTCTACTTGCTGGGCCTCCATCTCTGTTTTTCTTCGTCAGTAATCGAGCGACTGATTGACATTTCGCCAATGCGTGCGGGTGCGAGCTTTGCAAAGTATTCTTCGGTAGCGTCGCCATCAACCGAACGCTTGAGGCCCTCTGCTGCCTTATAAAAGGCATGTAGGTGTTCTGATTGAGGTCCACGGTACCTTTCCGACGTGAATGCGGCTACGAGAGTTCCGGTCCAATAAAGCAATAAGCTACGGCCAGAATAGTCATTGTCTTGAAACAATTTGTGAACTGTTTTAGCTGCAAGTGCCTTTGTGAACGTCGCAATGTCTGGCAGACTGAGTCCTCCACAACTTTTTGGGAGCTTCAGGAACGTTTGTTGAACTTTTGGGGTCTTTCCGCCCCATAGAAAGGCTCCAACCAATGACGTAAGACGACTCGCAAAAAGTTTGGGTATGAGTGCTATGCGCCCGATATAGAAAGCATATGTGTATGCTTTGATTTTCACCACCGTCACTTTGGCGTCAAGTGACAAATTGAAGTCAGTGGCATACGCGAAGACCTGCGTGGCTCGATGTACGGCGTCCTCCCAATTTCTTTTGGTCACCTCCCCGTCTAGAAAGTATAGCCTGAGGACTTTTACGGCATCCACGTATTGAATACCACCCGGCAAAGAGCATGGCAGCTACCAAAACGAAGGGCTTTGCTTTTCTCCGCATTCAGGAAAGCACCCGATAAACTGTTATACTCTTCAAACAGCTCCAAGAAAGCGCGGTAACTGGCTTGGTTTTGCATGAACACAGAGATGTCATCCGCATAAGCGGTGATGCTAACTGACCCCAGACCTGTCATTGGAAAACCCCGATTGTTAAGGCACTTTGCCATTTTCCTAAGGAGAGGATCTATGGAAAGAACAAAGAGCACCGGTGCGATTGGTCATCGCTGGCGAACACCTCTTGTTACTGAAAAGCTTGCTGTCTCCATGCCTTTGATGAGAAGTCGGCTGGTCATGTTGGTGTATAGAAGCTTTATGCAGCGAACATACTGCTCAGGCAAACCAAACATTCTAAGTACGCAGTATAGGTAGTCAAGTGCGACCCTGTCAAAGGCCTTAGCTTGATCCAATGACACTACAGCACCGGTAACGTTTTTGGCGTTGGCATAGTAGAACAAATTTCTTATCAGAATAAGTGTTTGAAAAATTGACTTACCCGGCACTGTACACGTTTGCGTGGGTGACACTATATTGGGCAGAAAAAGTTTTAGCCTCAAGCCAATGATCTTAGCTACAAGTTTTTAGTCCGTGTTAAGGAGGGTAATCGGCCTTTATGACCGTGGATCGTCAGGATCCATGCCCTCCTTTGGCAGCGATACTCTACGGCCCTCACTTAAAGACCTCGGTTTTTGCCCATCAACAATAAACCCGTTAACCATGTCAGTAAGTGCGTCGCCTAGGACGTCGAAAAAAGTTATATAAAACCCCGTCAGTATTCCGTCTCGACCTGGAGCCTTGGTAGTGTTCATTTTCTTCAAGGCTTGCCATACTTCATCTTTCGTCGCCTCAGCACAGAGCATATCAGACGCCTCAGGACACAGCGTGGCCAAGCCTTCGCAAAAGTCTGCGATTCTTTGATGCTAGTTGCTATCTTTGGAGCAACGATCTGCAGAGCAGAGCCTTTCAAAACGCGCCCTAAAGACCTCCTCGATTGATTTGATATCTGTGACATTGCTCCCACACTCTGTACGTGCTGCACCGATAATGCTGGGCTGGTGTTTCCTTACCCATACTCGCTGTGCGTATGCAAGTTACCTAGTTCATCCGTAGGCAGGTGCAGTTCATCTGCGCGCTTAAAAGCCCCGGACCTTGACCTCAACAAGAGGTCGTATTTAGCCTTTTTGGCCCCAATGTACTCTTGAATTGCGCCGGTAGAATTACCTGCGCGCTCAACGATTTGAATACGCCTCAATGTTTCATTCATTTGTGATGTTAGGGTGCATGGCGCATTTTCCCGGCCTCCAGCGCAATCACACGCCATCTGGCCTTCAAGAGATCCTATGCTGTCGGCGCAATTTGCGGCGTGTCTTCCAAAGACGCACAGATATTCATGCGCATTTCAGATACCGCAACTTCATCATTTAAAAGTGATGAATCCATTCACCACAACTTGGAGCACTGCCTTCCCAGCTGGGCCTTCAAGGTGAACAGCACTGGCATGTGGTCGCTGACCTTGCGTTGCCCAGGCGCTAAAGGAATGACATCGCATGTCTGTAAACTTGCAACGAGCTCGTTAGGGATATAGACTCTGTCACACCTGCTCTGAGACGTCCTCTGAACGAACGTGGCTCCAAAGGTGTTGCCGTGAAGCGTTGTCCATGCATCGACTAGCTTCAACTCTCTACATATCTTCTGCAACTCTTTCGAATGGTATGTGCTTTGTCCTTGACTAGGGCCTCACACATCTCAAGTTGAATCAAAAACACAGTTGAAATCACCTAACAACACGCACGGTGCTGAATTTAGCAGGAATGACCTGGCACCTCTAAAAAAGTCATTGGCAAGACACCTATCCACGGGCGCGTAAAAGTTGGTGAATCGGATTTTCTGGTCGTTTATCCGCATGTCCACCGCAATAACACGGCCTTTTGCATCGAAGAGGCAATGCGCACGCCGCTTGAACCTCGGATTGAGAAACACGACACTGGTGCCACGTGACTGCGTCTGCGTTAAGGAGAAGAAGGCTTCAATCGAAAATCTAGTACGGAAGGTCATGAGGCCGTGCCATGTTCGAAAGTTGGTTCTCTTGCAGAAAAAGCACGTCGACCCCGAGCGAGCGCACAAGGTTCATTATCTCCTGTTGTTTTACAAGATCTTTGAAACCACGAACATTGAAAGTCATGAAAGATAGCCTATCTATTTAAAATAAATTTAGGGGGAAACGAAACAATCGTTTTTTTGGTTTTTTTTAACAGCGATGCGCAAGGCGGCGGCAGGGCCTCTCTTGTGTCAGGTGGCAGTGGATGAAGTCAACGTGATGATACTCGAAGGACTGGCGCTGAGATTTACTCACGCGCACAGATAGAACGGGCCCATTAAGCAACACCAATAATAACAGAAATAGTACACGCAGCATGCAACGTAACTCACATGGTGCAATTACTATAACAGGGCGTAGCCACCACAGCATAGAGCTCACAAATTTGCACATGAAGGTTTCATTGTGAATGACAATAACATATGGAATACTAAACAGTTTGCATGCATCAGAGACGACAAATGCTTAGTGGCTGTACGGCTGGGCAGCAAGCATTGCAATGAAACAGACAACAGAAAGCGGAAAGAAGGGATGTGGGCAGCACAAATTATAAAAACATTGAGTCCTCACCCGCATCAGGTTATTGATCTCGGTTTGGCGAATGCACTCGGGGCTTTTTGGATGTTCCGGAGGTGGTGACATCGCTGCCACTGCTTGAGCTACCAGGCTTGGTGCGGCGCTGAGAGTTTGTGGCTCTAGACAACTTGTCGGGAGAACACGTATTTTCAGGAGACAAAGATACCGATCCTGAGGCTTGCGAAAATCTGTCACTCCTTAATTTTCGTGATGGTGACCGGCTCCTACGACGTCTGGATGTCTTATCAGACGCTTCTTCTTGGGCCTGCACAGCGTGTGTGCGAGGCGTGTTAGGTTTCCTTGAAGACGTGGTCTTTACTTCTTTCGTGGGCGTCGTCTTCATGCTACCTTCCAGGCCCACAGGTGGCCGTTAATGGAGCTCGTCACTTGCACTTGTTGCCTCGAAAGGTCGGAGCGGTTTTCTCGGTTGGCCAGCGCTCCGAGATAATTGGGACGCTTCCTCCAGCAGGGATGCGTTCGAAGATTGTTCATTTTCTGTGGCCTTGAGTTCCTCTGATGAAGACGTAGCTAGCAGACGCACTCGGCGTCTTCACAGGGTTCCTGGGCTCCTCTGACGATGTTTTGGAAGATGACAACGCTGCGGCGTCCCCAGTCCGCGCGGAAACGTCGTTGTCACTTGTGCATGGCGACGCGGCATCAACGCCGCTGGCGTCTTCTGTCTTGGCGTCATAAAATTTTTTGTTGGTTGCGCTGTCTTCATCCCAATAATCTGGAATTTTCTGTGTCCGTGGCTTGGTTTTGCGTTGCAAAACTTCCATGTGCCTGGTGGTTCCAATTTGGGTTGTTGTCTTCGAAGCACTCCCTCCAAGTTCTGGGAATTCTTTCATTGACTGTGAGGTGCTCTGCGCTGCGTCTGCGTATGACTTGGGACAGAATCAATGCTTCGTCGCGTGGTCCCCATTACAGCGCTTACACTTGGACACACAATCCGCAGTTTTATTGCCCAAGGAGCCACATCGTTGACAGAAGGGCGTTGTGCGAGTAGCCGCAACATGACCTTCTCTGCTGCAGCGTGCGCATACTCTGCGCATACCACGATACTCGAGCATCACGCGGTGACCTTGAATGTATAGGAAGTTATTGGCGGGCTTGGCCATCTCGATGAGGACGATGCGGGTACCAGTGTACGTTGACTGATGCCTTTGCAAAGAAACAAACGTGATACCCTTCACTTTTCCGTAGGGTCGAAGAGCTGAAATAACTGCGTCATCTGACACGTACGGTGGGAGGTCGAACACACTGACTTGTACGCTTGGCGCCCCGACTGCTTCTGCTTGTACCTTGTGACCTTGTAACTTGAATTCTTGGTTTACCATCAACTTGGTTGCTTATGCAGCCGACCGTGCCACAACTAGGAACTTCGAAGCTCCGAGGTGTTTTAGGAACAGCACCCCTTCACTCCCCATGATGTCTTCGAGGCCATCGATGATCTCGTCGACGGACGCCATCCCCTTCAGGACTGGTGAAGTTCAAGCAGTGCTCCTTGAGCGGGAGCGCCGCAGGCCTTGATGCCATTCTCGTTGGTCCCGGCAGGGGCCGACGACGATGGGATCAGGCCTCAAAAAAAACTGGCTGAAAAAGTCGCGAGTGGACACCTGGCAGCAACACCGCCGGAATGCTGACCACATTGAAGACTGGAACGCCGGACCTCCTTATAGTGGCACCCGTTCGTTTGTCGTAGTCGTAGTAGTAGTCGTAGTGTGTAACCGGTCTTACATTTTGACCTCCAAGGTGGTGCCGGTGAGAGATTTCTTCTGTGCGTTGTTGAACAATAAAAAATTCGCAGCAGTGTGCATTACCTAAAAGCCGAATTATCATGTCTCTCATTCCCCCTTAGCAGCCATTGGCATGTACATTGAGCACTATCTGACAAGAATTGATTGACTGATATGTGGGGATTTAACGTCCCAAAACCACCATATGATTATGAGAGACGCCGTAGTGGAGGGCTCCGGAAATTTTGACCACTTGGAGGTTCTTTAAACCTGCACCCAATCTGACAAGAAAGGGTTGCTACGTTATGCTCGCTGGGCATAACCTCCTTGGTTTTAGAGAGGTTTATCGAGCGTCGGGCCGCAGTTTCATGATTACAGTGTAGTATATACCCATGAACTTGAGGTGGTTAAAGTTGGGAAGTAGACACGAAGGGCAAGCCGTAAAAAAGTGCGCGTGTGCCACCTCTCGTTTAGTACTTGGAATGTCCGCTAGATGGCGGTGCATATGCGGAATATATGATGAAAAGATGCGAGATGGTGGTACTTGAAGTGTTGAATAGATGGACGAACGAACACACAGACAGATGCATGGACGGACTCACGGATGGCTTGCACCGACGTATTGACGCAAAGACGGACTCAGGAGGCGGATGCATGGACAAAAGCAGGGACGGGACGCACAGATGAACGTGCGGACACACGAACAGACGCACGCACGGAAGGGCGAATGGACGCACAGACGGTCACACAGACGGACTGATGGACGGACGGAAACAAGAACGCTGGCGTCTTCTGTCTTGGCGTCATAAAATTTTTGTTGGTTGCGCTGTCTTCATCCCAATAATCTGGAATTTTCTGTGTCCGTGGCTTGGTTTTGCGTTGCAAAACTTCCATGTGCCTGGTGGTTCCAATTTGGGTTGTTGTCTTCGAAGCACTCCCTCCAAGTTCTGGGAATTCTTTCATTGACTGTGAGGTGCTCTGCGCTGCGTCTGCGTATGACTTGGGACAGAATCAATGCTTCGTCGCGTGGTCCCCATTACAGCGCTTACACTTGGACACACAATCCGCAGTTTTATTGCCCAAGGAGCCACATCGTTGACAGAAGGGCGTTGTGCGAGTAGCCGCAACATGACCTTCTCTGCTGCAGCGTGCGCATACTCTGCGCATACCACGATACTCGAGCATCACGCGGTGACCTTGAATGTATATGATGTTATTGTGCTGGGGCTTGGCTCATCTCGAATGAGGCGACGTGCGGGTACCAGTGTTACGTATTTGACTGGAGGTGGTGCCTTTGCAAAGAAGAACAAACGGATACCCTTCACTTTTCCGTAGGGTCGGACGAAGAGTGGCGAAATAACTGCGTTCATCTGACACGTAGCGGTGGGAGGTCGAACCACTGACTGTACGCTTGGCGCCCCGACTGCTTCTGCTTGTACTTGTGACCTTGTAACTTGAATTCTTGGTTTTACCATCAACTCTGGTTTGCTTATGCAGCCGGACCGTGCCACAACTAGGAACTTCGTGCAAGCTCCGATGTGTTTTAGGAACAGCACCCCTTCACTCCCCATGATGTCTTCGAGGCCATCGATGATCTCGTCGACGGACGCCAATCCCCTTCAGGACGGTGAAGTTCAAGCAGTGCTCACTTGAGCGGGAGCGCCGCAGGCCTGATGCCATTCTCGTTGGTCCCGGCAGGGGCCGACGACGATGGGATCAGGCCTCAAAAAAACTGGCTGAAAAAGTCGCGAGTGGACACCTGGCAGCAACACCGCCGGAATGCTGACCACATTGAAGACTGGAACGCCGGACCTCCTTATAGTGGCACCCGTTCGTTTGTCGTAGTCGTAGTAGTAGTCGTAGTGTGTAACCGGTCTTACATTTTGACCTCCAAGGTGGTGCCGGTGAGAGATTTCTTCTGTGCGTTGTTGAACAATAAAAAATTCGCAGCGTGTGCATTACCTAAAAGCCGAATTATCATGTCTCTCATTCCCTCTTAGCAGCAATTGGCATGTACATTGAGCACTATCTGACAAGAATTGATTGACTGATATGTGGGGTTTAACGTCCCAAAACCACCATATGATTATGAGAGACGCCGTAGTGGAGGGCTCCGGAAATTTTGACCACTTGGAGTTCTTTAACGTGCACCCAATCTGACAAGAAAGGGTTGCTACGTTATGCTCGCTGGGCATAACCTCCTTGGTTTTAGAAAGGTTTATCGAGCGTCGGGCCGCAGTTTCATGATTACAGTGTAGTATATACCATGAACTTGAGGTGGTTAAAGTTGGGAAGTAGACACGAAGGGCAAGCCGTAAAAAAGTGCGCGTGTGCCACCTCTCGTTTAGTACTTGGAATGTCCGCTAGATGGCGGTGCATATGCGGAATATATGATGAAAAGATGCGAGATGGTGGTACTTGAAGTGTTGAATAGATGGACGAACGAACACACAGACAGATGCATGGACGGACTCACGGATGGCTGCACCGACGTATTGACGCAAAGACGGACTCAGGAGCGGATGCATGGACAAAAGCAGGGACGGACGCACAGATGAACGTGCGGACACACGAACAGACGCACGCACGGAAGGGCGAATGGACGCACAGACGGTCACACAGACGGACTGATGGACGGACGGAAACAAGAACGAATGGACGGACGGATGCTTCGCCCCACTTTCCATGATTCACTACGTGGATATGCTGCCATTTTTAATAAACATGACATGCGTGTCATGTAACGACACGACTACATGCTACGCTCATGATGCGCTCGCGGCCTTTTGCTAGCTTCGCAAGTACCAAACTTGGTATCACGCAATGTGAACGAACGATATAGGTAAATGACACATCCAAACATGATAATCATGTCATGCGTGTCTTGTAACAACATGACTACGGGCCACACTGATTATACGCTTGCGGCCGGTTCACTAGCTTCACATATGCCAATTCGGTATTACGTCACGCAAATAGATGGCAAAGGTATGTGAGTGGTGCAAACATGCTAATCATGAGATGCATGTCATGTGAGCACATGACTACAAGCCACAGCCAAGGCGCCAATAAATTTGACGTAACGCGGAGCACGTGCTCACCGTCGTTCATTTTGTCGCTTCACGCAGGTGTTGCCACGCCAGGCGCCGGTCCTGCCATATACTCGCGGGCGCGCGTCGCGCTGCTTTGCCTTGACGCATGCGCGTTTCAGCGCGTCCAGCGTTCCTCCGTCACGTAAAAAGGGAGACGCTGTGTTGTCTGGGCAACGCATCATCATCATCATCATCAGCCTGACTACGCCCACTGCAGGACAAAGGCCTCTCCCATGTTCCGCCAGTTAACCCGGTCCTGTGCTTGCTGCTGCCAATTTATACCCGCAAACTTCTTAATCTCATCTACCCACCTAACCTTCTGTCTCCCCCTAACCCGCTTGCCTTCTCTGGGAATCCAGTCATTTATTCTCAATGACCAGCGGTTATCCTGTCTACGCGCTACATACCCGGCCGATGTCCATTTCTTTTTCTTGATTTCAGCTATGATATCCCTAACCCCCGTTTGTTCCCTAATCAACTCTGCTCTCTTCTTGTCTCTTAAGGTTACACCTGTCATTTTCCTTTCCATCGCTCGCTGCGTCGTCCTCAACTTAAGATGAACCCTCTTTGTAAGTCTCCAGGTTTCTGCTCCGTAGCTAAGTACCGGCAAGATACAGCTGTTATATACCTTCCTCTTAAGGGATAGTGGACATCTACCTGTCATAATTTGAGAGTGCTTGCGTAATGTGCTCCACCTGATTTTTTATTCTTCTAGTTACTTCAATCTCGTGGTTTGGCTCCGCGGTCATTACCTGCCCTAAGTAGACATAGTCTTTTACAACTTGAAGTGCACTATTACCTATCTCGAAGCGCTTCTCTTTTCCGAGGTTGTTGTACATTACTTTCGTTTTCTGCAGATTAATTTTAAGACCCACCTTTCTGCTCTCCTTGTCTAACTCCGAAATCATGAGTTGCAATTCGTCTTCTGAGTTACTCAGCAATGCAATGTCATCGGCAAAGCACAGGTTTCTAAGGTACTTTCCATCAACTCTTATTCCTAAGTGTTCCCATTCTAGGCTTCTGAAAACCTTCTGTAAGCACGCGGTAAATAGTATTGGGGAGATTGTGTCCCCCTACCTCACACCATTCTTGATTGGTATTCTGTTGCTTCCTTTATGAAGCACTACGGTAGCAGTTGTTCCCCTGTAGATTTCTTCCAGGATGTTTATATATACTTCATCGACGCCCTGATTCCGCAGTGTCTGCATGACGGCTGATATTTCTACTGAATCAAACGCCTTCTCGTAATCTATGAAGGCTATGTATAGTGGTTGGTTATATTCATAGCATTTCTCTGTTACCTGATTGATAGTATGAATGTGGTCGAATGTTGAGTAGCCTGTTCGAAATCCTGCTTGTTCTTTTGGTTGATTGAATTGTAATGTTTTCTTTACTCTGTTAGCAATTACCTTTGTAAAGAGTTTGTTTACTACAGAGAACAAGCTGGTCGGCCTGTAATTCTTCAAGTCCTTGTCATCTCCTTTTTTGTGTATTAAGATATAGCATTCTTCCAAGACTCCTGGTAATTTTCGTCTCATGAGACATCTCATAAACATTGATTGATTTGTGGGGTTTAACGTCCCAAAACCACCATTTGATTATGAGAGACGCCGTAGTGGCGGGCTCCGCAAACATCTCATAAACAGGGTGGCTAGTTTTTCTAACACAATCTGTCCTCCATCTTTCAGCATATCTGATGTTACCTTATCCTCACCAGCAGCTTTGCCTCTTTGCATGCTCTCCAAAGCTTTTCTGACTTCTTCTATCATTACTGGGGGGGGGGGGGTCATCTGGGTTACTGCTAGTTCCTAAAGTATTAAAGTCGTGGTTATCCCGGCTACTGTACAGATCTCTGTAAAATTCCTCCGCTATTTTAACTGTCATATCCATATTGGTAGTTATATTGCCTTCTTTGTCCCTTAGTGTATACATCCGATTTTTGCCTATTCCAAGTTTCCTCTTCACTGCTTTGACGCTTCCTCCGTTTTTCAGAGCGTGCTCAATTTCTCCATGCTATACCTTCTCACATCGCATACCTTACGCCTATTAATCAACTTTGAAAGCTCTGCCTGTTCTATTTTGTCTGCTGTACTTGAGACTTTCATTATTTGATGCTTCCTAATGAGATTCTTCGTTTCTTGGGAAAGCTTGCCAGTGTCTTGTCTAACTACCCTGCCTCGAACTTCCACTGCACACTCCGTAACGATACTCGTCAGATTATCATTCATTGTATCTACGCTGAGGTTGGTTTCCTCACTAAGAGCCGAGTACCTGTTATGAAGCGAGACTCTGAATTCCTGTACTTTCCCTCTCAGAGCTATCTCATTGATTGGCTTCTTGCTTATTAGTTTCTGTCGTTCCTTCTTCAAGTCTAGGCGAATTCGATGGTAAATTTTGCGGTACAGCGCCGAGTTGTCCAGCTTAAATTGCGATAGTTGGCGACGGAGCGTCGCATTACGTGGACGGGAACTGCCAGTGAGGTAGCCTATATTACGCCTACAGTATCGGCCAGCCAGCTGTCGAGAAGGAAAATCGTGGGGGTCGTCCGAAGGCAGCTGGTCCATAGAGATGAGCGAGAGAACCGCCGTAGACGTGAGCTCCGGGCATGTGTTGTGCAAAGTGATTGCGGAAACGCCGAGTTGAGCCGCTGGTAGTGGGCAGCGAGGAAAAGCGTCGGCATCACTATGCTTGCTGCCACACTTGTATACGATGTCAAACTTATACTATTATAGGCGTAGAATCCAGCGGCCGAGGCGTCCCGACAAGTTCTTGAATGTCGAAAGCCAACATAAAGCGTGGTGGTCGGTCACAATGATGAAATGGCGACCGTGCAGATAGAAACAAAATTTCTGCACTGATCAAACAATGGCGTGGCACTCCTGCTCGGGGATCATGTAGTTCCTCTCGGCTGTGGAGAGGACGCGGCTGGCGTATGCAACAACTCGCTCTCACCAAGAGTTGTCGCATGTCAGGAGCACGGCTCCGAAACCACGGCCGCTAGCGTCTGTGTGCAGGAAGGTCGGTGCGTCGTCGTGAAAATGAGAAAGTACAGGGTCGGTCATGAGGGCACTTTAGAACGGGTCGAAAGCCGATTCACATTCCTAAGACCACTTAAAGTGCATACCGGAAGCAAGTAGCTCATAGAGTGGTGTGGCTGTGGAGGCAAAGCTTTGTATGAATCGCCGAAAGTATGAGGCGAGACCAAGGAAACTTCGCAAGTCTTTCGGTTTTTCAGGGCGAGGGAAGCGAAGCACCACAGCAGTTTTATCAGGCTCTGGACCAATTCCGTCCTTGCTCAAGACATGACCGAGAACCTTGATACGTCTGCTGGCGAAGTAACACTTCTTGTTTTTAATTTGAAGAACAGTGCCCGCAAGGGAAGTCAGGACCTCGTCCAAGCATTGCAGATGTTGAAGAAACGTCGATGAAAAGACAACAATGTTATCGAGGTAACATGGGCAAGTCTTCGATTTCAGACCAGGCAGCATGGTGCCAATCATGCGCTCAAAAGTTGCGGGCGCGTCGCCTAGACATAACGGCATAACATTGAATTCCTATAGTCCGTCCGGGGTTGCAAAGCCGTTTTTTCTTTATCACCTTCATGCATGGAGATTCGCCAGTAGCCGAAACGCAAGTCGAGGCTCGAAAATAATTCAGCACCTTGTAAGGAATCGAGAGCGTCGTCGATGCGTGGCACGGAGTGTGCGTCCTTCCTACTGATCTTATTGAGTGCTCGGTAATCGACGCGAAATCGTACTGAACCGTCTTTTTTACGCACCACAACAATGAGAGACGACCAAGGACTTGTTGAGGGTCGGATTATCACCCGTTGCAGCATATTTTGAACTTTTTCCTCAATGATCTTTTGTTCGGATAGAGAGACGTGGTACGGACGGCGGTGCACAATGAATGTTCTCTCGGTCTGAATACGATGTGCTGTAGCGGTTGTCTGGCCCAGGGTGGATGAATAAACGTCAAAAAAGTTTGCATGCTCTTCAAACAAATTAAGCAGCTGCTGCTTCTGTGAGTCTTTCAAGTCTATCTTGATGGCTTCTGTAAAAGACGAGGAAGCAGCATGATCAGCAGGATGACCTTTAGAGGAGACCGGGGTAAGAGGCAC
The DNA here is from genome assembly GCF_013339725.1 of Rhipicephalus microplus. Taxonomy (NCBI): domain Eukaryota; kingdom Metazoa; phylum Arthropoda; class Arachnida; order Ixodida; family Ixodidae; genus Rhipicephalus; species Rhipicephalus microplus. The sequence continues at coordinate 120,822,198 of NC_051174.1, read as the reverse complement.
GACGCACACAGGCTCCGGATCGGCAACACAAGCGACAGTGGTGCCCCGCGGCAGTAAATTTTATCTGGTGTGGTGTTCGTAGCAGCGAGGACAGCTGATCCATTGTTGAAGCGAGCCACACCAGATGCGAGAGCTATGCCTTTGTGAGGGAAACGGGGCGACGGAGTGACCAAAATGTCACCAGAGTCGACGTCGTTGGACAAAACAAAGACTAATTTCTTTTCGTGTGGTGGTATCTCGATGTCTACAGCAGCGATGAGTCAATGTGACCTGTAGGTTTCATCGCTGAGCAAGTGGTTTGTGTCAGTGAGATAGACGACACGTTTGCACAACAAATAGCCACGGAAGCACAGGAAATAAAGTCGCACCCTAAGATGAGTTGGTGGGAGCACGGGGATAGAGCGGCAAATTCTATAATGAAGAATGTGGTCGATTAGCACACGGGCAGTACGGAGAGCGGAAGGGTGAATCGTTGTTTCCTGGGCTGTAACGAGTGTTGGTTTATCATAAGGCGTGGTGACTCTCCGAAGACGCGCACACAAATCAGCCCGAATAATAGAAAACACAGCCCCAGTGTCCACCGAAGCATCAACGTCCACTCCCTCAACTGTGACTGAAATCATATTGTAAGGGCGCGCTGGAAGAATTAGAGTCCTGTGATGAAATGCAGTTTGTCCTCCAAAAACTGCATCGTTTAGTTTTCCGGACGACGTTCAGAAGTGAGGGAAGCAGGCTGAAGCGGAGAAGAGGAGCGACGGTAGGGCGATGGTGAACGGCATCGTGTTGATAGGTGACTACTGCGAAGTTCACCCGAGGCTGGTAGAGATGGAGACTGACGCGGCGGTGACCAATAACAACGGCCCTAGTACAAGGCTCCTCCGGTATAGTCTTTTTCGCGTATGTCATACCCTCGACGCACGTCTTGCTGGCGCTTGCGGAAAAAGCGTGAAATGTGAACACGTTAGCCGCAATATTAGCACATAGGGTGAGTCGATCGATAAGGAATGTAGTAGCTTACGTTAACTGCACCAGGAGAGAGAGCAGTGAGAGAGACATATGACGGTTTGAGGCGGTGGTGATGGAAAGCTCGTGGGAAAGCTAGTGACGTAAGAAGGCGCCACACGCCGTGACGGAGTGTGAACGGTTGCAGCACCGACCTCATCTTGGTGCGACATATTTCGGGCACCTGGCCAAAGCAGCGACCTGAACGTAGCTTCAGGGGGTAGAGAGCCCGAGAGGATGACGGGGAATCTAACAGTACTCTCCACCACGTATGAAGTCTTGGTCTGGAAGACCTTTATTAGGCCGGAGGAACCAGCAGCCAACAGCTACGATGAACGAACCAAGATGATGATGCTACGCGACAACGAACAGGGTGCATGAGCAACACACGATAATGATGATAGTGTACAGATGAAGAAAATGGGTATACTGAATGCCCAGAGTACTCGTAATTTTTCATATCAAATTAACTATTGAGTAATCCACTCGTTTTCCTAATGATAGGTTATTGACTAGATGTCTAGTCTCTTTTCAAAAAAACTGGTTAGCGATGACCGTCAAAACAAAAAGGGTAAAGCTACAGGGTCTACAAGAAGCCTTCTACACGAACATCAAAACTTAACAAATTGCAGCAGTTATACGCTTATTAGAGAATTTATCAATTCGTTTTTTAAAACATAAATGCGAATTAGGTCTTTTACATTATGTAATTAAAATTTTCATAATGAAATCGGTAAAGAACAATGCTCATTTTTCTCCAAGTAGTGCGAACTTTAGGTAATAGCAGGTTATTGGCGACCGCGAATCTAGTTTTATTGGAATTATTCAACAAGCCAACAGGAAATATGTCGATAGTGAGGGTGCGGTGGAAAATTTTGAAAAAACAAAACACATACTATAAACGTACACTTTGGAGATGGGCATTACGTCAAGCTGGCGAAAAAATCGCATGTGACGGCGTTCGACGTGAAGCGAAAGTTATGAGTCGCATTGCTTGTTTTTGCAATACCTTTAACGGCCAAATATGCACTGAATATGAATTACCCCATGATGTAATGCAATAGCTGAGATGACTATACATGAATGCACAATACAATGCCTTCAGAGTTTGGATGTTAAATCACATTCGTGAATTGATGAAGGCCCTGATACCGTATGAAATGTTTTTACAAACAGAATTGATATGTTGAGAATTTTCAGATGTGTGTCTATTATAACTCCGGAAAGTGACGCATGATCACTTAAAGGAATAATTTCTGAGTTAAAAAAAATGTGAGGAATGATTGTTAGTTTTTTGTTTGGTGAATGAAAAATCATAAAACAGTTTTCGGAAGGATTATTCAATAATCTAATATACAAAACATACAATACAATACAATATACAATACAATATATACATTATGAGGCCCGTGTGCTCAGATTTGGGTGCACGTTAAAGAACCCCAGGTGGTCGAAATTTCCGGAACCCTCCACTACGGCGTCTCTCATAATCAAATGGTGGTTTCTGGACGTTAAACCCCACATATCAATCAATCAGTCAATATATACAATATAGTGATTTCTTCTAAATGAATATTAATGTCTTCGCCTATCCTTCACAGTGGGTGTGAACCATACCTTTAGGCCATTATCTTCATCATCACCATCATTGTGACACCAGTTGTGTTGGTTCTTCTCAGAACACCCTCTGTTCCTTCGATAGTTAATCTGCAATTTGAACAGGTGAGTGCGTTTTCTGCGTTGAATTTCAACACTGATTGATGCATACGCTTGGAAAGACGTGCAAATGTGTCATAAAAAACTGCGATATTTTATGCTCTTTAGGCAATAAGACAGTCCGCCAATGTTCTTCCCGGAACAGTGCGAGGCGATAAGGTATAGCCAGAGTCAGTAATTGGCAGAAATAGTTAAACGAACCACGTTGTTCGTGGAGAACTACGGACAAATACAGACTGCCTTCCTGGCATGCCATGTTTAGTCACCTCCTACTGGTAACCCGGAGGCCTCGATTTCCGAGACCATCCAACAGTGGGTCGGCCATTGGGGTGCTGCTGCCCCGCTTTGGCGTGGTATTTGTATGCAAATGTCGCCAGACTCAAGGGTTGATTTAAATCTTGAAAGCATAAATGGTGGTCTACAAACGCTCACTTTGAGGCGCTTGACGCAAACCTACGCGCAGACTACGTCACACTACGTCTGCGCCTTCAGTAGTCTCAACATCAGAATTTTTTTTCACTATGTCCCGAAAACATTTTAGGTTACCCCAAACTTTGGTTCAGGCAGTGAGCAACACTTCAAAAAAAAAAAACAGTTGAAGAGACCTAAGCTCTGATTTCACGAGCACATAGAAACAACACCAAGTCTGCCAAGCAGGGTGATCAAGTACCTGTCCTGTTTCCTGGCATTGGAGCAGTTTTATACATGAAACTCCGGACAGACGGGTGCCTATCGTGCCAGGCTCTGGTTCCTAGATACACCTACGGAAATTGTAACTGTTTCACTCGCGGACAAAGTGGTATTTCTAAGTGGTGTTAGCCGCAGAGGCAATGACCACTACGAGTTCATGCTATAGGTCCGAAAAAAAAAAGAAGCACGTTGGTGACGGAACGACAAGCTTTGGGTGTGAGAGCGGGGCTTGACGCACACTTTTCCAAGACAGGCAAAGCTCGTACGCCCTAGGAAAAGGTTACTTACGAGGAACTTTTCCAGCTCGAACTGGCGAGAGAGCGTTGGCCATTTTAATACATTTCATATGCGCAGAACTGGCTTTAGATTTTCTTGTGTGTGAACAAACACTTTTTCTAATAGCGTAAATACACGGACATACAATTCCGACCCGATGCTCATCATGCCCTCCATCATCCTGCATGAACGTTGCCATCAGATCACGGTTTTCGGGATGTGTTCTTTGTTAATGATCAGCTGCTTTCCCACCGCTCCCGTATAGGTCACCACAGGTATCAACATTCCTGCTCGATGGTGACATGAGAGTTGAGTTGATATAGTAATGCTGGGATGAGAAATGTGACTTCAGGGAAGGGTTAACGAAGAATCGGAGAGTTATAAGAATGGTATTTTTCCTTTTTGTGGTCTCCATCTTTGTCACTGTTGTCCTTGCGCATGTGCATGTTCCCATTTCCGATACATAGGCGGAGTCTTTCGAAAATAAGTCAGTGGCAGTAGAGCGCTCATGTTTGAGCCCTTTTATGTGTACGTGTCTCGTATCATTCTATGTTCTGCGTCTTCGAAAGCCATGGCTCAGCAACTAGCCCATCAGTATACATACCGGAAACAGCATTGCACGCAGAGCAGCGCTGTGGCCAACGCCAACTTTCGGCGGAAGTTAGAATGACACATCGGCTTCAGCTGCGACGTCTGCAACCATCTGGGACCACACATTTCAGCTTCACTAGTTAATCAACTGTATGATGTGCTTGGGTTATCTTTTTTGAGCGTTTGTATATATACACTGCACTTACATATGGCAGACGTGACGGTGACGGCAAAAATGCGCCGAAAGTGTCCTTAAAATTTATGGTGCTATAGAAACAGTGTCAACCAGTCTTTCTCTTGTATAGTAGTAATGCATGTTGCTTTCTCTTTTAAGGAGTTTTTTTTTCGTATGCCCTTAGTATCGACATATTTGCTTACAATGTTGTTGTGTGTCGAACCGGCTGGTCGGTCGATCGGTCAGTTCGACACCCACGCCCGTCGGTCGGTCCCACCCCACTCTCCAGTCGGTCGGTTGGTCGGTCGGTCAGTCCCGACCGACCGACCGACCGACCGACCGACCAACTGACTGGACTGACTCGTTGAATTCCAACCAACACTACTGAATGGATAGCCAACTAGGATTGGTGCTGATAATGTGCGATTAGTTGGGCAGGCTTCACATAGCAGGCTTTGTGAAAGTCGCATAAACAATCGCAATTCTCGTCCCAAGTGTTAAAACCTTACATGGATAGAAACAGGTGCTCATCATAATCGAATATTTATGCAGGCTTCATAAAACGTTCTGGCACAATAGAGTCGGCATGATGAATGGTTATCCCATGGCTCCACCCGTCACGATGGACGCGCCATCGAACGTACAGGAAAACTTCAGCACGATGTCACTATCAACAAACGAGTCATCGGGTTTCTACTCAGGTAATGAATTGCCGCAGTCTTAATGAGTTGCAAATTAGAAATTAAACACGTGCCGTGGATGAAAACAAGCACGTTCGTCGGTAAAGCTACTTAGTTACCAGGAAAGCTCTTGCGGCAAAACTTGCATGTTGCGGCAAAGATTCAGTGACGCCAGAGCACCAAGTAATCTTCAACACTTCGTTATTGTTTTTTTTTCAGAAAGCAAAGACGATGATATGTAAGTACACCCTCTGGAATTTTAGACTCTAGCTATACGAGAACTTCATATTACAACTTTAAAACCATATTAGGTGAATGTAGCAATTGAAGAATTTACAGCTCTTTTACGCGGTTAACACTTTTGACTAATATAAATAACGATGGCAGAATCGGAGCAGCCGATATACTCTGTGAGTGACCACTCGACTCTGGCGTAGAGCAACACCTCCTAATCTGGTACAGCCATATGACCCACACCATATCAGCACTGCTGAATCAAGCACTGGGAGCAACGGGGAAGCGGAGGTCATTGAGTTGCCCTGAATAACTTGCAGATAGTTACTCCATTCACGTGATTGCACTGACGAATTTTGTTGAAATACTGTTCGTACGGGGTTTTTTCAGTGTCGTTATCACTACCTGATAAACTTGACCTTTCTGACTCGGAGATGTCACTTATTTTCCTAGTTGGCCACGTCGCCCACCATTACTGCCAAACGCGCAACACTGGCGGCACCCCCACCACCCGAGCGCGAACGTGTTAAGGGAGTAATTGATTGATCGGTGGGGTTTAACGTGCCAAAACCAGCATATGATTATGAGAGACGCCACAGTGGAGGGCTGCGGAAATTTCGACCACCTGGGGTTTTTTGACGTGCACCCAATTGTGAGTACACGGGCCTACAACGTTTCCGCTTCCATTGGAAATGCAGCCGCCACAGCCGCGATTCGATCCCGCGACCTGCGGGTCAACAGTCGAATACCTTAGCCACTAGACCACCGTATCGGGGCCGTGTTTACGGAGTACGACACACTGACTTCCCGAAGCATTTTTTCCTGCTCCTCGGAGTAACTCTCGCTCTGGATCTCCGACTCTCTCATTGGAACACTTGACTCCCGCTCTCACTCAGCAAATGGAACACACTTGTTCCAAAAAGAACAGAAAGATCTGCTCCTCTACCATCAGTGGAATTCAACATAACGTGCTATGCAATGGTGAACAGTAAATATCGTAAGTATTACTCTCACCGTGTCAGGGAATGGGATTCAGAGCTGTTTGTATACGTGGTGATAAGTGTGTCTAACTACCTCAATCAACGTGGCTTGTAATGATCTAATCTGGACACCGTTATGAAAGTTTCTGGCCAATCTCTATTTACGTTTGTTGTGTTGAAACAGCTGTCTCTTATTACATCAACGCATACTCAAGCGGTGGAGTATCAAAACCAGCAACGAAACATGCAAATTTGCGGCCATGGTTAGCTCTCCTGTACAACGTTTGCTACCCTAAGGTAGAGGTGAATGTGTACATTGGATTGCTGTTACAGTATACCGCAACTCTGTTTCTACGCGACCTTAGTATACTGTGCGTACCTCTCTACGTGTGTGGTCACAGAAAAATTCATTATTTGGGGATTTCAATCCGATGTCCATTTTGGAGTGTAAAAATTCGAAGAGGCAATATATCTCACATCGTAATAGAACTTGTCAGAGTAGTAAACTTACCAACTTTGTATTCGTATTTCACTGTAGGTATGCAAATAATTGGTATCATGCTAGCAAAGTTACTAAGTTTATAGCCGTTAGATAGGCAGTAAAGGTTGTGATAAGCGCGTATTTCTCCATGTAAGAACAACCCTTCTTTAATGATTTCGTTTGGTGATTGGTGTTTTGTCAGCCCGTGATATATAACAAGTGAATGTATCAGGATATAACGAAAATCATGCAGATGAACAGCCTTTTTTTTTGTGCAGTGGGGGAGGCAGAAGAATGGCAGCTGCAGTGGCTGTTTTACTCATTCTCCTCGGAATCATGTCGGTGGTGACCCTCCTCGCATTAAGAAGTGGTAAGGGGTATATGATCATTCCGAAAGCAGTGCTCATAGTTGTTAACAATTTCAACAATATATATATATATATATATATATATATATATATATATATATATATATATATATATATATATATATATAGTCTAGTAGATCCTCCGTGAGCGGTCACAACGTGGTTTATTTCGACGTTTCGGCCTAGAGTCTGGCCTTCATCAGGAATAAAGCTACAGTTTGTCTGTGCTCAGCTTTATACAATCTCAAATCAGAGGGCAAGGAAAGAGGGAAAAAAAGGAAAGAACAAAAAAGAAAAGAAAAGGAAAGAAAAAAGAAAAAAGAGAAAAATAATACATGGTGGACGCCCCTCGGGTGCCCCCCTTCCACTTTTCCCTCCACTTCCCCCCATCTCTCTCCCCCCTCTCCCCTTCACATTTCTGATGTCAGGGGTCTGTGTATGTTTCCGTTCACTAGCGCATTCCTCCCGATCAGACGGCCCCTCCTGGCACTGGCGGGTCGGTGTGGGGCAAAAAAGAGCTTTTCAGGAAGTCCTAAGCCTTTAACTACTTGGGGTCCCGTAAACAATTCGTCGTAGAAGGACGGGGGCCGCGTATTGTGGCAGAGGCTGGTCAGCGGGCATTTTCCTCAAAGACACCCTTGTCCACTCCCAAATTAACACATCACCCTCCAATAATTCATGCCGCCCTTGCTTAAAGCCACGATGTCTTGTATGTAAGGCGATGCGAGAAACAGACAAAGCAACCAGCACGCAGTCCAAGTTTTCGATTAACATACGAGGAAACCTAACATGCGATTCCTCTAATGTGGTGTACCTACTCGAATGCAACGTGTGTGGTATGCAGTACATCGGACAAACAGAAACACCATTTAGGATTCGCTTCAATAATCACAGAGCCCATGCGAAATCAGCCCCAAGTATACCTCTATCAAAACATCTCAATCTTCCCGACCATGCATTCGACAAACTATCAGTAACGCTCTTAGAGACGGGATTTAAATCAAATCGAGAACGTGAACAACGAGAGTCATACCTTATCCACCGATTTAACACCCTCGATAGAGGAATAAATGAGAATCCTGGTACACTTGCAGCAATTAAAGCATTAGAAAACAATAACGGCAACAATGAAAATAGTAACTGAGTTCACGGCACTGCAGCTGTGAAGGGCACTGGACAACCTAAAACAATTCCAAGTGTAACTACTCTTCCTAAGTGCAGCTGTCGTCTGTTTTCTGTTTTATTTTACTACCCAATCAATTGTGCCATTCACGACATGCCCAACAGCAACCATGTGCACAGCCGGGAGGCCCCCACGACACGCGTAATTTAGAAGCGGGCCAGGAATTCGCATTGCACGCGCTTGCACAGCCTACCGCAATACGGGGCACCCCTATTTTTACGACGAAATGTTGACAGGGCGCGGAGTAGTTAAAGGCTTATAACTTCCTAAAATGCCCGCTGACCAGCCTCTGCCACAATACGCGGCCCCCGTCCTTCTACGACGAATTGTTTACGGGACCCCGAGTAGTTAAAGGCTTAGGACTTCCTGAAAAGCTCTTTTTTGCCCCACACCGAACCGCCAGTGCCAGGAGGGGCCGTCTGATCGGGAGGAATGCGCTAGTGAACGGAAACATACACAGACCCCTGACATCAGAAAGGTGAAGGGGAGAGGGGGGAGAAAGATGGGGGGGGGAAGTGGAGGGAAAAGTGGAAGGGGGGCACCCGAGGGGCGTCCACCGTGTACTATTTTTCTCTTTTTTCTTTTTTCTTTCCTTTTCTTTTCTTTTTTTCTTTCCTTTTTTTTCCCTCTTTCTTTGCCCTCTGATTTGAGATTGTATAAAGCTGAGCACAGACAAACTGTATCTTTATTCCTGATGAAGGCCAGACTCTAGGCCGAAACGTCGAAATAAACCACGTTGTGACCGCTCACGGAGGATCTACTAGACTATATGCAACGCTACGGCCACTCAACCACCATGCCTGCCTATATATATATATATATATATATATATATATATATATATATATATATATATATATATATATATATATATATATATATATATATATAGACAGAGAGAGAGAAAGAGATCTAGCAGACAATAATGCCAAGGAAGGTATAGGGGAAGTTATTAGGCCAATTCTAATGTAAATGAGAAGAAAGAAAAGTGGGTGAAAAGATAACTTGCCGTGGGCAGGATCCGAACCTGCGACCTTCGAATAACGCGTTCGATGCTCTACCAGTGAGCTACCACGACAGCCATCCCCCCAGGCACTTTATTGGGTATCTATGTCAATTTAAACGTGGGAGTGTCAGTCAGTGCCACTAGTAGCCATGGCAGCGAGTGTGGTACACTCTTTATGAGCCTGTTTGGCGTCACGTAGCACGTGAACATATTACTAATTGGTAGCAGACCAACAGTCAACCGTATACAACCTAGAGGCACCAAGTCTGCCAGTACGAGACCCTCGTTAATGAATAAGGGAAACAAGTGTATACTTAAGGGCTCGTTTTTCGTGTTTTTACACAATATTATTGAGATCTAGCAGACAATAATACCCTATACCTTCCTTGGCATTATTGTCTGCTAGATATCAATTATATTGTGTAAAAACACGAAAAACGAGCCCTTAGGTATACACTTGTTTCCCTTATATATATATATATAAGGGAAAGAAGTGTATAGCTAAGGGCTCGTTTTTCCGTGTTTTAACACAATATTAATGAGATATAACAGACAGTAATGCCAAGGAATGTACAGGGGAAGTTATTAAAACCAATGGAATGTAAATAAGAAGAAAGAAAAGTGGATGAAAAAATTACCAACTGTGAGCAGGAATCGAACCTACGACCTTCGAATTACACGTTCGATGCTCTAACCACTGAGCTATCACAGCGGCCCTCCCTCCATCCACTTTTTTGGGTTTATCTGTGAATTTAGAAGTAGGAGTGACAGTCAGCGCCATCTATAAGCCAAGCCACGAGTGTGAAAACACTCTTATGCGCATGTTTGGCGTCACGTAGCACGTGAACTTATTATGACCGGGCAGCTGACTGTCTCTCTTATACAACCTAAACACACCAAGTCTGCCAGTACGAGACCCTCGTTTAATGAAATAAGGGAAAGAAGTGTATAGCTAAGGGCTCGTTTTTCCGTGTTTTAACACAATATTAATGAGATATAACAGACAGTAATGCCAAGGAATGTACAGGGGAAGTTATTAAAACCAATGGAATGTAAATAAGAAGAAAGAAAAGTGGATGAAAAAATTACCAACTGTGAGCAGGAATCGAACCTACGACCTTCGAATTACACGTTCGATGCTCTAACCACTGAGCTATCACAGCGGCCCTCCCTCCATCCACTTTTTTAGGTTCGATTCCTGCTCACAGTTGGTAATTTTTTCATCCACTTTTCTTTCTTCTTATTTACATTCCATTGGTTTTAATAACTTCCCCTGTACATTCCTTGGCATTACTGTCGGTTATATCTCATTAATATTGTGTTAAAACACGGAAAAACGAGCCCTTAGCTATACACTTCTTTCCCTTATTTCATTGAACGAGGGTCTCGTACTGGCAGACTTGGTGTGTTTAGGTTGTATAAGAGAGACAGTCAGCTGCCCGCTCATAATAAGTTCACGTGCTACGTGACGCCAAACATGCGCATAAGAGTGTTTTCACACTCGTGGCTTGGCTTATAGATGGCGCTGACTGTCACTCCTACTTCTAAATTCACAGATAAACCCAAAAAAGTGGATGGAGGGAGGGCCGCTGTGATAGCTCAGTGGTTAGAGCATCGAACGTGTAATTCGAAGGTCGTAGGTTCGATTCCTGCTCACAGTTGGTAATTTTTTCATCCACTTTTCTTTCTTCTTATTTACATTCCATTGGTTTTAATAACTTCCCCTGTACATTCCTTGGCATTACTGTCTGTTATATCTCAATAATATTGTGTTAAAACACGGAAAAACGAGCCCTTAGCTATACACTTCTTTCCCTTATTTCATTGAACGAGGGTCTCGTACTGGCAGACTTGGTGTGTTTAGGTTGTATAAGAGAGACAGTCAGCTGCCCGCTCATAATAAGTTCACGTGCTACGTGACGCCAAACATGCGCATAAGAGTGTTTTCAAACTCGTGGCTTGGCTTATAGATGGCGCTGACTGTCACTCCTACTTCTAAATTCACATATAAGCCCAAAAAAGTGGATGGAGGGAAGGCCGCTGTGGTAGCTCAGTGGTTAGAGCATCGTACGCGTTATTCGAAGGTCGTAGGTTCGATTCCTGCCCACGGTTGGTTACTTTTTCATCCACTTTTCTTTCTTCTTATTTACATTCCATCGGTTCTAATAACTTCCCCTGTACATTCCTTGGCATTACTGTCTGTTAGATGTCATATATATATATATATATATATATATATATATATATATATGCTGGAGCATAGCGTGCGTCTACGGAAAGTCGCACGTTCGGTTTTTGCTTACGGCAAGTTGAATTTTCACCCACTTTTCTTTCTTCACATTCGCATTACGATTCGGTTTAATACCTTCCACTTTTCCTGGCATTATTTTGTGTTAGATCTCATCAATATTGTGTGAAACACGGAAATCGAGCCCATAAGTGTACACTTTTTTTCCTAATTCATTAACGAGGGTCCCATACTGGCAGACATGGTGCCTTTAGGTTATATACGAGGAACTATTGGTCAGCTGCCACATCGTAATAAGTTCACGTGGAACGTGACGCCAGAACAGGCTCATAAAGAGTGAGCTACACTGGCCGCTATTGCTACAGATTGCGCTTCTGTTCTAAGGAAGAAAACAGTTATCCAACTGAAAAATCATTAGGTAGTAGAAAGCCCGCCTTTGTCACATAATTACTGCATAGCATGTCAACGCGAGGTTACAGGGGGGCTTTCGGGACCAAATAATGTGTGTCACACAACTCGTTGTCACTTGTTGCAGTAATACTGCTGTATATTATCTCATAAGGGGGAATACTGCTTTCTTTATGAAAAAGTGTCCTCTCCCTTGCACCTTATAAGGACAGGTCACATTGAACCTGTTCTTAGTCACAAGGGCCAGAATTATAATGCGGTCCATGGCCTGCAATACAGTGTTGAGCTTCTGATAATTAGTAGATATTGTCTTTTAATACATTGACATAATTAAGCTATATTTAATCTAAGCTGTTGTTATTATGTGTCAGGTATATGCCGATGCATGATCGCTTATTATTAGTGTGCGTGATGAACTATGAGAACTGGAAGAACAATGTGTGCGTGGGGAGCTCTGCTACAAACTTGGAAACAAAACTGTCAAAGGAACATTTCAATGCTTAGCCTAATGTTCGGTGAACACTGTATGTCGCGCGCATTGATGTGGGTGGTCCAAGCGTTCAAAACACAACCTGGTGAACTTCTACGACGACAGGTGACGACCACGTCAAGAGTTCATGCAGTTATGCAGAAAAAAAATTCTTTCTATTTGCACAATCCTGAAGGTAAAACTACAATGAAAGAAGTGCATTTCCGAATCATAGAGAAGATTCCGGACAGTGCGAACAGAGACCTACGGGTGATTCCAGAACTTGCGTTCCGGGAGGCTTTAGGAAAATGAATGGAATGATGAGAACAGTGCATTAGTAGTAGAATGGAGTAGCTTCAGGGTGGAAAAGCTAAAGAGGTTTTACCGCAAGTAGTAAAGATGGTATAGGAAAAGCAATACTTCTTCCTGAACACACCTAGTATGTATGTCATCGCGTTTTGGATATGGGAAACTCTGTGTAGTAGGTGTGGGGACAAGACAGATGAAGAAGAAGACGACGTGCTTTGAATAAAAACAGCATCGATTGATTGATATGTGGGGTTTAACGTCCCAAAACCACCATATGATTATGAAAGAAGCCGTAGTGGAGGACTCCGGAAATTTTGACCACCTGGGTTTTTTTAACGTGCACCCAAATCTGAGCAACCGGGCGTACAACATTTCCGCCTCCATCGGAAATGCAGCCGCCGCAGCCGGGATTTGAACCCGCGACTTGCGGGTCAGCAGCCGAGATTAGAACAACATCGGTGTGAATCCAAGGTCGTTGAGGTTACAGCCTCAAGAAGCTTGAATTCACGCCGAGGTATACCACTGCGTCACGTCCTAATAAACCCCTTTGTAGGACGTTGCGGTACACACACACACAGATATATATATATATATATATATATATATATATATATATATATATATATATATATGCAGGCATGGTGGTTGAGTGGCCGTAGCGTTGCATATAGTCCAGTAGATCCTCCGTGAGCGGTCACAAAGTGGTTTATTTCGACGTTTCGGCCTAGAGTCTGGCCTTCCTGATGAAGGCCAGACTCTAGGCTGAAACGTCGAAATAAACCACTTTGTGACCGCTCACGGAGGATCTACTGGACTATATATATATATATATATATATATATATATATATATATATATATATATATATATATATATATATATATATATATATATATATATATATATATGGCTTTAAACTATGAAACTATGATAGCTCAATGTTCTGACTTCTGACCCCCAATGGCAATGTGCGCTTGTCGCACGCATTATTAAGCCCTAACCACATGCACGCGATTTCCTTGCGATAGCGACAAGCAGCGGCAGTGACAAGCTTGCTCGGTCGCGCCGTCACGTCGCGACGGCTGCAACCGCATGTCCGCGACAAATTGTCATTGTTGCTTGAATGAAAAATATCACGTGCATACCGATATATTGCGAATAGAAGTTTTAAAAGTTGGTCGAAGTCAACGTGCCAAATTTATCACTGTCTTGCGTGGGCTATAAGGAAGCCACAAAAGCATTTCGCGACCTTCTTTCTTTTTTCCGCAATGTTTGGTTTAACCGCGACAGGCTAAAAGCGTATATAGTACGACGGCTACGACGCACTCGGCACGACGATTTCGCGTTGTAGCAAGGGACCCAATTGTCACACGCTGCCGTGGAGACATCACAACGAACCTTCAATAGCAACATTTACTAGAAAACACAGCCGCTCTCTCAATCTCCCCGCGAGATGAGAGTGTAAAAAAAAAATTGCCCGCAGCTTCCCTCGGGGGAACACGGAGGAGGATGCGGACCATATAATTGGTTAACGGGGTGTTAAAGTGCGACTTACTTGGGTCGATGGCTAAATTGGTTAACGTGGTTGTGAAATGGGGTGTTAAATTGCGACTTACTTGGGTCGATGGCTAAATTGGTTAACGTGGTTGTAGGAGGGGGTGTTAAATGAGTGAACACGTACACACGTATGCGAAAGGGCGGCGCTGGTCGAAGGGACGTCGATCATTGTGTTTGTGGATTCGTTGGAATTCATTTCACCGCGACCTTGGACGTCGACGCGCCGTACAAACCAACCGACGAGCTGCAACTGAGCGAGCGAGCGCCGACCTTGAGTATATATACAGCACGACGGCGCATGCACTGTCAGCTGTTGAATGTTCTCGAAGCGCGACGCCACATGCGCGTCCACTGGAGAATCAGGAGAATTGTAGATGTCGAACGCGGTGTGTAGAGGAGGAAGGGTGCACAGATGGTGGAGGAGTGAAGCGCGCGCGGTGTGTAGAGGAGGAAGGGATGCACAGATGGTGGAAGAGTGGGCGACGGCGCGACGGCGCATGCGCGCGCGTCAGCTGTCGAATGTTCGAGAAGCGGTGCGGACGGCGCGGACGGCGCACTACAAGGCGCGAGTATAAGATGCTCCGCATCTAAAAGTTATCCGGTCGATGCCTTGCATCCCTTGAAGTACGCGTGGATAACAAGCATTTCGAGCAAATAGCTACCGAAGCGAGAACCATGGGCGCAGCCACGTTGCCTGAAATCGCCGCGCCGGCTTCCGAACGGCAAGCGATCTTTTCTAGTTTCGCAGAAACGCGACAAGCGGCGGCGATGAATGGGCCTACGCGACAGCAAATCTTGTCGCGCGTCGCTACCGCTTGTCGCGAGAAAATCGCGTGCGCGCAGTTGGGGATTCACGGCAGTATTTCATGTTGGAATGCGAAACAAGTACATGTTGGAATGTGAAACCGGTGCATACCAAAAATTACCTTTCGAATGCATGAACAAAAACCATGGTTTAATCATTCACTCAACAGACTAGAAAACAAAAAGAAACGCATGTATCGCGCCGCTAATTGCAGAACGGACACGTTTGCACGGGAAAAGTACTACGCTGCTGAACGAACATACCTATCAGCGATTCGCAAAGCGAAAGATGCATTCTTTTGCGATGACCTTCCGAAACTTTTAATCAATAACACAAATAAATTCTGGCAGGTGATAAATCCTCAAAAAAGGCACAGTGTAACACTTACCAATGAAGAAGGTGAAACGTTCGACGATATAGAATGCGCGAACCTTTTTAATGCTGCCTTTGTGTCTGTATTTACAGAAGGGTTCACCACGCCCCCTCTTTTTTCGCGTGCCAATGCAACAAATCATATGTCGACCATTACAATTTTCCCAGATGGCATCTCATTGTTAATCGACAATGTTAAACTCACATAGTCAGCCGGCGTGGATAACATTAATTCGAAACTGTTAAAGAATACTAAACATGTCACCGCGGTCTTCCTTTGTTTGCTGTTCTCGCAGTCACTTTCAACTGGTGAAATGCCATATGACTGGAAGGTGGTAATGGTTGTTCCAATTCACAAAGCAAGTGACAGGAATTGCCCGCTTAATTATCGCCCCATTTCATTAATGAGTGTGCCCTGTAAGCTCATGGCACACGTCATGTACACAGAAATTATGAAATTTTTTAACTCGAACAAATACTTTCATTCTTCACAGCATGGGTTCCGCAAAGGCTTTTCCTGCGAAACACAACTGGCCATTTTCCTGCATGATATTCATACCAACTTTGATTCTAACCCCCAGACAGACGCAATATTTCTAGATTTCGCAAAAGCGTTCGACAAGGTACCACACCAACGTCTATTACTGAAACTTTCTCTTGTGAACATTAACCGCGACATTTTCCGATGGATTGAGGCGTTCTTGACAAGCCGATCTCAGTTCGTTATAGTTAACAACCGCGCATCTAGCCCCTTACCAGTGACCTCCGGCGTAACACAAGGATCCGTTCTTGGACCTTTACTCTTCCTAATATAAATCAATGACCTGCCTCTGCCCGTGTCTTGCAACGTTCGTTCGTTCGCAGACGACTGCGTCATTTATCGAACAATTGCTAACACATCGAATCAAGACTTACTTCAGGAGGACATCAACCGTCTACAGCAATGGTGCGACCGTTGGTTAATAGAACCTAATCCTAAGAAATGCAAACTGATGGTATTTTCTCGTCGGCACGACCAATTTCCTTACACATACACAACCAGAAACATTCCCATGTGTTTTGCGCAGTCTTACAAGCACCTAGGTGTTACTATATCGAACGACTTGTCCTGGCGCACACACGTCACTAACATCATTTCTTCTGCTAAAAAATCACTTGGTTTTCTCAAGATCTGAAACGCGCCCCCAAACCGGTTAAACTACTGGCCTACCAGTAAATAGTCCGTCCGAATCTGGAATATACATCTGCCATATGGAATCCTCACCAAAAATATCTGATCAACGCACCCGAAGTCATTCAAAATCGTGCCGCAAGGTTCATTCATTCTAATTATTCATATGGCACGATCATATTTTACTTGACGAAAAAACTAAATTTGCTTCCCCTTAGTACGCGCCGGCACACTTCAGCCCTCTCGCTTTTCCACAAGTTTTATCACACCTCGCTTCATCAGCCACCCTATATCCTACCCGCAGCCCGAGCATCTCATCGTACACGGCACACTTTCCAAGTTGGCCGCCCTCGCATGCGCACTGTTACCTTTTCCGCCTCATTCTTTTGCCATGCCGTTACAGATTAGAACAACCATCCCCACCAGATCGCCGCCATCACTTGCCCGTGTTCGTTTGCGGAGAGTATCACTGCGCACTTTTCGCCATAAAAAGTGAAATTATAGTTTGTATTTATTACTGTACTAGTGCTGACGTATTATTTATTGTACTTGTGTTGACGTATGTAACACCTTAGCCCATGTGTGTTTCTGTATTTTTCTCGTGTTCAGTTACATGTTATGCAAATTATGTACTTTGGCGCGTGTATTTTTCTTTTTGTGTTTAGTTATGCATTAAGCAAATTATGTACTAATGTATTCCCAACCCTTAAGTAATACCCCTTTGAAGGGGTCTTTAAGGTAATAAACTGAAATGAAATTAAATGAAAAGTACCCAGGACGCGTGTGTTTGTACAGTACGAAAGTTAATTTCATTGTATGTCGAAGCTGAGGAAGTTATTTTCCCTATATTCACAAGCAGAAGCATGGCTATGTGGCAGACCACGCGCTTGTCCCGTAAAATTCTCGGGTTCGATTCCCACTAGGACCCGAAATTTCAATTGAGTTTATTTGCATCTTTCTCAATTTTTCAGTCACTCAAAGATAATTTTTCGCTCACAAACCATCGATGCAGACAACGTCGGAATTCCCGCGAAAAAAGCTCTTATCGCATATATATATATATATATATATATATATATATATATATATATATATATATATATATATATATAGTTATAAACTTCGAGAATAGTGCACTATAGGAAACAAAACAATAAAATAAATAAATATTTTAATATTTTATTGTTTTGTTTCCTATAGTGCACTATTCTCGAAGTTTATAACATTTATTACGGTAGCAGGAAGAAACTCTGATCATCTATTTCATCTATCTATCTATCTATCTATCTATCTCTCTCTCTCTCTCTCTCTCTCTCTCTCTATATATATATATATATATATATATATATATATATATATATATATATCTGTGTGTGTGTGTGTGTGTGTGTTGTGTGTGTGTGTGTGTGCGTGCGCGCGTGTGTGTGTGTGTATGGTGTGTGTGTGCGCGCGCGTGTGTGTGTGGGACGTAAGAAGGTAGTGATGGTTGATAGAAGCCTATGAGGAAGAAGTGCTTAGGAATAAACATGGCATATGAGCCAGGCCACGTCGCCCATTATCGTAGCGTCACACGAGTCGACAGGGTGAAGACCTGGTAGCCACTTTGTCAACCGGCCATCATCATCGAACACCTCAGCAAGACACAGTGACCAAACGTGGACCACACAAGTGCATCCCAACTTTACATCATGACCAGCATTATGACAGCATCATCAGCTGACCTCGACATCCCCAAGTACACCGGATCAGCAGACGATGGACCCCTACAGGACTGGTTCAACCTATTCGAGCTCCACGCCGTCTCTGCATCCTGGTCGGAACGGGCGATGGTCATCAACTTTACTGACTACATCTCCAGTGAGGCTTTCAACTTTTACTTGACAAACATATTCGATAACGACGAGTCGTGGCAAAAGATCAAAGAAGAGATGATCACCCAGTTTAACGGCTAAGACCAAGACCTACTTATTTACAACCAACCGGAGACAACCGCAATCTATCGTCAATTCCCTAAGCAGTCTTCGAGCATTCGAAAGCACAGCGTGAATCGAAAACTGCCACAAGACGAAGTGGCACATGAGTTCACTGGCAGGCGACCATGCGTATTTTGAAAAAAAACAACAACTATCGAGCTCGACTCCCTTCTGCATGGAAGTCGGCATTTCCAAAGCCGTCGCACTAAAATACGACACGAGACGTCGCTCAGCCTACTGAGGCCCTTCATGATTCACCTTGCATACGTGGTCCACCACTTAGTTTTCTGCCACACAGCTCTTCAAATGTCCCTAACGGTCGCTATTCGTGTCATAAGGACACCTTGTTCATGGTATACCAGCTGACGCATGGGGAAAATGCCGAACAACGCCAGAACGACTCGAATAGTGAAAATCTGTCTTCACACATTCGAGCAGCTTACTCCCCGTCTTGCACACTTGGCCCACCTCCTGGTTTTCCATCGCTTGGCGGTTTTCCATCGCTTGGCTCTTTCATGACCCACAACGCCCATCTCACATCTAGCACGCTCACAACGGTCGGGATAGAGCTGGGGAGCTCGGACGATGCTACGCCAAGCCCTGGACTTACCGCCCAGATTCATGCGCCAGAACAGCTCGCATCATTAGTTGCACAGAAAGAGGGCCATTCACAACTCGAATCTGATCAATCCACGCCTGTTGCGGTGTTGCCGTCCAGTGCGCAGCCACCTGGAACTCCAACCACAGAAGGCTCGGACGCATCGAATGTCGCACGCTATCAGGCGCAAGAACCACTCATAGTGAACAGCAAAGAAGAAGCCCCTGATGATCTACCTGTCAACTCTGAATGTTTTAGTTGCAAGACTTCATTTCTACGGCGCCGCAGGCTTGCCAAAATCTGCATTTTAAGCTTAGTATTGCCACGTCACCTGTGGTAC
Source organism: Rhipicephalus microplus (assembly GCF_013339725.1). NCBI lineage: Eukaryota > Metazoa > Arthropoda > Arachnida > Ixodida > Ixodidae > Rhipicephalus > Rhipicephalus microplus. Next base: position 120,802,566 of record NC_051174.1, on the reverse strand, counting down.
CCTCATGCAGAGCTCACCAAATCAACAATTTGATTTGGTGAGCTCTGCATGAGCGTACGATGAGCGCACGTACGTTGAGAAAGCCAACGTACGTCTTGCATGCGGGCTTCCGCTTTGTGAGGGAGCCAATGCGGTTCAATGCAGTTCTTTCACTGCTAGGTCTCCGCCTCTCTCTCTCTCTCTCTCTCTCTCTCTCTCTCTCTCAATATATATATATATATATATATATATATATATATATATATATATATATATTTGTTGAAAAAAGTGGATGACGAACGTAAGAAGCACAGTTTTTACTAATGTACGAATGTTTCAACAGGAGGGCCTGCCTTCATCAGAGCTTTTTACTCTTTTACTATGACGAAGGCAGGCCCTCCTACCGAAACATTAGAAATAACAGCGTTTCGTACGCTTTGCTTTTCTTATTTTTCTGACTGCATTTGCTACCTGATCCAATAAACTTTTTCTCATATATATTGCAAACCCTGGTGAAGGTCGGTCCACCGGTCGAAATAACGCTGAGACTACCGCTGTCTCATCTCTTAATATATATATATATATATATATATATATATATATATATATATATATATATATATATATATATATATATATATATATATATATATATATATATATATATATATATATATATATAGTCTAGTAGATCCTCCGTGAGCGGTCACAACGTGGTTTATTTCGACGTTTCGGCCTAGAGTCTGTAGGGAAGGCCAGACTCTAGGCCGAAACGTCGAAATAAACCACGTTGTGACCGCTCACGGAGGATCTACTAGACTATATGCAACGCTACGGCCACTCAACCACCATGCCTGCCTATATATATATATATATAAAATGAGACAGAATGAAAAAGAGAGAGAGACAGACAAAGAGGATACAAAATACGATGAGGCATTTGTTCCTCTTCATTTCGGTAGTATTCAATTTTAAGCCTGCTGGTCGAATAGTTTATCCATCTTCGGATGGTGCTGCGAAAAATAACAGACAGCAACGCAAGAGGCAGGAGCATGGACATGATGCGAGCACTTGAAACACACAAATTTCAAGACTCACAGACTCACCGAATGTTTACAACGAATGGAGCAGTCCATGTGTTTACGCTTAGATCCGCTCTTCAAGCGATGTAACGTGCACGTATGTCAGCTCTGTAGCGGGTCGAAGTGCCATGCTTTATCGCCGCATCTAATTCACGCACGAGAAGTTCATCTGAGGCTTGCAAAGAAACTTGTTAGAGTTGTGCACCTCCTGCTTCAGGGGGTCCACCGTTTCCGTAGGTTAACACACCGGTTGCGAGAGGAAATGCCCGTACCACGCGTCTCCTGTCTAAGAAGAGTCACAATTTCGCTGCAAGGTCGAAAGCATGAATTTAATTTGAGCGTTCATGGAGGCTAAGACTATCATATTCTTAGGCATCCTGATGAAATGCTTTGTTAGCCGCGTATGGTTCATTTTGAATTGAATTTGAGCGCGAATGGATAATACACGAGAACCATCATCCTATCTTTTTGTGTGTTGTTCTTTTGCGCGCACCAGCTGTCATAGCCAAGCCAAATGCTGTCGCTGGAGCAAGCAGGGCAACCTTCTCGCTGTCTATTGCTTCTAGGCAAACTTGGCGGTGAAAACGGAAATTTGAAAGTGATATAAGTCATCCGCTAGTCCCTGTCGAAATATGACAACCACGCCCGGCGGATAAAAATACGCAGCACATGGGGGCAATGCATACCATTTGGGACTCGTGCGACGTATGCAGGGCTATGTGTTTCAGTTGCTATTTAGCCACTCTCATCGTTATTTCTCCCGTACAACATGCAATGCTACTGCATTTACAATTAAATTGTAACATCACGATGGCATCCATGCTAACGGCAAAATGCACAGAGTATCGGTATAATTGCTGTCAAAATAACAAAGACTGACATACGGTAGCCTTTACGTGTACTCTCAGTCGCAATGAAGAAAAAAACTGTTGGGAAGCAGAACGACGTCATTGTGTTTGACAAGTCATCTTGCTCACTTTTCAAATAAGTAAACATAGAAAACGTTGAATTTTTAAATATTGAGATTGACTGCTGAGTGACTGAATAAACAGTGCTAAATTTTCAGGATCGAAAAGGAACGACAAGACAACGTGGAGCGACGAGTGGCCAGAGATAACCGAGAAAAATGAGAGGGCTGCTGATGGCCTGACGGCAATCGTACCGCGATTCAGGTTTCCTAGTACGCCAGCCCCAGTCACCAGAAAATCGACAGCACAAGAAAACACCGAGGGAAAAATCACCGAAGAAAACACCGGAAAGGACACCGAAGCATCATTTACGGAAGAGACAACTGACATGTACCCGCAGTGCAGCGGCAAGGAGCTGTCACCCACGTGGGCGGGGCGTGAGTACGCTACAAACAAAAAAAGTCATCACATGTGAGCTACACCTTGGAACAAATATGAATCTCATTATGGATACAAAAGGAAGTATAAGATTCAATCAAAATGTGGGCGCTAAACAAGAATTTATTTAGATCACTGGTCAATAATGTGAAGCATAGTATATGCACTACACCATCTAACAATAAGAAACATATTACTGACATCAAAGTGTATATAAACATGAGCCACGCCTTCCGAAAAACGGGATAAATATTGACATCCTAAGGTCAAACTAATTCATTCCAAGACTGGGTTAGTACGACACTGACCATCAAGAAAGTAATTAGCACAGCGATCATAATTATGCAAGACTAATTTAGAGTTTCGCGTTGAATCTAAATCTTATTGGTGGTAAATGAAATTCACGCTATGTGCTTTTTCCGTCAAGCCACAACTACCAAGTCATGTTGATTACGTCCGTATTGAGCTGGATTCAGTTATGTACTTCAATGCTAATTATTATATTGTTGATCAGGACCAAGTTGACTTGGTCTTCACTTTGAAGTCAACCTAGCAGGCTAAGTTGACGCCGGGTGTCGTACAAAGCTTGAAGTTTGGTTGTCACAAGCTCTGGAGGTTGCCCCAACGTTGCAGCATTTGTGCACGTTTATTGCATCTTTTTTCTCGTTTGTGTCGCCTTGAAGTTTTGTTTGAAGGCTTCATTTGTCATCAACTTACGCAGATGGCAAATGGCCTGCCACGATTTGCACGGTCGGAACAAATCTCACTACACCAGAAGTATTACCACTTAATACGCCATGTGAGTTCCTATTCTACGACTCACTCTACAAAAATGGCACCCCATTTTACCTTCACCAGCCGGATCGCAGCTTGATCACCTTTCTTAGCAGCTATGAAAATTATGGATTGGCCGAAAAAGGCATTGGGTTCTCTTACAAGTAAGCATATCTTTTCTTTCTACAATGCGTACTGAGTTAGCTATAATATTACGTTGGAAACTTATGCTCAGCTGACCAACGAACGTATTCATACATGCAATATTTTACATGTACTTTGAAGTGATGAATCCCTATTACGTCATTTGTTTTGAAGCATGAATTTGTTAGCTCTACCAGTTGGCGATCTTTATATAACAGTGAGCCATCACACCAAGCCGCTAATAAAGCACTCGAACAAGATTATTCAAGCACCTTTGCTGAAACGAAGTAAGAGCATCTGTGCATTCATGAGAATGTCAGAATGTAAACTTTTCTGGCCCTACAAGTAATTAAAAGTGACGTAGAGAGAACTAACGAGAAAGAACACGCACGAATTAACAATCGCTCATTTTAAAGAACCATGACAAAATATATACGCACAAACAATGCGTAGTAATGGAATGGCAAGAAACACCCACCCAGGCGCAAAATATACATCGCAAGCGATACTATCCTAAAACCAGTGCCCACGTGTACCGAGGTCTGTTAGCTTCCCTGCCCCGAAGAAATGACGCCTCTACTTCTGTGAATAATAGTAAAGCAGCCCTAGCCCTGGTGCCAACGCCAGTGTCGAAATATTTCGAACGTCAAAAGAAAACACTGTCTGTGGCACCCATGGCACGTCTTTGTGCAGTACTGCAGCACAAGCGGTATTTATGGTCCAAACAAGCGAAAGAGCTGTTTCATCCCAGCTTTTCTTTTAAGAGGCAACAGTATTGTGACCTATTTATAACACGTAGTTGAGAGTTTACATGCCAAAGCCGCGATATAAATATGAGACACACCAAAATGGAGGGCTCCAGTAATTTGAACCACCTGGTGTTTTTTTTCAACTTGAACCGACATTGCGCAGCACAAGGGTATAAGGAGTTTTGCCTAAATTGGAGAGGAAACCTCCACAGCTGTAATCGAACCCACCCCCTTCAGTCAGAAGCCGAGCACTATAGCCACTATGATACCATGGCAGACGACAAGAAACTCAAGAACTTTTGGTTGTAGCAGAAATAGCTGTAAGATGTCTTTTGCGCCAATACTTGAACATTTTGTGCATAAAATTTTTTCGTTCCAGTGAGAAATGACCTCTACATGTCACCAAACAAAAAGCCGCCTGCCCCCCCCCCCCCCTCTGGTGGCGATTGTCATTTAGCCACGGCGTGCGGAATTTCATTAGCTGCACGCAACGAAGCCGCAGTCGGCTATCACATCAGCCACCTTGCCAAATGCGCTGAATGCGTTGCTGTGGCCGGGCGGGAATATTTCAACCGGCGTGAATCTTGTGAATTGGGGTGATGCTCCTTGTTGCTAAAATTCAATTTTGTATTTTCGCAATCAATTGATAAAGAATTTACTTATTGAAAAAAATGTATTGCACTTCACCACTCACTCTTTCAAAAATATTTGGGTCCTCCTTGGCGTGTTGACAGGTGGAACGCCTGTACCACCAGATAGTTTCTATGCTTTTCTCAAAAGAACATGTTTGAAGTTTCTATGCCTTTTTCTCGGGAACCACCACACGTGAACAAAATAAGAAGCTCTCAAATGTGCTAAATAATTGCATTTACATACCTTGGCTAGAAATCAGAGCGTAGGGCGTCTGTGTTCCTAGGTATACATAGGCATTTGTACAAGACAGTTCTCAACCACCAACCAACGTAATAAAGAAAATCTTGTTTTGCTGTTCGCTCCCCCTTCGAGTTCTCCCTTTGTATAGCGGCAGCAGCTACCTTTGCGCAAAGTTTCAGGGCTCGACAAATAGCATATTTTGAAAAATGTGCATAGGTATAAAAAGTAAAATGTGAAAATCGCTATAAAAGCAATTGGAAACAAACTTTCTGCTATAGTGCAACCTGAGTCTATTCTAAATATATCTACCTCGTAATATAACCACAGCCATTATCCCACTGCTGTGAAGCATAATCGTCAGACCTCCCAAAACGCGAACTCCAATGCCAAGCTGAACAAAGCTGTAATGATTTTAGTACATGCGGAGGTGACTATACGAGAGAAAATCAGTCGTGGGCCACTTGCTTGGCTGGCTTGCAGATGCACTGGTTTTGCCCAATTTAGAAACCCATATCGTGTTTGTAAAAATATTCAATTAAGCCTTAAGTCAACGATGTAACGTGCTTAAACTTCCCCAGATTGTTTAGGAGCACATAAAGATTCACCCTGATAATCTCTGATCACCCAACTTTATGCACCGTAAGTGTTGCCGCCGTCATCGGCGATGATCGCTTATGTTTGATGCATCGTCGAATGTTTTTCGCCTAAAGCTAGCACAACGAACGTAATGTTTTAGGCTGCTCTGAACTCACCAACAAAGCTTCACTTTTTGCAGGTACACACAACTCCTGAAATCAGACCTTTCCACAAAAGGTGGTGCTACGCCAATGTTGCTGGAATACTTTTTCGACGTAAAAATCGTTTGCTTTGGCATACTAGACACTCCGTCAGATGGCTTGGACAAATCGACGCTGAAAGACATGCTAGAGAGCCTCAAGGTGAGGTTTTTGAATGTTCCACTTCCAAAGTGGAGAAATAGGGCACATGTTTGAAAAGAGGTTTGGTTTGCGCTGACTGCACTGTCGGGAAGTTTCATCGACAGTGGTACCCACACTCTTAAACGTCGACCGCACCAACAGACAGCGAAATGAATGATGACATATGGGCCTTTACTTGTAGCTTTTTTTTACTGCGGTCATTGACATAACAAAAAAGAAATAAAGTGGACAAAAGAACAAGTTGCCTTAGGCACTTACCGAACCTACTTTTTTTTCAAATTACGCATCAGTCGACCTACCCACCAAGCTATAATAGAAGACTATCTCCTGTCCCGTTTAGTGGGTATATCTAAGTGCAATACTTCAAGTGGTAGCAACCAGCAATCCTATCTGTGGTGGCGAGTGAGAAACACATTTGCTTCTAAAAATAATTATGATTGATTGATATGTGGGTTTAACGTTCCGCAACCACCTTATGAATATGAGAGACGCCATAATGGAGGGCTCCGGAAATTTTGACCCCCTGTGATGCTGTAACGTGCACCCAAATCTGAGCACACGGCCTTACAAAATTTCCGCCTCCATGGGAAATGCAGCCGCCATTGCCGGCATTTTATCCGGCGACCTGCGGGTCAGCAGCCGAGTACCTTACCCACTAGAGCTATAAATAATTATGAATTAAAACGGTTTGCTTGTAGATATTTCCTATACCAATGAGCTAGAAATATGAATACTCGATAAGCCTTTCTTGCTTTCAGTATCTTTTGATTTTGTTACAGAAGACAGTCACATCAAGCTGTGAATATTCGAATTGCGTGAGCAGTCCGCGGAATATAGTTTTAGAGGAGACATTCACTGCCATGTTTTACGTAAACCATGAAACAACAAACACAACCTCTCAATGGCTACTGTGGTATATAGCTGTTGCTGGAAAAATAAACCAACGCCGCCCTAGCACCACCTTCTGCGTGAGAGGGCTTCCTACTGTTTGACTTACTTTATGAGGGTGATGTAGAGCCTCATCATGAAAACTAGCAGAATCCCTCATGCACTACGCATTCGTCTAAGACGACTCAGAGCTAATGACAACCTTCTTTTCTCAGTCGGTGAGTGAATTCTCCCCCGTCCTCTTCCGAAAGTTGCCCCGCCGTGATTGCCTAGTGGCTAAGGTACTCGGCTGCTCACCCGCAGGTCTTGGGATCTATTCCCGGCTGCGACGACTGCATTTCTGATGGAGGCAGACATGCTGTAGGCCCGTGTGCTCAGATTTGGGTGCACGTTAAAGAACCTCCGGGTGGTCGAAATTTCCGGAGCCCTCCACTACGGCGTCTTTCATAATCATATGGTGGTTTTGGGACGTTACACCCACCATATTAATCATTCAATCTTCGGAAAGGTCTCTGCTTCTTGCAATGTTTTTTACGCCGTACAGAATGCAGGGCAGTATAGGCTTTTGGCCGTTCTATTTCTCTTTCTTCTATTACATCAGATGTCTGCACATCCTTATTCAAGCGACAATAACACCTGTTGAGTAAATCCCGTGACGCTACTTGGCGCGACGTCATGACAGCGTGGCAGTTCAGTAATCTGCGACGTCACGATGACGTCCAATGGTGACTTCACCACGTAATGCGTTTTTGCGTTACACCAGTAGTCTATTTTAGCGCTATTTGAGTCATTTGAGGCTTTGGAATCACTAAAATCTGGTTCCCTGGGTAGGTTTGCGATACGCCTGCACGTTACAGCACTAGATCACACGTTCGAAGCAAAACGTTTATGTGTGTAAAGTGGAAAGAGCCACGACATTTTATCCATTTATTTTTGAAAAAAGCTTGATAAATTGGCTTAGAAGCCGAGGTATTTGTCTTTTTTGGGTTCCATGGCATAGAACCCTACGGACAGTTGCCATGGTATAAAAATTTCTTGATTAGGCCGGAAGTTTTGTCACAGTGGGTATCGTTTAATCCAGTTTTTAAGCACTAAGCATTTCTGCAGTGTAGGCGAACGTTTAGCACGAACCTAATCAGTCGACACAACCGGACTCACCATTATGGGATTTTTTGCGCAGTTGGTCGAAAGCTTTATGGAAAGCCCACCGGTCAACTATGAGCACAAGACATATCGCACCGTTCTCGCCGTACCAGCTCCTGACACCGACTTAGAAGAAGTGTACCTCGAAATGTTCCCGTAAGTTTTGCGATAGAAAGGCCAGAATACTGAAGCCTCAAGGGGCATTGAGCCGCAAGCCTTGAGCTCAAGCCTTGAGCCTCAAGCCTGGAGCCTTGAGCGTCATAGCCTCAAGGAGCCTTGAGGAAGACGTACAGCTCTGTTTCAACCTAGCGGAAGACAAGTCCGCTTGTCGAAACATCGGCTAGACACAACCCCTGATTACAGAACTTTCATTTCAACGGCAAGTCATTTATGTACATCATATACCGTTGGTGCTCCCGATAGCAAAGCAACTTCAGCGCGTTTCCTTCTTCACTAGTGAGATGGCGCGAAGGGGTGGTGGGCAGAATAAATATCATCGCCTCGCTGGTTGCGATACGTGCGTGCCTCCAGGAGGCGTTGCCCGTGCGCTTGGCTGAACCAAGGAGGATTAAAGAAAAAAATTGCTGGAGTGGAAGCTCCCGCAACGCCTTGCCGGCAGAAGTGAAGCCAGCTTTTGCCTCTGCCAAGATGGCGGAAACATGCTTTTTTTTCTCATAGTGCTTACTTGAAAATCAAGTGGTTTTGATATGTTATGTATATGCTACGTCAGTTCTATATTAAAAGATGGTTGTTCCCGACAAAATTACACACAGAAACGAGTATGGATGACTGAATCTTTAAAGAACTTTGCCTCCAATTAGAGGCTCACTAAAGAAAACTAGTAACTGTAAGACGCACTTGGAGCTTTATGTGACCCAGAAAAGAGGAATGGCTTCACTTCTGCGCAATCATTTCCACTCCAGCATTTTTTTTAATCCTCCTTGGGCTGAACTCGTGGTTCTAGCGCTATGTACCTCTCGTGATTCCACCGGAAGTTTGTTTTTAAGTTACAGGGGTTAAGAAGCTAGAGCACGACCGTCACTTCGCTCGCCACCGTGGCTGCGTTTACGCAAGCAGCGCGCTGCTCACACACAAAGTAAGAGTTGTGACAGGTGTTCGCGCTTGTCCTGCGTGAAACTTGTGTGTTCGTTTCGTGCGTCTTTCTTTTTCAGCACCATGCTTTAAATGCCGAAACGGGACAGCCGTCAGTCCGCGCTTATGCTGCGTATGCTCCTTTCTTGCGTGCTTTCTGGCTGGGGTGCCCACTGTAAGTTTCGAGCTACTTGCGTTACTTCGCGTGACTTTGCAATTGGTCGCTGTAGCATTCATTCGTTCGTCAGTGTGGCGAAACCCTGCATACACAATAAACTCTGTCTACTTTAATGCTCTGACGATTCTTAGACGGAGAATCCCGGACGTTTTCTTTTTTTTCAGTGCGACCAAGATGGTGCAGTTCCGATATTATCTGCGACGCTTTTTTTCTAAACAAGAGACACATAAAAGAAATGCAAACCATACTGAATTTCAGAAGACCGTAAATCACACTTGAATATCGTTCACTTTGCAGATAAATGATGTGGGTGACTATAGTGAATGAATATTCCTTTTAAAGTGAACTCAAAAGGGCAGCATCAAGAAAAAAATGAACCAAATCCTATTAAATAACGTCGCGTCTGAGATAATGACCAAAAGAACCAACATGGCTACTTTCAGATGTTTATATACTGTCCCAGTTGCTTTGATTTCCTGTTAGCGTTCCAGAATCAGATTTGAATGGTTGAGTTAGTGTTCACTGAAAGGAGTGATGTTGTAGGGCAATTGCCCCACACAGTATATAGAGTCTTGAGAATGAAATATGCCGTTTTCAACTTTCCCATTTCTTTCTATTTCCAAGGTTTAGATTAAAAGATTTCCGCTACACTATGTTGCACTTATTTCGCTCTAGAACAGTGTATTTGTGATATACATATCAAATGAGTATTCTGGAAAATGAGCCATTGCTTAATTTAGAAGACGTGATTCCAACTCGCGCAACATAAAACGAGCTCGGAAGAAAAACTGGGGCATTCTTGAAGGCCTTCAACAAATGCTAACTACGCGAAAAAACTTAGTACCGTTCAAAATTTCGATTGATTTGTGGGGTTCAACGTCCCAAAACCACCATTTGATTATGAGAAACGCCGTAGTGGAGAGGTCCGGAAATTTCGACCACCCGGGGTTCTTCAACGTGCACTCTAATCTGAGCACACGGGCCTACATCATTTCCGCCTTCATCGGAAATGCAACCGCCACAGCCGGAATTTAATCCCGCCACCTGCGGGTCAGCAGCCGAGTACCTTAGCCACTAGACCACCATGGCGGGGCGTACCGTTCAAAATGATGCGCCGTTTTGTCTGGAGGAATACTCGCTCTATTAGTCTATACTCGGTGACAATTTTTTCTGGCACTGAAGGTAAAGCTACGAAGCCAAATCACGTGCATCCTACCGCCAGTGAGGGTAGTTCAAAGTAGCGCCCGTATTTTCAACGTGAAATATAAAAGTTGCTCGTTTATTTTTTACGTGAAGCTAATTGAGACGGGACGCAGCTTACACCTTTAAGATATTCACATTTTTTTTATTTATTTGTTGCGCTTTTGAACGCGCGAACAAGACCCGCCCTTTTATGTGCACCTCAAACCAAGGAGAATTGAAAAAACCGCTGGGGTGGAAAATCCCGCAAATCCTTGCCGGCAGAAGTGAAGCTAGCTTTTTCCACTGCCAAGATTGCGGAAACATGCTCTTTTTTGGTAGTGTCCATTTAAAGACAAAGTAGCTTTGATATGCTAAAGTAAATGCGGCGTTAGTTATATATTGAAAGATAGTTGTTCCCGACGAAATAACACAAAGAAACAAGTATGGGTGCCTGAATCACCAAAGAACTTTGCCTTCGATTAGAGGCTTACTAAAGAAAATTACTAACACTAGGATGCACTTGGAGCACTAGGTGACCACAAAAAGTTTCCACGTTAAACTCATTGGGCGTGCGAGAAAAACGCTTCTCCGTTTTTGTGTGTTGTGCTTCATTCGGCGTTCCACTTTTCAACGCGACCAGCGTTTCGGCGATGTCGCTGCTGGGTGTCCACTCGCGACATTGCCAGCCGGTGACCTTGAGGCCTGATCCCATTGTCGTCGACACTTGCCGGGACCAGTGAGGATGTCGTCAAGGCCGGCGGCACTCCCCCTCAAGAAGCACTGCTCCAACTTCAGCGTCCCAGAGGTAACGGAATCTGTTGACGAGCTCATCGATGGCTTTGAAGACGTCATGGGGAGTCAAGGAATGCTGTTCCCGCAACACCTCGGAGCTTAGAACTTCATAGTTGCGGCTCGGTCCGCATCATAAGCAACCAAGTTGATGGTAAACCTGGTTTCAAGTTACAAGGTCACAAGGTACAAGTAGGAGCAGGCAGGGCGCCAAGTGTTCAAGTCAGCGTGTTTGACCTCCCGCCGTACATGTCAGATGACGCAGTTATTTGAGCTTTTCGACCATACGGAAAAGTGAAGGCTATGACGTTTGTTACCCTGCAAAGGCATCAGTCAACGTACATGGTACCCGCATCGTCCGATTCGAGATGGCCAAGCCCACCCCTAACTTCCTTTCCATTCAAGGTCACCGCGTGATGCTTGAGTATTGTGGTATGCGCAGAGCGTGCGCGCGCTGCAGCAGAGAAGGTCATGTTGTGGCCACTTGTACAACACCCTTTTGTGTCAACGATGTGGCACCTTCGGTCATGCAATCGAGGGTTGTGTGCCCAAGTGTAAGCACTGTAATAGGGACCAAGCGATGAAAGATTGCTTCCGTCCCAAGTCATACGCAGACGCAGCGCAGAGCACCTCACAGTCACTGAAAGAATTCCTAGAACTTGGAGAGTCTCCTTCGAAGAGGACGACCCAAGTTAGAACCTCTAGGCACATGAAAGTTTTGCAACGCAAAACAAAGACAAGGCAACAGAAGAATCCAGGTTATTGGTAGGGCGACAGCGCAACCGCCACAGATTTTCATGATGCGAAGTCAGAAGACGCCAGTGGCGTTGATGCCGCGTCGCCACGCACAACAAGTGACAAAGCCGTTTCTGCGCTGTCTGAGGACACGGCAGTGTTGTCATCTCCCACAACGTCATCACAGGATCCCAGCAATGTTGTGGAGACGCCGAGTGCGCCTGCTACGTCTTCATCCGAGGAACTCAAGGTCACAGAAAACGAACATTCTTCGAACGCATCACCACTGAAGGAAGCGTCCCAGGCATCTCGGGGCACTGGCGAACCGGAAAACTGCTCCCCAATATCCGACTTCCCGAAACAACGAGTGCAAACGACAAGCTCGGTGAACGGCCACCGGCAGGCCTGGAAGGTAGCGTGAAGATGGTCTCCACGAAGAAAGGAAAGACCTGGTCTTCAAGGAAACCGAAGACACCTCGATCACGCGCTACAGACCCCAGAAGAAGCATCCGACAAGACATCCAAACATCGTAGGAGCCGGTCACAATCACGAAAATTAAGGAGTGACAGCTTTTTGCAAGTCGCATGATCGATATCTTTGTCTCCTGAAAACACGCATTTTCCCGACAAGTATTCTAGAGCCACAAACTCGTAGCATCGCTGCAAGCCTGGTAGCTCAAGCACTGGAAGTGACGTCATGACCTTCAGAACGTTCAAAAAAAATTGCCCGCAGCTTCCCTCGGCGGAACACTGAGGAGGATGCGGAGCATATAATTGGTTAACGGGGTGTTAAAGTGCGACTTACTTGGGTCGATGGCTAAATTAGTTAACGTGGTTGTGAAATGGGGTGTTAAATTGCGACTTATTTGGGTCGATGGCTAAATTGGTTAACGTGGTTGTAGGAGGGGGTGTTAAATGAGTGAACACGTACACACGTATGCGAAAGGGCGGCGCTGGTCGAAGGGACGTCGATCATTGTGTTTGTGGATTCGTTGGAATTCATTTCACCATGACCTTGGACGTCGACGCGCCGTACAAACCAACCGACGAGCGGCAACTGAGCGAGCGAGCGCCGACCTTGAGTATATATACAGCGCGACGGCGCATGCACTGTCAGCTGTTGAATGTTCTCGAAGCGCGACGGCGCATGCGCGTCCACTGGAGAATCAGGAGAATTGTAGAATGTTCTCGAAGGGGAGAAGCGCGCGCGGCACAGATGGTGGGTGACGGTGCATGCGCGCGTCAGCTGTCGAATGTTCGAGAAGGGGGAGAAGCGCAACGGCGCATGCGCGCGCGTCAGCTGCCGATGTTCTCGAAGCGTGACGGCGCATGCGCGCTACATTATACAGCTAGCGAATGTTCGTGAAGAGGAGAAGCGCACGCGGTGTGTAGAGGAAGAAGGGTGCACAGATGGTGGAGGAGTGAAGCGCGCGCGGTGTGTAGAGGAGGAAGGGATGCACAGATGGTGGAAGAAGGAGGAGGAAGCTTGCGGACGGCGCCGCACTACAAGCCTCGAGTATTAGATGCTCCGCATCTAAAAGTCCTGAGCGGATTCACCAAGATCCATCCCCTGATGCGGGTGAGGACTCAATGTTGTTAAAGACGATAGTCTTCCTTGGGGACCTTCGACGCAAAAAGTGTGATCCCTTTGTCTGTCTACCTGTCTGTCTGTCCATTTGTCTGTTTGTCCACCCTAATGATACTGGGCATTATAAACGGCCTCAGCGGATCCGCAGCGCCCACCAATGTTGCTCAACATTCAGCGTTGATATTTGTGTAATTGTCAATAAAAAAGCAATTATCGCGCATGTCTGAGGCACCATTACAACACGTACATATTCTGTATGTGCGTCTTTTACTAGAAATAGCATACAAAAGTTATTCTAAAGACCGTGGCGTTTATCACGTGGCGCTGACCATGTTACGCTTGCGCGAAAAGGGAAGTGTTTCCAATCCTTTGCTAAGACGACATGGTGGCACCTACCTGTCGTCTTGCATTCTGCATCTTATCACCTCGGAGACGGGCGCGCACGCCGGTCTCAGAGCCACGCGTTCTGTTTCCAAGACAACTGCCAGATCACGTGGCACCGGTGTCGTGTTTCTCAATCCGGGGTTCAGGCGGGGTGGGCATTGCCGTTTCTATGCAGGAGGCCGTGTTATCGCGGTAAAGATGCGGATAAACGACCGAAAATCTCGATTCACCAAAATTTACGCGCTTGTTAATAGGTCTCCTGTCAATGACTTTTATACAGAAGTCAAGTCGTTCCTGCTATATGCGTGTTGTTAGGTGATTTCAAGGGCGTCTAAGATTTCTTTCGAGATGTCCAAGGCTCTAGTAAAGGACGGAGCACATCCCATCTGAAAGAGCCAATAAAATATGTAGATGGTTGAAGATGCATAGAGAACGCTTCACGAGAACACATTTGGAGCTACGCGCGTTCAGGGTACGTCTTAGAGCAAAATTGACAGAGTCAACATCCCTAACAAGCTCGTTGCAAGTTTGGTGACATGTGATGTCTTTTCTTTAGCGCCTCGGCAACGCAAGCTCAGCGACCACATGCCAATGCTGTTCATCTTGAAGACCCAGCTAGGAAGGCATTACTCCAAGCAGTGGCGGATAGATTCATCAATTATAAATTATGAACCTTTGGTATCTCAAATACGCATAGAAATCTATGCGTCTTTGGAAGACACGCCGCCAATTACGCCGGTGGCATGGGATCTCTTGAAGGTCAGGTGGCGTGTGATTGCGCAGGAAGCAGGGAAACGCGCCATTCGCGTCTAGCGTTACAAATGAATGAAACATTGAGGCATATTCAAATCGTTGAGCGTGCAGGTAATCTAACCGGCGCAACGCAAGATTTCATTGGGGCCAAGAAAGCTAAATACGACTTTTTGTTCAGGGCAAGGTCCAGGACTTTTAAGCGCGCAGAGTAACTGCACGTGCATACGGATGAACTTGGTAACATGGCATACGCACAGCGAGTAGGGGTAGGGAAACACCAGCCTAGTGTTATCAGCGCAGCGCGGACAGGGTGTGGGAGCATCGTCACAGATGTCAGATCAATCGAGTAGGTCTTTCAGACGCATTTTGAAAGGCTCTACTCTGCACACTGTCACTCCAAAGACAGCAATCAGCAATAAAGAGAGAGAGATAGACTTTATTAATTTCCGGCAGATTGCTGGGATGGGCTCCTACCTAGGGGCCAACGGAGAGACCGTGTCTCCCGGCAGCTTCCTTGGCCTGCTGGATTGCCCAAAGTTGCTTGTCCAGGCCCGAACTGAGCAGCGCAGTCCGCCAACGCGCCCAAAGGTCTTCATTGAAGGCCGCGACCCCAGAATTTCTGACTAATGCTGGACATTCCCATAGAATATGTTCGAGAGTGGCTCTGGTGGTACAGTACTGGCAAAGATTAGAACTATAGACGTCAGGATATTGATGGTGCATGATGACAGGGTGCGTGTATGTGGGTGTTTGTAGCTGTCGCCACTGAACGGACTGGGCCCAATTTAGCTTGGAGTGAGGCGGAGGGTACTCCCGCCTTTGCAGTCGATAGTGTTGAATTATGTCATTAAATTTAGTGAGCCGATCGTCCCATTCCCACACCAGCGCAGAAAGGTCCGTTTGGGTGGCCGATTCGTCTGACGTGACTCGGAACGTAAGACCTCGAGCCACGTTGTGCGCCACTTCATTCGGATTGGCCTCCGCGTTACCTAGTGGTGTGTGGGCAGGGAACCACAAGATGTGTACGAATTTGTCCACCTCGTGAATTTTGCCAGTATTAAGAATCCGCAATGCCTCGGGGGAGATTCTGCCACTGGCGTAGTACCAGCAATAAAGATTCGCAAACTTTTGTGAAGGATTGTCCATGCTATGTCCTGAGGCGTCTAATATGCTCTGCGCTGAGGCGACAAAAGATGAAGTTTGACCTGCCCCGAGGAAAATGAACACAGCCACGGCTCCAGGTCGAGACAGAATACTGACAGGATTTTTTAGAACTTTGTTCGACGTAGTAGACGACGCACTTTATGACATTGTCAACGGGTTCATTGTTGATGGACAAAAGCTGAGATCCCTCAGTGAGGGCCGTGTAGTCTTGCTGGAGGGCATGAATCCTGGTGATCCACGGTCGTGGAGGCTCATTACCCTCCTGAACACGGACTACAAACTTGTAGCTGGGTGTTTCCACGAGAGATTGACACGGGTCCAAAAGTTGATATTTTAGATTTCATTGAGTATTTTATGTTTCGTGCACCTCTCACCAGGTAGCCCGAAAGTCAACTTCGTTTTATGATTAACGGCATAACTTATGAGAAAAAAATATCAAACTTCACCAACACGGAGGCACCATGTTCTTCACCTGTCATTTTCGAAAATTGCAGATGCTATAAAAAGACAAATATTTTTGTTTCAAGGAAGATATTTTTTACCTGAAATGCATGTCTAATGAAAAATAAATTCATACGGTTTCAAGTTTGTAGACCTTAAGAAAATAGCTTTTAAAAATGTCTGACTTTGCGACAGTGTAAGGTAAGTTACGTATTCTCCAATTTTTTCTCCGAAAGTAATGCAAGCAGTGTTTTCAAACTTCACACGTTTTAAGAATGTGGTGTGTTCATTAGGTACATAAATTATTGCTGCCCTAGGGCAAATGTAAATTTTTTATATATTGCCTCAAAGTTCTCATATTGGCAAAAGTGTACTCCACTGAAATATGAATAATAAAAAAAAACCCCGTCTTCGATTTCTCCTAAAATCTCGTAAATAGACAACCGAAGGCTATCATACAGTAATATAGAAAAACATGTAGCATTATTTTGTTTTTAGCGACAATATTTGTGGTACAAATCAGAGATTTTCGAGAATGCGCTGATAAGTTGAGAAATCTAGAAATCGGAACGGAAAAGCGGCAATAATCTTCAAACGCGAGTAAACGTGACCGCATTTGGTGAAGAAGGGCTGTTTCAGCAGATAGGAGCAACTATTTTGAACACAGTATTCTACAGTATCTGAATTCACTCTTATACGTAGAGCACTGAGACTTCTAATATGAGGTGCCTCTCCATTACTGACACACAGATGGAGCTGCTGTGACGGCCGTGTGTTTGCAACACGTTGGGCAAGAGAATTGAATGTTGAATGAGTTCATTAATGATTCATAACAAAATTTTATCAATTTGGGCGTGAAGACTGCCGCATTAGACTGAAGAACACGCTTTAGGGCAAGTTGTCATCCGTCGTTTGCTCCACAAATGAATTGCTGTGCGCCGCATCTCGGAGGCAATGCTTTAGATCATATGGTGCAAAGTAGGGACAATGCTTACGCCTCCCGTAATTTTATCGACAAAAAGATTGTGAAATTTATTTTAACGTCATCTACTTAAGTTTTGCATTCGCACTGTGGATACTTGCGCACAAGTATCCACAGTGCGAATGCAAAACTTAAGTAGATGACGTTAAAATAAATTTCACAATCTTTTTGTCAATAAAATTACGGGAGGCGTAAGCATTGTCCCTACTTTGCACCATATGATCTAAAGCATTGCCTCCGAGATGCGGCGCACAGCAATTCATTTGTGGAGCAAACGACGGATGACAACTTGCCCTAAAGCGTGTTCTTCAGTCTAATGCGGCAGTCTTCACGCCCAAATTGATAAAATTTTGTTATGAATCATTAATGAACTCATTCAACATTCAATTCTCTTGCCCAACGTGTTGCAAACACATGGCCGTCACAGCAGCCCCATCTGTGTGTCAGTAATGGAGATTGATTGATTGATATGTGGGGTTTAACGTCCCAAAACCACCATATGATTATGAGAGGCCGTAGTGGAAGGCTCCGGAAATTTCGACCATCTAGTGTTCTTTAAGGTGCACCCAAATCTGAGCACACGGGCCTACAACATTTCCGCCTCCATCGGAAATGCAGCCGCCGCAGCCGGAATCCGATCAGTAATGGAGAGGCACCACATATTAGAAGTCTCAGTTCTCTACGTATACGAGTGAATTCAGATACTGTTGAATACTGTGTTTAAAATTGTTACTCCTATCTGCTAAAACAGCCTTTCTTCACCAAATGCGGTCACGTTTACACGAGTTTGAAGCTCATCGCGGTTTTTCCGTTCCGATTTCTAGATTTCTCAACTTATAAGCGCATTGTTGAAAAGCTCTTATTTGTACCACAAATATTGTCGCTAAAAACAAAATATTACAATATGTTTTTCTATATTACTGTATGATGGCCTTCGGTTGTCTATTTACGAGATTTTAAGAAAAATAGAAGATGGAGTTTTTTAATATTCAAGTTTCAGTGGAGTACACGTTTGCCAATATGAGAACTTTGAGGCAATATATAAAATTTACATTTACCCTACGGCAGCAATAATCTATGTACTTAATGAACACACTATATCCTAAAAACGTGTCAAGTTTTAAAACTCTGCTTGCATTATTTTCGTAGAAAAAATTGGGGAATACGTACTTACCTTACACTGTCGCAAAGTTAGACATTTGAAAGCTATTTTCTTAAGGTCTACAAACTTGAAACCATATGAATTCATTCTTCATTGGACATGCATTTCAGATAGAAAATATCTTCCTTGAAACAAAAATATTTGTCTTTTTATAGCATCCGCAATTTTTGACAATGACAGATGACGAAATCGGTGCCTCCGTGTTGGTGAAGTTTGATATTGTTTTTCTCGTAAAATATGCTGTTAATCATAACACGATGTTGACTTTCGGGCTACCTGGTGAGAGGTGCACAAAATATAAAATACTCAATCAAATCAAAAATATCAACTTTAGACCCGTGTCGATCTCTCGTGGAATCACCCAGCTACTACCTTGGTGTGAGGCTAAAACGTTTTTTGCCCGATATAGTGTCGCCCACGCAAACATGTGCCTTGTTGGTTAGGTCAATTTCTCAAACACCCTGATAAGAGATGTGTTCTACTATGCCAACGCCAAAAAAGATTGGACATTGACATAACGATTCGGCTTGCGCATCGATAATGGTGCGTTGAACAGCTTAGAAAAATGGCAGCATATCCACGGAGTGAATGATGGAGAGTGAGGCGAAGCATTCGTCAGTCCATTCGTTCTTGCGTCCTTCCGTACATGCGTCCGTCTGTGTGACCATTCATGCGTCCATCCGCCCATCCGTGCGTACGTCTGTTCGTGCATCCACCCCTGCGTTCGTCCATGCATCCACCCCTGCGTCCGTTCATGTGCCCATCCATGCATCTGTCTTTGTGTCCATCTATTCCCACTCCACTTTGTGTCCGTTCGTCCATCTATTCACCACTCCAAGTACCACCATCTCGCATTTTTTCATCAAATATTCCCCATATAGAAGCACCGCCATCCAGCGGACATTCCAAGGACTCATCGAGAGGTGGCACACGCACACTTTCTTACGGCTTCCGCTTCGTGTCTACTTCCCACCTTTAACCACCTCGAGTTCAAGGTATATACTAGTTCACTGTATTGATGGCACTGCAGCCCAACGCTCGCTAAACCTTTCTAAAACCCAGGAGGTTACGCCCAGCGAGTATAACGTAGCAACCTTTTCCTGTCAGATACTGGTTGATATACATTCAATGGCTTCTAATGGGAAATGAGAGATAGGAAAATTCGGCTTTTACTTTCTTACGTCTTGCGCTTCGTATCTACTTCCCACCTTTAACCACTTCGAGTTCATGGTATATACTAGTTCATTGTATTCATGGCACTTCGGCTCAACGCTCGCTAAGCCTCTCTAAAACTATGGCGGTTACACCCTGCGAGGATAACGTAGCGACCTTTTCTTGTCAGATAGTGCTCAATGTACATGCCAATGCCTGCTAATGGGGATCGCAGCGTGCGCGTTAACTAAAAGCCGAATGCTCCTGTCTCTCGTTCTCCATTAGCAGCCATTGGCATGTACATTGAGCACTATTTTTTATTGTTCAATAATGCACAGAAGAAATCTCTCACCAGCACCACCTTAGAGGTGAAAATGTTATACTTGTTACACTTTACAACAGGTACGAGGGACAAATGGGTGCCGCTATAAGAAGCTTCGCGCCTCAAAAGTTACCGGTGCTTTCATGTCGTTGGATCAAGCTAAGCTTTACGACAGGGTCGAACACGGCTGCCTATGTTGCGTACTCAAAATATTTATTTTGCCTGAGCAGTACGTCCATTGCATAGAGCTTCTATACAACAACACGACCAGCCGACTCCTCATCAATGGCGTAGACAAGCGTTCTGGTAACAAGAGGCGTTTGCTAGGGATGTCCAATTGCACCGGTGCTCTTTGTTCTTTCCATAGATCCTTTCATTGGAAACGTAGCAAAGTGCCATGATATTCAGGACTTTCCAATGACAGGTGTGCGGTCAGTTAGCATCACCGCTTATGCGGATGAAATCTATGTGTTCGTGCGAAATCAAGCCAGTTACCGCGCTTTCTTGGAGCTGTTCGAAGAGTAGGCCAATTTATCGGGGGCTTTCCTGATTGCAGAGAAAAGCGAAGCCCTTCGTTTTGGTGGCTTCTACGGCTCTTTGCGCGGCGGTATACTATACGTGGATGCCGTAAAAGTTATCTAGGTATACTTCCAAGATGGGTAGGTGGCCAAATTAAATTGGGTGTGGTGGCTCTTCGGGCTCATACTCGGCTTGGATTGACATTTCTCGGGCATGGTTACCAGCTTTCAGAATATTTCCCATATACCAAGAGGGAAGGTGCAGAGTACCAGAAGCAAACCCCGACCTGACCCGGAAACAACAGACGATATTGCGTTGAGCGCAAGCGGGATCGCTTGCGCATCCCGTACTGCTGAACCACTGTACCCTGCGGAGCACGACATGCTCTGTCCGTTTTAAAAAATAGAAAATGGCACCCTGCTGCACATCTTGGCAGAGCGCACAGAACTTAAAAGCCCCCCACCGTCCCTGCCCACCGACACCACGAATCCCCAGCCCCTTGAGTGATGGGAGACTTTGTTATCCAGCCCCGCCCTACCGACTCAGCGTGCACTGACGGACAGGGGCTAGGAGCTGCTGAATACATACGGGTCCCTCAACTAGAGAACCACCCCGTCTGGTGCCTAAGCGCACTACCAACAATGTTGGGTCCAATAAATATTGATTCATTATCATTATCACAATAAGATGGGAGGATGCCGTACATAGAGCCATGCAGGTCTTTGCGTACTCCGCTGACTTCAATTTGTTAGTTGACGCCAAAGTGACGGTGGTGAAAACCAAAGCATACGCATATGCTTTTTATATTGGGCACATTGCACTCATACCCCAGCTTTTTGCAAGCCAGCTGCGTCGTTCGTTGGAGCCTTCCTATGAGACGGGAAGACACCGAAAGTTCTACAAGAGGTCCTGAAGCTTTAAAAAACTTGTGGAGGACTTAGTCTACGGGATGTTGCAACGTTCACAAAGGCACTTGCTGCTAAAGGACTTTTTAAATTGTTTCAGGACAATGACTATCCTGGTCGTAGCTTATTGCTATATTGGGCCGGAACCCTTGGAGCCGCGTTCACGTCAGAAAGGTAGCAGGGGCTTCAAGCAGAACACCCGCCTGCTTTTTATAAAGCAGCAGAGGGCCTCAAGCAATCGGCCAACGGGGACACCACCGAAGATTACTTTGAAAAGCTTGCACCCACCCGTATTAGTGAAACTTTAATCGGTCACCTAATTACTGACGAGGAAAAACAGAGATGAAGGACCAGCAAGCGGAAGAAATGGAGGAACAACCACGTACCGGAAGTGGTTAGAGAATGTGATTGGCTGCGGTGGTGGGACGCGTTGTCCACTCGTCACAGACTGTCAAAGTGGGGAATCGTTTCCAATGACCACTGCCCCAACTACGGCAAAAGAGAAACGATCCACCATACGATGTTTGAATGCACAGCAGCCATAGGCGTTTGGCACGTCGTGCGTTGTCAATGCGGAGTGTCAGTTTCTTCGGGCGGACATCGCAGGGGCCTATTTGAATTCGGGATTTTCGTCACAATGTTCGTCTTGGTGCCTCGGCGCTGTATGGCCGAAGCATGCCGACGACCCCAACGAGTTGCATACCCAGCGTTACAGAAGATAAGAATGATCATGGTTCGCTATCTTACCGAACAGATTGAAACGCAGGGTGAAGAAACCATCAGAAAGTGGCATACACGTTTTTCGTTAGTTTTTTTTTAGTTCGGAAGGGGAATATGGAATTTACTTTACTGCCGTTTTGACTCACTGGCAAGAACTAAAAAAAAAACTTTTTCTTGTCACACAAAACGGCCGCGATGTGATATGAGCGTAGCATGTAGTCACGTTTTACATGCCACGCATAACATGATAATTCATTTTGGATTCATTAACATTCGTTCTTCATTCACGACACGTAATACCTAGTTTGTATATGGGGAACTAGAAAAATGTCCATGAGCACGCTATGAGCGCCGCATGTAGTATATTTCACATGACGGGCGCATTGTAGTTATCATGTTTAGACATGTCATTTACATGCGTCGTCTATTAACTCAACGTGACACCGAATCAGGTATATGTTGAGCGGGCAAAACGGCTGCGAGCGCGCTATGAGCTTTACATGCAGTCATGTTTTACATGACAGGCATATTATGCTTGTCAGGTTTAGACGTGTCATTTCCCTTCGTCGTAAATTCACGTCACGTAATACCAAATTTGGTGAAGCTAGCAAAACGGCCGCGAGCGCATCATGAGCCGGGCATGTTGTCACATTCTTACATGACACGCATCTCATGATTATCATGTTTGCACCACTCATATACCTTCGTCAACGACGTCACGTCACACCAAACATGATAAATATAAAGCTAGAGAAACGACTGCCAGCACACCATGAGCGTGGCGTATAGCCATGACTAGTCATACAATGAAAGTCGTGGCATGCATTTCGCGGTTTCCACTTCAGAGTCTGTGACTTATGTTGGCCATGCAGTCATGTCATACCATACCACCGTTACAAAATGTCATGTGAACGAAACCACCGCAAGAGCAGCAAGATCATGAAATGTAAATCATGACATTCATGACATACATTTCATGATTTTCATGTTATGACTAGACAATTATGCTGGTCATGCAGCCATGTTATGCCATACCAATTTTGGTATCGATACCATTATTGAGACGGCCAGAGGAGCTAGAAGTCATAGGGGGATGGATGAATGAATGAATGAATGAATGAATAGATAGATAGATAGATAGATAGATAGATAGATAGATAGATAGATAGATAGATAGATAGACAGATAGACAGACAGACAGATAGATAGATAGATAGATAGATAGATGGATAGATAGATAGATAGATATAGATAGATAGATAGATGGATAGATAGATAGATAGATAGATAGATAGATAGATAGATAGAGATAGATAGATAGATAGATGATAGATAGATAGATAGATAGATAGATAGATAGATAGATAGATAGATAGATAGACAGATAGACAGACAGACAGATAGATAGATAGATAGATAGATAGATAGATAGATATAGATAGATAGATATAGATAGATAGATAGATAGGTTCACTCCGGATGCCGTGATCTTCTTGAGCCATTACGTCAAGGGTGACAACACCTTCCAGGACTGCCGCGTCGTGCCACCAACTATACTGACGAGGCCTGACTTGCTCAAGAACAACAGCAACTACAAGTACGACCTGGTGAGAGAAGATATTTATTTATTCATTTCTGTACATTTTTAATAATACATACTAAGTCAGGATAGAACAAGTTAGGCTGAGAAATGCACTTTCTTCAAAAGCCTATTGGTGCATAAATTTGCTTATATATTGTTGCAGTGAGCTGTGATGAAATGGTTTTAAATAAGATAGATGAACGATGGTAGTTCGCGTCAGCGTACTGTGATTTTGCCAAGCTCTTTGTCTTCTTTCGCTCTCTTCTCTGCGTTTCACGTGTCCGTTACATACCCCCGCAAGCACACAAAGCTAGTAGGGTTAGCCATGGTGCATAAAAAAGGTACAAAAGTTTAAGGTGAGCAATGTGAATGAGCTGCGTCCTGCTCGATCGTCGACCATTAGACAATAAACGAGCTATTACATAGGGGGCCTGGCTGAGACGCTGCAAAACTACAAATGGGCCTAAATATCGTGACACAAGCTTTTGACACAATCCGCGCTTGCGTTGTGGTGTCCAAAGAAACACCAAGTCACCTTTTTTTTAACGATACCGGTTCATGCCGGTCGTCGTATCGCTCCTTCGAACGATGCTGAGAGGCCAGAATTCGAACACGAGTGATTCGAGGGGCTTTTTTCGCGAGGGACAAGGTGTGCAATACAGAACCGTCTTGTATAATGAAGGGTAAGAAATTGTCCAGGGGGCCTTAGTGGCAACCGGGCGTAAAACAGATACATTGGGCTAAAGTTTGTTTTTCATGTTTCACCGTGTTGTAAGCGTACGTAATAAAAAGCAACACATCATCACAGTTCTTGTGATTGGAGGAAACTTACATGGCAAGCATGTTGGAAAGAGTTATGTTTTTCCGTTGAACGAGCCCATTCGTCTAAGGATGATACGATGTGGAATGCCGGAACTGATGGGCCCATGCGAAGTAATTTTTCAACGGTGTCAGCAGTGGACTCGCCGCCACGGTCGCTGATAATAACTCGTGTTGGGCCATGGGGAAGGACCACGGAGTGGAGCACGAAGAGCACCACGGAAGCAGTGGTAGAAGAGGGTATGGTTGCAGTTTCGACATAACGCGTAAGATGAACCACGCAGACAATTATCGAACAATTCTTATTATTAGATAGCAAGAATTAACCCAGAATTTCAATTTCTACTTGTTCGAAAGGTGTGCTAGGGTGTCAATCGCTGAAGGGGACCTGGTGTTGCGGTGGTAGGGTGCTTGTGACGTTGGCATGTCTCGCAGATAGTGACGTAACGCTTCGTTGTTTCGTACATCTTGGGCCCACAAAAGCGTTCCTGCGCGAGGTGCAGTGTTCGCATGATGCCGAAATGACCGGATGTTGCATTGTCATGCATAGCATGTAGAATATCGGGGCGAAGGCTCTCGGGGACAACTAGCAGAAAACGTGCTTCAGGTCTGGAGCAGTTAGTTTTATAGATCAACTTGTCTCGAACTGTAAAGCGACCGCTGTTTTGAGAGGTGCAGGTGGTGGCAAAAAGAGTATCCATGTTGAGATCGTTCCGTTGGTCTCTCTCTAAGTCAGCCGCATCGGGGAACGTACCTGTAACAGCAGCAAGGCAATCGTTAAAATTCTCAGCATCGCAGTCAGTAGTCGCAATAGGAATCCGCGAGAGGCAGTCTGCATCAGCGTGACGACAGCCACTGTTGTACGACACCGTAAAGTCGTATTCCTTAAGTCACAGCGCCCAACGTGCGAGGCGGCCAGAATGATCGCGCAAACGACCAGCCAGCATAAGGAATGATGATCGGTAATCATTTTAAATGGCCGTCCGCATAGATAACAACAAAACTTCAGTACGGCGAAAACAGCTGCCAGACAATCCTGTTCTGTATCTGTATAATTGAGTTCAGATTTGCTCAGGCAATGGGTGACATATGCCATGACACGTTCTGCGCCACTGTGGCGTTGGACAAGCACCGCTCCTCTACCAATACCACTGGCGTAAGTGTGGATATCAGTCAGGCTAGATAAATCGAAGGGACGCAACAGGCGTGCGGACATTAGTAGAAACTTAATTTGTCAAATAAATAGCGTTCGCTCAAGCGACATTTTTCAGAGTTCAGAACCAGCCTGGCTTTTTCGGTGCATTCGAGAACAAGACTGAGACGGTTGTTATGTTCTTCAAACGTACGGCCAAATATCACAACATCGTCAAGGTAGCACACGCATATCTCCCATTTTAAACCACGTAATACTGTGTTCATAAATCTTTTAAAAATGGCAGGAGCAATACAAAGGCCAGAAAGCATGACATTAAACTCAAATAGGTGATCCGGAGTTACGAAAGCAGTCTTTTTTTTGTCACCATAGGTAGTTGCCAATACATAGATCGCAAATCAAATGTTGAAAAATAGCAGGTGGCATGTAAGCAATCTATGACATCATCAATCCGTGGTAAGGCATATACATCTTTTTTCGTCACAGTGTTTAAAGACTTGTAATCTACGCAGAATCTCTAGGAACCATCACTTTTCCAGACAAGGATTACCGGGGCTGCCTATGAGCTGGACGACTCTTGCACGACACCTTTGATAAACATGTATTTTACTTGTTCGGCATTATCTTTGCGCTCAAGGGACGACACTCGGTAGGGATTTATGCGGATGAAGTATGCTGAGGCGGTGTCTATTCTGTGACGAGCGTGGGGCGAGGGTAACTGAAGGGGTACATCTCTATGTCTGAAGCTAAAAGCAGCAACATGCCTGGCAAGGACATGTACCAGCGCTTGCC
Organism: Rhipicephalus microplus; assembly: GCF_013339725.1. Taxonomy (NCBI): domain Eukaryota; kingdom Metazoa; phylum Arthropoda; class Arachnida; order Ixodida; family Ixodidae; genus Rhipicephalus; species Rhipicephalus microplus. The sequence continues at coordinate 120,776,236 of NC_051174.1, read as the reverse complement.
GTTCTGTTGTACTGAGAGCGTTGCTGATCATACCGAGCATTAGATCCTATTTATGGCGAACATCGTAAGGAGAGGAAGAGGTGGTGAAATCCGTAACTAGTGCTGCTATTGAACTGCATGTGGCTTCACCGAAGAGAGATATCTTCATTCCGCGAGGAAGCACAACGAGTGCGGCATAACAGTTCAGTGCCCGCATTGTTGCCACTCGTTTTGTCATGCACACGTTAAAACATGGCACAAGTATTTTCTTCTTAGAGCAGTTTTTGCATAGAGGCCCCACTACAAGGTCAACACAAGCAGCACCAACCACTGTGGAAGAGACTTCAACGGGTGACAGGTACCAAGACAGTGCTATTACTTCATCAATCACACAGAATGTGTTCGTGTCTTCGCTGTGGTAGCATTGTTCGGAAATCAGCGGTCTAAACAAGTTATTTAGTGATATTTCCGCACTACCACAGTCGACGGAAGCACTGCATTGTTCCACAAAATCGATACCAAGAATGACATCGTGTGAACAACAAGATAGAACCAGAAATTCGGGTACAAACACTTTGCCAGCCAACGAAACACTCACCACACATACACCAAGAAGATGAAGGCACTCACCGCCTATACACCACGAAAGGCAATAGTATCGTTTCATGAAAACAAAACTTTGCGACCTGAGCGGTTTCTTAAAGCAAGGCTCATCACAGACACAGTCACCGTAGTGTCAACTAACACCCTCGTCGGTATTCCGTCAATCAACACATTCACTTTGTTTTTAGCATAACAGCAAGCAGAGGTACAGCTTAAAAGACCGTATGGCAACGTCACCTTCATTGGCCGCTGATGCCATTTTCCCGGCGGCAGAGAGAAAGAACGACGCACAGGAGACAATGATCGATGAGAACGGTGGGAAGAGGGGTCAAACTCCGCAGGGATGCTGGCTAATCGCTGCGTCTTCTCTCGCGCGAAAAATGGTCCTTGGAAACAAGGCGGTCGTCCGCAGGTCAAATGATACACCGGGTCTTGGTAGCGAGGACATGGCTGGTGCCATTCGAGACGGGTGGTATCGTTAACGGCTATACCGAGTGATATGCCCAGTAGAACCACAATTGTAGCACACGGGAGGGTCACGCGGCTCATACCATATTCATCGGAACGAATCTTAGGCCGCTGCTGTCGGTGATCAAGTATGTTATCACCAGAATAACGGGTTTCTGCCACTCTCTGGAATCCACTCTATTGGTCGTAAGTTGCATCTTGGCAGTAGGGTCGGCATTGCCCTTGTCGTGGTGGGACGTAGTCGGGCTCAGAGTCCTGAGTGTAAGAATGCGGTGGTCCTCGTTGTGATTGAGCTTCATAGACAGGGCTTCTGTTGTAGAGACGTGGCTGATACCGAGGCGCGGAACCACAATCCTCAATGCCCTCCGCCGCTCGGTGCGAGGAGAAGGAAGCAACGTTTCACTTGAACCCTGGTTGGTGGCAGGGGGGGGGGGAGAAATGAGGGCTTGGGTGGTGTCCCACTTACGCGTACAGGCCGAGTTCTTCACGTACTATTTGCCCAATCGTTGATGCAAGATCGAGCGACTGGTTGCTCTCTATGCTTGCAACAGTCGTCACAATGGTTATCGGATGATGAATCTCGTCTTCAGTTGCTCAAAAGTTCGGCAACGGCGAATGACGTCAGCGACGGATGTCAGGGTGTTTTTCGCAATGAGGTTACTGTGAACAACCTCGGCGATTCATTTCAGGATGTGCCCGACTTTGTCTTTCTCATAGTTATGTTTGGATCTAGGTCACAAAAGCACAATTTGATTAACACGGTGCACCATATGAACCTATAGCAAGGTGTCCCGTAAATATTTTGGCCCCCATCGAAATGCAGCCACCGCTTTAGTGAAATGATGCCACGACCTTCGTACACTAGGCCACTTTGGTGGGCTCTGTAGCTCCTGTTTGTTCACTATCAAAGCAAAGCGGTGTGCCAGTAACAAAACCCTGATCAATTTACATTTTTTTCTGAACTAATGCGGAATGCGTAAGCATATCAAGACTATTTCTTTTTGCTGACTGATTCACCCGCAGCATGTAGCATATAAGCTCGATTGCACCATTTCAATTTTGATTATTTGAAGAGACAAGCTCACGCTATTCCCACTTGGGCTCTCTTATTTCGTGTCACCTTTTCAGAATATCTTCTTATCGGCACGTTCAATGCACAATTCTACTTACCAAGAAGAGCGGAAGTGTTGCAAATGTGCGCCTGTATTAGACGCGTTCTTTTCTGCCCTAGTCCTGTTGTTCGCTTAACTTATAATGGTCTTGTGTTACCAACACTCCCAAACTACCACTACTGCGTACGTAATAGTAATATAATTAAGTAAAGTGGTGAGTTATGTATTATCAAACGCAGAGCAGTGCGGCAGAGTCGATGGAGAAGCTGACTGCACGAGGCATAAACACCACCTGGTTATTCTCAGTCACCATAAAAGGTAGATGGACTAAGCTCCAAGCCGGAGAACCAGTCGACTTCTTGTCCAAGTGTGAGCATGATCCCGACGCAGAGTCTTTTGGAAGATTCGCACACGTGAGTTTTTGACTAAGCATTCAAACGTGTTTATGAAGATCATTCCTAAACATATGTATGAAAAGACAATAGTAATGGCGACTTCGGCTTAAAGGGACACTCAACTAAAACGAGATAAAATGTTAAACTGCTTAACTAGACAATTTAAACTATGCTATTGTTAATTTGTGCACATCGCGCCATTAATAACTTACGAAACTACTAATGTTGAACGTTTTTTCGTTAAATTCCCCACTTCAGTTTCTCAGAGAGATGTCATGGACTTTGAGGCGGTTTTTGTGTGTGTGTTTTTTCCATGTAGGAACAAATAGGTTTTCTGGCCTTTGGCGTGTTAAGTCTATGCTTGCCTCGAGGCAATATCCTTCTTTTTATTACGTAGGTTATAGTAAAAGCCGTCAAAATTGAACGGTGCAGCGGCTGGCGTCGGACTTTATGCGTGGCACCACCACTCGTATTTTCTTGTTTTTTTTCCCCTTTTTTCTAGTTTTCCAAATGTCTTCTCGCCGCAAACAAGCTGCTGTTGTTGTTTTTGAAGAGTAATTGTATATTGCACAATAAATTGTTTTTCTATTTAGCCTTTCTTTATTTCGGCGTACTGGCGGCTCTTTAACAAAAACTCTAGAAAAACGTTGTAGTACTTACTAACTTGGCTTTACTAAGTACTTGGCAGATATGTTACTCACCGATTAGTAAGTTATGGTAATGACGGGGATGCTTGTAACCAATGCTAACTCTGTTAGTACTGGTTACTAACGTATGTATTAATAACTGCTAGCAAAAAAATGCACTCGACGCGATCATTCTGCCTCACGAATCACCTGTTTTATAACGGTCGTATTGGCGAGCATCAACGTTAGAATATATCACTGAGTAATGTCATAAAAAAGAACAGCACACATACACAAGTCCACACAAAAAGTACAGCTGCTAAGCGGTTCCAGGAGTATTTAAAGCCCTAACTCTGATTGATTGATTGATAAGTGGGGTTCAACGTCCCAAAACTACCTTATGATTATGAGAGACGCCGAAGTGGTCTCCGGAAATTTCGAACATCTGGGGTTCTTAAACATGCACCCGAATCTAAGCACACCAGCCTACAACATTTCCGCCTCCATCGGTAATGCAGCCACCACAGCCGATATTTGAACCCGCGACCTGCGGGTCAGCAGCCGTGTACCCAAGCCACTAGACCACCGCGGTGGGTGACTCTAACTTCGGGGAATGCAGCTGGGGCCGGTAGGCTGCTATTCTGTAGGATATTTAACTGGCTTTATATTTAAAACATACACTTTTTCTTAGATGAGCGAGGTAACGTAGTGTAGAACTTTTAATGAAGTATATTAAGGAAAACAATTAGTTATTCCTATTTGCATAATTCCGCCTTAAGACGGCATATTGTTCAAGACCTAAGAGTTCGTAAGCTTAAATATATTGCCTCAATGAACTTGAATTCATGCTCGTGCTACTAAATAGGTTGTTTGACGCTGGTAATATTAACCTCTAAGGTTTGTTTAACAAGTTCAATAAATACGTGCATGACAAAAAGTTACCAACAGCGTGCAAAACGTATGCTAACCATTGCAACCTTGAAGCGCTTGCTAACGTGGGTAGTAAAATAGTCGTAAAAGGTTAGTAATGGGCCAAGGAGGTTAGTAACAGCTGCTGTTACTAACATTTTGCTCGTGGTTACAAGCTTTTTACAAACTTATTTAAGAGTGCAGCCGAGTGCAAGTGCACGAGGAACACTACTATTTGCCCGATAAAATATTATCGAGAGCAGGGCACAGCTTGTTACTTCTCTTGAGAAGTGACTACTCTTTGTATGACCGCATATTGAGTACCGGCATGTATTATGTACTTGTCCCTTCACTCTCTGCACGGAACCTACCATGTGAATCATCCAAGTCTGTTCTAGCTACTTCAACTGCCGCAAATGTTTGGTCATGCTCAGCGACCTTAGTTCTGTCAGGAACTGAACGCGCCACTAGGCTTCAACGTGGTTGCGTATAAGTCAAACAGCGCCAAACCTGCCCAACACCAACATATATTGTGGAAGCTCTCGTGTATGTATGCCTAATAAAGAATGAACTATTTGTGTAAATACATGTGTCACTTTTGTATAATAGCAATGGTCGTGGTGGTGGGATAAACCACTTCTTTTGGTAATTTTCAATAGCCGAGAGTTTAAAACTTCAGTTGTGATCCATAGCCTTGTTCATATCAGCCCGAACATAAGGGTGTGAACGGGATGTTTAGAGGGTGTTTTATTTACGAACACTCAAATTTTCAATCGGGAGTGTGAAAAGGGTGTCCATATGGGTGCTTATAAGGCGTACACTCGTTTTGCGTCTTTTAGGGTATAAACATTTTTGCAGTGCAGGCAGGCGACCACAAAAAAAAAAAACTCTCCAAGGCAAGAAAAAAAGACACTTTTATCAGGGATACGCTGGTGGCACTGCGTTCTGCCGAGTCCAAAATTTCTAACAGGTTTCCGAACTAACACGTGCAATAAGGGCCAAACCTCATAAGCACGAAAATGCACGCGACAGCGACGAGCGACGCGACGTAGATCATCTTCGCGTGATCAGTCGCTAGCGCAGGAAAACCTCGTTCACGCGACGGCTTCGGCGAGCGAATTCCACTGTTGCTTGCATGAGGCCGTCTACTCGCATCAAGAAAACCGCGTAGTGAACGATATGCAATTTAAAAATAAAATATATTGTGTAATGGAACGGAAAGCGTTTATGAACGCTTTGCAGCACTTTTTAGATGCGGAAGCATCTTATACTCGCGCCTTGTAGTGCGCCGTCCGCGCCGTCCGCACCGCTTCTCGAACATTCGACAGCTAACGCGCGCGCATGCGCCGTCGCGCCGTCTCCTCCTTCTTCCACCATCTGTGCATCCCTTCCTCCTCTACACACCGCGCGCGCTTCACTCCTCCACCATCTGTGCACCCTTCCTCCTCTACACACCGCGTTCGACATCTACAATTCTCCTGATTCTCCAGTGGACGCGCATGCACCGTCGCGCTTCGAGAACATTCAACAGCTGACAGTGCATGCGCCGTCGCACTGTATATATACTCAAGGTCGGCGCTCGCTCGCTCAGTTGCCGCTCGTCGGTTGGTTTGTACGGCGCGTCGACGTCCAAGGTCGCGGTGAAATGAATTCCAACGAATCCACAAACACAATGATCGACGTCCCTTCGACCAGCGCCGCCCTTTCGCATACGTGTGTACGTGTTCACTCATTTAACACCCCCTCCTACAACCACGTTAACCAATTTAGCCATCGACCCAAGTAAGTCGCAATTTAACACCCCATTTCACAACCACTTTAACCAATTTAGCCATCGACCCAAGTAAGTCGCACTTTAACACCCCGTTAACCAATTATATGCTCCGCATCCTCCTCAGTGTTCCCCCGAGGGAAGCTGCGGGCAATTTTTTTTAAATGCGCATGCGTAAACATTGCGTTATTTCTTCTTGCGCATACGTGCCTCGGGCAGGGTCACGTGCACCTATCTAGTCTTTGTCTTTTCCGGTTTTTCGCTATTGGCTGCTTGAGCCCAGCACTTCTGGGCGATGAGCGACGATTTCCAAATCTGGAGAACCGAGTGATTGCGCGAAAACGAGCACGCGACACGTCGCGCGAACGCCCCGTTTCGTCGCTCATAGCATCGCTTGTCGCTGTCCCGTGCATTTTCGCGCTTATGAGGTTTGCTCTTAAGAGTGTCCCATCGTGCGATGTGACCTATGGTGTGTTATATCGTGCGTGAGGCATGACGTATATACTGCAGTGGTTTTACAAAAGTAAAGTTAGTTGAGAGTACGCTCTTTCCTTTCGCGTATTCGCAAGTTTCGTAGACTGTCACGCCGCTCTGCGGCCGCCAGCGTAATTTTTTTTATTGAGTATTGGAGTAGCGGTGGGGCAGCGGCGTTCATAGCATGTGCATGTACGTCTTGGCAGGCGTTGGGCTTTCCCTAGAGCATTTCTGTTGTAGTTACTGGACGCACAAAGGTCACTGCAGTCGTTGCACAGTCTTCGTTTGCGAAAAGACGCCCTGAAGTAACAACTGAGACGCTGATTCGCGTTCATCTGTATGTGTGAGTACGTTTCGCTCCTTTTTTTTGTGAGAAACGCGGGGCACGTTTTTATCTGCTTGCCATTTGGCACTGACCTTCCGATTTGTTGCTATCACGTTCATTGCTTCGCCTTTGCAGCAAAGCTGTGGCGTTTTTCAAAAATGTGTAAAAAATATTGGCTACAGACCTTCATGCCACAAGTGATGTGTTTGGAATTCAGGACCTAATCGAGGCATCGTATCTGAGTTTCTGAAGCGTTTAAGTCGCGCATAATATGCGACTGCAAAAAAAGGCAAAGCAATCACAAAAAAAAGTGCAGGCCACATACGTGCTCAGCGACTCCGACCTTAATCGATACTCTCTGTGGGCGCCATATTGAACCACTCTGTGTGCCCCCTATAGGCGATGAAACTTGCGAATACTTTCCCGGTGATCTGTGTCGTGTATTTTTTTTCATAAGTGAAAAAACAGCGTAGCCGTGTATTATAGACGGTTTCAAGGTTGAAAGCGTTTTACCCCAAAAAACTTCCGGTCACCTCTACCAGCTCCTAACGTCGAAACTGAAAGCACGTTTTCAAGTTCTTTTCAATGGTAAGACAAGTCTCTCTTTCGTTTTCGCATAAAAGGAACGTGCGTAAAGTACAAGCGGACGTTTTACGAGCGGCTCTTTATAAAGCGGCTATTTACAAGCTTTATAAATCTCTGATTTTCCACCTATTATATGAAGGCACATCGGTGGACGAAACTGGATGTCATCAATGGGCTTTGTTTGTAAACGTTGAAAGGGTGGGAAAAGATAGTTCGGTGAAATAGGTGTGCTAGGTGAGGAAAAGATAAAAGAGCAGGAGAACAGGCTAAGTCATACCATAGCTTTTTGTGCTATAGTAGGGCAATGTAAAGTAGAAATGAAGGCGCGGAAGAAAGAGAACAGGAGGATATAAGCGCAAAGGTACAGCTTAGTCATGTGCTGCATAGCAAGGGTTGGAAAATGAAGCGGGTTGGAGAAAGAGTGATGAGAGTGAATCGAGAAAAAAGAGAGAGGGTACGTCACAGTACAGTCATGCATGTAATAGCAGGTACAGGCAGGCCTAAGAAAGAGAAGTTAGTTTGAGGAGGAGAGAAAGGAGCAAGACGAAGGCTTAAGATAGCATAGCTTTGTGTGCTAGAGCAAGACAATGTGAAATGGAAATGAAACGAGGAAGAAAAAAAAGGATGAGTGTAAAAGTATAGCATAGTCATGTATATTATGGCATAGCAAAAGTGCAAAAATGAAGTGTGGTTGAGGATGGTTGATGAGGGTGAGGAGAGAAAAGGAGAAGGTGGGCAGAGTATACTCGTGAATGTATAGCAGGAACAGCAAGGGCTGGGAAAGAGAAGTTAGGTTTAAGAAAAAGGATTAGAATAAGGCAACCAGCTCCGCTATTTACTCAGTCTTCAGACCACCAATACGTAGTTCCCTCAGTATTTTTTTTTGGCTAACGTATGGGCTTTTATTCACTTAGTGTCGAAGCATCGGCGTTTTGGTTGAACGTTGGAGTGCAGTACTGCTCCAATAGCACTTTCGTTTCTGGAAGTATTGTATTTGAACGGGCCATGATTGATTCAACATGGTGCGCAGTGGCATTAGCGCTTTGTATTATGCTCAGTAAAATGTCATTTTCCCAGGTTGCAGTTCAAGTCCGTAGCATGTGTATATTCAGTTTTCGTTTCCATTGAATAACTTCTTCCAAGTCGGTGCTGTGTGTGTGTAACGCTTTTTGTATTCTTCGTCATCTTTTTTGCCGTATTTCATCTTTATGTTCACCTCCCAAAAGGACTTTTTTTATTCCGTGGGAAGGCATGTCTTTGGGCTGGAACTACAGTATCACATATTACTACGACGAGAACTGTAGCACCAGCACACTGCTTATACAAAAATGCACTGGGCCTCGTATCTGAACCTAAAATTCTATTTGCTTTTTCAGCAACTGGTTTTCATGTGCGTCGCATAAATCTACAGCTCTGCTTATGCTTCAATGCATGCCGTTCTTGATTTCTTTCACTCTCACTGCATTAGGTGTGCATGGATCCCAGCTTCAGCAACACAACCCGCTCTAATATGGGACTTCAGGGTACACTTTATTTCAACAAAGACGAACGCCGGATATTCTCCTTCGACAGAGACTTCGACTTTGCACAAAAGGTGGGCACGGAAAGCTGCCTCTGATTTTTTTTTCGACGTAGCTCAGCGTTATTTGAAAACTGGTTCATCATTTTGATTAGCGCAAGAGAGACAGAACAGGTTAGCTAAGAAAACAAACCAGCAGTGAGTGGCAACTACTTTAATTACGCGTGACAGTAAAAAAAATATACAGTGGTGCAGATGGCACATAAAAAACAAAGACAAGAATCCCATACATAGAAGATTCGGTTCATTCGCTCACATAAAGACAATGTGCCATCTAGATATGCTACATATAATTTTAAGGTAGCGCAATATAAGGCTTGCTGATGCTGACCAAGCCTTCTTGTACAATCTGCTCTGCCTCGACAACTAACCTCGTGATATATGTCTATACTTATACAAAGCCTCTGTGTGAATGAAGACAGGTGAGCTTTTACACGGTTGGCTGTGCTTGATCAGTGATCACATGCGCGTAGCAGCTTGTTTCCGCGCAAACACCATCATCCAGTGGCAACTTGTACAGCTCTGCACTTTAACATAATTTGAACTCTTTGCACTATGCTGTGATAAGGTCAAATATTCACGGAGCAGTGTATATTCATTTCTAGGAAAGCCTAATGAGGCAGCAGCTCAGTGGAAGATGGAAGATTGGGGGACACGAAACATTCCTAGAACACATGGTGGCAGTGTATCCACCATTTCGACAAGGGGTAATGTCTTCGAGTTAGCTTCTATTGTTTCCGCCTTAAAATGAGACAATACCGCTAGTTGAAATGTTGCCATGGCTCTAGCGACACGCCGGGCTGAGGTGTCTTTCATGTCCATAAAATCAAGACATGTCACATGGGGAATGTGCTGCATTTTGTCTTGGTTCTGCCTGTTCATAAGGGATCCAAAATATTTTTAAAGATGGTAGTCTTTCTTGGGGACTTTCGACGCGAAAATTTCGATCGGTTGGCCAGCCGGCCGGCCGCCATGTCGGTCGGTCGATCGGTTGGTCGGTCGCCGGCCGGCATGTCGGTTGGTCGGTCGGTCGGTCGGTCGGTTGGTCTGTACACTTGTCTGTTTGTCTGTCTGCCTGTCTGTCTGTCTGTCTGTCTGTCTGTCTGTCTGTCTGTCTGTCTGTCTGTACATTTGTCTGTTTGTCCACTCTTTAACGGCATCGGGTACTCAAAACGGCCGACCCCATACGCAGCGTCCACCAATGTTGCTCAAGGTTGAGCGTTCATGCATGTGTAATTGTCATTTTAAAAGCAATTCTTGCCCATGTCTGCGGCACCATAACAACACGTATACGTTCTGCATATGCGTCTGTTACTAGAAAAGGCATACATAGGTAATTTTAAGGACCGTAGCCATTATCACGCTGCGCTGACCATGCAACGCTTGCACAGAACTAGGAGTGTCTCCAACGCTTTGTTAAGAGGAGACGGTGGTGGCACCTACCCGTCGCCTTGCGTTCTTCACCTTCTCACCTCCGAGACGGGCGCGCAGGGCGTGCGCGCTTCGCTTTTCAAGATATCTGCCAGATAGCGCTCATGTCTCACGTGTGACGTGGCTTGATGCGCTCGTTTGCCTCCGCTGCACGCTCGAGGCACTCTAAAGCAGCGCCTCCAGAATACCACTCACCCATTTTCTTGCGCAGAACATTATATTAATGATTTGTTCACTCTCTCCACACGCAAGACTATCGTCTTTCGACGACATTTGCAGAAACAAGCAGCTAAGGGGCCAATTTTTTAATGTTTACCTCAGTGAATAAAACAGTTTTAAAATTTACAATTCGTTCAACATAAGAAAAATTCAGAAGGCATATTGTAACAATGAATGATGTTACAATGCTCAAGTTACACAGAAGCTTTAATGCCGCAGAGATTATTGAAGCAGAATTGTGTCAGCCGTGCCTTCACCATCCACCATTAAGACGAAAGTGTTTTATTCTGTAGTCCAAGATGGCTATGCTGACGTATCTCGGTCTGTATATGACGTTGTAATATATAAATATATATATATATATATATATATATATATATATATATATATATATATATATATATATATATATATATATATATATATATATATTGTAACAGCGAGCTGTGATAAGATGGTTTTATTTACAGGAGGTGAACGATGGTCGTTTGCGGCAGCACACTGCGGTCGTGCCAAGACTCTTCGTCTTCCTCTGCTTCTCTTCTCTACCTTTTTATAGTATGTTACATTCCCCCGCAAGCAGACGAAGCCCGTAGGGCGAGTTATAATGCACAAGGAGGGTAGAAAGGTTTCAGGCGAGCAACGTGAGTGAGCTGCGTTCTGCTCGATCGTCGACCATTGGTCAAAAGACGAGCTATTACGTAAGTGAGCTGGCTTAGACGCTCCAAAACTACAAATGGGCCTGAATATCGTGACAGAAGCTTTTGACACAATCCACGCTTGCGTTGCGGTGTCCAAAGTAACACCAAGTCACCTTTTTCGAATAAAACCCGTTCGTGACGGTCGTCGTATCGTTCCTTCGAACGACGTTGAGAGGCCAGAGTACAAAGACGAGCGATTTGACGGGCTTCTTCCGCGAGGCACAGGGTGTTTGATACAGAGTCGTCATTGTGTAGAATGAAGGGTAAGAAAGTGTCTAGAGGGCTTAGTGGCAACCTGGCGTACAACAGATAAAATGGGCTGAAGTTCGTTGTTTCATGTTTTGCCGTGTTGTACGCGTACGTGATAAAAGGCAGCACTTCATCCCAGTTCTTGTGATTGGAAGAAACGTACATGGCAAGCATGTTGATCAGCGTTCTGTTAGTCCGTTCAACGAGGCCATTCGTCTGCGGGTGATACGGTGTGAAATGACGGAACTGTGTTGTGCACATGCGTAGTAATTCTTCAACGGCATCGGCAGTGAACTGGCGGCCACGGTCGCTGATAATAACACGCGGTGGGCCATGGCGAAGGACCACGGAGTGAAGCAAGAAGTCCGCCACGGATGCAGCGGTAGAAGAGGGAATGGCTGCGGTTTCGACATACCGCGTAAGATGATCTACGCAGACGATTATCCAACGGTTCTTATTGTTAGATAACGGAAATGGACCCATAATGTCAATTCCTACTTGTTCAAAAGGTGTGCTGGGTGGTGTTAACGGCTGAAGGGGACCTGGTGTAGCGGTGGCCGGGCGCTTGTGACGTTGGCACATCTCGCAGCTAGCGACGTAACGCTTCGTCGTTTCGTACATCTTGGGCCAGTAAAAGCGTTCCTGCGTGCGGTTTAGCGTTCGTATGAAGCCGAAATGACCGGACGTCGCATCGTCATGCATGGGACGTAGAACATCGGATATGTGGGGTTTAACGTCCCAAAACCACCATATGATTATGAGAGACGCTGTAGTGGAGGGCTCCGGAAATTTCGACCACCTGGGGTTCTTTAACGTGCACCCAAATCTGAGCACACGGGCCTACAACATTTGTAGAACATCGGAGCGAAGGCTCTCGGGGACAACTAGAAGAAAACGTGCTCCAGGTCTGGAGTAGTTAGTTTTATAGAGCAACTTGTTTCGGATAGTAAAGCGACCGCTGTGTTGGGAGGCACGTGCGGCGGCAAAAACAGGATCCAAGTTGAGATCGCTGCGTTGTTCTCTCTGGAAATCAGCCGCGTTGGGGAACGTGCTTGTAACAGCAGCAAGGCAGTCGTCAAAATTATCAGCATCGCAGTCAGTAGTCGCAAGAGGAATCCGGGAGAGGCAGTCTGCGTCAGCGTGACGACGGCCACTCTCGTACGACACCGTAAAGTCGTATTCCTGAAGTCGCAGCGCCCAACGTGCGAGGCGGCCAGAAGGGTCACTCAAACCGACCAGCCAGCATAACGAATGATGATCGGTAATTATCTTAAATGGCCTCCCGTAAAGATAACAACGAAACTTCTGTACGGCGAAAACAGCTGCCAGACATTCCTGTTCCGTAACTGTGTAATTGCGTTCTGATTTGCTCAGGCAACGGCTGGCATATGCCACGACATGCTCTGTGCCATTGTGACGTTGTACAAGCACCGCACCTACACCGATACCACTAGCGTCCGTGTGGACCTCAGTCGGGCAACGCCAGCTACGTCCAAGCTTAGCCCTCGCGCTAAGTCCACTCTCATTAAACCACCGGTTCAAGCAACCATTTGTACTCCAGCACTCGGAACCGGTGCCACATCTACTACAGAAGCTCTTGAGGCTCCTGGGGCACCTCAGGTTATCTTGCCCGCTAACCAAACTCTCCCTAGCGAAGAGCGCACTCCGCGCGTAGAGGAACGCCTCACGCGCGTCGAAGCTTCGATTAATCACCTCCTCACCAGCTTCTCGGTCCAACGCATAGTAGTAGAGGTTACCCAGGCTATTCAAGCCTGGGCAATCACCCAGTTTCAACCCAAGGCATCGCGTTCCCGCTCCTGCTCGGTGAGCAGTGAGGGTACAGCTCCACGGCGTCGTCGTAAGGTGGCTACCACCACCCCGCCGTCAGACAATCCGGCCTCCGTGCCCCTCCCTGCCTCTGAGGAATCCGAGCGGGACATGAAGGACCAAATATAAAACCTAAGACAGTCACGATGGCTACCAATCGTACGTCCCGTTCAAACAATGCCTCTAAATTCGAGATCATGCAGTCGAACCCTGGAGGCTTCAGGAACAGGCGAAAGCGTTCACATCTTTCCCTTTTCCTCAGCTCACTTGGCTCTCAGCCGGCCGTCTTGGCGCTCCAAGAATCTGGCCCTGCTCCATCCCATTCTGGATACTGCTCCTATGTAGGCGGCACCACCACATGCCTCCTCGTGCATAAAGCTTACACGGCGGTACAGATTGACCTCGATCTGGATCTTCCTTACGACTACTGCATGATATCAGTGCTGTCTCAGCGGAGGGGCCAACCATCAATACATATCTTAAACGTGTACTGTCCCCCTCGCCTTGCAAGGGCTTCGTTTGCGCATCTCTTCCATCGGGCGCTGCGCATAGCGGCCCGACAACCACTGGTGATTGTCGGGGACTTTAATGCCCCCAGCCCTCACTGGGGTTACCACTACGAGAAGGCCCGGGGCAGAGAGCTCAAGGAGCTCATTTCCTCACTGAGCCTGACGCTTCTTACCGATCCGGCACAACCCACACGTTCCGGCAACTCGGTCACGCGAGACACATGTCCCGACCTCTCCCTCACCCGTCACATCCGCGATGCTACATGGGAGAATTTAGGCGAAACCCTAGGCAGCGATCACTTTTTACTCCGCATTTCGTTCACACCGCGGCAGAAAATGCGCCAACTCTGGGGCCAAGCCCGTCTCACCGATTGGACTCAGTTCAGAATGCAACCATTCCCCGCCGGCCTCTCCTCGACCGAATATGCAGCGTGGGCATCATACGCTCTCCATATGAAACAAGCGAACACTCGCACCCTTGCAACCTCTAATTTGACTCCTGCAATCGATCCACACCTCCTACATCTTTCGCACGCTCGCCGCGGGCTCATAAGGCGCTGGAAACGCAACAAACTTAATCGGAATCTTCGCGCTCGCATTGAGGCGCTCACTGCAGAGGCGGCCGCATACTCTGCACAACTTTCCGATGCTAACTGGGCAAACACCTGTTCGAAGGCTGCAAACCAGATGAGCTCTAAGAGTGCGTGGCGACTCTTTAGAAGCCTTCTCGATCCCTCCACCACCAGGGGAGAAACGCAACGCCAGCTCTACCGTGTTCTGCATGCCTTTCAGGGCACTACGGATGAACTCGCGCGAGAACTTTGTGACCGCTACATCTGCCGCACAAATGATCCCGCAGGCCCAGCATATACGTATTCCGGCGCCCCTAACACCGACCTCGACGCCCCATACACGCTTTCTGATTTACGATTTGCACTCACGAAAATGCGACGGGGCACGGCCCCTGGACGCGACGGAATCACAGTATCGCGCCTGGCAAATCTTCCCGACCAAGCACACCTCTCACTACTCCACCTTATAAATTCGATATGGGACGGCTCTCCGCTTCCAACGGAATGGACCACATCGGTCGTGATATTCATTCCCAAATCGGCAAAGTCCGTTAGTATTGAGGCACTGAGACCCATCTCACTTACGTCTTGCGCAGGCAAACTCATGGAAACCATGGTTCGCGAACGCCTTTCCGCCTACTTGGAGGCCAGGAGGACCTTTGCCGACACGATGTTTGGCTTTGGCCCCCATCTGTCGGCGCAGGACGTCCTGCTCCAGCTTCAACACGATATCATAGAGCCGACTACTATGCGCCATAACAATAAAGCCGTGCTCGCTCTCGATCTCCGCGGGGCGTTCGACAACGTCAAACACAGCACTATACTCACTAACCTGTCTATCACAAACTGCGGGCAGAAGACTTTCAACTACATTCGCGCCTTTCTATCATAACGCACCGCCTTCATTCGCCTTAATTCTACCGAACACGGCCCGTACTTATTAGGCACGCGGGGTACACCTCAAGGGGCAGTCCTGCCTCCTCTGCTTTTTAACCTGGCGATGATGAACCTCCCCTCTCTTCTAAGCGAGGTCGAGGGAATACAACACGCACTATATGCGGACGATATCACAATCTGGACCAACACCGGCTCCTTAGCGCAAATCGAAGAACGCCTGCAAAAGGCTGCCCTTCTGGTGGACACCTACGCAGGTTCATGCGGCCTGGAGTGCTCTCCAGCTAAATCGGCTCTTCTTTCAGTCTCTCCGCTACCGCCGCCTCAAATTTTTCTTCCGACCGGGCCCGTCCCGTCAGTGCAAAACATTCGGGTTCTTGGCCTTCACCTCACATCGTCCTTGGATCCAAAGGGCACAATAGCAGGCCTCAGACGCACCAGCGAACAGGTGAGCCGCATGATACGGCGGGTTTCTACCAGGCGCGGTGGCCTCCGCGGGTCTCAGTCCCTCCGATTGGCCCACGCGTTTGTGACCAGTCGCGTCCTCTACGCCTTGCCTTACCTTCGCCTGCGTTGTCGACACGAGCACCAGCTGAACGTCCATCTTCGTTCAGTATACAAACGCGCTCTGGACCTACCTATTGCAACTTCCAACAGCCGATTCGTGGCTCTGGGGGTACACAACACCTTTGCAGAGATGCGCGAAGCTCATCGCGTTAACCAAATCAATCGACTGTCGCAGACGCCTTCAGGGCGCCGTCTTCTACACAGACTTGGCCTTAACCGGATATCTGACCAAGACCCTCTGCAGCTGGTACCAGAGCTCTGGCGTCAAAAGCTATGGGTGGAACCTCTACCCCGTAATATGAACCCCGACCTCCATCCTGGCCGTAGACTAGCACGCGCCGCGGCCCTTCATACGCGACACTCCGATCGTCCTGGTGTTTTCTACGTGGACGTCTCGGGTCCCTCCCCCTCGGGTCACTTCACGGCTGCCGTGATTACAGAGGGCAAACACGTAGATGGCCTCTCCTTTCGAACAGACACAGTAACGCACGCTGAAGAGGTTGCCATAGCTTTGGCCGCCTCTCACCCTGCCTCACGCACCATCCTGACGGACCCGCGCTCGGCCTGTTCTCAGTACCTTCAGGGTTCCATTGCCCCGCTGGCGGCTAGCCTGCTACAGGCAGTCTCTTGGCGCTTTAACCCTCATCCCATTCGTATAGTCTGGACCCCATGCCATAATGAGCGACTGATGAAGGGGCTGGGAGGTCTTCATCCTGTCGACTCATGTGACGCTATGATGACTGGGAGACGTGGCCTGGCTCATATGCCATGTTTATTCCATTCTCACTTCTTCCTTCTCGGCTTCTACCAATCATCGCCTCATATGTCATATATATATATATATATATATATATATATATATATATATAGATAGATAGATAGATATATATATATATATATATATGTGTGTGTGTGTGTGTGTGTGTGTGTGTGTGTATGTGTGTGTGTGTGACGTATGAAGGCATGGTAGAAGCGGAGAAGAAAGAAGTGAGAGTAGAATAAACATGGCGTATGAGCCAGGCCACGTCTCCCAGTCATCATAGCGTCACACGAGTCGACAGGATGAAGACCTCCCAGCCACTTCATCAGTGTCTCATCATCGACGCAGTTCTCCACAAGACGACCTCACCATACATCGACTACGGAATCATCTCCTGGCCGCACACAGCGACCAGCCACCATCTTCGAACATCTCAGCAAGACGCAGTGACCGAACGTGGACCACGAAAGTACATCCCTACACTACACCAAGACCAGCATCCTGACAGCACCATCAGATGACCTTGACATCCCCAAGTACACCGGATCAGCGGACGACGGACCCGTACAGGACTGGTTCAACCTTTTCGAGCTCAACGCCGCCGCTGCATCCTGGTCGGAACGGGAGATGATCATCAACTTTACTGACTACATCTCAGGTGAGGCATTCAAATTTTACCTCACCCACATCTTCGAGAACGATGAGTCTTGGAAAAAGATCAAAGAAGAAATGATCACCCGTTTCAAAGAATACTATGAAGACCTGTCCATACCTCTTCAGCGGAAGGCTTTTCAACTCGCCCATCAGAGTTACGCGAAGCCTATTTCCCAAACGAGACCTCAGAGAAAATATACCACCATTGTACCACCATAAGACTCTTCCGAAAAAACGTCACGCATTCGAACACCGTCTGGTAACTTGCACGTCGCAACAGACAAGGTAAAGCCTCCGTATACCAAAAGGAATTTAGACCATTTCGGCAAAAGACTAAACCTAAAGCCGGCTTTCCCAAGAACAATGAAATCGGCATTTTCAACGTGTTCACTGCACCACAACACTTCACATTTTACTGAACCACCCGAATTTCTTGATGCTTCGTGTCACACACAAGGCCCAGACGGTTTCGAGCGTGCGACGGAATTTACGCGTGGCGAGCTGGTGAATCCTCACAATACCAGCCCCTACCCTGACGTTCCGGACCAGGGTTGTTCGACAGACATTGTCAGCCTAACTACGCTGCAAAAAGAAAAACATACACCATCAGAACCACCTGAAGCCATGTCTGTTGTGCTCTCATCGTCAAGTGATAACACACATAGGAGTCAAAGCACTGCAGGAATTTTGAATCCACCAACGCCGGCGCATTTTAAACTGACAGAAGCATTTACAATCAATCATGACTCACAGCCATCTTGGGAGCTTTCTCATCAGTCTGTCACACTGCTATCATCGCAAGACAAGCCTAGCAGTACAGTGTCGACTACCGACAATCTACAGATCACATCATCATCTAAAGAAAAGCAGACTCATGTTGCTGAAAGAGGCCCATCTGACGAACTTTCACAACAAGACGAGCTATTTCAACAAAGACAACTCCACGAACTCCAGGAACTGCAACGGCTACTTGAACAAGAAGAACGATCAAGTGAAACCTCCTCACGAGTACACTTGTGGCTGAAAGGTCATCAGAGACAACATCAATTAAAGAAGCAAAGACAAAATCGATGCCTAAGCCATCTTCGCAGAAAGCAACGTCGACAAAATTTTCTGCACCAGCTCTCAAAGCCAAGTCTGCGATCCAACAAACTTAGAGAATGCCAGAGAAAGTTACGAAAGAGACATGAAGCTACTACGTATACAACGGAGAAAAAAAGACATCGTCCCATCATCCTCGGTTCTCACGCGCGCCAACTAGAAGCAAAGCATCTATATCCACGACGGCGCTGGATCTGATGCCAAAGACATCCGTCAATCCAATGCTACACAGATTTCAAGCCTTGTTCGTTCTTCACAAGACCTCAAGTCGTGTCATCATCAGTGGAGATGTTCAGGGCAGGGTTATGCTATCCAGGGCACAACAGCCAGCCTCGTCCACCAGAGCTACCCTAGATATGACCGAACTGCTGCCCTATACTGTGAAGCTTTTGTGCGAGTTAAGAAACTCTCTCCTGATATCGAACTACCGCGCATTTTGACATTCTTCACTTTATGCTTTTTGTTGTTTTGTTGATTGTAACTCGCGCATTCTTCCGGGGGGAGGGGGAATCATGTGACGTATGAAGGCATGGTAGAAGCCGAGAAGAAAGAAGTGAGAGTAGAATAAACATGGCGTATGAGCCAGGCCACGTCTCGCAGTCATCATAGCGTCATATATATATATATATATATATATATATATATATATATATATATATATATATATATATATATATATATATATATATATATATATATATATATATATTTTAAAGGAGATTTATTAGGCAGAAAGGTTGATGCTTGGAAAGCTTGGAAGGCGATGCACCAGCCGCAATTTCCGAGCTTGAGCCACTGCTGCACACTTGATGCTGCTGCCTCTGCGCCGGAGTACTTCCTCTTCTTTACAATGGCCCCATGATAAAAAGGAGCCATCCTGGTGACTTAGTCCTGTGCAGGCGGCGTTGAACTGTGGTACTGCTTGAGCCTCTGGACGTGTACAACCTCGCGGTTGTGACGTCGCAAGTCTGATGGTGGCGTAAGAGGCTCAATGAGGTAGTTTACTGGCGAAGTTTGTTCAAGAATACGATATGGCCTATCGTACTTTGGCAGAAGTTTGGAAGAGAGCCCAGGCGTGCGATGCGGCACTGACAGCCATACAAGAGCACCCGGAAGAAAAACGGGAGTTGAGGTCTGGGCATCATGAATTGCTTTTTGCCTGTTTTGGTCATCGCAGGTAAAGCGACGAGCTAACTGGCGGCATTCTTCTGCGTGTCTGGCGGCGTCCAAGATCGGTAGGCACTCGGACGCGTCCGGTCGATAGGGCAAAATGGTGTCAATGGTGTGGGAGGGGTGACGGCCGTAGAGGAGGTAAAAAGGGGAGAAGCCTGTTGTCGCTTCCGTTGCCGTATTATAGGCGTATGTAATGAATGGGAGGACTAAGACCCAGTTAGAGTGGTCAGACGTCACATACATAGATAGCATGTCACCGAGAGTACCATTAAAGCGCTCGGTAGCCCCATTGGTTTGAGGGTGGTAAGCGGTACATGTGCGATGTACAATAGCACACTCAGCGAGCAATTTTTCAATGACCTCGGACAAGAAGGCGCGGCCGCGGTCACTGAGGAGCTCTTGAGGGCCTCCATGACGCAACACAAAATGGCGCAGTAGGAAAGGGGCAACCTCCTGTGCTGTAGCCGTTTGAAGAGCAGCGGTCTCAGCATTGCGCGTTAGGTGGTCGATAGCAACTATTATCCACCTCTTGCCAGTCGGAGTCAATGGAAGTGACCCATAAATATCTATTCCAACCCGTTCGAAGGGTCGGGAAGGGCATGGTAAAGGCGGCAGTTCACCGGCGGAGGCGTGTGGTGGAGATTTTCGACGCTGACATTCGGCACAAGAGCGGACGAAGTTGCGGACGAAGGTATACATACCACGCCAGTAGTAGCGATGTCGAAGCCTTTCGTAGGTCTTGAAGACTCCTGCGTGGCCACATTGTGGGTCAGCGTGGAAAGAGGAACAAATCTGCGACCTCAGGGTTCGTGGAACGACGAGCAGCCACTTGCGTCCCTCTGGTGCGTAGTTGCGTCGATAGAGGAGCGTGTCACGTATCGAGAAGTGCGGAACTTGGCGCCGAAGCGTTCGCGTCTTTGGGAGTTCAGAAGTGTCGGAGAGATGATTGAGGAGAGACGCAGTCCACGGGTCATCGCGTTGTTCGATAGCAATGGTGTCACAGTCAAGCGATGACAATGTGGAATCGCAAGCGGAGTCAGCTGTGGCATTCTGGGACACGGGGGAACGGGAAAGGGTGTCGGCGTCAGCATGCTTCCGTCCTGACCGATAAACCACGCGTATGTCGTAATCTTGAATTTTCAACGCCCAGCGAGCAAGGCGGCCAGATGGGTCTTTTAACGTCGAAAGCCAGCACAGCGCGTGGTGGTTGGTCACGACGTCAAAAGAACGACCATATAGATATGGACGAAACTTTCCAAGGGCCCACACAATGGCCAAGCACTCCTTTTCTGTGACGCTGTAGTTGCTCTCAGCCTTGGTAAGTGTGCGACTAGCGTATGCCACGACGTATTCCTGATGTTCCGGTTTACGCTGTGCGAGCACAGCACCAAGGCCTACACCACTAGCGTCGGTGTGGATTTCAGTTGGAGCTTCAGGATCGAAACGGCGTAGAATGCGTGGCGTCGTGAGAAGCCGTCGCAAGGTGGTGAAAGCCTCGTCGCAGGCAGGGGACCGCGATAAGAGGTCTTTACAGCTGCTGAGAAGTTGCGTGAGGGGTGATATAATAGACGCGAAGTTTCGGACGAATTGCCGGAAATACGAACACAAGCCGATGAAACTTCGAAGTTCTTTGATGGTGGCAGGTTTAGGAAACGCCGTAACAGCTCGCAATTTCTCGGGATCCGGGAGGATGCCTTCCTTGGAAACAACGGGGCCCAAAATGTTCAGTTGACGCATGGCAAATCGACATTTTTTGAGGTTTAATTGCAAACCGGCGTTAGTTAAGCAAGTAAGGACGTGCTGAAGGCGACGTAAGTGTGTGTCAAAGTTAGGGGCGAAGACCACGATATCATCGAGGTAACACAAGCATATCTTCCATTTTAGTCCACGCAGGATGTTGTCCATCATTCGTTCGAACGTTGCAGGGGCATTGCAAAGTCCGAAGGGCATGACGGTGAATTCATATAAACCGTCTGGCGTGACAAAAGCGGTTTCGGGGCGATCGGCCTCCGCCATAGGCACCTGCCAGTAGCCTGACCGCAAGTCTAACGAGGAAAAGAACTCGGCACCCTGCAAACTGTCCAAAGCATCGTCAATGCGCGGTAGTGGATAGACATCTTTCAGCGTGATTTTGTTCAATCGCCGGAAATCGACACAGAAACGAATAGAACCGTCTTTCTTTTTGACGAGAACCAACGGAGACGCCCATGGGCTCTGTGAAGGTCGAATGACGCCTCTGCGAAGCATGTCGTCTACTTGGTCAGCAATGACGCGGCGTTCTGTAGCGGACACGCGATATGGTCGTTGTCGCAGCGGTGAGTGGGAACCAGTGTCGATGTGGCGTATATATATATATATATATATATATATATATATATATATATATATATATATATATATATATATATATTGTGATGTAACAGTAAAGGCAACCTTTATTAGGCCCGGAAGACACGATGAAGCGACCACGCCCAAGGTACAGAACTCAGACAAGCCAAATCCCCACAGCAGAAGAAGATGACGACCACTCATGATGATGAATATGTGTAAAGATAGATGATGTGCTTAATGAATGCCTACACTAACTTCCCCCCCCCCCCGTGAAAGCGGTCATCCTGACCGCAGTTCTTGGCCGCATTTTAAAGCGAAGATGAACGCCGTATGAAAGGCTTCATGCGGGATACGTGGACTATTTCTGCTGCCCTGTAGCGGCAGTCCGTCGAAAGAAGAACGGGTGCCACGCGATAATTCACAGGAGACGTTTGCTCCAAGACAGTGTAGGGGCCAATAAAACGTAATTGAAACTTCTCGCACAGTCCGGGAGTGCGAATGGGTGTAAGAAGGAGGACTTCGTCGCCAGGGCTGAAAGACACGGCACGATGGGAGGCGTCATATTCAAGCTTGCGATCCTGTTGCTTGGCTTCAGTGTTGACGCGAGCCAGCTGGCGGCAATGAAGTAGACGAGACACGTATTCTTCACTTGAAGATGAACATGGTTTGACAGGCGCAGAGAAGAACGAAACATCGAGGAAAGAAGAGGGGAAGCGACCGTGGACGAGGTAGAACGGCGAGTAACCGGTTGTGCGCTGTACAGAGGTATTATACGCAAAAGTGACAAATGGCAAAATGGTGTCCCAGTTTCTGTGGTCGGGTTCGATATACATCGCAATCATGTCTGACAGTGTACGATGGAAGCGCTCAGTCAGGCCGTTCGTCTGAGGATGGTAACTGGAGCTTGTTTTGTGTGTAGTGCCGGCTGCCTTGAGCACTTCTTCGACGAGTGCTGAAAGAAATACTCTTCCACGGTCGCTCAGGATTACACGAGGAGCTCCGTGTCGAAGGATTATTGCTCGAAGGATGAAGTCGGCCACTTCCGAAGCTGATGCAGAAGGCACGGGAGCTGTTTCGGCGTAGCGGGTCAGGTGGTCGATAGCTGTAACTATCCAACGATTGCCCGTGACAGTCATAGGAAGCGGACCATACAGGTCAATGCCAACTACCTCGAATGGTTGCAGGGGACACGGGAGCGGTTGTAATTGTCCACTTCGAGTTGATGTAGGTAGCTTGCGACGCTGACAAAGGGCGCATGAGGCAACGTACTTCGCGACACAGGTGGACAAGCCCGGCCAGTAGTAGTGACATCTTATGCGGTCATACGTTTTCTGGAAGCCCATGTGTCCAGCAGACATGTCGTCGTGATATGTCTTGAGGACTTGAGCCCGAAGAGAGCGAGGTAGAACGGGCACCCAGCGTTGACCATCAGGGTGGTAGATATGACGGTACAGGACGTGGTTGTTGAGCTTGAATTGCGTCAGCTGTCGGCGAAGACGGGCGTTAGGGGGCCGGCAAGTCCCGTCAAGACGGTCCATGATGCGGCGACAGTAAGGGTCAGCACGTTGGTGAGATAAGAACAAACCACACTCGCTTGGAGAAGTTGGGTCCAAAGTAGTTAATGACGAAACATGTAGGGAAGAGACGGCCGAAAGCTTCTCGTGTGCAGCAGTGGCGGGTTTGTTAAGCGGCTCCGAAGAGAGCGGGCAACGCGAAAGGGCGTCGGCGTCTTGATGCTTGTTTCCCGACTTGTATGTGATAGTGAAGTCGTATTCTTGTAAGCGAAGAATCCAGCGACCAAGGCGGCCGGACAAGTTCTTGATTGTCGAGAGCCAGCACAAGGCGTGATGGTCCATAACCACAGTAAAGTGGCGGCCGTGGAGATAAGGTCGAAACTTTTGTATCGACCATACGACCACTAGGCACTCCTGTTCGGTGATGGTATAATTCTTTTCAGCAGGGGTCAGTGCACGGCTCGCGTATGCGACGACGTTCTCACGTGAAGATTTGTCTCGCTGTAGAAGAATTCCACCAATGCCTCGACCACTAGCGTCTGTATGCAGGAGCGTAGGCGCGGTTTCGTCGAAATGGCAGAGGACTGGTTCGGATGTGAGTGCACACTCCAGTTGGGCAAACGCCGCTTCACATTCAGGAGACCACACAAAGGCGACGCCTGATCCGAGCAACTTGTGCAATGGTGAAGCTATTGAGGCGAAGTCTCGAATGAATCGGCGAAAATAAGAAGCGAGGCCGAGGAAACTGCGCAAATCTTTGGCTTTTTCAGGACGCGGGAAGTGTTGGACAGCGGAAATCTTGTCAGGATCGGGACGAATACCGTCCTTGCTTACGATGTGGCCTAACACTTTAATCGTCTTGCTCGCAAAACGGCACTTCTTGGTGTTCAGCTGAAGGCCTGCGTTTGCAAGGCACGTAAGAACTTCGTCCAGTCGTTGCAAGTGCTGAGGGAAGGTTGACGAGAAAATAACGATATCGTCTAAATAGCACAAGCAAGTCTTCCACTTCAAGCCTCGTAAAACTGTGTCGATCATCCGCTCGAATGTTGCTGGAGCATTGCAAAGGCCGAATGGCATGACGTTGAATTCATACAGCCCATCTGGTGTTGAAAACGCTGTCTTTTCTTTGTCATCCTCGTGCATGGGTATTTGCCAGTAACCTGAACGCAGGTCTAGGCTTGAAAAGTACCCAGCACCTCCACCACTTGTGATGTAACAGTAAAGGCAACCTTTATTAGGCCCGGAAGACACGATGAAGCGACCACGCCCAAGGTACAGAACTCAGACAAGCCAAATCCCCACAGCAGAAGAAGATGACGACCACTCATGATGATGAATATGTGTAAAGATAGATGATGTGCTTAATGAATGCCTACAATATATATATATATATATATATATATATATATATATATATATATATATATATATATATATATATATATATATATATATATATATATATATATATATATATATATATATATTAACAGACTGTATAGAAAAGGAACGATAAATTAAGATTCAGTCGAAGAGCGTTAAATCAGCAACCTCTGACTTTCGGCAGCTTGTGGCGCTAACTACTAGGCCACGAAGCGAATGTTCTCGTAATTGCTAATGACATGCTAATCACACAAACCATATATCATTTCTTGATCCTCACAGCTCCTCAAATTCTGCGCCTTTTTGGCGTGAGTAGCGTGATGGCGCGAATATCTAGCGTTGGGTGTGCTGCAAAGACCACCGCCTCTAACGTTTCGATGAACGCCGCCTCCACAGAGCTTGGTCTCTGCTATTCGCGCGCTTATCAGACTCGTGATTCAGGAGAACACATTGATCACTTCGATAACTGCCGCGACCAGGGTTGCCACAGGCTTTCTGGCCAATGTCACCAAATGACGCACAAAAAGTCGCCATTTTTGTTGCAATGTCACCAAATAAGTAGCCACTCCAGATATGTGTGGTACGCCTACTAATCAAAATCTCAAATTTTGTATAGCACTGTAAAATACAGTACCATTCATAACACCTAAATCATACTGACGCTTTTCAACGACCGTGGCATCGCCAGCTTCACCCTGCATTGGAGTGCTTGGGGCGTTTGGTTGTCCGAGTAGCCGTAGGATTGGCTTGTTGGCGGGAGGATTACCACTTGTTATGAATGGAACACTCATGACGCTCGTTTTAAAGTGGATAGAGTGGTAAGCGTTGTGTGAAAATTGTGACAGCATGATTTTTGGAGGGCATTTCAGCCCTTACATGATTCAAGAGCTTTATTGAAGGTGACTAGCAATCCTAAGGAAACCAATCATTATTGATTCTTATGCCTTTTGAGTGCTAATACTATACCTGGTGTCACTGGTAATTATGTATGTTCACTTAATAGAGGGCCTAATGTGAAATGGCGTAAAGCAATCGTTCTCACTGTACACGCACGCCGAGATTAGTGGAAAATACCTGAGTATATAATTTTTATTGCACATCCGCCCCGCATCTGCCTCTCGCCCGTAAGTATTTCTAGGTACACGACCACGACGCATTTCTCGGGTATTGCGGAATAGCACTATTGATAACTGCTGGAAGCCCCAGGATAACTGGCCACCTTTTGACAAAGACGTTCCTCCTAAACAACGTAGTTAGCCGACGTCTTTTAATGCAGACGAAGATCGCGTTTGGTCCTTGGTATCGAACCCAAAAGGTTCTGAAGTGCTCTGTTAGTCAAAGTTATATAAGGAAAGACTCTGTGCGCTTCACCATTTGACTTCCGAAGTGTCAGGATCAGGAGGGTTCTAGGAGCGAGCGCTGGGAAAGAGCATACACCATCAGCGTTCCTGAACACTAGCGCCTGAAACTAAAAGCCTGTGGTAGAATAATAGGTTTCAGTTAAAGCGAATACAATGCGAGGCAGTCACAATAAGAACAGCAGGGTGGTGCGTGGCCTTTCTTCATATAAATTAATGAATTTTGTTGTAGTGCCACCATACATACAATTATAGAACAACTTTATAACGAAACAACGAAAATAACTGCTTCGAAAATACTGCGTGACCTTCACAATGACCGCACGACGCTTTTTGTGCGGTGATGCTTACTGTACACATTCGCATCGGTGAAGTTTTCGATGGCTGTCTAGAGAAGCCGACTTCTTATTCTGACCGAAAGTGTGTTGATAACAAAATTAATATCTGTACAATGAATTAGTGGTACTGCATGTGTGACGAAGTCAACAGGCTATTCATAATAATTGACGCTATGCCAGAACACGCAGCCTACCTGTTGTCTAACCACTTCAGAAGCATAACTTTAGAGAAGCTACACGCACCTAAAGAACTTGGTCTGACACCACCGCCTCGCAGCACTCTAAGCAGCCCGCCGACACATTTTGCTGGGAGAGGCAGCACCACCTCCGCGATCTCTATCAATTGAATTGTATGCATGAAAACATGGCAAACGTACTGGATTAGGCGTAAAGCGCGCCGTCTGCTGGGGAGTGCAAAACAAAGAAAAACAGCAAAAATGTCGCTCATTCGTTTGGAAGACAATGAGTATAGTATGCAGAACTCAGTCGCGATTTTAAGCCGATGGTCATGATCAAATAAACATTTATTTTCCGAAACAGTGTTCCGCAGCTCTTCAGCTCAGGGTCACCCAAGGTCTGAGGGTTCCTAATTGCAGGTATCCTCTGGCCACAATCGCCTCCCGGGTCTTGGCGACGAGTTCTCTCGTTGGTCGTCTAGGTCCCGCGCGGCAATCTTGGCCTCCCCCGTCTCGGCTATACGAGTGACACGTGAGGTCGTCGATTGATTTGATATGTGATGTATAACGTCCCAAAACCACCATGTAATTATGAAAGAGTCCGCAGTGGACGGTTCCGCAAATTTCGACCACATGGGGTTCTTTAACGTGACCTAAATCTGAGCACACGGGCCTAGAACATTTCAGCCTCCAACGGAAATGCAACCACCGCAGCCGGGATTCGATCCCGCGACCTGCTGGTCAGCAGCCGAACACCTTAGCCACTAGACCACTGGCGGGGTGCGGTCGTTGCAAAAGTTCGTACTGGCATCTTTGTGGCGCCACGGGCACTACCAGTGTTCCGGTGTGTCGGACACGTCGCACGTCAAGAGTGTGGAGGCGTATGGTGTTGGGTAGAATTTATGCAGTATGATGCCGTGCGTGTAGGAGTTAGTTTGAAGCCTTCGACATGCTGTGGCTTCTTCTTTAGTTTTAACTTGGGGTGAGGTGGCGGGTACACCCTTCGAGCTAAATGATAGTGTTCTAGGATGGCGTTATATGTTGGTGGCACGGTGTCCGCTTCTGCTGCAGCAATGGCTAACCGTGGGTCGAGCAGGGCGACGAGGAAGGCCTGGCTGACGCGACCGCCGGTCACGGTGTCAGCCGCTTTGTTTCCCTTGAGCTCCTCGCAGCCCGGCACCTATCCCACGCAGGTGTAAGGAAGCGGAGTTCAGCTTCTTGGAATTTTGAGAGCTGCGACAGAAATTCGACCTCGAGTGTAATTGTGGAGAGCAGATCGGGAATCTGTGAAGACTACGACCACGTCCTTACCAGTCGTAGTGGTAAGGGCGATCATGGCTTCCTCCACAGCTTCGGAGCTTCGCACCCGGAGGGTGGCAGATGCCAATCCTTTTCCTTCTGCGTCGGGCACATTTATAGCGTAGGCGTTTTTGTCCGGGTAATTAGCCGCGTCAACGTGGCGAACGGTTGAATCGAGCTGGTGTCTCCTGCGGATGATTCCGACTCGAGTGATTCGTCTTTGCCAATGATATTCGGGATGCATATGACGCGGTACTTGGGCGCTGCTGAATGAGTCTCTCAGGTATGACGGTGTCGTTTCTTTGCGGTCAGCCAAGCAGATGTAGCACTCGTCGTAGCCCAGGAGCTTAAAGACTGATCTGCTCTTCGACATGAGCTCATGCCTCACGAGTTGGTTGGTCCGTTGCGCTTCTAACAACTTTTGCCAAGTGTTCTGCATGCCCATTCTTAGTTTTCTGGTGGTCGACGCAATTAGCAGTAGCCATATGGTAAGCTTGGTAGCTTTGCGAATGAGCGCATTCATCCTGCCGACTTCAGATGTCTTGAGAGTGAGGTGCTGGATTCCGTATGTGGAGAAGAGCCTGCACAACTCTTAAGGTATTGTGTTTCTGAGGCCCTGCGTCACTTTGTGACTCTCCTCAGGAGGTGCCTGAGCTAGAAGACCGTGCATTGGAGTCCAGGGATCGTGGGAGCCCCTGATCTCTCGTGACGTAGGCGCAAGCCGAGCATGCTAAGACAGGTGACCTTTCGCATTTGGACCCCGTGGAGGATGACGCATAGGTCTGGCGCTTCGCAGCTTGGGGGTCTTCCCGCGTGTGAGCCTTGCGTACCAGTAATTCCAAATTTTCAAGTGGACAATAGAGGCCACAGCTTTAGAGGTAGTTCTCAATTACATTTACCGCTTCCTGGAGCAACTTTCTGGCTTTCTTGTGCTCTTGCCTCACGTACACTGCGTAATATCATCCTCGTGAATGACAGTGACGTAGACCCTGTATTTTTTTGAGAAGCGGGGGGAGCTTCAAGAGTGCCTCGTTGAATAGTATGGGTGACACGACATAGCCTTGCGGTGTGTGCCTGTTCTGCAACTGAAATTTTGCACTCCGTAGGCTGTATATCCCCACCGTTGCCCTACGACTGGTGAGGACTTCAAACATAGCCATAAATGTTGGAACTACAGCCGGGGTTTTCAAGATTTTGTAGTATGGCTTTTTGGCTAACATTGCCGAAGGCGCTCTTGAAATTGATGGCAAGAATGGACGATTTGATATTCTTGCTCAAGCGATCAACTAGATCTTCCTTGAAGAGTAAAAAGATGTCTTGTGTAGAAAGCAGCTGGCGGAATTTCAAGATAGTGTCTGGAAAGTAGCCGTTGTCCTCATTGTGTGACGTGATCCTGTCATGGATCATATGCTCACACAGCTTGGCAACGCATGAGGTCAAAGAAATGGATCTTAGGTTGTCAACAGCTATGGGCTTGTTAGGCGTAGGTACCACGATACCTTCCGAATGCTTCCACGCGGCTGGGAGTTCTCCTTTATCCCAGCCGTCAATGTAGTGCACCTGGAGAGCAGTCATAGCCTGATTGGGTAGCAGTTGGAGGTGCTTGTTGACTATGCTGTCTTTGCCTGGACTCGTTTTTCTTATCATTTTAGAAAGAGCTGCTTGAAGCACTGCAGGTGTGAAGGGCTTATTAAGGTCGACGTTGTACATGTCTGCATATTCATTTGCGGTGCTGGCATATCCGCTGATTGGATAGAACCATGGAGCTTGTAGCATAGTTTGTGGAGTAGGTACTCTTACGACTCATGACAGTTATGTTGGTAGTGTGTTAGCACGTTTTCATAGGCGCTGCTTAGTCTTGGCGGATGGTCACGGAGAAAGGTCCGCAGCAGGCGCCATGTCTGCTTGGAGCTGAGCGTACCCTGCCACTTATCGCAGAAGCTGCGCCAGTTGTGCCTCGTTAGCTGTTCAGAATATTGTTTTGACTCTTCTGTCTCTAAAGAAATTCTCTTCCCAAGTTTCTTATTCAGTTTCTCTCTCTTCCATCTCCTCAAGAAGATTTTCTGGCCTGCCAGAGGTTGAGTAAGTGGGAGTCTATTGCAGGATTGTCTTCGTTAAGTTGCGTTAGTTTGGTGCGCCATTGGGTGGTGTCCAGAACCTTGTTGAGCCGGGCGTCGATGTCCGCTATTGTGTCGTCACCGTGGAGCTTGTTTCTGAAGGCATTTGGATCGGTCAGTCTTGCTGTGCCTGTTTTGGTAGGTCAGTGTCACGTTACATTTCGAGTTGATTTATGTGGTTATCACTGCCAAGCGTCTCGGGGAGAAATGTCCATCCCGCCTTCTTGACGTCTAATGTAAAGATGAGGTCAGGGGTGGTATCTCTCGAGACGCTCTTTCCCACTCTCGTGGGCTGGAGTACATCTTTCAACAATGTGAGGCCATGCTGCTGATCGGAGTCGTGGGCCCTCACACCCTTCTTGGTGGTGATGTCATAGCCCCAAACTTGGTTAGCTACGTCGAAGTTCCCTACGACCACTATCCTGTGATCTTTCATGCATATTCTCAGTTCGCGGATGACGCAATCGTAGCACCTAAGCTGATCTTGCGGTGAGGTATACACGCCAGTGACGTAGAGGCTTTCTGGCATTCCGGTATGACTTCCACAGTAGAGGGTGGCACTGTAGTGTCTTCTATTCTGTGTGCTTGGGCCATGACGGTTTACTTGAGTAGAATAGTGGTTCTTGGGGTCAGAGTGAGAGGGTTCTAGCTGCACTCGTTCAGTATTTTTTCTTGTAAAGCAATGAGGTTGGGTTCATTTACTTTTATATATTCTTGCAGATTTGCCAGCCTGGGTCTGCATGATCGACCGCTTCATTGCCAAATGCGAAAAATTGCTTGCGGAGTAGGAATCCTACTGGGGGAGTCTCCCATCTTCGTTAATATTTTTTACATTTACCTGCTTGCCTTCGGGAGAGATTGAGTGAGACACTTTTTCCCAATGTGTGCGTAGTTTGTTTGCCATTACATTCGAATTTCGTGTGAGTAATGCACTTGTTTTTTTTACATGAGCAATGAAGTTGGTCAGCTGTGACTTGAGCTTGTTGATTTAGGCTGTGTGAGTGTTCATCCTCTGGCTTAGCGTCATGAACGTCACGATTTGGGCAATTATGGGCTCCAATTTCATCGCGACGAGTGCTTTGACTGTCGACTCAACTGCTGCTGTTCGTTTTGGCTCCACTGTCACCGCGAGCTGTGAGTCGACGAGCGCGATGACTTTTGTTTCTGTTATGGAGAGTACCTTGGCCTCAACGACAGGTTCAATATCTGGTGTGGTGAGCTTCGTGGCCAGTTGATTAGCTTGGTGATGCTCTTCTAATAGTCGAGTGAGGCTCTCTATGCTTGCATTCTGCCTCTCTATCATTTTTTTGTTCTTAATATCATTTGCAAGATTGTTAACAACTTCACTCAGTCTTTGGAGCTAGTTACACTAGTTTTGAAGAGCTCTCTGCTGGTACAAAACCATTTTTTGAGATTCTTGAATGCAGTGGTCTCCGCAGATGAGCAATCTGGTGTGTTTTCGTTGTTTAGTGAAGCCGAATTTACGTGTGTTGCATCAGCATAGCTGAGGCGCTGGGCGGAGAATGAGCGGGAATTTGTGACAATATGCGAGACCTAGAGTGCCATCGCATAATATAGCTAGAATCGCTTCGGTCACGTTTGTCGCGCATTGCACCACTGCAGCTGGGAGAAGGTTGGTCGAACTCGGGGAAGTCCTCACCGCGTGAACTACAGCCAATCTTTCGGCCTTTCGCCTTCTCGAGTTTTTGTTGTCTAAATTGGTAAGGTGGTGGGTTTGGTCGTAGCTTCTTCTTGCATTCCTTGCCAGCGGTTTCATGGTGCAGTCCGCAAATGTTGCAGTTGGGTATACATTCGTGATCTGCGGTAACTACGTCTTCTCCATACTTGTAGCAGAAGTCTTCCCTGGGCCTTGCACAGATGTCTTCTCACGGCTTGATGGCACCGCATCTGCCACAGAAGTGCTCAGACTTTCGGTAGGGTTTACAGCGGTAGTATCCACTTTGGTAGGCGATGGTGCGGGACGTCTGGGCTGTCAAAATTGATGACGGCGGTGGAATATTGACAGAACATGCAAGCGCCAAGGAGTGTGTATCATAGGTCGACTCTGAAGCCAGCTAAGATTTCGTCACTGCTGGTGCCTGGGAGCAGTCTGTAGATGTAACCTCTGCATACATCGTCCGGATGTCTCACGGGGGTCTTCACACTTAAAATAGTTTCGCCTAACTAGATGGTAGCAAGTTTCTGAGCTTGCTCTCACATACTATGTCGGTGCTACTAGCAAAGATAATGTTTTCAACGCTCTGTGCATGAACTCGAACGTTGCCGTAGAAATCCTGTTGCGGCAGGCCGCTTGATCGTTTGGTAGCGTAAGTGATTGCAGTTAGACTACATTTCAATTAGTCGAGTCCAGCTTGTGGCTTGTAGGCGATATTAAAGTTGTCTGTAGGAAAAGGAGGCACCCTCAAGTTACGTTGCTCTGACGCTTGCTGCGAGGACAGGGCTCTTTTTCGGGATTTTCTTGGATGCTTGGATCGGGTCTGGTACTTGTTTTTCCTTGCGTCCGACTTGCAGCCACTCCATATTCTCCTTTTCTGTTCTTTTGCCACTATTGACATCGTAGGTTCATGACCATTAGTCAGAAGGTCGTCTCGGCGTTCACGTCGGTTTGCACATATGTTGGTTTGTCTTGTGGTCCTGTAGCCATCTGCTCACTTTGAAAGCTTACGGGGCGCGTAGCGAGAGGCGTCTACCTCTAATCAGGTTTCCGGGTCCAGAGAGAAACCCGAAGCTTCCTCCCGTGCCCGCGCGTTCGGCGAGTGTATATGAAGCGCGGGCCCGAATCGCGAGACGCGCTCGCGCGTTAGGATCACGGAGTAGAAATTAGCGGGGAAGACCGTAGCGTCGAGATGTTAAGATTTCGGTGTAGATGATCACTCACTTATTATTGGGAAGTGTCAGTCGTTTTTTTGTGACTTGGTGAATTGGCCAGCACGAAAAAAAAAATTGGCAGATCCCACGTACAGTGGGAATCGATGATATGCGAAGCACGAATAAGAAATGTTGACATGTCACTTTAAAATCAGCACAACGTTACGAGGTGGAGATAAGTGATGCCGTACATGACTACAGTTTCATGACTATCATGTTTGGATGTGTCGTTTACCTTCGTCATCTATTCACGTCATGTGATACCAAATTTAGTATATGTGGAGCTAGCGAAACGACCGCGAGCACGCTATGAGCATGGTATGTTGTCATGTTCTTACATAACACGCGTGTCAGGATTATCGCTTTTGCACCAGTCATATATTTTGTCATCCATTGACGTCTCGTAACACCAAATTAGGTATATGTGGAACTAGCAAAACGGCCGCAAGCGCATCATGAAGGGCCCAATATACTCCAATGTAGCGTTGACACGCGCACGTTGGGCACAGTGACGCTACGTTTGCAAGACGCGAACACTCTATAGTCTGACGCCAGGCACGACCTGCGTCCGTCAGCGTGACCCGACGGGAACCGGTGCGAAATGCGACATGCTGCAATTCACGCCAGTGCGTTACCCAGGCAACACTGCGTCTCCCTTTTTTCGTGACAGAGGGACGCCGGACGCGCTGAAACGCGCATGCGTCAAAGCAACGCAGCGCGCGCCTGCGAGTATATGGCAGGACCGGCGCCTGGCGTAGCAACACCGGAGTGACACGACGAAATGAACGCCGTCGAGCACGCACACCACGTCACGTCGAAATGTATTGGCGCCTTGACTGTGGCATGTAGTCATGTTCTCACATGACACGCATTTCATGATTATCATGTTTGCGCCAGTCACATACCTTCATCATCCATTCACGTACCGTAATACCAAATTTGGCATATGTGAAGCTAGCGAAACTGCCGTGAGCGCATCATCAGTGTGGCATGTAGCTATGTTGTTACATGACACGCATGTCATGATTATCATGTTTGGATGTGCCATTTACCTATGTCGTCCGTGCGCGTCGCGTAATACTGAGTTTGGTACATGTGAAGCTAGCGAAACGGCTGCGAGCGCATCATGAGCGTAGCATGTATTCATGTTGTTACATGACAAGCACCTAATGTTTGTCACGTTTGCACCGGTATCATACCTTCGTCATCTATTGACATCCCGCAATATCAAATTTTGTGCAAGTGAAGCTAGCGAAACGGCCACCAGCGCATCATGAACGTGGCATGTAGTCAGGTTGTTACATGACATGCATGTTATGATTTTCATGTTAGAGTCTGTCGCTTGTGTTCGCCATGCAATCATGCCAAACCACACCAGTTTTGCAACATGCCATGTGAACGAAACCACCACAAGAGCTGCAGACTCATAAAATGTAAATCATGACATTCATTACATACACGTCATGATTTTCATGTTTTGACTAGTCATATATGTTCTCCATACAGTCATCTTATGCCATACAGAGTTTGGTATCGATACCATTATCGAAACGACCAGGAGAGCTAAAAGTCGTAGGCTGCTAGATAGCTAGATACGCTCTAAGTCGCCGAAGCTCGCTGAGAAATGCTTCTCATTTAATAACCAGAAATAGCGCAGCGTTGAACCAAAAAAAAAACTAGCATGAAGAGCAAGAGCGCAAGTGAAGTGCCACTGCACTACGGGGTCCCCTAGTGCAAACTATCCGCGACTAAGCCTAAAATCACCCCAAACTCGCCATACGCAATTTTAGGGCACCGCAGGCTTTTCATGTTTGCCAGTTGGGCGAAAAGTAGCCAGCTGCGGCCGCGTTTACGATCTGAGGAGCACGCTGCTTGAACACCAAGTAAGAATTGCGACAGTTGTTCACGTTAGCCCTGTGTATACTTTCGCGGTCGCTTCGTGCGCCGTTCTTTCTGGACGAACAGCGCTCTGTTAAGCTGTGAGAGTTGTTAATCTACGAACGTCCTGCGTGTACACATTTCATGTGTGCTTTTACTTCAGGCGCATGCTGCAAGCTTCCAGCTGTTTGTCGTTGTTCGATTGACGTGGCAATTCGTTGATGTAGCATTGATTTCTTCGCCATTGTGGCGAAACAATGCCCAACAAACACTCAACTACCTCTGTGAAAACACGCTTTGTTTCCTTGTTGTACCGCTTCCTAGAAAGAGCGATTGGCCACGTTTATTTGCTTCCATTGTCAAGAGTGGTATCTTGGAATTTTCTATCAAGTCAATATTGTAAGTCTTTTTTTAGAATAACATTTTCAGCTGTTCTTTCTGGATGAACAGCGCTCTGTTAAGCTGTGAGAGTTGTTAGTCCGCGAACGTCCTGCGTGTGCACATTTCATGCGTGCTTTTACTTCAGGTGCATGCTGCAAGCTTCCAGCTGTTTGTCTTTGTTCGATTGACGTGGCAATTCGTTGATGTAACATTGATTTCTTCGCCATTGTGGCGAAACAATGCCCAACAAACACTCAACTACCTCTGTGAAAACACGCTTTGTTTCCTTGTTGTACCGCTTCCTAGAAAGAGCGATTGGCCACGTTTATTTGCTTCCATTGTCAAGAGTGGTATCTTGGAATTTTCTATCAAGTCAATATTGTAAGTGTTTTTTTAGAATAACATTTTCAGCTGTTCTTTCTGGATGAACAGCGCTCTGTTAAGCTGTGAGAGTTGTTAGTCCGCGAACGTCCTGCGTGTGCACATTTCATGCGTGCTTTCTACTTCAGGTGCATGCTGCAAGCTTCCAGCTGTTTGTCGTTGTTCGATTGACGTGGCAATTCGTTGATGTAGCATTGATTTCTTCGCCATTGTGGCGAAACAATGCCCAACAAACACTCAACTACCTCTGAAAAAAACACGCTTCGTTTCCTTGTTGTACCGCTTCCTAGAAAGAGCGATTGGCCACGTTTATTTGCTTCCATTGTCAAGAGTGGTATATTGGAATTCTCTATCAAGTCAATATCGTAAGTGTTTTTTAGAATAACTTTTTCAGTTATTCTTTCTGGATGAACAGTGCTCTGTTAAGCTGTGAGAGTTGTTAGTCCGCGAACGTCCTGCGTGTGCACATTTCATGCGTGCTTTTACTTCAGGTGCATGCTGCAAGCTTCCAGCTGTTTGTCGTTGTTCGATTGACGTGGCAATTCGTTGATGTAGCATTGATTTCTTCGCCATTGTGGCGAAACAATGCCCAACAAACACTCAACTACCTCTGTGAAAACACGTTTCGCTTCCTTGTTGTACCGCTTCCTAGAAAGAGCGATTGGCCACGTTTATGTGCTTCCATTGTCAAGAGTGGTATCTTGGAATTCTCTATCAAGTCAATATCACAAGTGTTTTTTAGAATAACATTTTCAGCTGTTCTTTCTGGATGAACAGCGCTCTGTTAAGCTGTGAGAGTTGTTAGTCCGCGAACGTCCTGCGTGTGCACATTTCATGCGTGCTTTCTACTTCAGGTGCATGCTGCAAGCTTCCAGCTGTTTGCTCGTTGTTCGATTGACGTGGCAATTCGTTGATGTAGCATTGATTTCTTCGCCATTGTGGCGAAACAATGCCCAACAAACACTCAACTACCTCTGAAAAAAAAACACGCTTCGTTTCCTTGTTGTACCGCTTCCTAGAAAGAGCGATTGGCCACGTTTATTTGCTTCCATTGTCAAGAGTGGTATATTGGAATTCTCTATCAAGTCAATATCGTAAGTGTTTTTTTAGAATAACTTTTTCAGTTATTCTTTCTGGATGAACAGCGCTCTGTTAAGCTGTGAGAGTTGTTAGTCCGCGAACGTCCTGCGTGTGCACATTTCATGCGTGCTTTTACTTCAGGTGCATGCTGCAAGCTTCCAGCTGTTTGTCGTTGTTCAATTGACGTGGCAATTCGTTGATGTAGCATTGATTTCTTCGCCATTGTGGCGAAACAATGCCCAACAAACACTCAACTACCTCTGTGAAAACACGTTTCGCTTCCTGGTTGTACCGCTTCCTAGAAAGAGCGATTGGCCACGTTTATTTGCTTCCATTGTCAAGAGTGGTATATTGGAATTCTCTATCAAGTCAATATCGTAAGTGTTTTTTTAGAATAACTTTTTCAGTTATTCTTTCTGGATGAACAGTGCTCTGTTAAGCTGTGAGAGTTGTTAGTCCGCGAACGTCCTGCGTGTGCACATTTCATGCGTGTTTTTACTTCAGGTGCATGCTGCAAGCTTCCAGCTGTTTGTTGTTGTTCGATTGACGTGGCGATTCGTTGATGTAGCATTGATTTCTTCGCCATTGTGGCGAAGCAATGCCCAACAAACACTCAACTACCTCTGTGAAAACACGTTTCGCTTCCTGGTTGTACCGCTTCCTAGAAAGAGCGATTGGCCACGTTTATTTGCTTCCATTGTCAAGAGTGGTATATTGGAATTCTCTATCAAGTCAATATCGTAAGTGTTTTTTAGAATAACTTTTTCAGTTATTCTTTCTGGATGAACAGCGCTCTGTTAAGCTGTGAGAGTTGTTAGTCCGCGAACGGTCTGCGTGTGCACATTTCATGCGTGCTTTTACTTCAGGTGCATGCTGCAGGCTTCCAGCTGTTTGTCGTTGTTCGATTGACGTGGCAATTCGTTGATGTAGCATTGATTTCTTCGCCATTGTGGCGAAACAATGCCCAACAAACACTCAACTACCTCTGTGAAAACACGTTTCGCTTCCTTGTTGTACCGCTTCCTAGAAAGAGCGATTGGCCACGTTTATGTGCTTCCATTGTCAAGAGTGGTATCTTGGAATTCTCTATCAAGTCAATATCACAAGTGTTTTTAGAATAACATTTTCAGCTGTTCTTTCTGGATGAACAGCGCTCTGTTAAGCTGTGAGAGTTGTTAGTCCGCGAACGTCTTGCGTGTGCACATTTCATGCGTGCTTTTACTTCAGGTGCATGCTGCAAGCTTCCAGCTGTTTGTCGTTGTTCGATTGACGTGGCAATTCGTTGATGTAGCATTGATTTCTTCACCATTGTGGCGAAACAATGCCCAACAAACAC
The DNA here is from genome assembly GCF_013339725.1 of Rhipicephalus microplus. Classification (NCBI taxonomy): domain Eukaryota; kingdom Metazoa; phylum Arthropoda; class Arachnida; order Ixodida; family Ixodidae; genus Rhipicephalus; species Rhipicephalus microplus. The sequence goes on along the minus strand of NC_051174.1, from coordinate 120,738,292 downwards.
TCAACTACCTCTGTTAAAACACGTTTCGCTTCCTGGTTGTACCGCTTCCTAGAAAGAGCGATTGGCCACGTTTATGTGCTTCCATTGTCAAGAGTGGTATCTTGGAATTCTCTATCAAGTCAATATCACAAGTGTTTTTTAGAATAACATTTTCAGCTGTTCTTTCTGGATGAACAGCGCTCTGTTAAGCTGTGAGAGTTGTTAGTCCGCGAACGTCCTGCGTGTGCACATTTCATGCGTGCTTTTACTTCAGGTGCATGCTGCAAGCTTCCAGCTGTTTGTCGTTGTCCGATTGACGTGGCAATTCGTTGATGTAGCATTGATTTCTTCGCCATTGTGGCGAAACAATGCCCAACAAACACTCAACTACCTCTGTGAAAACACGTTTCGCTTCCTGGTTGTACAGCTTCCTAGAAAGAGCGATTGGTCACGTTTATTTGCTTCCATTGTCAAGAGTGATATCTTGGAATTTTCTATCAAGTCAATATAGTAAGTTTTTTTAGAATAACTTTTTCAGCTGTTCTTTCAAGAATTCCATATTGACGTTTCGGTACACGTGACTACGGGACATTTCGCTGGGCCACTACAAGCATTCTTTATGTTAAAATAATAGATAATAAAAGCAATGAAAGTGCCGTGTATGTTATTTCTCGTAAATTTAAGGTAAGTGGGAAGAAAGTACTATGAAAAAAAGACATTATGCGTCACTGTCAAGAATCGAATCTGCAACTTTCAGATAACGCATCCGATTCATCAGCAACTGAGCTACAGCAGCGCTCACCACCTCGCCATCTTTATACGGTAGACACGGGGTCCCAAACATCACGCAGCAATATTTTAAACACGAAGAACAGAGTTACGTGAAGCAAGGCCACTACATGTTGTTCTCCGTACATTTAAGCAACCGCTGATTTTTCGTTCACAAGAAATATTTTTCATAATTTTTTCTAACACCAGAATTGTTCACTTTTTGTAAAAATATCTTAATACATACGTCGGCACGTTGAATTTTTTTATTTTTTATTTATTTATATACAACATACTGCAGGCATGGAGCCCAAGCAGGAATGGTACAGGCAGTAAGGCAATCAAGCCAAACATCACACAGCATACAATAATTCAATCATCACACGCATACAACAACAATGTAACCAAACTTATCGTAACAGCGATGATTTAAGTGGGATTGCGTGAATCGCAAAGGGAAACAACATGGCACTGAAAGTAAGAGAAAAAAAACTGCAAAACATTTTTACATCCTCAGGAAAACATGTGCGTCAATAGAATCTGTCGACAGCAGGGCGACAAACGATAAATTATTCCACTCACAGATTGTGCGCGGGAAAAACGAAAATTTGAAGAGATTAGTTTTGAAGAAATACGGAGTTAAGGCAAGGGAGTGTGAATAACTTTTGTTTATGCATCTGTTTGCATCTGTTTTATGCATCTGCTGCATCTGTTTATGCTACTTTCAATAACGCAATAATAACGGGCTCATTTTTTCACTATTTATAAGTACAGCCCGCAAAATATGCAGGAATTGCAGCATATACACGAAGTGACCAATGATTAGTGGGCGAAGCTGCGGATAATCATTCGCGTAACCAGGAATCTCACCTACATGGCTCACATGAACATGCCATTGAGTGGCAACACCTGTCTACAAAACAAACATTATTGTTTCATTCGCCGTAGATTGCATAGAGGCGCAGACTTCGTGTCCCTTTTATTAGGACTGCGTTGTGAATATTATATAAAAGAGCCAAGGATTCTTGGGTGGAATATATGCGTAAAATCACAAATACGAAGTCTATACGGGCCCTCCTGAACGTCGTTGGTTGTTTGCAGTCATATGAAAGGCATATCAGCATATCACAGATAATGGCGATGTCACACGCTGCACATGCCAGTTGTCATTCATGATATCTACATTAAGGCCACAGACAGTATGAAAAGGTCGCTCTTGTATTTTGTATCATAGTCTCACTTCGTTATACGAATTTATTCTGATAGGCTGTCTCGGGCAAGTTCAGGGCCAGTTACATTGTCAATATAATGGTCCCATGACATAGTTTTATCGAAGCATGTTCGCCATTGTGACTATGACTGGTCAGCGAAAAATTGAGATCCATCGTGGCCTCTGGATATCTCGCCAACGCTCGCCAGAACTGCTTTTTCTTCCATTTACGTCCCGTGATACCAACCTTAGTATCTCTGAAGTTAGCGAAATGGCCGCAAGCGCATAATGAGTGTGGCATGCATGTAGTCATGCTGTTACATGATTGATTTCGATTTGTGGGGTTTAACGTCCCAAAACCACTGTATGATTATGAGAGACGCCGTAGTGGAGGGCTCCGGAAATTTCGACCACCTGGGGTTCTTTAACGTGCACCCAAATTTGAGCACACGGGCCTACAACATTTCCCTCCATCGTAAATGCAGCCGCCGCAGCCGGGATTCGAACCCGCGACCTGCGGATCAGCAGCCGAGTACCTTAGCCACTAGACCACCACGGCGTGGAATGCTGTTACATGACATGCTTCTGACGATTATCATGCTTGGACCCGTCATATACCCTCGTCATCTATTGCCGCTATACGTAACACCAAATTTGGTATATTTGGCCGCGAGCGAGCGGCCGTGAGCGCATAATGGGGGTGGCATGTAGTCATGTTGTTACATGACAAGCATCTCATCAACATGTTTGTATCAGTCACATACCTTCGTCATCCATTCACGTCCCGTAATACCAAATTTGGTATATGTGAAGCAAGCGAAACGGCTGTGACCGCATAATAATGGTGGCATGTAGCCATGTTGTTACATGACACGCATGTCATAATTTTCATGTTAGGTTCAGTCGCTTGTGTTTCCCATGCAGTCGTGTCATACCATACGAGTTTTGCAACATGTCATGTGAATGAAACCACCGCAGGAGCCGCAAGATCATTAAATGTAAATCATGACATTGATGTCAGGATTTTCATGTTATGACTTGTCACTTATGCTCGTCATACACTCATGTTATGACGTAGCAAGTTGGGTAGCGATACCATTATTGAAACGGCCAGGACAGCTAAAAGTCGTAAGCGGCTAGATAGATAGATAGATGTATAGATGTATAGATGTATAGATGTATAGATGTATAGATGTATAGATAGATAGATAGATAGATAGATAGATAGATAGATAGATAGATAGATAGATAGATAGATAGATAGATAGATAGATAGATAGATAGATAGATAGATAGATAGATAGATAGATAGATAGATAGATAGATAGATAGATAGATAGATAGATAGATAGATAGATAGATAGGCTCAATGTCGCCGAAGTTTACTAAAAATTGCTTCGCATTCAAAATTGCTGGAGTGAAAGCTCCTGCAAGGCTTTGCCAGCCATAGTGAAGCCAGATTTTGCCATCCTAAAATTCCAGAAACATGCTATTTTCTAGTGGTGGCCACTTGAACATCAAGTGGGTTCGATTCGTTAGTGTAAAGGCTAGGTTAATGATAACCTAAAAGGTAGTGGTTTTCGAAAAACTAATTCGCAGAAACTAGTATCAGTGACTTATTCTACAATTAGGTTTGCTTTTAATCCAGGGCTTGCTAAAGATAGTGACCCAAGGACGCACTTTGAGCATTTTCTGATTCTGAAAAGTTGATACGTTAATTTGATTGGCACATGTTTTTGTAACTAGTCGCATCTTGTATGAGACTCCGTACCTGCATTTACGGAAGCGCTATGAAGATCCCTCGGAGGTCACCCTTCGCGAAATAGCCAAGAGAGCCCTAGATCTCCAGATCACTAATTCCAATGCAAAACTTCTTGCCTTGGGATCGGTAAACACCTATCAGGAGCTCCGGGAGGCTCACCTAACAAAGCTATACACGCGCCTGGCGCAGACCCCGTCAGACAGGCGACTCTTGAATCACCTGCACATTCGGCATGAATTCCACACAGAGGAGCAGGTACGTGTGCCCGAACATTGGAAATACGTGATTCATGTTCGACCCCTACCCACCAATGTGTGACGTAAGTCACACGCTGGCCGTCGAGAGGCGCGGTCTCTTGCTCTCCGGTGCCATTTTGACTCTAAAGAAAACTTATTTTACACAGACACCGCTGGCCCTTACCACGGGGGTTAATATACGGCCGCCGTGGTCTACCAAGACAGGCAGGTGGATGGTCTGTGCTTCCGCGCAACCAATGCTACCCATGCTAAAGAGGTGGCCACAGCTGGGGCTATATCACACGACAGTTCTCAAGTTATATTATCAGATTCCAAAGGAACTTGCCTTAATCTTCAACAGGGTTAGATCACACCCATAACTGCCAAAATTCTTAAATCTTGTCCGCGAGTGAGTTACCCGCTCTCCGCTTTCAATAATCTGGTCTCCTGACCATCAGGGCCTCGCAAGCAATGAGGCGGCGCAATCTGGCGACTGCGCACTCATTCCCCGGGCCACTGCCTCGTCCACCGATGACCCCTATGTTCCAGAAGAGAACGTTTCTCTCCTAACTTAGAGAGATAATTACCCATTACCGGGACTCCCACCGCCGTTTTATTCCGCCCTGCAAAGGACTCAGGAAGGCCGACGAGAGAATTCTTCTCCGGCTGTTTACCAATACTTTATTGTGGCTGGCAGTGCTTAAACACTTTCAATCTTCCTTTTCCGGCCTCTGCCAATACTGTGCGGAAATGGCTCACACCTACCACATGGTATGGGCATGCCAGCTCAATCTTTCTTTACAACCGAACCCAAATCCAACAAGAGAGGACTGAGAGGCTTCCTTGCTAGGTTGCCAGGACTATGCGGCCCAGCGAGCCATGGTCCAGCGTGCCAGGACAGTGGCCACGACCAATGAGGTGCCTGACTCCCTGGCAACCTGTTTTTTTTAAGAAATGTTTACTACTACTACTACTACTACTACTACTACTACTACTACTACTACTACTACTACTACTACTACTTGGGTGTACGAGGAAAACGCTCCTTTTTAACCGCCTGTCGCCAACAGCTAATCATGCCCCCAGTAAGATGGCTGCCCTAGCCGCCATCCTACGATTGGAAAGGCCTCACTCGTGGGCAAGAATTTCCACTCCAACAAATTTTTTTAACAAACCAAGAAGGTTACGCCCTGCGAGTTCTACGTGGCAACCAAAAAATGCTGAAAGTGCGTCCTTCTGACACTATTTTGTTTACATGCGGAGCGTGTTACACTAGGGGCTAGTCATGCGCCGTCACCACCCGCAGCCTCCCCTTCTTATCCGCCAGCCATCTGTGCATCCCTTCCTCCTCTCAACACAGAGCGCGCTGCGCTTGCTTCTCCCCTCCGCGTGCCGCACGACCTTTAGTTTTACGTGCGCCAGCTGTATGCTAACGCGCGCAGGCCGGGCCCGGCGCTCGCTATAAATAACCGAGGGTCGGGGCGCGCTGCCCTTCGTCCGTCGTTTTGTGTGGTCGCTCCACGTTCGATGTCGCTGGTGAAAATGTATGCTAACGAATCCGCAAACACACTTACTGACGTCTCTTCCTGTAGCGTCTGCCACGGGCGGCGTAGGAATTTACGTCACGCGTGACGACGTCGACTCCGTCGAAGACCTCCAACTGCGGCCCGGCGCTCAACAACGTGCTAACGGCGAGCACTGCGTCGCAAGCGTCTGCGGAGTCGACGTCGTGGCGATGTACCTCGCGCCCAACCTATCGCGTGCCGCTGTGAAGAAGTACGTGGACGAAGCCATGGAACAATACCTAAAACAATGACCGCAACGACGACCCTTCCTGATAGTTGGTGACTTCAACGTCGACGTCATCAAGGAAGATTGGGTGGTCGACTACATGGAGTCGCGGCACTCACTGAAACGAGCAACGCACGACGGCAAACATCATCTGACCACGGTTCGCGGGACGTGCATCAACCACGTCTTTGCAAATTTTGACCTTCGACCGCTGCCACCAGACCCACTCACCCTTAATTTTACGGACCATAAAGCCATCTTGCTCAAAATACCCAAAGCGTCTCATCGATAGATATCGTCTTTCGCAGCATACGTGCGTGCGTGTCACTCGTGTTCACTCGTAACATGCACTCATGTCGCAAATTACAAACCACATTTATCGCAGTTTAACATATATGTTCTGCATGCTAACCAGTGTTCCCACTCGGGAAACTGAGGTCATTTTTTAGTAATCATCAAATTGAGGGCAAAATTTATTGCAGAATAGGTCAACGATACTCGTCTCTGTAGGTTATTTAATCAGAAACGCCTATCTTTTTATTTATGATTAACGTGAGTGGGTTTCCTCCTCAATTCAAATGAGTGCGCGCGCCGCTTCTCTAGTGTGACTGTGGAGGCGGCTACGTACTACTACGATGCTCTACTACTACTACTACTACTACTACTACTACTACTACTACTACTACATACACATACATGCATCGCGAACGCACGACCCAAGGCTTAAAAAGCTTCGCCCCTAAAAAAATAATGATTCACTTCGAGTCGTCTGAGGTAAGTGCGCAAGGCAACCTGTGAGTTTTCAGTCAGCTGCCACCTCGTAAAAAGAACAGGTAGACGCTGCAGCAGGCAGACTTGCATTCAAGGCTACCAGCGGCACTGACTGACGTCACCAGGTTTAATTGCACATATATACCAAATAATGTGGACGGAGAGATCGCCACCGAGGAACCTATATTGGTAGAGCATTGAGCGCATTCTTCGAAAGTTTCAGGTATGGCAGCAGCCAGCAGCAGTTTATCGGTTGTTCCAGTTTGCATTATTCATTTTTACGGTATAACTATCGCAAATACCATCTCCTGAACTTTTCTAGGCTTTCTTGTCTGTTAGTTATAATAAATGTAGCTCTTAACAGAGAGAAAGAACCCCCGTAAATGCCATACGTTAGATCGCTAAAGATTTCTTGTATGCCTTCAGCTCTAGGTTGTAAAGACACTCACGCGACAGTATTCACTTGTATTAAAGCGAGAAAAAAATATGCTGCATGACAGAAATGGCTGTCACGTAGTCAGGAATCTGTGAAGCTTATAACAGCAAGCTCTGCGGCTCCACTGGTCACCTTCACTGCCACTTTTGTTCTTTCTTCAGCTTTGCAGGCTCAGGGCGCAGCACTTAACCCTCTCGTATGGCTTCGCTGTGTATGACGTGGACTTCGAAGACTACACAAAAGTCTGCAGCAACGTGACTTATTACCCCCAACGGGAGGTTTTTTATTTGAATCATGTGTCGAAGTATTCCTTTGATTTTTTCAATGTTACGGCATGTTTGCCTAAATGTCTGACAATACATGGCTAATAAATATTCAATGCCGACCGCCACTGGGCAACGTTGTTTTTGATGCAGGCTACCTACCCGACCGGGAAACACCAGTAAACCTTTGCTGCTTGCGTGACTAGTTTTTCTTTTTTTTTCTCGTCAATATCGTTTCCATCTGGCAAAACATGTCAATTTCAACGCCTTATTATTCATATAGGAGTGTATAAATTGTAACTACCTGCAACAAGTTCGTTCTTTGCTACCGGCGAGTCACTGTTGATTGATTTCTGGGGTTCAACGTCCCAAAACCACCATATGATTATGAGAGACGCCAAGTCACTGTTGATTGCTGGTAACAATATTATGTGCCGCTGATCCAGAGTACCAAAAGGACGGGTTCTTCTCTGTTTGTGCCATCTTGGCTGTTGTTGCCTGGTTCACTTTGTGTAAGTAGTGTGAATAAATATTTCGTGGAGGTGGTGGGTATATCTGGAGCACATCAAAAAACTTCACTGCGGGCGTCTTCTTGACAGTCCATCATGTCGACAGGCAGTTCCGTCGATCCAGGACCCTCTGTGCCGAATGCACCCAGCCACTTTTATGTGGAAGTCGTCCGTGTTAGAGCGCTCTTCTGTGTAACCCTGTCTATTGTTTCCTGTCTGCTTACGCGCCCTTATTAACACAATGTTCATGTACAAACTCACCCAAATATTCAACACAACCTTACCGAAAGCTCTTGTTTGGGCAGTCAGGAAATTTCATCCATACTTGTACGGCAGACCTTTAATTGTTGTAAGTGATCACCGCACCCTCTGACTGCCTTTTCCGAAAGATCCCGCTTGTCACCTTGGCTGTTGGGCATTACGACTCGAAGAGTGCACGTTAACTGCCGTATACAAGTCAGGTCTCTTGCACCAGGACACTGACGGCATGTCCCGTTATCCCGTAGATCCGCCTGAACCTTCAGCAAATAATATTTCATTTGTGCTCGCTCTAGCTGACCTCTTCAACACTCCTGCTGAGCAACGGCGCGACATCACTCTTCTCAAGATCATTGACCACCTCAGCTCACTAGCTCCCGATTCATCCCTTGGTGTCTTCGTGTTACGCGATGACACCTTGCTTCGTCAGAGTTTCCTACCTAACAGCTCTGGCCCATTGCTTTTTATTCCAGCACGTTTTTGTTCGACGGTTCTGGCACAACTTCACAATGTGCCATTATTGCGAAGTTGGGGCAGAACAGTCGAGCCTCGGCGTTCCTCGCCCCTACGATAGAGCAGGCCGCTTGTTCTACTAGCCGGGGATGCATACGTCAGTATGTTATTCGTGACCTCTTGCGACTTTTGTCTACGCCGCAACAAGTCAACACTTCCACCCTCTGGCAATCTTCAATCATCGACCTTCCGTATGAACCGTTTCATCGTATCATCATCGACATGCTTGGTCCGATGTCAAGTTCGGGGAATCGTTGGATTTTAGTTGCCACGAATGAAATGCGGTATACAATTACTCTCACACTCCCATCTGCGCGACCAATGCAGCAGAATTATCAATCCACAACGTTATTCTTCAGCTCAGTGCACCGCGACACCTCTTAACCGACCATGGCAGACAGTTTCTTTCGAGGGTCATTAATGGCATTCTGATGGCTTCCTCAACCAAGCGTAAGTTGACAGCCTATCATCCACAGATGAATGGTTTGACGGAGTGCATCAACTGAACCATTACCGACATGCTGACAATGTACCTGTCAGCCGACAACCACGATTGGAATACCTCCTTCCCTTCCGTCACAATTGCCTACAACACGTCCCAGCGCGATACGGCTGGTTATTCACATGTCTTTCTCTTATTCGGCCTAAATGCAACGTTGCTTATGGAAACGATGACGCTTTCTTAGACACGCCCACCTACTCAGTACGCTCACGAAGCAAACGCTGACCGTGCACGTCAACTAGCATGCATTCGACTAACCAACTCGAAAACGGGCCAGCGATCTCGTTACTCTAGCCGTCACGGAAACACCCGGTGTCTTCTGGATCTCTTGTACTTCTTTTGTAGCGCCCCATATGGGGCCTTCTGACAAGCTCCTGTTCCCGTACACTGGACCATATAGTGTATGCCGCCTTGTGACCAACGCGATGTATGAAATCGAACCGTTGTCTTCGTCCTCGTTGACTCATTACCTCACCAACATCATTCACATTGTCCATCTCAAGCCATATCGCACACCAGACTCTACTGACTCAAGTGTAAAGTGGCCCTTTTCACTACCGTTTTTGTTTGGATGCACAGAGTTGGCGTTTCCTCCACCGGAGCGTATGTTACGTGCCGCCGGAGTAGAGGACAAAAAGAGGAGGACGGATTCTCGTCTTTTTGCATCATCTTGGCTGTTGTTGCCCCAATCACTTTAATTGTGTCAATGTTGTGAATACACACATATTTTGTCTCCTTCCCGCAACAATATGGTTGGATAAAGACAAGTAATAACCGTTTCTTTAAATAAATGGAAAGAAAGCCGGGTGTAGCTAGCACTACAGCGGTGCAAGGCTAAAGGCACAGTGGAGCTGATCGGTTCCTTGTTGGTACTAGGATCAGTTCCTAGGCGCATGGATTAAAGAAGTCGAGCGCTGCCGTCTCGTTTGGCAGTGTGCCGCGATTCCCGGTAATCACCTTACTAATAGGCAAAGTGCATATTCTCCGCTCAACCAACGACTGCTATCGCACCACACGAAGCCACACTGCGCCTGCTTTAGGGCCAGTTCGCGCTAGCGGTAAGCATCATGCCTCACCCTTTGGCTTTAGTCATTCTCAGGCAGCCGTGCGCGGCTGTTTCGTTCGCACACGTCTGCCGTTCTTTGCCGTTCAAAAATGGGTCTGGCCTCGCCGCGGTGGTCTAGTGGGTAAGGCACTCGGCAGCTGACCCGCAGGTCGCGAGACCAAATCCCGGGGGCGGCGGCGGCTGCATTTCCGATGGAAGCGGAAATGTTGTAGGCCCTTGTGCTCAGATTTGGGTGCACGTTAAAGAACCTCAGGAAGTCGAAATTTCTGGAGCCCTCCACTATGGCGTCTCTCATAATCATAAGGTGGTTTTGGGACGTTGAACCACATATATCAATCACTCAATCAAAACATGGGTCTGAGACCCATTTCGGCACCGTTTGCCGGACAGTCACGTAGCCAATCGGCGACGGAGGAGCGACGTGGCTGAGCCGCATCGTCTGCTTTTTCCTACATCGAGCTGCTTGCATCTTGCTCCGTGGTTTTCACGCTATATCATACGTGTTGTTCTCAGCCTACGTTCCAGCAGTGAGTAGAGTATTTTAGTCTGTCCAGTAGTTGAAAAAGTGCACAGTAATTGAATATGACGTCTCCCAAAGCAGGCTTTTGGACAAGTGGCGTGAGCAATCCAGCCTTAGCCATAACTGACAAACGTGTAATGTATGCCCCCTGAGATTTGGAAAGGCTTGCTTAAGCCTACATCAATCATTCGTGTATGGCTCTCAAAAACGCTGCCGAGTCGATTCGAGTACTGTGTTGTCGAAGCTATAAGACAGGAGTCTAAAGCGAATGAAAGCATATTGGTTCGGAGCTTGCGGACCACAGAGATCACGGCGGCCACCTAATAGATTTGAGGCGGTCGACAACTGCATCCGGAAGGGCAGCCATGTTTGCCGGAGGAGCTTGTCGTGCAATTTGAACAGCTCTCCTGTGGGTGGTGCCATCCCCTTATCTACGGCACTGCGTCGTTATGGCAGGCTTGCCGCTAGTGTGAATCGGCTATTACACCGTACGAAAGAACATGTGCGCAGTGGGTAGTAAGGTCACTTCTAGCACACGAGTGATTGCACGTAGTGTCCAGGAAGGTGCGCCAGCGAAGCATGCACCCACCTGTACCAGCAGTTGCTAGGCAGTGCATCGTGACTTAGAATAATGGCGCGTGGTTGTGCCCGTCCCTCAGTGGCCATCCGCTCCCCCACTGCGCTTGCCCCAACTTCTCCTCTATCTTTGCTCACGCGGGGTAGTTTGGTCGAGGAGGTGCCAGAGCACTGAGCGTCATCGATTTACACGTCCCGGACGGCTGCGAATGGCCCCGGACGCCGACGCCGCGTTCGTTTTTCTTGGGGACCAACTGGAAGCTCCGCCCACTGGTCCGGGATCACTCGGGCGCATGTTCGTATTTCGCGTGCCTGGTGGCCTGCGGGTGGCCCGGAACCACCCGAACAATTTCTTTCGGGCAGCTGGCAGATGACGACGCGGTGCGCTTGCTGTGCGGCCATCTTAAGTTAGACACGGGAAATTTTCGATGCGCTCTTGCTCTGTCTTTGCTTTTCTGTCCGCTTCTCGCATGTTTCTGGATTTCGCATTGTTAGCGCACTCAGTTCTTGTCATCGGTGTTCTGAGCCACGTCGAGCATGTGCGTATTCCCGAAGGTCGGGCAATCACGCGTTATACTCGCTAAGAGAAACAGCGGTGGAACGATCGTGCCGGTCTACGATGCGCTGCGCTCGAGTAGTTCACTTACAGTAAGTTGCATCACAACAGAAAAAGGTATAATTAACTACCTAACTTCTGTTTAGGTTTGAATTGGGTCGGCGTTGTGGCCTGTGTCACAGCTATGGAGGTAGCAGACAGCATAGCCAGGCATAGCAGACGCCACGGCGGATGCAGTCATCATCAAGCGCAAAGATGGCCCGGGGCCGCTCGGGCTGGCTCGGGACTTTTAGATCACGTGCATGTGACGTAACCACCTGTGAGCCGAGTCGTCCGCGAGTGATTCGGGACTTGGTAAATCGATGAAGCTCAGTGTCTCCCTCTCGTTTATCCTCTCCCGCTTATCTCTTCACTGCAGTTGTGTGTGCGCCCGTATAAATGCTACGCGCGCTCGCTCCGCTCTCCTAGCAGCACAGGGGTGTTCACTTTGCGGCACACACAGTAATACCCACATATGGGAGGGGGGTAATATATGGGGTACACAACACATACATAACTCCCCCCCCCTCCCCAAATGAAAGATACACGGAGGCATACAACGTGAACCAACGGAAACAAATGTGAGCATCAGTGATGTTTTGCATCCCCACACGGTTTCCATTTAGTAAGAGATGGAGTACATTTTGTTGTCATTCTTTGCATGGGAGAGATTACGGCCGGCTAAAGCAGGCATGCTGTTAAAAGCGTTTATACAGTACTTCATGCACTTCGTCTAAAACGTCTCGTAAGAAGCAGGCCGTTCTCACCTCCTCTCAAATATTTCCGCCCCTAACGTGCTTTACAGTGCATCTCTGATTAATCCACCTTTGATCGAGCGATGACGTCATGTGATAAGGCATATATGCGACGCTAACAAGTAAGTATGCCCAGAGAAGTATTGAGGCATTTTAGATACGAAGCAGCTCTTCGACTAGCTTGTATACCGTTTTCCGTCCGTGTCTTCGTGCCAACGCGCCGCAGCGCGTTCCACCCACTGCAGTTGGAACGATGCCAAGTACGTCAAGTCACAGCTGTGCATTGACGTCACTCTCTCCATCACCCACAGCAGCTTCCGGCTCATCCAACCACACCTATGTGATGTTGCTCCTCCGCCCGCTCGCAACACACTTCTCTCTCGCTTCACCCTCTCCACCGCCCGCAATGCTCGACCCCACGTCGAGTGGAAACACCCTTTCGGCCGTTTACATGTGATGAAACTTACACGAAACCCAACCCGCCTATTGTGTCGTTGCATTTCAAACGAACGTTTACCCGAGTAAAGGATACATCGAGTTTTGCTTCGAACTGTTCTTACACCAGCCACGTCGACGCCCGTTTTAGACGGGTCAGTGGCGCACGCTCCGCTGCTGCTTCGCGTTCCCTTATGGTTTCCTCCAGGAAGAAGGTCCATATTTTTTTTATCAGACCGCTGTAACTATCAGATATGAGACGCCAAAGCAACGCATAGTGGCGCTGCGACTATGGACAGGCAACGCCATCCCTGGTAGTAAAGTAGAAATCGAGGATGTATATCGCGCGTTTTCCCTTCCCGTCAACGCGCTGCCGCTCGCTTACGTGCTCGTGCCGAGAGCGCAGTGCATTTGAGTCGCCTCACCGTTTACCGCCGGCAGTGCGCTTTTCATAAAGATCTCTGAGCTGGACAAGCACTTCCGAGAAGCGAATCTAACAAAATGAGCAAAGCTCGTTAGTGAAGCTTACGATGTGGAGCAGACGACGGAAGACGAGAACGCCAAGTCACTGCGAAATGCATTTCTCAGGTCCGTGACAGTACCGTATACGGCGTATGCCTCGAGGCAGGTCTCAATCTGCCGGCACGAAGCCGCCTACTCTGTCAATGTGCTGCGTTAACGTTTATGAAAACCATATAGCTTGTTTTGATGTGGTATCTAGCAGTAGCAGCCATGTACTGTCATGTGCAGAAATTAGCCGCGTGCTAAAAAGTAAATAAAAGCTAAAGTTACTACAGCCATGGCATTAACTTCTTCGCGTAGTGTTAGTCATGTCCTCCGTACCACGGGAGCATGAACCGCTGGCTTCACCACGAAACAGCAAGCTGAGCTTTAAAGGGGCCCTGAAACACTTTTTGAAGTAGAGTGAATTCACTGGAGGAGCTTATTGCCTCATGAATGCAATGCCGCAAATTTTTAAAGAATTCGTCCAGTGCTAGTGGAGTTACAAATATTTGTCGCATGCTGCATTTGCATTCCCTCTTCTTTCGTGCCGACGAAAGCGCTGGAAGCTATGCAGGGATAGATTGCAGAGCCCCAGAAAACGTCACGCAAGCCTCGTGACCTTGAGCACTTTTCCTTTTTTTATTCGAATGCACGGGTTTTCCAGTGTGCTCGCGCACGCACGCGTGGACAAGTAGCGGCCTTCCCGCGGCGATCTCTGTAACGAGCGAGCGCGCCATGTTCAAATCAGCCAATGGCTGATAGATGGGCTTGCTACGTGTGATTTTGGGGCATATTCCGTGATTTGTCCGAGAGCAGAGAAAGCAATTTTCAGCTGACTTCGATCGACGATTTATTATCAATTCGAAGCCACGTGCGGCGCTATATTATTTGAATCGCGTATTGTCGGTAGCCTCTATTACCGATCGGACAGCGTTTTCTGACCATGCTCAAAAAGTGTAGCAGGACCCTTTTGACTACAGTGAGTCAAATCGAAGTGCTCGTCTAGTTCTCTTTCGGCTCTCGTGACATGCTTGCGTTACCTTTCGCGAGCGCGGCTGTGACTTGCTGGGAAACTAATAGAGCTTCACAGGTGCGGAGCGTCCCTTGGTGCTGCCTGCGCGTTTGTGGCAGCCCACAGCGAAATACTTCGGACGTCACCAGCGCTTCCGTGGGGCTGCTTCTTCCATGGCGTAAAGTTGACTTCGCACAGCAAGCGTCTTGTTTTAGCGCGCAAGCTGACGAGACAGCGCCGAAGTTCTCTGCACCGACTACAGGACCCCTTCTGCGCGTGTCGCGCAGGCGCTCCCATAACTGACTCGCTTGCACCTTCTCCCAAGCCTCTTCTCAAGTTTTCCAAAGCTCGCCGCCAGGGCCAGGCGCGGCATTGTCGTCGCTCCGCAAACTTGAGCTTCGGTTCCTGATTGATTGATTTGTGGGGTTTTAACGTCCCAAAACCACCATATGATTACGAGAGATGCCGTAGTGGAGGGCTTCGGAAATTTCGACCACCTGGGGTTCTTTAACGTGCACCCAAATCTGAGCACACGGGCCTACAACGTTTCCGCCTCCATCGGAAATGCAGCCGCCGCAGCTGGGATTTGAACTCGCGACCTGTGGGTCAGCACCCGAGTACCTTAGCCACTAGACCACCGCGGCGGGGCAGCTTCGGTTCCTTAAAGGAAATATGCGGGAATATGCACAAAAAAAAACCTCCACTAACGTGGCGCAAACCTAAATTCTTTTAGGTATGTGACAATTCATAAACTCAGCTACGGCGGCACTCATACGCCTGTCCTCTCAATTGGTAACTTCATTTCTTGTACTGAAAACCATGCATTGTGAGGCAGCGCTACTTGAGACAGTAGTGCCAAATGGCTTCATTCTTTTCCGGGTGACGTCATGCAGCACGTGGTATATTACGGAATACACAGTTTAGTGCCATACAGCCGTGTCGCTGGGTAGCTCGCATGACATCTCTGTAGGCGGCTTCTTCATCGGCATTGCAGGTATTGTTCATTCTCCCATGCTTCTATCTCTCGCCGCTGATCCAGAACTAGCGCCGACATGCACCGAACTTTTATGAACGCCACCATTTCCTCGGTTAACGGCGAAGTCATGCTTGCACAGCATGGTTTCCTATAATTGTGGTTAGTATAAGCGGACAATGGTTACGTTAACCCCGGTTAGGCTTGCCTGCCTGTGTAATATGGGTGCAACAAGGCCGACGTGCTTCGTTTTACGTCCTCAACATTCCACGTACATGTCGATCTCAATTTTGTCACAATGTATCACCACAACGTTTCGGACTAACCGGCTCCACACGAAATACTGACGAGAGGCATACTTGATTCGTCCGTTTTTTTTTCTTTCTTTTAAAAATTGAGAGGCTAAAACCACTGTCCTGCACAGATGCTTTGAAGGACGCTAGGTATAGTAGCTGTACTACAACCACAGCTGTAGCTCGAGGGAGATCGAAGGGATTCCTCAACCCCCCCTCCCTAAATCATGATTGCTTTAATTTTCGCGTGATACGAAAATGATACTACACGCCCTCTTATATCGATCACCAATTGCCAAAGCTAGCCATTCTCCCCAAAAAGACTCCTTCGAAGCTCTTGCGATTGGCCCTGAGTACAATTATAAATGGAATCTTGAAACTTAACTTGATTGATTTGTGGGGTTTAACGTCCCAAAACCACCATTTGATTATGAGAGACGCCGTAGTGGAGGGCTCCGGAAATTTTGACCACCTGGGGTTCTTTAACGTGCACCCAAATCTGAGTACACGGGCCTACAACATTTCCGCCTCCATCGGAAATGCAGCCGCCGCAGCCGGGAATCGAACCCGCGACCTGCGGGTCAGCAGCAGAGTAACTTAGC
Organism: Rhipicephalus microplus; assembly: GCF_013339725.1. Lineage (NCBI taxonomy): Eukaryota > Metazoa > Arthropoda > Arachnida > Ixodida > Ixodidae > Rhipicephalus > Rhipicephalus microplus. The sequence continues at coordinate 120,721,963 of NC_051174.1, read as the reverse complement.
CACTAGACCACCGCGGCGGGGCGAAACTTATGTGCGCAAAAAGTACAGGTCAGAACGGTAAGGTAATTGGCACATGGCGTGGTTGTATGTGAAGTTTTGCTCGTAGAAAAAACCTACAAACCGCAAATGCGGAACACGGTGAAAAGTTTTTCGTCTAAATTCGCCTCCATTATTAATCATTAATGTTTGTGGATGCCACATTCAACCCAACAGTTACATGCGCAAACTTATTTCGAGGTATGCGCATTCTTTATTGGTCAGAACCAGCGACGAAACACTCACACACCCCTATCACCCGCTTTTCTCACGTCATATGCTTGAAGCACTTCCCAGTCTGGTTATCGTCATATTTTTTCCCCTGTACTCTGCTTTCCTTAATATTCAATTATGTTTTAATTCCATTCGCACCTTGTAGCTCAACTCCCTCATCTAGAATCCTAATCTTGCACCTTCTGCGGCGAAATAGCTTCGGACTGTGGCAGTCCCAAGACGTTGAAAAAAAACATAGAAGCAGCGTTTGCGAACGTACTTACTTGTACTCATAGAGGCTACTGGTTGTCAACGTTTGCAGGCTCGTTTTATCCCTAAAAGGCTACTTGACTGAATCCCGGCACCAGCCGATGAGGGCGACGTTCAAGTGTAGGCTGTTGAAGCAGCTGTGCTGCCCCAAGAGTACGTGAAAAAATCCTCGAATCACGGCTGGACGCTTGCTGTGTGCAGTAGCCACTACCCTTGTATATGAGCCGCACCAGGGAAAGTCTTCCAAAAGCGTGGAGTTCTCGAAACTGCCAGCCCATGTGCTATCGGGCGTGATTCCAGTGAGACCGTTTATCAAAAGTGTAACAGATGGACGACGTTGTGCTGAAGCCGCCTTCACCACCAGCACCTGTTGCGCTGCAAAGCTTGTTTAGGCTTCGTACCGGGCCACGCCTGTCAAGTTCGTCTAAGTCCAGGGATTTTGTCCCGATGCGTATTTTGCGCCGCATCGCATCCTGCTTGGAAGTAAGTAGCCGCTTACTCCAAAAACCCTTGCACACTACTGTGAAGAAATATAGCGGACGAAACCACACCACACCATTTCACAGGGCTTAGCTTGCAGGCGTATCATTTCGCGAAACGGAAGCGGAAATCAATCGCATCTGTCGGCAGGCCTTGACATCATATGAGGTATTACTTTTTGAATACTGCTAAGCCGCTGCAGTTCCGGGCAAGCGCTGGATTGTTCCTGAATTTTTTATCGTCGTGGACCAAAACACTTCGCTTTATCTCTGAGTTATCGCGAAAACACGTTGATCAGGTTCTATGCCAGAGATAGAACTTTTCTTGTCATTTTGCTTATGCGCCCGCACGTAAGTTTACGGTTTAGAATGTTCTCGTTAGAACACTGGCAAATAAAAAAGTGTAACACTATATTCCATTTCATTTTTTCATTTATTTGACCCCAAGGGTCCAAGAGCGGGCATTACATAGGGGTGGGGGAATACAATACAGAGTACAACAATTGAAAGCTAAATGAAAAAACAGGCATGAAAAAAGGGAAAAAATGCAATAACAAGCAAACATAATGCAAACAAAACGTAAAAAAAGAAAACATAGTTCAGGAATGCAAGGTTCGGTAGAGTAAAATAAGCAATTAATGAATATATGTCACAGTACAATCTACCGAAATGTATACTGATAATAAATGCGAACTAGAAATCCGACATATCGGCCAGTACGGCAAAACTGCTCACTTAGGTAAGATAGTAGGGCTGAATGGAAACCAGTTAACTCATTATTATTTGCAATGGTGCATGGAAGGACATTCAACTCATTAATTTATAAAACCAAAGGAGAGTATAGTCACATACGCTACTCAACGTTACGAGACAGTGATGGGCTGTCGTTTCTGCATGGATTGTCGATGTTCTATAACTTCACACAGAAATACTAGGAAATTTGCACATATTTACGGGCCTGGCGAAACTCGGTCCACACCAACAATTCCTAAAGCGGCTGATATGGTACAGCACAATAAAGAGGTCCTTCTGGAATTCTTAAAAAATGGGCCTTAACAATTAATCCTTCTTGCGCACTGCTTCCGGACACTCCAGAAGCTGAGATAATGTTGAAGAGTTGACTGCGTAGCAGCCTTTAAGATGCACTTGACCGCTCATACCTGTTTCTCTAATGGATTGGCGATGCTGCATCAGAATGTCCCCAGACACATCCCCGAGCGTGAGCTGCAGTGATGCAACGTTGATGGCAACCTTCAACAGAGCCTTCAGATCGTCCGGCGTGAGCCCCGCCATGCTGAGGGCGAAGAAAGACAGTTCACCACCCGCAGTGTAGTCGAATGCTTGAAGCCAAGGACATCTTGATTTCGTGCCCTCTGGATGATCCGGCTGTTCGCAGCAAGTAGCTTCACCATCTCGCCGGTGTTTTCTGAAAAATAAATTCGCTATCTCTCAAAGAGAGCCACTGATGTCGAGACTTCCAAGGCGCCCTTCTTTTCTAGATGCCAGTTCGGTCAGTACAGCTGCACACTCGGCGCTTAGAAGGAAGCCCGTGAGTCGAAGCTGCCTGAGCTCACTTCGAAGGACGAGTGGTCTCACGATACGCTTGATGTCCACGAACGTTCTTTCGGGATCTGTATTGATGCCTTGCATGCTGAGTTAGGTCAGCCTCATGTTACAGGTCAGAAAGAGACAGAATATGGTCACTCAATTCTGCATGTACGATCGCAGGATGCTGAGGTGTAGGGACAGAACCTCGATGGTATTGTTGTGGAGCAGCTCGCCCGTCAGCAGCGTCGCCTCTTCCTCGTCTAAAACGATGCCGGGCATTGAGAGAGTGACGAGACGCGCCGTATCCTCGAGGAGTGTACATATGGCGTCTATCAGACTCTGTGGTACTGCACCATGGCCGAGGATGATCAGCCCTCGCAGTTGGGTCATCGTGGATATGGCTACAAAGAGGTTTTCTCGAATGCACCTGTGTGGAGAAAGGGGGTGATTAGTGACTACACAAGCTTATCAGAGAAAGAGAAGCATATGCAGTATTAAAGCACTCACGCCGTCACTATCCGCACTCCGGCATGAGAGAAACACCAAACGATTCCCCCATTTCTCGCGCGCTTACGCTGTAGTTATTCCAGCCAGCCGCTCTTTTGGTATGGCATTCCGCATAGCTGCGGCGCTGCTCTACGTCAGGCCGGTAAATATATGCTCGTTCCTTCATTTACGAACCCCAGCACTATATTCCCGTAAGCGACTGTTATAAGCTACAGCGTAGACAAAGAACGCATCCACCTGGAAGAACACGCCTATACGAGGCGTATAAGGGTCACGGACTTTACCAGTATGCATACCACGCTGAACGAGTTATTGGCCCTGACATGAAATTGCTTTGGAAAAAATGGTTCTGCGAGGAAAGTAGACTTAATCAGGACAGCTCTTTTTCTTAAGGTTTTTGAATAAAAAGCCAACTTTAGCAATTTTCAGCCATGCCAGGGTGATCGCGGTTTTATGTTTGTGAGACGCTCTTGTCATGTGCCCGATAGCTGAAATGCTGATCGAATTTGAGAATAATTTTAATAACCAATAACCACTATACCGCAACCCAACCGAGTGGGATTTCGGCATAGCGGTATAGATGCATGGCGTAGTACTTTACCAGAACCGCAAATCCAGCAAGGTGTGCCAGTCTTGCCAGCGCGGAGTACGAAAATCGTGAAAGCCGTGAGCAGCAGGCACTCACCACATGGGTCTCCTCGCCAAGAACACCGCATCACATAAAAGACTAATCGTGCCCATGCGCAAGCTCCTTGGAGCTGTCAATGACACGTACGATTCGAAGCATATGGATGTCATGCAAGCATCGTCGCTCCTTTACAATGAAGCAGAAGAGATTTTCTTATTTGCTTGCCTGGTTGCGGATAACGCCTCCAGAGTACACTACTTGTCCAGGCAGCCCAAGTTTGCAGCTATGGTAATCGGAAAAACGTTTACAATGTTATGGTGAATATATGGTGAATCATGTGCGGCACACAACGCAGCACCTCTTTCCACCCTTTTCATGCCCATCCACACGTAGAAGGATATCACACGCTCAAAATGGCAGTGCCAGCCAAACACACACAATCCATAACAGACAAGCGGACGCTGCTGTGGCACATCAGTCTAGTCACTTCCGTCGCTTGCAAAAAGAACGTCACACGTACAATGTTGTCATTAGTTGGGCAAGCGAGATGATGGTTTGGAATGCACGCTATAGAAGTCGTTTGTAATGAATCTGTGAAACTTTCAAGTCTTCAATTTGGCATGAATGACACAAACGTGCAAATGAACAGACCCAGTGGATGCCACTGGGATCTATCGACCTTCAGAAAATCACCGGAGTTGGTCTTTAGGTACAAGTGTTCTCGACCAAATGCATTCGATGGCTAAACATATGCCCTCTTCATGCACAACCAAAAGTTACAAGTGTCGTCTATATCTCACATAAGCAGCGCGCGCCACTGCGATGCGGCAAGCGCTGCAGTGAGGCTGTGGCGGAAGCTCGCACATGTACAGGAGCTCGAGAATGTAGTGTTGGACCACCTCGCTCCTGTTGTGGTGGTCACTGGAAGTATTTTCTGTAAGTGCACTATTGACAGGAACAGTGAGCGGTTTTCATCGCTACTAATGGAACAGAGCCATGACCTCTTCTATCGCGAACTTCACAGCCTTCACGGCAAAAAGTGGCGTACTGCATTTTTCAGGCAGCAAGCTTCGTTTATTTTTTCTAAAGCCCAGGGTACTGAGTGCGTCAACGTGCATTTGTTCAGTGCGTGTGCTAACTTCAAGAGCAGTGCCCAGAAAGAGGCACGAAGATGTGCTCAAAACGTTCTCGGTCTTCGTGCCTTGCCGCAGAAAGAAACCCACTTCGCGCGAACGCGGCCAGCACACGCAACCATAGCAGATGACGTGGTTCAATGCTAATGACGCAGGGCGTCTACACCTGCGTCTACACACTACTTCATCGTGATGCCATATGTCCTGACATTTCTCCTAAGTTTGAAAGAACATGTACATCTTGACCATGCGCGACTTTCTTTTGATCTCTATTGTTAGCTCCTGTGACAACGCCCATGTTTTATACGTTTGTCCTGGCGCCATGGACTGCACAGTCACCCGGAAAAACGCATTGGACACTTATCGACTGAATAAACATCTGCAACGCTGATAACTTACTGACGAACCCGTATCTACTCACATGTTCCTGCTCGCATGTAGTCGCAGAACAGACTGCCGATGGTCAGCGTCCGTAGACTCGCGTTTTTCTCAAGCGTCGAGATGACGAACTTCTGGCACTCGCCGAGCCCACTACCTTCGATAAAGGCGTCGTTGAGGTGTAGGCTCTCGACGCATCTGTGCTTCACCAGAAGTACGTGAAAGAGAATCCGCGCTTCCCGGCTTCGCGCTCGCTGCCTGCGGCCACCCTAGTCCCTGTGGAAGACTCGCACCAGGGACAGCTTTACCGGACATTGGAGTTCTCGTAGCTACAGGCCGACATGCCACAAGACGTAATTCCAACGGGACAGGTGATCGAAGACATGACAGATCGATGTCAAAATGCTGCGACGGTCTTCACCAGCGCGACTTTTCACGCTGCAAGGAATATTCAAACCTGGAATTCGTCGGTCGAGTTCTTCGAAACCGTTTTCCTCCAAACCATTCTGTATCCTGGCATGCATGACGCATAGGGATGGATCGCAGGCAGTTATTGAAGGCAGGGCTCTGTGCTACTCTAGAAAAAGACGTCCGAGGAAGGATTCAGGCCACAGCTGCAGCTTCGCGAAAGGTGACGTAATAAAGTTGTAGTCAGCACCTTATCGTCTCAGACAGAAAACGGACATTTAAACCGAATAAAACGACCACGAGTCCAACAGACTGAACGCCAATGTGCATACACACCAGACATGCGATATGCATTCTTTATATTGCCAAGAATTCGGCGCATAAGAAGTGCGCAAGTTTGAAGTATTACCCATTAGAAATGCTTACCTAGAGTAGCAAAAGTAGCTCAGTGGGGTTCCTTGGCTTGAGCCTTGCATCTGTCATTGATACAATTCAACATGAAGTTAAACGGCATGTATTAGCGGCATAAGATTCAACTATTTCAACATAGGGAAACCAAGCTCAAGTTTGGGCTCGAAGCTGGCGTGGCCAACCTGAGTCAGTTGGGAAACAGGCTGCCGGTGAAGGCGGTTACTCGCCGAATTCACAGCGGTGGTCGTCAGAACACGTGAAAGCATGCGCCCATTATTCGGTACGAAGCATTGTTGGTCAGCAATATTTCTATTGCGAGGCACCACAACTGAAATTGGACAGTTTAGCACGTGCGTGGAAGCGATGGCAGCGTGGGGTGGTGAGAGGACCCCCATGGGTATTTCCACCTACAATAAGAGTAGTGGCGCTTCTCAACGTTGCTTTAAAAGCCTATACGTCTTTCACCATGACGTCTTTGCACTTTTTGGTAAAGTAGATAATCTTCGCAAGGGTGTACATTACGCATCTGCAATTCGATAAGTTTACCGCAAAAACACGTCTTGATGCCACAACCGCACCGTAAACTGAAGGAAAGCGTAAAATACTTCATCGCCAGCCATTCTTCTGCGTTTTGTCCTCATGAAATTGTTTCCGCTGTGGTCTATGAAAATTAACCCGCGACCTCCAGCTAGGCAGTGCATATGCTATTCTCTTATCTATCATAATAGGTGATGCATAAGTTCCTTGATGAAGACGAACGTCAGCACTGCGACCAGCTTCAAGCTTTGTATGCTCTGGTGCAAGTCAAGGGTTGTGTGCACACAGTAGGTATTCTCCTGGTGTGCAACCAATGACGGTGCTGCGAACGGCGCCTCTATGACATCATATCAGAAAATCACGCGCTTTCATTTGCTACGTAGGCCCAGTGCCGCACTTAAACCAGCACCGAGGTAAAACTCAACAACGAAACGATTTGGTTGGTTATCTTGTGTATGGTGGCTATCGACGCTGTTCAACAGCCGCAGATTTCTGTTTCTGCCGTTTATTCTTGAATTGGAAGCACAGCGTCTTGTATCTTAGAACGGCGGCCACTTGTTTCCACGGTGAGGTCCTCGCAATGGTGAAGTACTGCTTTGTGCCTCAGGGTACTTCCTCCACCCGTGAAAGGCCTGCTAGCTTTCGAAGCTACTTCAAAGACCAGAAGATGAAGTAAATAGCAAAGCTCAGAGCGACGCTTTAATCAGCTTTATGCGGCAAGGCCTTCGCTGACAGGGATTCTTGCTATACCCGTCGTATGCGCCACTTTTCTGTAAGCTTGTAACAATGCTTGAGTGCCTCGCCAGTTCATAAGCTAATGTACAACGGCTATGAGCACACCGGCTATGAGCATAGGCAACTTACACCACGCGCGGTGAAGTCCCAAAGCCTGCCGAGAAGACCCCTAGACAGAGAGCGGAGGACGCGGCCTCTGAATCGTCCGCTGCTAAGCGCGCCTTGTGGATGTAGCTTAGCGGCGCAGGATATCTGAGACTACGACACTATTTGTTCGGTGTACGTTGTTCATACATACTTTACTCTTGAAGACAAGCGTGCGCCTATCAGACTGCTAATCATAAATACACAAGTGAAACCTACTGCAGCTGTGCATATTCTCAAATGGTGTCTTATGAGGTGCAGTGCACACACTAAAAAAAAAGTGGAGCTCATTAATGTTTCAGTTATGCCTCGTTCGTGAACAGAAACACCACCCCGCTAGAATTAATTTGGCATGTTAGCCCCTGTGGCCCTGTGGGCAATATATATAATCAGCAAAAACCATTTGTTATATTCTCATACTGTGTTTAATAATATGAACCATTTAAAGATATTGTCCTTACTGATCCAACATTACTTGGACCAACTACAGTAATATGCACCGGCCAGGATGTGCAAATAGGCGGCATTTACTTCTCCGTTAACCACACCAGCATCTGTCCCTACCTGTGGCGCCGCATCACGACCGGTCACTGAACTAAAGTGGACCAACGATTCTGGCTTGCGCGGAGAATACATCTCCCACCACATCCTCCACTCGGTAAAGCCACACATTTAGCCTGGCGCCACTTACAAAACGCTATCGGATCCCAACCCACACGTACTCTTTCAAATCGACCCTGACAAGTACCCCTCACTTACATGTAGGCTATGCAACCCAATCTGCCTACACTATCCTAGGACATGCGAGTGCCAGAGAAACACATTATAAACAGATGTATTCAAGAATTGCAGTAGGGATGGGTGGGAGACGGCTCTGCCCACACCCGACCGGAGGGTTCAAGAGGCCATGGTGGCCCACGCAAAGATCGGGGCGCAAGCCAATGGAGTCCTCGACTAGGCACTTTATTCATTTACCAATAGTTGTAATAAAGTTTTTCATCCATTCATCGCTTTAGCAGCGCGTGTTTACCCGGAATCGGGGTTGACAGCATTTGTTCACTAAGGAAATTCTTCATTGATTTCCACATTGATCTATCAACGTTACGAAGTTTGTAGATAGCACCGATAACTAAGACTGAAAAAACCCGAGCTTAAATCAAATCAATTTAACAATCATGTTTTGATGAAGCAGATAATAGTGAAAACATTTTTGTAACGATTTCAATCATGCCCCCATTTGTGCAGCGATCCAGGTGGACCATCTCAAGGAAATGTTGTATTATGTCATCGTCAGCAATGTTATCTTGGCGCCAAGTGTTGATGAGGATAGAAACGCCTAGTTAATGTGCAAAAACCATTTTATTTCGTCCCTCTTGCTTATATTTCGGATAATCACAGTAGCGTAGAAAGCTCATTATTGGCCGCGCGGCACTCTGGAGTTCAAGGGACTGTAAAATCTCAATCGCTGCGTAGCAAACGCTAATCTCATTGCTGTATTCATACCAACATAATTATTTCCCATTAAATTTAATTTCATCGCAAAAACCATAGTTTTATCACCATGACCTCTGTGCGTTTTTGCGCTATTCCAAAGCTTTAATAAAATTATTACACGCGAGGTGAGATATCCTCTGAGCAGGCCCACAGGTAGAAATTTCTTTCATTTGGGTAGGTGGAGGGCGTCTATATAAGGCTTGCTAGAATCCGTAAATCGATCATTTATTCTCACACCCCGTCCATCCGAATCCAATAGTCTCAAAGAATGGGGGAGGGCTTCCTCCCATACTCTGAGACTTGCGCCCAATCCTCAGAGGCATTTAGTATTTCGACTAATTGCCCCGTCCTCCGAAATGCTAATTGCCGCATTTCTTGGCTTCTTATAGTTATTAAGAATCTTACCCTTGTCCCTTCCATAGAGTAATTTGGTTATAGCCGGTCAGCATTTGTTCTCAGGAGGTCCCCGAAGCTGAGGCTGCTCGCACAGCTCAGGCTCTGTTTTCTTTTCAAAGTCCGCGTATCTGACCCTGCAAGCAGTTTTTGAGACCTGCTGATGCTTTTTACATTACGCTGGTTTCAAAGTTTGATGCTGTCGTAGACGTTTGCGATAAAGCGAACACGCCGACAAACTGGTATTCCAAGATAGCTCTCTCGTGGCTTTATGCAAGTGAAGTAAACATTGTTTGCTAGAAGTAAAAGCTGCTAGAGCAGCGGGTATTGTTCAGAGAACACAAATCTCAGAGTCTGAGGTAGTGCGGGCTGTTCTCTGGCGCGGCCATCATCTGTTTCCAGAGCGACATCATGGACACGTTGAGATCCGGCTGGTACGTGAAGAAAATCACGGCGCCGATAGTGTACAGCATGGTCATCGTCTCGTTCACGGCGATGTAGCTGGCGATGTCCCTGACTTCCAGGTCACCCGTGACCATGTAACCCTCCTGCTCGCTGGCGTTTTTTGCGAGAGCCTCGATGCCCTTCTTCTTGGTCATGAGCACGGACGATGGCCGACAGCCGGCCGTGCTCCAACCCGACCCATGACAGTGAATCACCTGTGGTAAATAGGTGGAGTGGTCAGTCGAAGCTGTCGCTGAAGACTCACTGACAGGCGAAACTCAGTCATGCACGTGAATTGGTGACTGTCGACAAAAAAAATGATTGGTGTCAACAAAAAACAATTACACGCAACTCTTACTCTCCTTTTTGCGTTGTCGCACATAAAATAGGCTTATATCCTGTCGCAGTATGTGCTATTGGTTCAGAAATTCGACACTGTAGTTGAGCAGCAAGCGACTGAGACAAAGGAGACAATTGGTGACCATGCGCGCTTCGACTGACTTGGTCGCTTTACCTGTGCCCACCCTACATCTAGGCACATTAAAGCATGCCATGTACCCTAGCTTTATGGTTAATTTCAAAAAAATACCTGACATTTTACTTTTGTTTCCATGATGCTGCATGATCTAACCTAATGTTAGTCAACGAACGATTACGTTGCAACGGCGAATAGGTAAGGTTAAGGCACCTTTAGTCAGCATCAACTACCATTCGCAACAGAAACCAGCTCTTCCAAGCATGGAACAAACGAACAAACCTCATGTAGATCTCCAGCATCATTATCATCTTGACTGTGCCCACTGCAGGGAGATGACATCTCTGATGTTCCGCCAGTCGGCAAAGTCTTATACCTGCCGTGGTCACGCTATACGCGCAAATATTTGCCCCGCCGCGGTGGTCTAGTGGCTAAGGTACTCGGCTGTTGACCCGCAGGTCGTGGAATCAAATCCCGGCTGCGGCGGCTGCATTTCTGATGGAGGCGGAAATGTTGTAGGCCTATGTGCTCAGATTTGAGTGCTCGTTAGAGAACCCCAGGTGGTCTAAATTTCCGGAGCCCTCCACTACGGCGTCTCTCATAATCATATGGTGGTTTTGGGACGTTAAACCCCACATATCAATCAATCAACCCGCAAATCTTTCAATGACCTTCAGCAGTACGCTTTCCGAACAGGGACGTGCTCTGTGTAAAGGCCGTAAAAATTACAGCATACTACGCTACCCGTGCAACATTAATTCGTCATTACTGCGCAAGCTGTAATGACATCACAACAAGGCGTAGATTTGTGCACCATAGCCGTCCACCGCCGCCACCGGTGTTTGTAACAACGTTTTCACGAAACGTAGTAAGAAATAACCATCTAAGTAAAATGTTAGCAAGGACAGAATGGGAATCAAAGCCAGGTCATCTGCATCGCTGCCCACGGCTGTACCACTGAGCTTCACCGGTGCTCGAAAGTCCGTTGCAAACCGACACTATGCAGACTTCGTGCCGGTTAAAGCTTAGGTGAATCGGAGTAGAGCATTTGAAAACAGTAATGTAACAACCAGGCGTCACAGAATGCGTATTGTGTAACGAATGGGTCATTGATTGCTCCAAGCTATGACGAATGCCCTACATCACCGTCAGTAACAGCATCAGCAAAGTGCACATAAGAACTTCAAACTGTTCGGCTGTAACGTGCCGAAACCACCAAATGATTATGAGAGATGCCGTAATGGAAGTATTCAGACATTTCGACAACCAGGGGTTCGTTAACGTTTACCAAAATGTAAGCGCATGGGCCTGAAGCATTTTCGTCTTCGTAGGAAATGCGGTCATCGTGGCTGAGATACGATCTCGCGACCTGTGTGTCAGCAGCCGTACGCCTCAGCCACCAGAACGAGGAGTGTTGCACATACGAGCCTAACAGTATGCAGCGGGTACCACGTTTTCCCGAAGAATGAAGAACAATGGCATAACGAACTCGTCCCCACTATATAGCAATTATGACTGAGGGCGTAGCGGGTACCCTGCAAGCAAGTTTCCAGTATTTGACCTGGCCGCTCTTCTAGCTTTTCCTGTGAGTGTGTTGCGCGTTCCACGCAGGTCTGGTGTCTTTTCTTCAGCAGAAAGTTTTCGTCATCTGGCTTTCTGCTGATCTGTCAGTCGCATGATTCAGCCAAGACACCTTCTCTTCGCGCAGCCATATTTTCGGCTTGCTGCGTTGATACTTGTGAACATTGTCAACCGAAAATCAAATATTACGCATATTTTATTACACCGTATGAATGCTAAAGCAAAATCGGGAGCTCAAAGACGGAAACACGAATTGATGATAAGTAAAAAGAACGGGTAAAGCGACTTACATGGCCTAGCTGTTTTTTTTTCTATGGAAAGACATATTTGTCCAAAATTGCTTGTTATTCTTGGCACTTTTTTCGGTTTAAATTAAGTGATGATGACGACGTCTCCATTTGGTGGCTCATGTGTCTGTGCCATGCCTTCCATTTTTTTTCTTTTATATCCCCTTTTCTCCGCCATGCAGTAACTGAACCCCATTGCACCTTTTTTTTTCGAAGTGCGTGAGATGTATATATATATATGCTTTCTAGTTGTTTTAATGGTGCTAGTCTTTTTTCCGATATTTCAGCGCAGATATTTCAGTCTGTCCGTCTGTCTGACAAAATTGAGGCAAAAATTTAAGCACTTTGTCAACGCTCAGCCATCTTCATCTGGTGGCTCCGTTCATACTTGCGAACAATGCCGAAAATCAAAACAAACAATACGCATACGTGAGGCACAACAGCAATGTATAATGTTAGTTGGTGTGTTTTCTATAGAAATTGCATAGATGTGTAATTCTAAATGACACAGTGTTTATAATGCTGAACTGACAATGCGAGGCTTTACACAAGAACGCGGATGTTTCCTACGCTTCACTTAGCCACATACCAGTGGCTCTGTGTTCTACGCAAGCGTTCATTTGCCGACATTATATCCAGGTGGCGTTGATATCTCACGCAGTGCCTCAAGAAAGAAGACTATGATCTCTCGACGATATTTGCGGCCATGCGTAGAGGTACGCAGCCAATTATTTCTTTTTTGATAGGTATGAATGATGCTTTGTTGCTAACCGGACATTTTTTGACATTTTAGGCATCCTTATAATTGTCGTCATGTGTATTTATTGTATTATGTGACCTTTGCTTTTTTGCTGTTTTTTACATCACTCGATCGCTCAAGTATCATGCCTTCACAATTGTTTAATTTTTTCTTAAAGACTGCTATTGCTCTACTTCTTGTTAAAACCTTTTTGTATTGGACCCTTAACTAGCCGCTTAGGGTATGCGTCCAAATATTTCTGTACACATTTTTATATTAGATTGCAATAAAATTCCTCCTTTTGATTTGATTTGATTTGACTACAAACAGCAACACGTGCCACCTCCTACCGAAAGGTTAACCAGTGTGGTGTGTCTGAGGCACTTTCTGCTGTTCGTTGTACTTGTCCTTTCTACTAGTGTTGTCATTCATTGGCAGATTTAAAGTACTTCCGGTAGCACCTTTGATGCTTCATGCGGAGCCAGTATGTTCCATTGGCAGATTCGGAGAAGCTCCGTGGCGAAACGCACTACACGTAGCAACTTCTACTCCGCGAAAAGCGGTGGATTTCACCGGAAGTAAAGCGGGCCGTGCACTGGAACGGTGCCAACTGCGGGTGGGCCGATAGGACGCTGGTCTTTGCTAGCGTAACATCACTATGCTCAGCGGGCTTCTCATGCAAGAAGAGAGACGCATGCAAAGCTTGCATTCTGATCCTGCCCTTAGCTGCAGCGGGAGCTCTCGTGTTTCTTTAGTTGATTTCCTTGAGTTGCCCTCTGCTGGAGTAGAGTTCTCCGGCAAAGAACTCGTCGGTCACTCCGAGTCTGCCAATGAATGACAACATATGATGAATTCGGCCCTTTCTGCGCCTAACCTGTGGTTGGTGATCCATGTGGAGAACTCTGTAGTTGGGCAGGTAGAAAGGGTGGGGCAGCACTGCGTCAGGCATGTACACCATCAGGTCCACATTAGGGCACTGCTCCAAGATCCACGGCACGAACGCCAGAAAAGTGGGCGGCGCCTTCGAGGATCCCGGCAGTGGAGGGGCGGCCGTCGCATAGCGACCTTCTGGGACGACGATGTCGCGAGAGTTCTGGCACTCTTTCTTTAGCGAAGGTGGGATGTTGGTCGTGTTTTGACCCAGCATCCGAAATACGGTGAGCCATTGCAGCGGACGGGCGAAGCTGCAACGCAGGAAAGAACAATTACGCACAAAAACATCGTTAACCTCGATGTTAAAGAAATCGGTCTAACACAACACTACATCACGTCTTCATAAAAGTACTTGATTGTTTACTGTACATTAAAACATGCAACTACTGGTGTCTGGGAGGTAGAGCACCATTTGAAGTAGGTTCCCCACGTTAACACCTCGTCAAACTCCTCCCGGTGACTAACCTCTAGGGTCATAGATAAACTGTTGTGGTAGCTCAAGTACCTCATTCCTGTACGCAGCATATGGTGAATCAAGCGCTGAGAAGACACCAACAAACGCGTAATGAGCACTGGTACTCCGAACAGGCACTGACGCTCTCACCTAAAGCGTCATCTTTTCTTAGCGTGATGTGTGCACTGGTGGCCGACCAAGTGTCGTGGGTTTGGCTTCTCTGGCTACTCCTACCTGCATCCTAAGTTCTGGTTTTTGGGGTGAAGCTGCTTCGGCTGTGGGTCGTTCCGCCCTCTGTAGTGGTTGTAGCACTGATAGTTGTAATGGTAGTAGTAGTAGTAGTAGTAGTAGTAGTAGTTGCAGTAGTAGTATTAGTAGTAGTTTGCTCATCATATACCAAATATGGCTGTCCCTAAACTTCTCAGGTAATGTAGGCTTGTGATTTGCTTACGTGACGTCAAGCTACGTGAGGTGAGACAATATACAATGCATCTCAGTTAAAATTGCAAGAAAGAGTGGGCCAAAAAAGCCCTGCCTTAGTACCCGCTTTCGCTTTCTTATTTGCGCTGTGGCCCTACTCGTGTTGCTTGCACAAATCATCCACCAAGTTCTAACTTCGGCTCACCTGCGTTTCCCGTAGGCCCGTCGCGCGAACGTACGCTCCGCCACATTTTCGAGCTTGGTGTCGACGATGAACAGCACCTTGACGAGTTCCTCGTATCGGCATGTCTCGAGCACGGACAGGGCCTCGCAGTAGTCGTCCCTGAAGAGAAAGTGGTTGTGCACGGCGCGTCGAGTGCGGAGTGCGAACAGGCGCATGTCCACCCAGTAAGTCCACACCAGGGAGACCACAAGGACCACGAGGAAGGCCCCCGTTCGGAATGAGGGACATGGAAGCAGCGACGGCGACATGGTGGTAGCGACGTGGCTGGTTGCTTTCTCGACAATGACGATGATTGTGAATATTATGAAGGCTCTTTCTGCAACGTGGCTGATACACACACTAGTGATGATGATGATCCTTGATACTATGGCGCACACCCACAAAGGGGGATCGGCCAAGAACCGGGCGGCAGGATCTTAACTAAAAGGCTTATGGTTTTTCAAACACAACGTAATTTTGGGCTGATAATATATATACACACAAGTGGCACATAGGCAGCTTCCACGAGCTCGAAGTAGAAGTTTAGGAAGAGGTAAAGTGAAAAGTGAACCCAGCTCTGTGGTCATCTCAAAATCTGAAATATGAGAATCTCTCAAAGTAACTTTTATAGTTTCTCCCTTTTTCTCTCTTTATCCGTAGTGTTTCTCATATTAGTTATATATCAAAATACATTCATTCCTATACATAGTAGTATTGCTCACAGAAAATGAACTCTACGCTTTCTTCGCCAATCCCCCTGAGTGTGCGTGAGCCTAAATTTAAAGAGAACAAGCAGAAAAACGAAAATACATTGCCGGGGAGATTTATTTAATACGGTGTGTAATTTCACTGAAGCCACTAAACGAATCTCATCATAATGTGCACATAATTAAATACTCAAACAAAGAATACTCGGGAAGTAAATTGAAAATATTAGGAAACATGAGACATATATTCCCAAGTAATCGGAGTTGCTAGATTTATCTGTCCATTGGTCTCAGAAAATCAGATTATCGTTATTTTATTAGCACTTTCTTTTTTTCTGTTTCTCAATTTCATGCTCTTTTTGTTTTTGTTATGTTTTATTTCGTCGTCTCTCAAAATCACATGGTGATTTTGTGACTTCAAAGCCCCTCATACCAATCAATATCTTCTTTTACAATATTTTGTTCGTGAGCAAACGCGGTTATTATTCATAGGCTAGTGTCAGTTTTATTGACCAATTCCTTTTCTTTTTGTGTAGCCTTCATACTCTTGTCAAAGTATCCCGGCTACAAACCAAAAAAGAACAAGAAAAAACAAAGCAGAGGAACTTGGTCTGGAAGCGTGTGTCAAGCCTGCTTCTCGTCATGATGGTAAATGAAAAAGGCGCAGAAAGTGACAGGCTCGCACTCGCCGTCGTTTACTATAGTACAATGAGTCGTCGTAGACACACTGCCCTGCGCAGGGACGTGTACTATGTGCACAACTTTCGATGCCTTGGCACACCCTACAAAGATGATTATCTTAACCTCTATCACTTTGAAACCTTGCGAGACAGCTTATAATGCTCAGTCGGGCGTGGTCTGCATATTCACCATGCAGAGAAAAGCTGCTCCTCCGAGAAACGTCGATAGTTCAGATGATCCATGACGCACTTAAGTGACTGTTTTACGGTCGGGTATTGAGGGCACACGTGCCGGCTTTTTTTTTACTGATGTGTGGCACACACTGCAGCTGTGGTTTCGCTCCCGTCTAATCTAGTAACGACACCATCATGCATGTGCAACCCGCAACCACTATTTACAATATAGGGTGTACTGGTCTCTTCTGTAGCTAGAACCCGAAAAACATGACCAAAGCTTTAGAGGATCTCGCGACGACGGTCGGCTTCTGGAATCATTCTCTGCTAACAGACAATAGGCATGCGGGTGGCATGACCCCCCCCCCCCTTCCCAGCCCTTGTATTCTCCTAAGAAAGGGCGCTGATCCAGTCCCATGCATTTCTCAGTGAAATCATTCACATGTTTTTTTTTTAAACGCAAGGTTATCACTGCCCATGTCTTATGGCGATGATTGAGAGCAAGGAGACACGAAGTTGCATTGAAAGAACTGCTTCTTTCCAGTCTTAGTCACCGGAAAGCCTCGGACGGCGGAGGCTGTTATCAAATAGACGTCATAGCTTCGTTATCATAATTGTCACTGCCAGTGATGGTTTATTTGGTAAAAAACATTTATTGATTTGTTTTGTTACCTTTCTTACAAATACTGCTGTCTCAATTATTAAGACATAGCAGTAGTATATACAAATTTCCAACACAGAAAAAATTACAATTGAACAAAATACATGACTACGCAACTTTCTCAAATTGCTGGGCATCTGGGCAGAGGCCCATCAAGCTTATTCCATAGATCCACGGTCCGCGAAAAAAAAAGGAAAACTTAAAACTATTGAGGTTAGTTCTCAAGGGCGTAATATTAGGGGATAGAATCATCGGGTACGGCGTGCGGAAACTGCAGCTCTTAAAATGGGCGTTAGAACAATCCAGCTGGTGTGAACTATTTTAGGCAGAAGCATGACGCAATCGCAGGTGCGCCTATGTTCGAGAGACTGTAGCAATAAAACGAGTGGATTTGGTTTTAGCCACAGGAGATTTTTTTGCACTGTATCCTATTTTTTACGTGAGTCTAAAAGAATTCGATGTTCATTGTAGCTCAATTTTGTTGTCTTAGTTACAGCTGTGTATTATTGGGTTGGTGGTGATTTTCTTTGATGATTCCTTTACATCTTACAAGTTTCAATTTTAACTTTGTAATAGCAAATCAATTCATTTTCATCCATTTTGTCAGTGAACTAATTAGTTGTTTAACACGCAAGGTACCGATCGACGCATGGCTTATCCCCCGGCGTGGATTGCGCAAAGATGTTGAGGAACCTATCTACCAACCAACCATTGCGAAGCTTGATTTCCATGCAACAAGAGGAAATTGTTCTGTATCTACTTTAATCGTGCGTGACTTTAGGATTCTCAAATTTGTATTACTTAGATATCTGTTTTATTCAAATTTTATTCAACTTCATTAATCAAATTTGAAATGATTTTATCCCCAATAAAATGACCACCATATTAATGGCTACTCCCCCATAGTGGGTACGGGCCAAACATAGGCACAAGTAAGCAAGCAAGGGACGTTGAAGAGGTGGAGGGGTGCCCTCCTACCCCACGATGTGCAACCCTGCGCTCATCTATGGCCATCATCAGCAACAGCAACAGTGTCAACAAAAAGATCAGCTGCATAGGTTCACGTGTTGACTTATAGACGTGTAATGAGCTACATATTCGCTTCACTGATTCGCAAAAGCAAAACTTTTGACACAGATGGCACTTTAAAACTGCACCTGCAGTATGCATGCTGGGACACAGCAGTATGCATGTAGGAACATATTAGAAGGAACATTGTTACGCGTACAGATATTCTCTTCCTTGCGGCACGATTCAGGCATTGTCCGAAAAAAGAAAAGGGAGTCTGAAAACTGTGAAGGCAATACGTGGCGGGCTCAATCACGCTATTTCGTTATACTCTCAGAAACGAAGCATCAACTTTCTCTGTTTTCCATCACCGCCGTCATAACTGTTCAGTGATGAGCTCTGCTAATAAATTGTCTCAGTTAAGATGACAAAGTATGGAGGACTCTTAAAGCTTTGTAATCACTGGTGGGACGGTGCAATCGCTGTTTACGGTCGGTCGGTCGGTCGGTCGGTCGGTCGGTCGGTCGGTCGGTCGGTCGGTCGGTTGATTGGTTATTGTAGGAATAGCTCAACCCACGTCAGTGAGTCGGCCATAAATATGAGCGACTCGCCATCGAGTCCAGCAAAACATGTAAAAAATAACAAAAATCATGTAAAGATTAGGTCTAGGCAAGCGGAATCATTAGTTTGATTGACCATTTCCTTATCGAATACTAATGATAAAAGCGATATTTTTATTTTATAAAGCCTATCTCTAGGCACGCGAAATTTAAAAAGAAGTAGCGGTTTTCACGTGACTCGATCTAAATTCCAATCCCGCAAATTCTTAAAGAACAGGCTAGCAGATCTCCTATAGCATGCACAGACACGTAACATAATAGCCACAGATGCCTCCGTCATTGAGGAAAGGGAAGGTGAAGGAATAGCCTCCCAATCACTTGGCTGGTCATTTGCCGTGAGGCTACCCTATTTCACTCCTGTTTTTGAGGCGGAGCTAATGGCAGTCATCATGGCACTGCAAAAACTTCCAAGGAATGAGAACAGAGCAAGAATAATTACTGATTCGCTCTCGGTATGCGCAGCTCTTACAACTTCTCATACCTTTCGCGCCATCACGACGTTACGATCTTTTCAGGTGATCTTTTCAGTGATTTCAGCTGAAGTACCTTAAACTAGTATCGGTCACTATGGGTTAACATTAAATGAAATGGTAGACGCCCTAGACCGCTCGTCGCTAGATCTCCACATAATTCAGGTTCTCCCGGTGGTAGAATACTTAACCGCAATCACGTTTAGAAGGTCAGCTATCCACACAGGTAAGATGGAAGCAATGACCACGTGGACAGAAAAAATCCCCTAAAATATCTATGGAAATCGCAGTAAAGCTATTCTCGACAATCAGAAGTGATGATCACCAGATCTTGATGTCGTGTCCCCCCATTACATATTTACTGGTACAGGGCTGGTCTGAAAATATCACCCCTCTGCCAATTCTGCGAAGAACTGGAAAATATCACACACTACTTTTGTCATGTGCATGATATTCTCGTATGAGAGCTAGATTTCTAAGTACTCTTTTTACAAATAAAGGCTTGACCTCATCGGAGCAAAATATTTTAGGCTTCGGTGCCTAAGGCTTGGGATACTGCCAGAAGGATGCATTGGATGCCGTGTGTAATTTCATTATATATACTCAACGAGTACCATTTTATTCTGGTATTTAAAATTCTTGGTCATTCGGTTAAGGTAAAACTTAAGCTTTCGAAGTTATTTCTGTCAGGTTATTACGGCAGTCTGGAATACAGGCTCAAAAGCATATTACTTGTAGTTAAATTGAATATTTCTGGTATAATGGCAATTTAATTTCTTCATTTTTGGTTTTAAATTTCATAGCTTACCTAAAATAACATTTAACAGTCTCTACGTTGCATACTTGGCCAATCCACTGAAGTGGGTACGTGTCATGTACTTAGGATAGCAAAACAAAGTAAAGCACGTGACTCTACGTCATCTTTTTCTACTTGTTCATGCAAAAGATAATGATGCTTTAATTGAAGAGTGCTTTTCTGGCCTATATAGTGTGGAAGTAAACAAAAAAATGATGTGTTCTTTTGCTGTTATAAGCTCTCGTCTACTCGAACAATAAATACTATTCGTTGCTTACCCACCAATCTAATGTCCACTACGCAACCATACAAAAGGAATCACAACCATCATCATTGTTATCACAGTCACCTTTGGCAAGACTGACGTTAGATTTAGGACGTAAATCGTGCCGGTCCTCTTGAAAACAGTGTTAGGCTTCAGAAGCTTACCAACCATTTCAACGGGTGAGTACGTTTTTAGCATCATGTTGCTGTATTGATTTGTCAATAGAAAAATTGATTAGTTATTCACCAATAAAGTGATATCCAATGTCATGCTAGGCCTAACTGAGCCTGAAATGAGCTTGAATTTCTCCAAACATAAGACCGCAGCTAGAATACATCTTTCTTGCGATAACTCATGCTAGTGACGCGGTTTCGAGAAATTCGCAGGCAATCTAATCCGATCTTCTTCGCAAAGCTCTGATATTTCTTCCAAATTTGTTCTGCAAGCAGTCTGGGCTAAGCCTAGCTTTCCACCATCATTTATCGGTACCCCATTAATCGCGGCATCATACTTTCCATATGTCTGGTAGATTTCTGCTTCGTGCACCAGGCACCGTCACAAACTTGAACTCTCACTTGTGTGGTATCTTTAGAGCATTCTGGTTCACTCCAGCCGATATTGTTAAGAAAGAAATAATGTCACTTTACGCGAAATGCGTAAATAAAACAAGATAAACATATTCTACGATAATTTCGCGATTAACGTGAGATAAACTCGTGGCGGAAAGTTACGGCGTCAATCACCAACGGGGACGAAGACGTCGATACAGGACTGGCGCTGACCAGGAGGAGCTGACCAGCGCTCTATAATTTTCAGTGCTCCCTTCATGTCATCACCTCTTTCCTTGTCCGCGTGTTACCCGCCAGCTTGTTCGAGAGTTTATAGTGATCGACGGTGAACCCGAAGGTGACGACGTCGAACCCTGGCCGTTGAACGGCCCCAGTTTCCATGGAGGCGAAAGTGCCTCATCCTTTTCACTTATATTTCAGTTTGTGGTTAATTGCCTTAGGCACTACGAATTTCCGTAGCCTTGCACAGCGGCGTTCTTCGTATTTAATTGTGCTTTTGGGACGTAGAATTCTCGAAATATATTATTTTCGTGCTAACTATCTGCGCAGTGTTCTCCCTCTATGTATGATCATCAACTCGTCTACATATGCATACTCCTCCGAAAGGATAGTGTTAGTGCCAAGTACGATTTAAGCTACGTTATTCTGCGACGCTAGCCATCTGTTAGTCAACGCCATTACTATTCAATATAAGTAAGTGCTTGTAGTGCGTGTGAGTACGGCAGGCTTCAGAAAGTAGGCCTTAAACCAACAAATATTTTCGTCTTTCCAATTGCGGAAACATCACATAGAAATGAGCAAATGCTTGTCACAGCGACACATTTATTTGGAACTATGTACACTCTTTACAACTTTGATGTGCAGTAAAACAAAGATGTACGTGGCGGAAGAAAGCGGCGTCAACTTGGCGCTGTCATCGGGTGACCAATCGGGCACCTCTGTAGGTATGACATTGCCATGAACCTATACATATATATATTTAGAGGTCTTGCAAGTTGAACCCGATCACTTGTGCTGCGTGCTTGGACAACCTGTTCGATCGTATTTTATTCACGTGATCTGGATGCCTCTTACTGTAAAGCACGCTCTGACCGACGGCTGTGGTCTTAGGTGTCATTATTATACGCTCTAGCGTAATCTTTACATGGGGAGCACACACTTTATTGTGGACGCATGTAGGTTATACTTTCTTTTTCAAAGAATAATATTGCGATATCTGAGTCTACCTTCTTAAGCTTTCGGGCATTGAATGCCAAAACAGTGACCAATGCATTAACTATTTTCAATAAATATATTGAATTTCTTACAATTTGCGTTAGGCTTTGCTAAAGCCGCTGTCTTGGTTTACGGAGCAAACTTATACAGACGCACTTCCGTACAGAGCAATATCATCAAGCAAAGGATAGATGCATAGCACAAACGCTCACCAAACCGTCGCGGAGTCGAATACAACGGTGGCAGCCGCAATGCGATTGAGCAAAACTCTGAAGACCTCGATGCTCAGATTTAGGTGCGCTTAAAGAACACAATGTGACAAACACTGCAGGAGCTCTCCGCTACACCGTGTTTCACACTCATATTGTGGGTTCAAAACTCAAGTCCGCCGTAGTATGAATTCCCGTGGAAACTACTTTCTTTTTGGATGTACAAGTCTTTTTTTTTTTCACCTGCTATATTGCATGATGTTTATGTCCTTAACAGTGGGAGTACTCAAGACAGTGATCTGGTTAATGCTTCCGTGTCGTGAACCTAGATAGTCTTTATGAATATTAGGACTGAAGAAGCAAGTAAAAATGGTTACGCCCACACGGCTACGTGCTTTTCAGCTTCTCCTGCATGTGCATTAATTATAATTAAAAAATGTGGTGAAGAAAAAAATCGAGAAAAAGAAAGATCACCTCTCTTACAGTTGCTTGCTTCCAAGTCAGTCAGAGGAGCGCAATTGTCCACTTAACATGATATACGGAAGATGAATGTTTAAGACCTGAGGCACAAGAAAAAAGGCCACTTTTTTTTTTCAAATGCCCTCATATGTTTTGGTCATCTAAATGTATATTTATTATCCATAATTATGCTGCGCAATGTTCAGGCCTACCCAGCGTTTTTTTTTTTTTTGAAAATAAACTTGCAAAAACGTTAGATCATTCATCACCTATACGAAACAGAATCTTAAAGTACCAGGATTGTGGGAATTCTAAGATTATCTCGATGCCCTGTAATTTCTTGGTAAGTTAGCAATCATATCAACTGCGAACACCTAATACTTGTCATGCTATAAAACACTGTAAACATTTTATTTTAGTCATAACAGTAATGAACTTCTCAACATGAAGACACGTAACGTATAGTTCACGCTGATAGGAGACGTTAGGGTACCTGTAAACCACAAAGTGCACCTTGTTTAACGTTGTTTCTCTTTTTAATACCAACAACAGAAGCACATTTCGTATTATTAACCAAACCGGGATCGAGGCTGAACGTTACACTGCAAAAGGCTGCCTCACAAATGATCAGGTGGCTTTTAAGTGGCAAGATATGAAAAAAAAAGTCTATACAGGAGGTTCTTGACAAATGGTATTCTGTTCTTCAGCGCAGCAGCTGTGCCTTGAAAAAAGCGGTACCATTGAACAGAAGACTGCTTAACTAGAAACTTCTTGTACGAATGCTTTTTCATTTGTTGAAGCCTTTCTCTCGAACTCGAGAGTCGAACGGAAATGAGGCCTGTCGGTGAATCACGCGAGGGCAAATGAAATAGGCTTGCATACGTAAAAGCGAGAGGTTGTCAAGCTGCGTTAGGTTAGGTTAGGCTAGGTTAGGTTAGGTTAGGTTAGGTTAGTGACACGTCTCGCGGGGCTCTAGTGGAAAAGACTCCAGTGCGGCAGCGGAAACGTATTGCACGAAATTTTTATGGTGCTACAGCATTCACCTTGACTTCACCTGCCACGTTTGCATTTCCTGATTGTCAGGTAATCTTTGACACGCCTCACCTTTCTTTCCTTCCAGAAAGTAAAGCGAGTGCAGCGTAAGTGTTCAGACCTCGGTGCAAGAGACCTGAAAAAAAAAAAAAAGCTTCAAAACTGGGTGCCGCGGGAGTTTTGACATGTGATGTTTCACCCTTGAATTCCGCAACCAGCGAAGACTATACTGAGCAACTTTTAGTTCATGTGACACCCCGTGTCAAACTGTTAAAGTCAATAGTCTTTCTTGCATAACTCGAGCGCCAAAATTTCCGTCTGTATATCTGTAACACGATTGAGACACCTGGTCAAAGCAAGGAGGAGTTTTAAAAAATGCTGGAGTGGTAATGATTGCCCAGGAGTGAAGGCGTGCCTATGGCAAGATGGCGGCTGCGGTAGCCATCTTACTTGGGGCATATAACCGTTCAGCGATTAAGCTCGGAGCGTTTCCCTCACACGCCCAACGAGTTTAATGTGGAAACTTTTTCGGGTCACATAGTGCTCCAAGTGCGTCTTAGTGTTACTGATTTTCCTTGGTAAGCCCCTAATTGGAGGCAAAGTTTGTCGGAGATTCAGTTACCTATACTCGTTTCTGCGTCTTATTTCGTCGGGTACTGTGTTTTAATATAGAACTAATGTAGCATTTTCATGTTTCCGCCATCTTGTCAGTGGCAAAAGTTGGCTTCACTTCGGCCGGCAAGGCTTCGCGGGAGCTTCCACTCCAGCAATTTTCGCTATTCTTCCTTGGGTAAAAGTTTAAGCAATTGCTCGATGCCCAGCCATCTTGAACTGGTGGCTGCGTTTACACTTCTGTACATTGTCAATCAAAGGGTGAAGAATGCGCATATATGAGGTGCAACATCACTACGTAAGTATAAGGCGGTGTGTTTCTTTACTAGAAAATACATTAAATACGTCACTTAAGCACCCTAGTGTTTCTTACGCTGCGCTGAAATTAAGACGCTAGGCACAAAAAAGGGTCTGCCGATGATATGGTGCGGCCACTTGGCAGTGACTCTGGGTTCTACACAAGCTTATGTCACCCGACGGCACTGCCAAATGGCTTTCAAACTTTTGTCTTTCTCTTCCAGCTCAAAACTAATCCTTAACTTCGGCTTCATTTCGAGCAACAAACTCGTTTTCGCCGACATACTTACCAAGTTTCAATTATCAGACTTATGCACCGTGCGTGCTCAGAATAGGAAGGTTTCTGTCATGCCATGCTGGGTCTTCTGCAGACGTTTAACAGCAGCAGTGAAATTTGGTACCTACAAGAGAAACTTGACGAACAACGAAAAGCATCGGATGTCAATTCCCCCATTTCTCGAAAAGTGTCAATGTAGGGAGAAGAGCTTATCTTTGGGGCAAGATGGGTAGTTGGGCCAGTTGTATTACGTTCACAATTGTAAATTTTGTTGAAGCGCACTATATAAGAAAAAACAGACGGACAGAAGAGGCTGACAAGGACAGCGCTATTATTGTTTAACAGCAGTGAAATTTGGTACCTACAAAAGAAACTTGGCGAGCACGCCACGCAGGGAATGTCGATTCCACCATTTCTCGAAAATTGCCAAATTAGGTAGAATAGCTTATCTTTGGGGCAAGATGGCACGTTTGGCCGATTAGATTACGTTCATAATTGAAAATTTTGTTTAAGCTCACTGGAAAAAAAAAAACATACGGACAGAAGAGGCTGACAAGTAAATCACTTTACTTGTCAGCCTCTTCTGTGCATCTGTTTTTTTTAGTGCGCTTCAGCTAAATTTTCAATTATTATTGAGGGCCTAGACGCTATGATGGATTGCGCACAAACTTGGTTTTCTGGATCGTTTTTCAGCAATGGCAGCTGCAGTTCAATAATTGCAATAACCCTAGGTTGAGCTGATAAAAAGTGTTAATTTTAGGGTACGTTTTCTTTGTATTGCACAATATTAATGATAACTAACAGACGATAATGTCAGGAAAAGTGTAGAGCGTCTCTTATACTTCGCAAACGATTGTTGTTTGTTAGTTGCTATTAGTTCTACGCTGGGCTTATTGTTGTCCCACAAACCATGTAAACTGACTCGCTATGTGCTCCCGTATAGACTGCGGGGTCTGTTATACTCATGAAGACACTGCTTGTCTTGACGTACGAAGCAAAGCAATTCCATAAAGGAGATGTAATGAAACTTTAAACTTTGCTGATTTTTTTTCATGGTAAATGCAGAGTTCATTGAGTCCAGTTTAACTTCAAGCAATCAATATCGTAGTTATTGATTGAATACAGGAATTTCGTGTGTGTTCTATTCCCATAACAGAGATACTCGAAGGCTTGCAGCAATTGTGATTTGTACATCGCTCTTCCTCGGATTCATGGCCACGGCAATGGCGGTGGCTGTGATTACTTTGTCAAGCGGTAAGAAACATCTCATTATAGTATCTCATTATAAGTGCTAATACGCGCTATCTTAATAAAAATTCAATCGGACCTTTTGTAGAAGGCTGCACCATACTGCTCGTACATTTTGTTCAGTTGGGCACTTCTTGAAAATTTCGTTTGATTTTGGTGTGATTTGTATTGGAGCTTAGAGGTGCATACTTAGGGTAGGCACCGCAAAGACGAAAGCGAGGTACAGAAGTACGAGCTCTTACGTCTCGATTGGGCCTTCGTTGTTTGTGGTACCTGCCCGAGAATGCATTTCTACAAACTCGCTTACATTCAATTTCTCGCAAACTTGATTAAAGGTACGGATGCGCTGCTGACTTTGCAATACTCTTTCGAGTGAAACGAAACGCGCGCCAAGTCGTCAGCCGGCCTGCCGTGTCACCTCCGCGTGTTAGGCTGACAAGCATATGCGTCCTTTGTTTTAGGTGCCTTATGATACATAGTAAGCTTCACTGTGCACTATTTAAATAGTAAAAGAAAATCGGTAGTGTGAAAAGTGCTGAAAACATGTTTGTTGCAGCGGTATTGTTGAATGCGTTAATGAGTCTTTTTTAGAGTAGTACACTGCCGATTCAACTACTTGTTATCACAGAACACCCTGCTATAGCTAAAAGTGTTTCATAACTGGGATAACATTTCGAATTCATCCCGACTACCTTTTCATGTGCTGTGTGTACTCGTAAACATAAAATTGTAATCTCGAGCACGACACATGTTCCCATTCGCTTCTCTAATTTTCCTACTCAATAGTGCACTCACTGGTTTCCAGTTTCAAACGTGGCAGTGTTGGACGCCTAGCACACTTCGCGCATTCAGAAACACACCACGTGAATTCGGCGCCCGTTCATCCTCAAATGCTCGGCGATCGCAAGGGTGTGACACAATTCGCGGCGTTCAATTCCGCAGATGCCGACACCATGGACGAGGTTACCAAGGCATCCGAGCCGCCTGCAAAGGGTCAACGCGATCTGGGAGATGCCGGAGATCTCACTGCGATAATTCCCGAGTTCAGGACTCAGGTGGCGTCGGTTATAACGAGGAGGCGCCCGACTACAAGGGCACCTACGGCAGCAGCAAGTACGCGGACGCCACCCACGACGACGTCTACTACACAGGCGACTACTACGAGGCGGACGACAACGTCGACTACAACGACAACGTCGACTACAACGACTACGTCGACTACAACGACTACTCCGGCTACGACTACGTCGACTGCGATGTCTACAACGACTACGTCGACAACAAGGCTGACCACTGTGCCTACAACTACATCTACAGAGATGCCTGCCGTGGAAACCACGCCCCCTATCCCAGTTCCAACATCTGAAGAGCCTAAAAGTGAGTGCACCCAGAACTCGTCACGAATATTTGGGCACACTTGTACGTAGATCCATCTCTATCCGGTGAGGGGGGCGGCCCTGCCGTAAGTGAGGTGTTAAGAAGTGAAAAAGGAACAATATCCACTCCCTGTTCTGATCATTTTAGAAACTTTTAATTACCGAAGTTCGGGTTTTTAGCAATGTTTCTTGAAGTTGTGCGTGATTTTCTAGTTTTATTTGGATTGGAAACCCTGCTTTGTTTGTGCGAAAAGTCGGTTTTACCGTGGCTTGTTTATTTTGTAGTTCCAAGTGAATTCTGCGTTTTGTTGCTTCATTGTTTTTGTTACATTGCATTACATTGTATGTGCGTGAACATTCTTTTTTTTCTGCCCGTCCTGCTTGGACCATTAAATTGGTCTGCAGTATTGTATAAATAAAAAAAATAACAGCAGAGGGCTTCTGGAACGTTCTTATAATTGTGCAGTATAGCACAGCGAGTCTCTATTTCTTAAGTTCTTGGCATTTTTTTCTCAATACACACCATATGTTTGTTATGGGCAGTGTTCAAGTGTCCTGCGAAACAAAATGTTTAGGAGCAATGCCACATTTTACCGCTGTTTTCCAGTGGGTCTCTGCTGTATGAAATCGAAGTCTAATTTGATGACAGGCTCTTTTCATCTCCATTGTTTTCTTGCACATTCACAATTGTTTAACGAAAGCGCCTTTGCATTAGTGGAGTGATGTCGCACGTTCACATGTGCCCAAATATTAGGAAGGACAGTAAATAATTATTGTGTGAACTAATAACTATAATAAGACTCATTTAATAGAAAATCAATTAGTATATTGTGGAATCAACTGTCAATATGCATGAAGAAAAAACACACTTTATGATCGAAAATACCTTCTTCGAGAAAACGGGACGTGTAACGTAATGTATCGTATAAAAACAAAGATACAAAAATACTAGAAAATACAAAGTGTACGAGTCTCTCCTAAGTTTTTTTTTTTTGTTAGCGAAAGATAAGGACAATGGAAGCTAATGAGCACTGCGTAATGCACCACATGATTGCAGCCTGTACTTGTTCACGTTACTCTCTTGTACAGTGAGAGTAACAATATATAGAAACACAGGTCGACAACAGCAACCTGAAAATAAATATTACTGAAGTTGAAGGGTATGTCTTCTCAAATAGATTTGTAAGGCTGATGTTACACGGCGGTAAATTGATCCGTTTTGAGCTATAGTATGCGTTGAATTGAATACTGAGCAGTTTTCGTGTTGTAATACTCCTGGAACCTATGTCACACAAATACCAAAAATAATCCCCGTTCACTTGTCTGTTAGACACCGCATTGTTTTTGTCAAGTACAGCCATTTCAAAACATTGAGACGCGTTTGCTCAATTGTGATGGGGCACTTATTAAGGACAAAAAAAGTTGGTATGAGTCATTTCGGTGATTCCGGACAGGGAAAGTGTGTGACTAAAAAGATATGTGGTAACCCATTTCGGATCCCACGACTCTTCTACAAGAAAACAATCTCAAAAAAAAAAAATTGACTCCATCTTTCCACGGGGAGAACTCGAGTATATCGCGTGAATGCCACATAATTGGGTATGGTTTGGGAATGCCTAATTGTTATTTCGTCTTTCTTGTTCCTGTATATTGAGTGAATGAGAAGCATTGCCTTTGACGAGTGGTGAAACGCTAATGTGTGAACCAGTGCCCACTTATATACACGGTGGCCAGTGAATGGTTGTGCAGCTCGAGCAGTCGGTTTTTACTAATAGACGCTGCCTGCGTCGGCCTTGTTAGGCGAGAGACGGGGAGGGCAGAGCAAAAAGTCGGTACGAGACGCGATCATGCGGCATGATACGTGAGGTTCGATCATGCGCAGTGGGGTTGTGGAAAACGCCGACGCATGACATTTCGTCCGACTTAGAAATGCTCCACATTTAAAACAGTTTAAACAGAGACAAAAAAAGAACAGTTGGGGCTTTCAAAAAAAAATGTGTATTTTCTTCTTAGGTCTCAAGCTCTCGTACTAGCTCTTCATGATGGCGATATTCACGGAGCAGATTCACAATACAGAATACTTATGGGTATGTTCACAACCACAATTATTAAAAACATATCCAGGTCAGCAATGGTTGTTCACCTGCTCTGTAATGTCGCCACAAGTTTAAACACAGCAAACGTACTCCCAAATAATGGCGTTGCTGAATATACGTTGTGCTTTCATCTTCACTTTTATTTCTAAAGCTGTGTTCACAGAACTGTTACGGCACAACTTGGGAGTTTTTGTTTTTCTCATATTTCATGTGGCCATAAACTTGCGCAGAAGACACGTGGGCGGGCCTGCTCTGCACAGTCGGCACGAAGCTCAACGATTCGAAAAGGCTCCCTGAAGATAAGGTGTGCAATTACCTATTCTACGATTCCGTATACAAAAAAGGTGCCACGCCGTTCGACCCCACGAACCTGGATCCAGCCTTGAGCACCTTCTTGAACGGTGGCAAGGAATTGCCCTCTACCACATTAGGAATTGGATTCGCGTACAAGTGAGTAGACGCTCTTCCCGAATGAATGCCCTGTATTTAGTCTAAACCCGAGGTGTGTTGTTTTCCCGATTATTTGCAGCGTGCTCGATATGTTATCTAGAATTCGTGTGGGGGTTTACATTGTCCCCATTCGCCATCTGCCCGTACCATAATTGACTTGCTGTTTTCAACGTGGCAGAAAGAGTTGTCACGGTCATGAAAACAGCACTTCGTTCTGACTCTGAACATCCCTGGCCAGAAAATTTTTATTTATTTATCTATTTATTATACCTCAAAGGCCCTCAATGAGAGGGCTTTACATGAGGGACAAAATTTCCTCCAACAATCTTGCTAAAGCATCTACTCGCTTCGCAGATATGCAATATTTCTGCAAAGCCCGAACGAAAGAGTTTTTGCCAGCTTTGTGCCGTTTCAGCCCACACCCATACTGTTAAAACGTCGGATAAGTGAAGTCCAACTTGTTTCTATTTCATTTTGACATGTCGTTATGTCACTGCTAGACCGATTATGTGCGGGTGTTTCCGCAACTCTTCTATTTGTGTAATGCTTTCTTCTTCATTTAATTAGTCTTTCAGCAGATGTTCTTTTTTCCCTATGCCGTGTAGTTTGCACTTTGGCTGGAAGATGGCGCTTTATCAGATGCCAGAACCAACATTATTGAAGCCCGCATACTTTCAGGGGATAATTTCATATTTTCTTATTTTCATATTTAGCTCGCATATTTTCAGTGTTTCCACTTGCAAGAGCAAGTGGAAACACTGCCGTGTCTCTGATAGGGAGGTTATTGTAATAATTCCAATACAAATGAAAACACTCTCGTGTGTCTGGTGGTGAGATAATACTATATAGAAATTACAGTAGAAAGAATGCTGTGAGCTAAATGTTTAGTGATTGATCTTACTGGCTAGCACAAATGGTACGCAGAAATAAGCAAACTGGGTTTCAAAAGTGTTTGACGTTAACCAGAAGCCTTGGCTTTCGGCAGGTACCGAAAACACCTCAAGTCGCAACTTAAAACAAAAAGAGGAACTGTCCCAGCGGTGGTGAAATATTTCCTTGACCAAGGTATTTGCAACTTCGGAATCCTGGACACCCCGGCATCAGGCGTGGAAAAAAAATCCTTCAAACAAATGTTGGAAAGCCTGAATGTGAGAATATTTTGAAAAACTTGTCATTATTGCAACTTTTTGAACATAACAACTGAAAATGCATGTTGAAAGAAAAATAATAATGTCGGACGTCGTAATATCGATTCAACAGGCAAAAAAATAGTAATTATTACCAACATGCAATGAGGCCAAGGAAAGTTTCCTAGACGTTATTTGCAGTAATTATGGCATAAAAAGAAAGAAATACGCTTAGACAAAAACACAACGCACCATATCTCCGGGGACCAAACAGCAACCTTTGTATAACGTGACCGAGGCTCTACCCATTTTACCTGCTATGACGGTCATCCCCTTGTGCACTTTACTTGGTATGGCTGTGCACTTAGACACGTGAACTTCAACCAACGTCACTCTCCACCATGGCAGCAGCCATGAAACACTGCTTTTCAATGTTCAGTAGCATGTGATGTCACTGTCTTGCATCTAATTAACAATCCGTCACATACTACCTTCATAAGAATAAATAAAGGGTATTTAAAAGAATTGTTTTTCTTGTGAGACAGGATATTATGACAGAGATTAAGGTCAAAGAAAGTAAATGAGGCTATTTTTTTGGAGTAATTGTGATATCATTGAAAAGAAACGAAAGTATACAAAAAGATAACCCACCGACTACTCGGGCCGAAACTGCAATATGCTAGTCCTCTGTAACTTTGGGTGTAACAAGCAAGAACGAGCCCCCTGAATTCCCCTTCTTTTGTTCAATAGTAGCAGGAGTTTTCATATGGCGAACTTCATGGCTTCTGGTTGTATGCGAGGGATTAGCGGTGAGCGACCAGCTGGTAGAAATATGAAGTGCTGCATGACACCAGCATGCAGAAAGAGTGTGCCATGCCCCGCCGCGGTGGTCTAGTGGCTAAGGTACTCGGCTGCTGACCCACAGGTCGCGGGTTCGATTCCCGGCTGCGGCGGCTGCATTTCCGATGGAGGCGGAAATGTTGTAGGCCCGTGTACTCAGATTTGGGTGCACGTTAAAGAACCCCAGGTGGTCAAAATTTCCGGAGCCCTCCACTACGGCGTCTCTCATAATCAAATGGTGGTTTTGGGACGTTAAACCCCACAAATCAATCAAAGAGTGTGCCATACTCGTCATCATAGGTGTAAAAAGTGCTGGATAACAACACCCCCAGGTTTAAGAGCGCAGACATAACCCATAAGGCGGGCGAGACGATGACCACGGCTGTAGCTTAATTTGTAGAGCATCGGACGCCTTGTTCGATAAAATTAGTTTGAACAAGTGAACCAATTACGAGTGACGAAATGAAGATGGACAAGGACGTAGCAGTAATAGCAACATAAAATGTATTTATTGGCTCGCGTATAAGTAGGTAAACAAGCAAACACGGCCGCCGACAGAGCTCATTGATCGGAGCCTGGTGTCATTTCCACCATCTTTCTTACCAGCGTTTACCAGTGACACCAGGCGTCAACCACTGCAGGATATATTCTCCTTCAAACTGAATTAGTCGCGCACACAGCAGTCAAATTTGACTTGTTAGCACAGTGGCGTTCTCATCAGTCTTCTATTTAAGAGCGAAGTTCGTTAGGCTCGCACGATGTTCGTGGTCGTCATCGTCGCTCCCCGTCGGACCGAAACACAGGTGTTACATATACTGTACATATAGCGTTCGTAGCGCGCATATGGTTCAAAAATAGACCATATAATGCCAGTCCATCCATCAACGCATCTGTCAGTTTATCTGTCTATTTGTCTGTGTGTCTCAGCACCTGGCCGTTAATCCTTGTGTCCGTAAGTTTGTGCGTACGTCCACGCATCCATGCCTCTATCCGTCGGTCCATTCTATCATCTAGCCGTCCTTTATAACAGTCAGCGACTTCAACGTATACGCATTGTGGACGCTAGGACCTAGCCTCCAAATGTCTCCAGCACTCACTTAGCGAATGGGAAGCCATTTTCGTCCCACATTTTATGTACCACTGCTCAAACAAATTTTACTGGTGAACCAACGAGCGCCGGGCATTATTTGAGGTTGCACGTTTGGCGCCCACCAGCGACAGCCTTCTTGTCGTCCCCTTTAGTTTCTTCTCATTGGTATCATAGTTACTGCATTATTCGTTCCTTATTCTTTTCTTGGCCTGGTTGTTTCTTTGACTAACGCTGTTTCTAACAAAGAAAAAAAAACTAGCGCATAAAATTTTTCCCCTTTCGTAAGGCCGATTCCCTGTACGAGAAGTGTCAAACAAATTTCATAACGCTCGGTTCAAAGAGCAAGCACTATACCGCCAGTACTTCTGCTGTAGAATTCTATCGTGATCGACAGCTACGTCTGTACTTTCGTCAAAACCAAACTTGAAAGCTTGCTGCACGTGCATTCAAACAGTTTAGATTCGCACACCCTCATCGCTATTTAGAAAATCGAGTCCGGACATCTTGCCACGCTTCCTTACACATCTCATTTGATGTGATCGGGCTTCATTGCAGAAGTGTAAGCATCGCACTGCGCAGACCACGCAGCAGCGTTTGGGCAGCTTGACAATCGTTTCAGACTATTCCGCTAAGATCGCGCAGAGGACATCACGAGTCAACTTAGTTCGAGGGCTTCCGCGAGCACCTGCGATGACTCCGGACTATTCGATCATTACAGTATAAAAAAACGACCTGCCGATGCTCAGATTCCTGGCGACCGACGTCCCTGCTATAGCTGTCCTTGCTGCACCTTGGGTGTTGCTTGTTTTACTGGGTGGAACCGTGCCACATAAAACATACAATAGTTATTAGCTCCTTACTTCAAAGTCACACCCATGTAACAATATCTTCTGTAAATACTGCCAACGTTGAACACTTAAGTAAAGTGTGGGATTGGGCTAGTTGGTAATCCATATAAAACTTCTAGGCGCGTAAAACTTCAGACAACTAACATAAGAGACGAGGACGAGCGCAGGACGGACGGACGGACGGACGGATGGATGGATGGATGGATGGATGGATGGATGGATGGATGGATGGATGGATGGATGGATGGATGGATGGATGGATGGATGGATGGATGGATGGGCTCATTCTCGCCAAAGTTCGCTAAGAAATGCTTCACATTTAAAAGAGAACTTGTGGACGCGTGAGACAGCATTCCAGAAAGGGTCACTTATAAAGATTGCTGGCAGCAGAGGCGTCTTATGTTAGTTGTCTGAAGTTTTACGCGCCTAGAAGTTTTATATGGATTACCAACTAGCCCAATCCCACACTTTACTTAAGTACATTTCTAGTTCCTCGGGCACTGTTAATTGTAGCTCCTTTCCCCCTTTTTTGCTTGTGACGCTCATTTCACTTGCCCTGTGCCGGGCACGGGCACTGGCTTACTGCATTCGTGTCGGTCAGCTACCGCTGGACGTTCAGGCTGCGTTCGGGACCCTGGCTCCATCCGTCGGTCACGGAAGGCGGGTCTGCAGGATTCTGCGTTCTGAAACCCTGCGACAAGCTCGAATACTTCGGGACTTTCTGTACGTTCAAGTGGACCGCGGTCCTGGTGACAGGTCTGCAAGGGTGAAAAAACGGCACGAATGGACGAAGCTGATCGACCATGCTGTAGAGAGCAGATGGAAACAAGAGCTGCTTCTACTTCGGCGCCAAAAACGGCGTCCCCAAGTGCGCTCTGCAGGACAGCTCCACGTTGAAGAGGGAATTAGCCTTCCAGACTACGTCAGGACAACGCTATCCCTGGGACCAAAGTTCGCCGTGGAAAAGAAAAACTCACCTGCGGAACTGCTTTCGTTAGTGCGGAACGTTTCAAGGGCTGCCCCGGACAGTGAATCTGAGAGGTGTGTTTCAGAAGGTGTTGATGTCCTCTACCGATATGCGCCTCGAGGAAAGACCATTCCAGTGAGGAAAGTCGTCTCCTACCTAAAGAGCAACAAACTATGTCTGCTGCCTTCGGACAAAGAAGGTGGGTTTTGTGTCGTAAGAAACCGGACCTTCATGAGTAAAGGCCACGCGGCTATTGACTCTGTGTTTAACCTTTGCCCGCAAGTTAATCTGAAGGATGCGAAGCGAAAAGCGTGCAACATGCTTGATAAGCTTAATCTATGTAGCCTCGTGAGATCAGTTAACAAACAAGAAAGACTGGCGCTTAATTTGTTTTTTTCTGCAAAGACGCATAAGATTGATATGCCCTTTCGTGTTATAATCTCTGAACGGGACACATGGCAGAAGTGTGTTGCCTCTTGGCTTCAGAGGTACCTAAAACTGTTGCCGATTAATGATCCTTTTCTAGTGAACAATTCTTCGCAGATTGTTGGCTTCCTCCGTCAACACGTGTCCACTCGTCGAGTGGGTGTTTCCATCGACATAAAGGATCTCTACTATTCTCTGCCTCAAAAACCACTTGTTGATGTCATTGAAAAAGCAATTTCTGATTTTGGCGCTGTTGCCTTTCAAAACGAGTGTGGTATTTCTGTTTCTGGCTTCCTGGATGTGCTGAAGCTTTACCTTGCCTCCACCTTTGCGGAGTGGAATGGTGAAGTTTTTCTGCAAAACACAGGCGTGTGCATTGGCTCATGCATCGCCCCAGTGTTGAGCGATTTATATCTCGCTCATTTGGATAGAAAGATTCATCAACGGTTGGCACAAATGAATGTCAGTAAGTGCTTCCGGTTTGTCGATGATTTCTTAATTTTGTTTGATTGCGATCTTGATGTCCTTAGTGAGTGCTTTCAGCAAGTCTTGCAAGTGTTCCAGGAATGCCTTGAACCACTGTCTCTCACGTATGAGTTGCCGGAAAATGGTTCCCTGAGGTTTTTAGAGTTAATACTAACTTTTTCAGCTGGGCACGTGTGTTGGACGTATGAGCCACGGGGGAAAAAACCCCTTTTACCGTACGCGTCTTCTCACAGCAAACTGGTGAAGCGTGGAATTGTAAAGGCATGTTTATATAACGCTTTAACAAAATCTTGCTTCCACTCAGTCCAGCGAAGTTTCGACAGGCAGATTCTCCGTCTAGAGGCAGCGGGCTATCCCGGTTCGTTGCTAGTTTCTGTGTGTGAGAAGCTGCGCAGACAATCAAGGGCCGGTAACGATGGGGACGTTTTACAAGAAGCAACTCCCAAGAGGGTGGCGGTGATACCGTATCTACATGGTATCTCGCATAAACTCAAGAAAATAGGCCAGAGAGCGGGCGTGTCAGTGGTTTTTTCCGCACCGAATAAATTGTCAAAATTATCTGTCCAAACAAGCCCCGTAGGAACCACTACGAGTAGCTGCAAAATTAAGCACCGAAAGAAGGTTGTTGAGTGTGCAACAGGGATTGTTTATGGCGTACCTTTGTCTTGTGGACTTGAGTACGTCGGTCAGTCAGGCAGGTGCCTCAATGTAAGACTTCAAGAACATTGCCAGAAAGTAAGAAATGCAGGACGGGACGGTTTTTTGGCCGCTCATTGTTCCGAATGTGGATGCCAGCCTTTGTTCGAACAGACAAGGGTTCTCGCGTCCCACCCTAATGAAGGCACAAGACTTGTAATTGAAGCTGCAGCAATTGCTCGAGGTAGCTGCATCAGCAAACCATCGATAGCATTATCTGGGAAAGAATTGGCGTTTTTAAATTCGGCACGTGAGGGCCCAGGGTGAGCACGTGATGTTTTTGCAATCTCTCTTTTCGCCTTTTGATTTTGTGTGTTGTTTTTTTTTTGCTTAAGCAAGTGATCTTATCTTCTTTCTAATATATATATGTGTGTCGTAGTAGTAATAAAATCAGTTGAAAGTACTGCGCTCGTCCTCGTCTCTTATGTTAGTTGTCTGAAGTTTTACGCGCCTAGAAGTTTTATATTTAGTTGAACACTGCTGTGTATCTTGATGTATCCGGCATGACAACGAGCCCTCTTTTTTTGCAGCTGCTACGCCAGTTTTCGATGAACCATACATCGCGGGCTGAAAAATGTCGCACCGTTTTTGTTGGTCCATCTGTGGGCAAGAATTTAGCCAACACCTACTATGAAACGTTTTCGTAAGTTACGCAATGTACTTGCCTAAAAATTAAAGGGAAAAATGGCAGATTCCACGTACAGTGTGAAAAGCCACGAGCATGCTATGAGTGCAGCATGAAATCATGTTTTACATGACACGAATGTCGTGATTATCACGTTTGGACGTGCCATGTACCTTCGTCGTCCTTTCACGTCACGTAATACTGAATTTTGTATATGTGGAGCTAGTGAATCGGCCTCGAGCACGCTATGAGCGTAACATGCAGTCATGTTTTGCATGACACGCGTCTCGTGATTATCATGCTTGCAGTAGTCTTATACCTTCGATATCCATTCACGTGCCGTAAAACCAAATTTGGTATATGTGGAGCTAGTGAAACGGCGACAAGCACGCTATGAGCGTAGCATGTAGTCATGTTTTACATGACACGCATGTAATGATTTGCACGTTAGGGTTGGTCACTTATGTTCGTCAGGCAGTCAAGTCATACCATATCAGTTCTGCAATGTGTCATGTAAATGAAACCACCGTAAGAGCAGCAGGACCATGAAATATAAATTGTGACATTCGTGACATACCGGTCATGGTTTTAATTTTATGACTAGTCGCTCATGCTCGTGATACAGTCATGTTATGTCATACCAATTTCGGTATCGATACCATTACCGCAACGACCAGAAGAGCGAAAAGTCGTAGGTGGGCGACTTGACAAATAGATAGATAGATAGATAGATAGATAGATAGATAGATAGATAGATAGATAGATAGATAGATAGATAGATAGATAGATAGATAGATAGATAGATAGATAGATAGATAGATAGATAGATAGATAGATAGATAGATAGATAGATAGATAGATAGATAGATAGATAGATAGATAGATAGATAGATAGATAGATAGATAGATAGATAGATAGATAGATAGATAGATAGATAGATAGATAGATAGATAGACGGACGGACGGACGGACGGACGGACGGACGGACGGACGGACGGACGGACGGACGGACGGACGGATGGATGGATGGATGGATGGATGGATGGATGGATGGATGGATGGATGGATGGATGGATGGATGGATGGATGGATGGATGGATGGGCTCATTCTCGCCAAAGTTCGCTAAGAAATGCTTCACATTTAAAAGAGAACTTGTGGACGCGTGAGACAGCATTCCAGAAAGGGTCACTTATAAAGATTGCTGGCAGCAGAGGCGTCTTGTAGTAAGAAACGGTGGGGGGGGGGGGGGGGTTCAGAATAAGCAGAGTAGAGACACTCGACCTGCCCCTGGAATGCGACTCGATTCCGTAGAGGCTGACGAGCAGTGGTCAAGATTTTGTGAGCCACGGCTTTCCCTGTCGCGCAGCAGCGATATACGCGTGCAATCTTTCGGTCGCATGTTTGCCTTTATCCTACTCTCAAGCTACATAAAACGTTTGTAGAACGACTAGTGACGCACTCTTCGTAGCCGTCGTCACCGCTACCCGTGCGAAACGTGCCATTATTACCCAGGTCGGCGGCGTCACATCATAAATAGTTGCTACCATTGCTGCCGCGCTCGCCAGCGGAAGCAAAATGATTAAATTAAATAAATATATGAACACTTAGACAAAACAATCGAGTCACGTGGTGGTTGAAAGGGACACGCTTCTCTTCGCATACAGCAAGTCCACTTCTTAGGCGAGAACACTACAAACTGCTGCTGGCTGCTTCCGGCGCCACAAAAGCATTCTCACTCTGCCACTGGTTGACAGCGCTCCTGCACCACCTCGAACGCTGAAGCACAGCGGCTCTCAAGAGAGCGCTGCCAGCAAGTTTTTCGAGTGCTTGTGTTTTTCTAGAGAAGTTCGACATTACGTCGTAAACGAGTCTAAGTATTCATGTCTAGATATGAGAAGTCTCAGAGACGGCAAACACAGCACGTGGGGTTGAACAAGGGCTGGTCATCCTTGGACTTCGATTTCCTCCATTTTTTTAAAGAAATAGCAACGTATTTCTCAAGAATGTAACGAATGGTATTTATGACGGTTTTTTACCGAAAGACCTTAGATTTTACGTGTCCTTGATGGAAGTCGTCATACATTGCCGAGAGTAAAACCGAATTGCATCTTATTTATTGTTGCTAGCTGTTATAAGTCTATAGAAGGCCAGCACAACGGAAATTATCAACTTTCAAGATTCCTGATGGTGTCTTCGTTCTTGTACGAGGTACATGTATTATTATCTCATACTACAGTTTAATGCCAGGCCACATGCTTTCCTTTCTTGCATCTGGTAAGAGAAAGCAGTTTTTACGTGTTCTTTTTTATTTCCACCGCCGCCCATAACGTCTTCGCAACTACTCTTGGCAACTTCGTTGGATACGTCCAAATGGCAAACAATTTAGGGCCTTCCTACCGACCTTATGACTGACCTTGAGATTCACATGTGCTGTCAAACAGTGTCAATGATGGATTGGATCTTAAGTGGTCCACATGCTCTGAACGGTTACTGGCTGCATGGACCCAGTCAAGCAGATTATAATTGCCCTTGGCCAATGTACGAAAGGCGTTGCTGTTTCTATCTATCTATCTATCTATCTATCTATCTATCTATCTATCTATCTATCTATCTATCTATCTATCTATCTATCTATCTATCTATCTATCTATCTATCTATCTTCAGGATGATTTGGCTTATGTATTAGTAATTCGTTTCGATTTCAAGATATAGTAAAAATATAAGATATATAACTTGACGTTGTGGCAATTATTACAGTTACAACGTAATTCACTCATTGTCTAATTTTAGTTTTCTACTTTATTATTAATTCTGTCTCACGCGCATGCAGGAACATCTTCACTCCGGAT
This sequence comes from Rhipicephalus microplus, assembly GCF_013339725.1. NCBI lineage: Eukaryota > Metazoa > Arthropoda > Arachnida > Ixodida > Ixodidae > Rhipicephalus > Rhipicephalus microplus. The sequence continues at coordinate 120,681,915 of NC_051174.1, read as the reverse complement.
ATTGTAGTCTTGCTCAGTCACTACGTGGAAGGTGACAACACCTTCGAGGACTGCCACGTCGTGCCGCCAACGATATTGTCTAGGCCTGTAACGCTCTCTACCAACAGCAGTTACAAGCATGACATGGTAAGGAATTAGGCACTCTAAACCTGGTAGAACGTATTTTTTAATCAATGTCGCAATACGCGTACTACACAATAAGAAAAACATCAGCAAGCCATAAAGCCAAGTATTCGCTTCAAATATGCATCTGGCCAGTTGTCTGTTCCAAACCATGATCATGGAATAAACGAAGACATTACATGTCGTTATTGCTAACTAACATGAAGGCATTCAATAACTTAGCAGTGTGGTATTCTAGGCTGTTTGGTACATGTAAAGCGCGGGGCTCCAGCAAGTTTAAGCCTCACCGCGGTGGTCTAGTGGCTAAGGTACTCGGCTGCTGACCCGCAGGTCGTGGGATCGAATTCCGGCTGCGGCGGCTGCATTCTAGATGGAGGCGAAAATGCTGTATAGTCCCGCGTGCTCAGATTTGGGTGCTCGTTGAAAAATCCCTGGTGGTCGAAATTTCCGGAGCCCTCCACTACGGCGTCTCTCATAATCATATCGTGATTTTGGGATGTTAAATCCACATATCAATCAAATCCAGCAAGTTTCAAGCGCGGGCAGAAGAGAAAAGAACGCACAGATAAACGTTGGACTTACAACTGAAGTTTATTAAAAACGAAACGTGAAACTGATAAAAAACTACATTTCCCTGCGAAACAACTCATAATTTTCGCCAGCCGTAAATTCCGCCCATCGCCATTTTGCGGCTGTGCGCGTGATCTCATGAGCTGGAAGTAACGATCGGTCGTCTTCTAACGAAGTTTTTGCTGCTGTAAAGAATTCACTTTCGGCGCCCCGCTGGTGCAAGCCAAGTTATCTCGATTGCACGCCCAACAGACCACGGAACAATATTGTTCGCTCAAATGCATATGCTAGTCGCATGTTACTTCACATCTCGCGAGTGCAGCAGCGCTTCCCGACTTTCAGGCAACGGGAGAGTTTGTAATATTATACGAATAATATACGAATACGATAGACGAAATGCGCAAAGATATAGCAAGGCTGTTTGTGAATGCACATTGAATAATCCACGTAATTGAGATCTGAAATCGTGTGTTCGTGCCTCTATAAGGGTTCATTGACAAAAAAAAAGTGGGTTGTATTGCGAAGCAAATACGGTCGTTTGTGATGCTCTTGGCAAAGGCTATGTTTTCTGCTCATGAACACGAAGAACTCCCAGTATGTTGGCAATGCACAGCTTCATTTAGCACTTACAATATAGCGGGCTTACTGTGATAGCGGTATCGTAGTGCGCATGCGCAGATACGTACGTTACCCGTACCGCTTACCGTAAGCGCGCTAATAGGGAGTTTTAGTGCTGGGTACACATTCTCTAGGGGCGATGCGTGCTTGGGAGCGCGCGGCGTTGCGTGCCCAACCCATACCCAACCGGAATGCCTTTTAGTTGGCGCCACGGTGGCACGCACGCAAACGCAAGCCGCACAAAGTTCACACGCGCTCGCAGAGCCATAGCGTCTTGTCGCGTAAGTATTATTCAAGTCTTTTTATGATTTAAAATGTTAAAATAAACATACATAGTGATCAGTACTTTTTTTATTGTGTACAGTAATCTGGTATACGCAAAAAAGTGAAAAATACAAGGTTACTGTAACGACAGTGTCGACATCTTGTGACACTTCGTGCAACCACAGTCATGAACATGTTAGCTTACGCGTAATGTTTTTGAGGGGAAAATGAATAAAAAGATTACTTATTTGTATTATTGTCGCAGCGCAGTTTTTGCACCAGATGTACAATGCACAATGTTTCTGCAATAACAAAGTTGTGGTTGTCTGTTTCACTATGGCCCTGATAGATGGCGCCACCTATCCAGCTGGTCGGGGGCTGGCATATGCCTTTTAGTTTCTACGTTCGAGGCCATTCTAGCTTAGGAAATCTGGCTGAAACCGTGTAATCGCTATAGGAGGGTTGCACAGGGGCGTGGCCCACGAGATGGCGCCAGCGTCGAAGAGGCAGCGCATCCATCTTTGCGGTCTCCCTCCCTGCCGCCGCGGGCAAGCAGTCGCAGAACGTACACTAGTACGGGGGTGTTATATGGTACACTCACGGCTGCGCACCTGTGCAAGATTCCTGTGCTCATAATGGGGAACTGTGCCTTATTTGGTCGCTACAATCACTCGAGTAAGAAGGCTGGTCATGAGAATGCGTCTGATGTCGGCTTCTTTTTCTTCCATACCTAAAATGATCGTAAACCAATCAAAAAGGTTTGGATGGTTCAGCCACACACTATACCACGTGTGCGTTAAACATTTAATTTTGGATAAGTGTTCAGAACCTATGCAACATCATAGAGGTTCGCGTTTGGGGTAGAAAACTTGGGTTTTCGCGACGTGCTATGGAGCTTTGTTTACGCAGCAGCAGACGAGCGTGCGCACTACGACCGCGATAGCTGCTTATCAGCGGTATCATTCAGGTAGGTGCTACGTGTTACTGATTTATCTGTGTTAGTAAACAGTCAGCGACGCAGTGCGTTCTCGTTTACCCATGATTTAAAGAGCTGAGCATATTAACGTCGATCAGTTACAATCGAGACTATGATTTCTGGGTGCGCAACTGCCCGACGCGCGTCATTGGACCCTGCAGCAAAGAGCATTTTTGATCGCAAGCGGCTTGGGCTCAACCATGAACAAACTATGACAATTGTATCATCTCACATACTCTTGCAAATGGTGAAGCCCTTCCACACTAAGAATTCGGGAAACGACACCACCGCGGTGAAAAAAAAAAGAATTATTCGTCAGAGCACTGAGCAAGGAAAAGCAGTCACGTTTCCGACGACGACGCGGCGGCCGTCTCCGAGGTCTCTAACTCGATGCTGTTGGACCCATCCGCTAGTGACATAGTTGTGGGCGTCCATCAATTTACAGGCTTTAAGCTCGTCCCTTGTCGCAAAGCTTGTACCGCCAACAAGGTGGTCCTTAATGTCCGTGAGCTTGATGCGGGAATAACACTTCACATCCCACACAGCTTCATCGCTGCTGAAGTCGAACGGGTCGATATCCGCTGCAAATGTGAACCTTATGTTCGTAGTGAAGTTTCGCCGGACTTCGGAAGTCACGCGCGTAAGCACTCAGTCGAATTTCACCACGTTGGTACCGTACGTAGCGGCACGCACACAACCTCTCACTGCCGCTCGCCGCTTCAAAAAGGGCGCGCTTAGACCACTGACATGGCGGTAGAGGCAAGCGCCGCTAGCGCCTCAAGCGGATGACGTCACGTGCAACCCTCCTATAAGTGCTCGCACTTTGGCTTATTTTAACTCGACGGCTAGAGTAGCCGCAGTGCGGATACCGTGAGGCCTTGCGAAGGTGGACCACGTGGACGCATGGCCCCATCGCCCCAGCGATCTTGCGACGCATCTGTTTGGGGTTTCGCGCATGCGCAATACCGCCGCCCCAACGTCCTGCGTACGCAAGCCGCTTGGGTACCCAGCACTAAAACTCCCTAATAGAAACGTTTCGCCTGTACGTGTACTATTTACGTTAATGTGCTCCCGGATATCGGTTTGCGTTTACTGTCTTACCAGAACACGCGCCTTTTAACGTTTTAGCTCCTCATACGTAAACGTTTACGTATACGTACGTAAACTCGCATACCTTTACGTTTTCGCAAGCTATAAATGGTGGGGATAACTGCATTTAAACAGCATTTACCTTGCATAGGATTGAATCACCGTAGTGGCGAAATCATGAGAATTTTTTTATCGTCCAGTATCCTCATATGCGGTAAAGGGTGAAAAAATACAAGGCTACTGCACGATGATGCCGACATCTTGTGACAGTTCGTGCAGCCACAGTCATGAACACGTTTACTTACACGCATAACGTTTTGAGGTGAAAGTGTGATTAAAAAGGTAACTTACTTGCAATAGCGCCGCTGCATGGTTTTTGGATTAGGCGAATAATGCACGTTGTTTCTGCGATAACAATTTCATGATTACATGGTTCACCATGTCCCCACTAAATGGCGCCACCTATCTAACCTGTCGGGGGCTCGCACGTTTACAGCATGTATGTACTACGCCATTCTAGCTTTAGTCATCCGGCTGAAACAATGTAATCGCTATAGGCGCTTGCACTTCGGCTCATTTCAACGCAATGGCTCGAATCCCCGCAGTGCCGATACTGCGCGTTCTTACGAACGAAGGTGGATTTGCGAGATAGGGCGGGGAAAGTAAAGCCTATCCGGCGGGAAACCTTAATCCTATCCGGCGGTAAACGTAAAGGTATATCTACCGTAAAGGCCCGTGCATGCGCAGATTCTATTTGGAATCCGGTAACATGTTAACGTATAGAAGTGTACACGTACAAGCTTCCAGATTTAGCGTTACTGTGTTAGCGTGGTGTACATACTGTATCTAAACATGGCGGCGCTATCGGACGACCGCTTCGAAGTGATTTTGGCGTAGTTGTTGAAAGATTCAGTTCGTTCGCCGCAAACGACTGTTTCAAGTAGCTTCACTTGCATTCAGTCAGCTTCGATGACCGAATATTACGAATAAGCTAGCGTAATTTTTGAGATAGATTCGCATTTCAAACTTTTCTAGGCCTAACAAGAAGATCGATGTAAACGAATCGGCAACACAGATGTTTCTGCGTTCGGTGCGAGGTTCACGTTTATTTCTTTCATTATTACTGTAATAAACTTTTAACAATACTTCGCACAGTGACAGAGACAAACAACCTCGTTTCCTTTTCCTTTTCAACGTTTTTAAACCTATCAATCATTCGACAGGTGGCGTCACCTTCCCAGCTGGGGCACAATAACCACGTAAACACTATCTCCCTAAACTATAAGACGCTGTCCGCAATGAACGTTTGCTGCGCAATAATATCATTCCCTTGACCCCCGCTATCACGCTAACTGTAAACTTTAATTGTCTATTAACTGTCACGTATTAACTCCATGCAGCATAGAGCGGCAGACGAAATACGGAAGCTCACCAAACTAGGCCTGGTCGCATCATGGGCGTTGTCGGTCACCATGAAAGGCCGATGGACTGTGCTCAAAGCAGGAGAACCAGCCGACTTCCTGTCCAAATGTGCGCATGACCCGGAGGCTGACTCTTTCGGATCCTACGCAGAAGTGAGTGCTTCGAGAATTATTATCTTTCTTCAACACGTGTCGCAAACAAATTACGATTACGCTGCATGCTGTGGCATATTTCACTTCAATGGTGAGCACTAGCAGTTCTGAACGGGTTCCTGGGTGCAACTACAACTCCATGAGTAGCAGTGCTATTTCATCCGATCGAAGTGCGGCCGTTATGGCTTTGGATTGTGTCATCCACGTTGATTACGGGAGCCATACGAAATTTGCCAAAGTACCATGCCAGGTTTATTGTTGAATTGTCTCATACAAACCAAGTGGCCTTTTCCATGGCTTAGCCGTGTACAGTAAATGCGATGAGCCTTACTGACATTATAGTGTGTTTTTTTTAATATTTTGTCATCGTTCGCTAAGAACATTAATTTATTCCACACATTAACTGTCATATACTAGGCAGAGAGATTTGTTTTGAGAACACCTGCATTCTAGTGATTCCGTAAAAATTGTGCTCCTATAGCACAATACTAATTTAACTGTTTATTCGTGACATCTTTCTTAGGGTAAAAGTACCGTGACCAGCACACCACTCTCCGTAAAAAGCACTGATGCACAGGTCGCTGGCTGTACCGCTACCACAGAGAGCATGTACATTCGAATAAGGTTTTTTTTTTTTTGCAAACATGCTCAAAGAAAGAATAATAAATGAGAAATCTCTAATACGCCTAATGAAACTGATTACAAATCTACTGTGTGACCACTTAAATTGAGTCAGTGCTATAATTTATCTCGCGTGGCTTATACTCGGTGCATGCTCCCACCGTTAGCAACAAAATCGTTGAAATTCCTTGTGATGCAGGGCGGAAAGAAACCACCGTTGAATTCCAGCAACTATGTCTGAACAGATATTAACAAGCATATATATCGCTCATCGTAATCGTCAATGTTCACTCTTGTTTCTAAAGAAAATGACTCCTTGAAATTAACACTCCTCATTACGTCCTTATGATGATGTAATGGGAAGCTATACTTTATTCGAGTGAAAATGTTACGAGGTTGCTGATGAACCACTTGGCTAAAGAGCATGGTGCATGCACGTCTTCATGATTCTAATTGAACTCTACTCAGCATATCTTGCAGCAACTATTACCACAAACAACAACCGACAAATATAACATAACACACTACATCGCTGAGCTATTCATTTCACAGTTTTGAGAAATCGATAGCGCTACATCGTGCCTCCTTTGTTTTTCCTACTATCCGATCCTCAAACAACCAACAAGCCAAGCGTACATAAATTGTTCGTTGTCGTAACCATTATTGATGTGCCCATACGTTACGGTTGCACGTTGATGCATCTACTTAGGGACAATGTCAGTATTTCTTGCAGCACACGTAAAGGGACGCGCGCTAAAAAAAAAGAAAAGCTCAGACGCTGTCATGCCTTGGCTGTGGCTAGCTTAACGTCCCAGTCACACACTATCTAACATATTAGTAATACTTGCTGCTGGCCTATAGCTCGTGAATGCTTATTGAATACAATAGACGGCTACCCACCATGGGATTCTGGGACAGAACAGAAAAGTTGCGATGACAACTTTCTGTTCTTTCTAAGCCCTGCTGTGGGGGCGATTTTTGTATTCCAGTAAACATGAACCTTCCTCGCGGTATGATTATCAGCAACATGCTGGTCGAATGCACGTCCATAGTCTATGTTACACGGGTAGAGGAGATTACAACAAAGAAAAGCCGTTGTGCATGCAGTTTATTGCCTCCATTCTCACCTGTCATTGTGGTGGGTATTATACTCATGTTCGAACTGCATAAGCGGCAATGGCATCAGCAGCTTGCAGTATTGTAGTCACAACAGCCCGCACGAGTTTGGGGGATGAAATGAAAGTTTGCAAATTTAGGCATTGCTTGTTGACGACTCGTTAAGCTGCCACTCGCACTGCATACAGTACGGTTCGAAGCTAGAAGGAACGCGCGAGTGTGTGTAACTGGTGACTGGCGGAGCGCCAGCTGCTGGCGAGATTTCGAAATACGGCGCATGCGCATTGGTTTATCAAACTAGCGCGGGCCTCGCGTCGTCTTCTATTTCTGTGCCTACGCACTTAGCGTGCACTACCGAGCCAGGACCTTTCGCGCTTTTCGTTTTCGCACTGCAAGTCAACTGATGCCCACTCGACCTATCACATCTTTTAGTAGCGCATATTTCATGGTCACAAAGGCGAACTTAAAACGTTCGCTACGTCAGACTTCAACAGCCTTATGTGCTATCAAAAGCGGCCAGTGGCAGCGAGCTGTACGTGAAAAATATGGCGAGCTTAACGGTGAGAGCTTGCGAAAAACTTCATGAATAAATAAAACCATACCTTTCTTCAGCGTGTTGTAAATTCGACGAGCAGCGGTCACACTGACAGCTAGATAAGTAGCACCGCAAATATGGGAGTGATAGGGTGCGCGCCAACCTTCTGTGAATTCCATACGCATGCACCGTACTAACAAATCTCGCCGCCAGTTAGCGCCACGTGACCCGCCATGGCCACAAGCTTGCGGCTTTCCTGTAACATTTAACCGTACTGTACATACGTATAGTGTGTATACATGAGGCTCATTTGGCCATGTGCCTTTTTTTTTTCCATTGTTTCACATCAGGTATGCGAAAACCCAGAGTTCAGCAGTGACATCAAATATATGACGGGAATCCGTGGCTCAGCGTTTCACCGCCAATCGGACGGAAAGATGTTTTCTTACGACAACTCTTCTACACTGGTCGGAAAGGTAGGATAACTTCGCTGTCGCTCAACGTTTGATGTGATCATTCCTGAGTGTTACTTGAAAACATTGCGCCAGGCAGCTGCCGTTTAGTCAAGTCGCCACGGAGACAACGCCTCTCTCAGCAGTATGCACCAGAACACAGAGTCCATTGCATGCCGCCATATTTAGAACGCTCTTCGCGCCATCTATTGCGAGCGCGCTTAAGAAACACGTAGACTGGCAAACCCTGAACAAATAAGGCGTGAAACTTCCCAAGACAAGCATGGCTGTAAGCATGTTGCGCGTTTTTACCCTTCCTGGAAATTTGTGCTGTTTTCATAACAAACGTGTGTCCGCGACAGTCAGAAATTTCTACATTGCAGACAGCGAAGCAACTTCGTCAAGTACGTTACTATCACCATAAAAAGAAAGACGGAAACCATAGAAGCTGTGCCTTTAAACTCGTTCGAACTGTCACATGCTTTGACTGTCACTATGGGAAACTTCTGGTTTAAACTGGCATCACCGTAGCGCTAGAAACCTCATCCGGATTGCTCTCATGCATTGCACGTGCTCATCATTTGGCCATGCCTGGCCCACAGAACTCATTCTCGGTGCGAAAGGGCCAGGTGGAGCAAGATTTTATATTGCTATAGGTGACGTCGGGCGGCTGAAAGCACATATTCGCCTAGTCTAGACATGTCGCGGTACGACTGAGTCAAAAGCCATGCTTTTCGCTGTCCACGTTTCCTTCTGGCACGATAGCGCGCTATTACATATATGCTAATTGTGCGCACTGTGTGCATGTACTCGTGACTCGTAATACCTCTTACTATAAAAGGCGGCCTGAGAAAGAGTACGGCAATGTTTGGTGCCACATACTACACCCATACCTCACGATAATTACTACCGTAAAGCGAGAACGCGAACGTGACGCTTCAATACACACAGGAGATGCACTTACTCGTGCACGTTCATAGGCAATGTTGATTGCAATTATCCACTGGTGGCAGAGCTCGGCGTTTTCCTCAGTAAACGGAAGTCAGTGCTATCTTTAAACACCACTGCATCACAATTCCCGCGTTGTGGTGCAATCTTCACCGATAGTGCTGTGTAATCTCCCCGTCTTGCGCTGCTTGTTTTAGTATTCAATATTTTCACAGTCGTATGCAGACTACTTCTTGTAAACGAGAGCAGCGTGAAGAGACGCTTGCTCGAGATGAAACATGGTCACTAACAAAGTCCGATGATGATCCGGTGTTGTCGAACTGCATACGGGTTCGTTCCTTGTTCACTGAGCTGGACTTGAAGTCGTTGTGACTTATTATAGAAGTCCAGTCATTGAAGAAGGAACCCGCATGTGGCTTTGAAACATCACATCATCATAGTTGGTCAGTGACCGTGTTTCATGCCAATGAACGCCTGACCATACGGACTTCAATCGAACTCTTGACTACTAGACGCCTGCTTGCATTTTAGAGTCCCAGAGCTGGTAATCCTAATATAAAATTAGTACAATAGACATATAGCTTAGCAGTGCAGAACAACATGGCATCTGGGCGCAAGAAAGAGCACCTTCTGGAGCCTCGAAGCCTGTGTGCGAGATAGGTGTGCTCTAGACTATAAGCTCAAGAGTTGTGTTGGACATGGAGCGTGACACATAGGAAATGCTTAGCCCCCAATCTCGCTTTTGGAACACTGGGAGGGCTTGGGAATCTGAAAAAAAAAACTACTTAGGTTTGTCTATAATCGTAACCGCACACCAAACTAAACCAGAACAGGCGATTGCGGAGAGACAACTGCCGACACACACATATCCGAAAGCGCTTATCCTTCGCTACACAAACATTTATTCGCCTCAAGGGTGTGAAGGAAGGGGGGTGGGAGCCCGAGCGACGTCGCAGCGCATGCTGTGGAAACACACTAGCAGCGAGCAACAGGAGTCCCCACAAATGAGTAAGATATGACAGTCTGAAACCGCGGGGCGTAATGGAAGGCGGCCCTGCTCAGCCATGACCTCACTGTTCAAATAGCTTTCTTATCTTCTCAACTGTGATGTCCAGCGCGATAAGAAAGCCTTTTGTCTTGCGGCGACTCGAGGCCATTATCTATTTCAAAAGTACGACCAGCCTCCTCCCCCCCCCCCTTCAATCAATATCGAGCTTCAGTAGTTTTAATGTATTTAGTAGTTTTGAGAAACCCAATCTACATAAAGAGATAAGGCGATACATAGAACCGAATGAAGATATGTGGGCACAAACATTTCCATAACATCCCTGGCGCATTCCTTGTGTGTCATTAGCAATATTTGGGTCCCCTGTACTTCTACAAAAAAAAAGTGATCCTCGCATCTCTAAAGACCTCCTGTGCCACTTGGAGTTTAAGAATGAGATAGTGGTTTATCTGTCGGCTTCACAACCTTTTCTAGAAGCGCAAAATCGCCCTCACCTCTTACTTCTCAAAGCACTTGGACAAAGTCAACACTTAGAGTTGAACCGGTCAGGATTTCTCACTTCTTTCCACCGCCGCGGTGGTCTAGTGGTTAAGGTACTCGGCTGCTGAGCCGCAGGTCACGGGATCGAATGCCGGCTGTGGCGGCTGCGTTTTCGATGTAGGTGAAAATGCTGTAGGCACGTGTGCTCAGATTTGGGTGCACGTCAACGAGCCCATAGGTGGTCGAAATTTCCGGAGCTCTCCTTTACGCCATCTCTCATAATCATACGGCGGTTTCGAGACGTTAAACCCCGCATATCAACGAATCTGTTTATCGCTTTTTGAAATAGGCTCGTTCTTATCTCCACTCGCACATTGCAGGAAGCGACGTAGAATCACTGCATCGTGAAGGATAGTCACGCGAGACAAAGCAGGACGGGCGCGTGACCACGTACCCCTCGTATGCGAACTAATCTAGAGAGTATGCGCACCACATACATATATTGCTTGAAAGACGCGAAACTCAAGATAAGATGAGGCACTCGTTCTTTTTATTTGAATATGTTGTTCGCGGGCCACTTGAGAGAGAAAGGATCAATGTAATCTAGGTTCGTTTTTCAAATAAATTTTCTTCTTCTTTTTTCACACACGGCTGTTGAAGTAGAGCTTATTCAAAGCGCAGCGATATTCGCAGCATAGCCATATTTGGAGACAGAGAGAGGGGAGCGCGAGGGAAAGTATGAAATTAGTATAACAAGAGTGATGGTGAAGGAAAGCGAAAGGGCGAGGAAAAGAGGTGAGAGTTCTGTCGATAAAAGGGGAGAGACGGAGAGTAATCACCTTCCAGCAATGAAGTGCCACGGCAGAGCAAAGGCGAAGGAGTAACCCTGCTTACCTTTGATCCTGCACTTCGAAGCCACAATCTTCGCCTATAGATTAGCCAAACTTACTTAAGCTTCCCTGCAGCTCTAGTGGGCATCGCTCTTTGCGACAGCACCTAAGTTAGCAGTACAGTTGTCGCGATCAAATTTTGCAGTGTGTCCCAGATAGTAAAATCTTATCATCGCTAACTGACGTTTGCTGAATTGCGTATCAAGTATTCTGCGCAGGTCGTTAAAAGGGACACTGAACAGCAAAATAACTTTTCGCATTGTAGTAAAGTAAGGTACAATCGGACCATCCTGAAAACAACACACATACCACGACACGACGCTTGGTAAGCTAGAAAACGCGTGAAAAGGAAATGCGGGCGGAGATGTCACCTTGAGATTGCCGCACCGAACACCATGACGTCATAAATTTCGAAGCTGTCTACCCACTCCTGCGTAGATTCTAATGGATAAAGAATAAATACATTGTCATCAGTGTGTGCCGTACACCTAGCTAGCATACGTTACTTCAGAAATTTTCATCGAGCCAATGTCACCAAACGGACATTTCGAAATTTGTGAAGTCACACGCGGAGATTTCGGCACAAAATTGCAAAACAAAGCTTTAACCCTAATTTTATCTGCTGATAATGCACCTATGATAGTGAAACATGGCAGTAGAGTTCTAACAGGGCCGTTTCTCATTAGAGGCCAATGCATTGTTTCTCTTTCGTATCCCTTGAATCGAAGGAGCTGATACGTGCCCCCCCCCCCCCCCCAGCTCAACCGTGAGCCCCCCGCGACTTACTGCGATCTGCGTTATTCTTCATTCTCCTCATGAATGGGCTTATAGCGCACGGGTTTCATTACGTTACAAGTGTAAAGCAACTTCTCACAGCCACATCTTTTCTCAGCTATGCAGGGTCCGGGTGTCGCAGTTGAGCTTCGCCTTCGGCATCGTGGCGTTCGACGTAGACTACGATGACGTCGGTAACGTGTGCAGCAAGTTGAACCGTTACGGCGCTTTCACGAGGCTTTTCTACTTGCAAGATTTGCTGGTGTACTTCGAGAACATATTCGACGTCTCGGGAGAACTGGAGGACTGCCTTAAATTGGCCGGATAAATAATGCAGGAGGCCCACCCCTGGCTTCTGAGCTGAACCTATGGATACTTCGGAAGATCAATAAATTTTCGCGGTCTTCTTGACATGTACGATCCTGTTACCAATTCAAGAATTCAATTTATTTTTATTTGTCCATATATCCGTGCATTTCTTAATTTTCTGAAATACTCTAAATGCCGAATAGCGTTGTACATTTATAAAGGCCAACTGCAACAAAAGTTTTCTGCGGAAACGGCCATAAATACGTAGTACATATTCTGTAAGCTACGATAACGACAACCACGTCTTCAATTTATATTTGGTGCTCTAATTGTCTGCAAGCAGATGACGCGGAGCTCTAGCGGTGTGCCCAGGCAAATTGTAGAGAACCGGATATGACGATTACTGCAGAACGTCGCCGCGTCGCTCCTTGTGAGCAATGTGCCGCTGAATCACTCTTTCTTGCGTGACGGCCGTCCGTGAGCGGTTGACTCGAAAAGTTTTGCAGTACGATTCTAACGCAATGCGTGGCCGCAGGCTGCTCGAGCACGTATGCCACGGCCGGGATCAGCTTGTTGTTGTTGTTGTTGTTGTTGTTGTGTTTGTTGTTGTTGTTGTTGTTGTTGTGTTAATAGAAGTAGCAGTAGTAGTAGTAGTTAGTCGTCTCCCATTTAGTCCTTCGATGTCCGCTCAATGGCGGTACTAGTATATAATGGATATATAATAAAGAGATGCTAGATGGCGGTACTTGGAGTATTCACTAGATGGACGGACGGACGAGTGGACATACGATTGGACAGACAGACAAGCAGACGGATGGATGGATGGACGTCTGGATGAACGGACGAACGAACGGACAGATTCACGGATGGATGGACGGACAAATACAGAGACTGACGCACGGACGGACGGAAACAAGAACGAATGGACGCACGAAAGTGCGGACGGACTCACTGATGATTCATCCCACTTATCATTCAGTCCGGGGATATGCTGTGATTTTTCCGAAAGGTGTAAAAATCCGGAAGCTGTTGACTATCGCAGTCAAGCGAAAGAATTGGGAGCCATCGAAGACAGCCGTGCTTTGCTCGGCGCACTGCAAAGATGACGGCTTCGTGCGCGACTGGTCCCTCTTTGTCCATATGCCGCTAAAGCTGATAAGAACGCTGAAGCAAGGCCTCCTCTAGAAAGATGCCTGCGACATCGCACTCTTTCCCATGGGGACGGGAGCATCCTTGTAGCTCAGTGCTTTCTTCGCAAGGAGCGCTCGCAGCCGACACTACTATTACCGCCCGATTTGGAAGTGACGCCATCACAGAGGCACGACCGTGTTGCCTCCGAGATGGCAAGAGACATTGCTTTATTCTCAGAGGCAGCAAGGTTTAAAGTGGCCGCCGCAGGAAGTGCTCGCAGCCGACAATGTTTGGGGGAGCGGAGGAGGAGAGAACAGGAGAGGGCCGGGAACCAGCTTTCCGGCTCAAATCGCAGGCATCTTTGTAGAAGAAACACTGGCGAAAGGCTGACGCAGTGCCTTCAGTACACTGCAATCCAAGGAGCTTGGTGTGCGAGGAAAACTCCCCTTGCCAGTCGGCAACTCGCTTGCTGGATTCCGTGCCGACCGGTTGTGCCCTCGCGATCTCCAGCGTCAGCGTATTTCTGGCCGACTGGGCTCGCCCTACGTCACCTCCTGACGCCGACGACCTTCGACGACAGTGTAGCTCTGACCGACTGGACTTGCTCTACGCCATCTACTGACGCCGACAAGAGCTCTCGCAAGTGGTGCCCCGTGATCGGACTCCTGTGACCGTGTTTCCATCTTTCCTATCTCTCCTATCTCCTCAGTTTGTTGTCGCTCCTTCTGGCTTACCACCTCACGTCTCTTCCTCTTTTCTACACCTTTACTCCTACCCCTTTTATCCCTCCTCACCCCCATCCCTCATGAGCTCCTGTTGAGGTGTCGCTCACTGAAGCAGACAGTTACGGGGCTCACTTTTCTCTTCCTTTCTTTCTTAAGAATCACCTTTTCTTGGTAGTCACTGAACGCCAACAGCTCACCATGCCCCTAGTACTATGGCTGCGGTAGCCGCCGCGTTACGGTGGGTACGGCTTCACTCGTGAGCGATAATTTCTACTCCAGCAATTTTTATTGCAATTTTGCTGGTGGGCGGCAAAATCCTGTCAAGAGACACTTCATACATAAGGTGGCCAATTTTTCTAACACAATATCTGCTCCATCTCTCAGGTGGTCCATTGTTACCTTATTCTCACCAGCGGCTTTGCCACTTTGCATTCCTTCTAGGGATTTATTCACTTCCCCTGCCGTTTCTGGTAGGATGTGGAATCCCTTTGGACTATTGTTTCTCACGATATCACCCTGGTTATTTTGGCTTCTGTACAGCTCTTTGTAGAACTCCTCCACCACCTCCACTATGCTATCGATATTGGTTATGACATAGCCTTCCTTGATCCTCAGTGCATACATCCAATTTTTCTCTGTGCACAAGTCTGCCTTCACAGCTTTTAGCCTCCTGTCGCTTTTTACAGCCTCCTCAATTTTTTCTATGCTATACTTTCTGATGTCGGCTACCTTACACTTATTGATTAAGTTCGAAAGCTCCACTAGCTCTATTTCGTCGGTTGCGTTTGAGAATTTCAGGGTATGTCGTCTTTTATAAAAATTGTTCGTCTTCTGAGATAATTTGCCAGTGTCCTGTCTAGTGACAGTACTTCTGTTGCACACTCTTTCATGATACTAGTAAAATTATCGTTCATTGTGTCAAGGCTAACGTCGGTTATCTCTTTTAGTGCCTCGAATGTATTCTGAAGTGAAACTCTGAATCTTTGAACTTTCTTTCTCACCACTACTTTACTGATTGGCTTCTTGCTTATCATTTTTTGTCTGCGTTTTAAAATTAAGGCGAATACGAACTCTTACCATTCTGTGGTCACTGCATATTATTTTGCCGAATATTTCGACATCCTGTACAATGCCTGGGTGTGCACACAGAATGAAGTGCATTACCTTTCTAGTTTTGCCATTAAGATTTTGCCACGTCCTCTTGGGGTTAGCCTATTCTCTCAAGAAAGTATTCAAGGTCCGGTAAATATTACGTTCTGCGAACTCTACTAATGACTCCACTCTGGCATTTCAAAGCTGATGACATATCCCTCACTGCATGGTCTCCGGCCTGTTTATTGCCTACCTTGGCAATAATGTCGCGCATCAGATTAGTATACTGTGTTTTTCCTACATTAATGACGGACTGTACGTCTTCACAGAAGCGCTCAACCAAATGATCATCATGTCTCAATTTAGGCACGCAGACCTGTACCACCTTCATCTTGCACGTTTCGATAAACCTAATTATGATACTTTCCACCTTCTCACTGATGCTATAGTATTCCTCTATGTTGCCAGCGATATTATTGTGTATAATGAACCGCACCCCTAGTTATGTTCTGTCAACGAATTCACGATAGCATAGGACGTGTCTGTTCTTCAGCACTGTATAAGCCTCACGTGTCATTCTAACTTCATTGAGCCATATTACATCCCATTTAAAATCCTCTAATTTATCGAATAGCAGTGCTGGACAATATATATCCTCCCTAGATAGCGTTCTAGCGTTGAAAGTAGCCAAGTACAGATTCCAATGGCGGCTTGTGCGAACCCAGGGGTTCCTAGCACCCTCCACTGCGTAATTGGTCTAACCACCACATTGGACAGTGGCTTCGCAGCCGGGTCGTAATTGGTGTATTACTAAGAGTTTGTGGCTAGGTACTGCACCAGGGTGGCCAAATCTGCTTGGAGGTGTGGGTGCGCATTACCAGCAGCTGGTGGCCAGTGAAGCCACACTCCAGACCTCCTTTATATAATAATAATAATAATAATAATAATAATAATAATAATAATAATAATAATAATAATAATAATAATAATAATAATAATAATAATAATAATAATAATAATAATAATAATAATAATAATAATAATAATAATAATAATAATAATAATAATATGCGGGGTTTACCGTCCCAACACCACCATATAGTTATAAAAGACGTTCTAGTGAAGGGCTGCGGTGGTTTCCTTTCCCCCACCTGTGGTTTTGTAACATGCACCCGAATCTGACGCATATGCCTACAGCCTTTTCGCAGCCATAAATATGTAGCCACCGCTGCCGGGATTCGATCCCGCTACCTGCGGGTCGGCATCCAAGTGCCTTTGTCTCTAGACCAATGCAGCGGGAAAAAGCGATAATTGTAACTGCCATAAACAATTTGTAATGAAATGAGCTAGAGTGACGTTATTCGGTTAGTCATTAAATAAGAGAGATAACTTTAAACAACCACAAAAACTGTGAGCAGCTCCACTTTAGGGGGGGGGGGGGGTGCGCTAGAGTTCATTATACACAATAATATCGCTGGCAACATAGAGGAATACTATAGCATCAGTGAGAAGGTGGAATGTATCGAGTCTTGGTCCCAGCTTCAAATATGAGAGACTTCTTTCAACTTTATTTTGAAATTTTGCACGTTGATTGAGAAATCTTTTGGCCTTCAATCTATGCAATTTTAGGTCACAGCACTATAGTTAGTACTTTGTATTTGAAAACTTACTTTCTTTAGATATGAAGCAAAATAAACGCAGCTTTTCTCGGAACTATGAGGCAGTTTCACCATTCCGTAGTCCCCCGGCTCGGTAGTAGGACGTGACGCCGACTACGGAGACTGGAGATGGCCTGTGAGTGGTGGCCGTCTAAGCGAAGATGATGAGTATAAGAGGAAAATTAAGAATGTTTATATTGATGAATCTTAGCTGATATGCATGACACAACATACTATGGTCACGACGGTTTATGAGTCAATGTTCTGCCGGTCTGACCTTCGTCTTCATAATTTTTGGTGGCCTGTTGTTCTGTGTGATGTTTTTGGAATACAATCACTACCAGGAGGAACGATTATTCTCATTGATGTGTCTTAGCCACGCATGACACATCTATCAAATTTATTATGCTGATTTCACAAAAAAGTGGCACATCTCCTTACATAAAACAACGTACGGCTACTTTTATCTTACAAAAAGATATTGCCATTACTTAACACATGTCACAAGAAGAACTTTCAGTGAATGCTTTTTTCTTTTAATCTTAATGAGTTCTAACTGGCAATCATGCCAAGGTTAGTATGAGGGATATTATTAGAAATAACTGTAACTCAAATATGAAGAAAGAAAAGTGGACGAAATCATAACTTGATTGCACTGGGCAGGGGTCAAGCCTGCGACCTTTGAATAACACTTACGATGTTCTACATTAGAAAACGTGGCATGTGTGTGCGCTGGAATTTGTCTACAGAATTATCTCTGTAAGACACCTCGGCTCCAGAATCGTATACTGGGACGTCCATTTTTTCTTGTTTTCGTATATCGCGACGTCAATTAATAGGGCCGTGAAACATCGTATGCACCAACCAGACCGTTTTCGTGCGTATGCGTCTTCCGTAACACGATTCAATTAGTGGATAAAATTGAAAACAAAAACGTTAGCGTTCACATACGTCGTCGATCGAACCCATCTACAAAATAGTACATTTTGTCGTAGCACTTTGAGCTTTGTCGCTTCATTACCCTCACTCGCAGAGTGCCTTGTCATTCTTCCGCAAAGTTTCTTCAACTCTACTATCAAAGGCTGCTGCTTGCCCCGCCGCGGGGGTCTAGTGGCTAAGGTAATCGGCTGCTGACTCACAGGTGGCGGCATCAAACCCCGGCAGCGGGGTAATGAAAAATAGGGCACTGTGGAACTACAATAGGTATAACGTTGTGAGAGGCATTTGAAAAGGTGTTCATGGTCCCGGGTTTGACGTTCGGCAATTCAGTCTTGTGCATGAAATCAGAAGTTCAAACAAGATTGGAAGTTAAACAACGTGGCATAGGTAGACTTGCTTTAGGAGCACACGGGAATACCCTAAATCAGGGGGTACAGGGAGACATGGGATGGCCATCGTTTGAGTGCAGAAAAGCTAGCAGCAAGATAGAACTTGAGGAGCGATCGAGAAAATTGGGAGAGGAGCAATGGGCTAGGCAAGTTTTCAGTTACTCGTACATGAACAATGTCGATACTAAATGGAGAAAGCGAACTCAAAAATTGTCAAGCAAGTATTTAGAAAACAGCAGAATACCAATCCAAAAGGAAACATCGGCTAAGAAAAAGTTGAAGGATACAGAAACGGACATGTGGAAGATGGGCATGCTCACGAAATCATCACTGGAGACCTACCGAACTTTAAGCAGGAAATTGAAAGGAAAAAGATCTACGATAATTCTAGGGGTAGTTCTCTGCTCTTCGAGGCTAGAACGGGAGTATTGCGGACCAAGACGTACCGAGCAGAATACGAAGGTACAGACACGTAGTGCGTGTGGAGAGGAGGAGGAAACAGCTGAACATTTGATAATGTTCTATAAAGGGCTCCAACCTATAGTCAAATTTAATGGCGCCGAATTTTTCAGAGAATGGGGTTTAGAGACAATGAAGGCCAAATAGACTTTAAAAGGGTCAAAATAACCAAGAGGAGGCTAAAGCTACAATCGAGGCGCGAGTGAAATTCAATCTTTAAACACTCAGAGATATTATTTAACTTTTTGGCAAGGTGGCGTGAGCCACCGCCCGATCTAAAGGGCACAGCCGGATACATCCATTCGTCCATCCAGCGGCGGCTGCCATTTTCTGGAGAGGCGAAAGTGCTGTAGGCCCGTGTGCTCAGATTTTGGTGCACGGCAAAGAACCACAGGTGGTTGAAATTGCCAGACTCCTCTACTACGGCGTCTCTCGTACTCATACGGTGGTTTTGGAAGGTTAAGCTCCCCATATCAGTCAAATTCTGCACCTTTTTTTTTCAAACGGCTACTGGTAGCAAACATCCTGAGCCACCTTGAAACTAAATCAATGTAAAAGCGCACAATGAACTGAGCAGGCTGATAGGAGTAAAAATCAAACACACACAAATAGCGCTGACTCGGAACAGACGAGTTATTGCGCATTACACATACATATTCACACTGACTGTGTGCTGTATAGGTGGGGCGGTCCGCAAGATGATAGACAGCTAGTTCGACGTTCACGGAAGCGTGCTGTGGAACACGTTTGGACAAATACATCAGATCATACCTTTTCGATTAGGTGAAGAGGTGTTCCTCAATAAAATGGATTGCAGTCATGTGAGTATCACGGGAAAATTAGTGTAAATTTATAAGTCAGCCACTCATATGGGGGCAAAGATAATGAAGCCACCTCAGCAAACGAGTACTCGTTTAGCGCTGCCTTCAGATATTTTCGTTGTGAAAATGCGGTAAAACTTGAATATTGTTTTGTGAAGTGTTCTGGTCAGGTCTTTACGGCAGCTTTGTATATTATCTCAAAATAATAGTACTTGTAGTTTGAATTCGTCTTAATACCTATCTTTACTAGTTTGTTTTTATTTCTGTATCTTCTAACATTTTCAAATGACCTTTCGAATTCTGAACTACTCATTATTGGCCAATCCCCAGCGTGGGTACGTGTCATTGTTTTTGAAGAAAGAACAAACCAATCAACAATTTGCAAGTATCTAGCCTCCCTTTTTTTGTCCGCTCAATTGACCCACTCATTCATGCAGATGCCACTTCGGTTTTCCCATCAATCAATGTGGCGATGACACAGCGTCTGCGGTTTCCACGCCACTCTCGACCAATCAAGCATTGATTACATTATTTCAAGGCATCACTCTCGCTAATCACTTGAACTTATTATAGTCCACTGCCCCGCATTATATAAGCAGCGCGCTTTGATTAGTAAGGTGTATAAATTGCTGGGATTTAAGCACGCGACCATAAACGATTACTTCTTTTCGAGAAGGTAAATAAGGAAACAAGCGAGAAGAAACGGGGTATGTAGCGGAATTTCGGATGGGTCTCTGGCCACATTGTAGCCTTCTTTCTTGGAAAACGTGGCCTTCTCAATTTACGCTCTGGACTTGCAGACCCCGTCATGGCGAAAATGATCGACAAAGCAACTTGTTTTTTTTTTATTCTCGTTGAACAATATCCTTGTTTGCGGGAGATCTCGTCCAACAATAACAGTAGGACTAATCTGGAGAATGGTGTGTGGGAGACGATAGATAAACATATGATGGAGCGCCACTATCTCTATTGAGTGATATTTAGTTTTGTCTTGAAGTGGCTATTCTGATAAGCATTGTGACATCGCCCACTTTTTTTTGTTGTTGCTGCTCCTACTACTGCTCTACTCGTTCAGCCTGATGGAGATGTCTTACTTTATGGAGAAATTTTTTAACGGGCCTCCCTATTCATGATTAGATGCTTAAAATATAGGCAGCCGTACAATCCGAGAGCTGCTTTTTTACTTTCAGAAACATGACATACTTCACATTTTACTTTATCGGCTGCCCTGATGCAGCAGAACCTTAGGCTGAGTTCAGAAGTGGTCTTCAGTTACCTTGTGTTTTGAATTTATAGGGAGACGCTTGAATAGACAATTGTAAAATATTATAGGCTGGATCCCTTCCGTTCCCCGTTGTTCTGATGAGAGAAATGCTATGATAGCATAATTTCTTCGTTGACAAAACACCAACCGACATCGAAAGGTACTGAAATTCCCATCTACTGTCTCAATAGTAGTATTAGATGAGTCGGAGAGGCTGCGAGCAATTTTGTAGTCGAAAAAAAAAAGAAAAGCCGTTGTCAATGACACTGCTTGGGAATGTCGCTTTGGGCTTTGGTTGAGTTCGTTTGTGCAAAAAAGAAAAGCTCCCGGTGGCGAATCGAACCAAGGGCAAAGCCGCGTCTGCGTTCCACACACGCACGCACACAAAAGACATATAAGCAAGAAAGTTTCTAAAAGCAGCAAAGCGGGAAGCACCCCTACGTGTTTTCCGCGGGCTAAAAAGTGGCAGCAGACGCAGTGACGAGGCTTTGCTTGAACCCATCCGGTCCTCGTCATTCATAAGCTAACCCCCGTCCTCGTCCTCTTCTGAAAATTCCTGTACAGATTTTCAGACCCCCCCCCCCCCCCCTCAGCTGGCAGGCCAGCCGGCAGGCCGCGACTTCCAAGTTTCCACGTCTTTGTAACTTGCGACCAAGCTGTGGACAGAGCACAGTCCTGAAAAACGACTTTCCAAAACGCTTGGAGTTGCAAAGACCGAGGAAATGGCACGTGGACCCAGCTTCTTGTCAGTGACAAACCTGAAGAATTCGCATATTACCTGCCAGTATTATTATTATAAACAATTTCCTGCAGAGTAGAAATGACGTCAGTTTAACAAGCTTTTCCTTATATTCAGTATTTAGCGCGGACGCAACACAACAACCAAACGACGACTTATAGAGACAGGCTTTATTCGCATCAGATTACTTGTAGTACAAACAATCCTTCACTTTTCAAATACTTAGCTTGTCCACTAATAACGTCGTCTGACTACAGTAGACGAATTGCGAAAAATAATCTGTTGCAGGACCTTGCATGGGTATCTACATGAAGCAGATCGCCATTGTGCATGAGCAGCCCCGTAGGCTAAATATGCATACCACCTTTGTCACACAAAATATTGAAATCGAAATTTATGAAGCAATCTTCAACCTTGATTTTAATCACTAATAATGAGCTTATCATTGTGAAATATATAGTGTGAAAGGACGCAGAGCGCATTATGTAAATCTAAACAATGACATTGTTTAATTCTCTTGTTTCATTTACATCTACCAGGTTATATTCACTAGAATAACGCTTGAACGCATAATTTACAACCTTGGGCTACATGTCCTATAATATATACGCTCAATATGCTTTAGTTGTAATCAATTTCGTTGGCCCTCTTATTGTTCTACTACACGCAACTGCAAAACGTACCTAGTGGAATCACATGCACCAACTATCTCGCACTTCGCTTCTGTCGAAATGCTACTAGTGTCGAACCTTAAACCTGCTAGATGCCCCAGAAACTACACCTGTGTTGACGCCATCCTTAAGTTCGCCCACTGCTCGTTCACAGTGACGTCACCATTTGTGCCGCCAACGAGGGTTAAAATTTTTTCAAATTTTTTTTCAAATTTTTTGCGTAGATGAATACGCACACATACAAACGCACACACGAACAAGAACCATAGTTGAACCCCCCCCCCCCCCCCCCAGAAAAAAGGTTCCTGGCTACGCTATTGAACATTAGCTATGTTTACTGTCGACATGAGAAACAGTACCAATAAAAGATGGTCAATAATTTTAATAACTGGGCTAGTTGGTAATTGATCATTTTAGCGTAAGGTTAAGTAGCACACCTTTTAAAATGAACAAGACGGATCAGATGTAGCGAGTGTCATGTCCTTGTTATCCCTCTTGGCCATGTTAAAAACTGCGCTACTTATCCTTACGGCAAAGTGAGTAAAAGAGGTCAACGCCATATATTTTTAAAATGACTAG
This sequence comes from Rhipicephalus microplus, assembly GCF_013339725.1. Classification (NCBI taxonomy): domain Eukaryota; kingdom Metazoa; phylum Arthropoda; class Arachnida; order Ixodida; family Ixodidae; genus Rhipicephalus; species Rhipicephalus microplus. The sequence goes on along the minus strand of NC_051174.1, from coordinate 120,659,103 downwards.
AGGAAAGCCAGTTACTAACCACTGAGAAATTTTCTTGCACCGAATCACGAGCCGCTAAGTTTTCAGATAAATAAAATAAAAACTGGCTGACCCCTCTTTCATAGTTATGAGCTTTTGAAACGGGCATTAGATGTTACCATAAAAGAAGTTGCGTGTGTATTGTACACCAGCACATGAAAATTACAACAGCACCAATTAACACTAGGTTTTCGAGAACCAACAAGTTGAAAGCTCGATTCCCTGGCAGAACGCCTGTCTAGACATTATCCCGATTGTTCTTCGTGATCTCCTAACGTGCATTATTTGCAGGCGAACACTACTTCCAGACCGATCAGAAAGCACATCAGTGAAATCTCGGTGAGCACTGGCATGCTTTTAAGCATCCACGTTTTATTCAAGCAGTTATCCACTGTGTAAATTATATGGAAGCAGTTGATTTCGTGTGTGACTACTTTCACGTGAGTATTGGCTCTTTATTTGAAATGATGGACTTCTCTTTTTCATCAGCAAAACAAAAAGTAGTTAACCTTTATAGCCTGATCAGTTTATAACTGACTAGAGTAAAAAATTTTGTTAAATTTCCTGTTTTTTTTTAGCCTTAGGTAGCTGAAAAACCACTAACCACCACTGGAGACTATGTTTCGCTCGAGCGCACGATGACTTTCTCAGAGCTGGTGTCATGCTTGCAAACGTACAGTCACAACGGAAACAGATCAGCACGCCGATAGCGAGATTGCCAAGGACATTCCGTTTCTCAAAGAAGGAATAGCCGGCGGACAGATACCAGTCTTGCTGTTAGCCCTTCGGAAACCCCACATCTTAAAAACACTTGTTTATTTCTTATCAGCAGATTAAAATGATTTTCTTTGCCCTAGAGTTGCGAGCAAACACATCTTAATCACACTTGCCCCCCCCCCCCCTCCTCGATGGAGTGATTTCCAGCGGTTCCCCAATGTTTTTAAAGTTAAAATCTTCTCTACACCTGCCATATCGGCGCGTTTGTGAAAAAACAGCGCCGCATGTCAAGTTCTTGCAGTCCCGGAAACCGGTCACCTGTGCCATTCCTTTATCGTTGAGACTGCCACAGCGTGCTACGTGAACTCCTGAAAACCAGGTTTGCGCGAGCACTGCTTTGACAACCATTTTCGACGAAGTCTGACTCCATGGGTGTCTGCTGTTACCTACCAAGCGTGACTCCCCGAAATTTCATGCCGAAGCAAGAACCCCTGCCCCTCGCGTCCATAATGGAGATTTCCCCTCTTTATGCTGGTAGAGCAGATCACTCGCAGGGAACATGACTGCTGTATGCGCTTCTCCTGACATGTGTTTTTTTTATTTATTTTATCGTTCCTATAGGCCAAGAATATCAGTTTGTCACCAGTGCGAAGCACAAACTCGTCACGCAGGTGGCAGGTGTGTGTGTGATTCTTTTTTCATATAAACAAATATATAAAAACTGGAATTTCGCTTGCGAGAGGGGGATGTGAGAGAAAAGAGAAAACAGCAGGATAGAAAAAAAAACGAAAAAAAATGTTGTGACTTGCGAAGAGGATAAGCCGTGGTAATCATGGCGAATGACATTTACAGAAGGATGCTATGCAAAGAGCTACGATACGAACGCGGAACTTGAAAAGAGCCCAGCGCAGGGCGACACCATGGCGCATGCTCCATTGGCGGGAGTCGTCACGCGCGTCTTGAAGCGTCATTGGTGGGAATGAAGTCACGTGACTAGGTGCCGCGTTCATATGGTGGCCTTCTGGTCTGGTCGTCCCATCACACTGTCGTACTCTCAGTTGGTTGTGCGCTGCGCTGCTAACTAGTTCGCTTGTCGAATACGTACACAGGACTTTTTTTTTTCTGACAGCGGCACGTACGCAGAGGAATCATGTTTTCTCCAAGGTTACTCGGTCTACTGTGCTGCTTAGCGGCGGCCAACTGCACGGAATACGATGTTGAGGACCAGGTGCTCGTTCTCAACGGCAGCAACTTCGACATGGCCATCAAGGAGCACAAGCACGTGTTTGTCATGTTCTGTGAGTATGGCGACGCTGTCTTCTCATTGCTGAAAAGCAACGTGCTAACACTTTGACCACGCTCTGCGGCGGCTGCCCACAGCTCCATTGACCGACGGCTTAACAAAACGTCCACTTTTGGCGGCATTTCCCATTGCCAGAACGGGGCAGCAGTGCAATCAAGTGGCACTTGGCCATCGGGCACGACCACATGGCCACGACTCACTTTCGTTTGCCAATAGATGCCACCAAAAAGCGGATGTGCTTTCTTTAGTTGTCCGTTGATCGTTCGGTAGGCAGAAGCCGCAGAGCGTAAGCCGGGAGCCCACGTGTTTTTGCTTTTTTTTCTTGAAGAAATTCAGTGTAACTTTGCAATTGTGTGATCGGTCAAGCCGCCCTGTCGCAGGATGGCTGGTACTAGAGGGACAGCTTTGCTTTCGTCACGCAGTATAAATTCACGGATAGTACAGCGGTATTAGTTTAAGCGCAGCTGCGAGGCTTCATCATAGCTTCTTGCTCGACGGTGAAGTGCACGGCTGATCTCAACTGGTCACTTTAGTGCTTTGATCGGTGCCTCCAATGCGCTGCTGCGAAAACACAGCACGGATGTAACAGCTGTGCCAATTGGGCCAATGTGATACCATTCCTTGCTTCTGGACATAGCTGAACGAAAACCGTTAGATTTGTTGAAATTACCTTAGGCTCTGTCAAAATAGCGAACCAGCCTCAAAATGTGTTTGGTACTGCTAATTTTAGCAAGAAATGCTATAGAATGCGCTGATCACCTGCCGTTCGCGCCTCGTCATCCAATGCAATGAAACCACGAAGACCAGAACCCTCACTACTAGTCCATTATGCCATAACCTCACCGAGAATGCGCAGTGAGCCTTAATTCAGAAGGTGGCAATATCGCCGCTACATTTTCAAGGTTCGTCCGCATATGCCGTCCAACTGTCCGTGATTCTGAAAGGTGTTGCGGAGGTCTCGAGACAGTCATGTTGCTGCACAAATCTCGGACACAGCACGTGCAGCGAGTTTTTTAAGCAAGCGGCAAGCGCTCGGGCCCCTAAATTTGCGACCCCGATGCTAACGCAAGAAAGTGTTTGAGTACCTCCGTACTTGCCCCATTTGTTCGCGCTGCAAAGTTGTCATAAGGACACTTACAGTGGCCTTGCTGGCACGCAACGCCTACCAGACGACGTTTTAGGCACGATTCGTACAACGGGAAGGACTATTGAAGCTTTCCTACGTCCCTTGGTAATTTGAAAACTGGCAAATTCAAATTTTGTTCATCGCATTGCTGAGTGAATCATGCACAAATTGCAACGGATGATTACGGAGTTAGACAAGGAGAGCAGGAAGGTGGGTCTTAAAATTAATGTGCAGAAAACGAAAGTAATGTACAACAACCTCGGAAGAGAGCACCGCTTCGAGGTAGGTAATAGGGCACTTGAAGTTGTATAAGACTATACCTACTTAGCACAGGTAATAACCGCGGAGCCGCACCACGAGATTGAAATAACTAGAAGAATAAGAATAGGGTGGAGCACATTTAGCAAGCACTCTCAAATCATGACAGGTAATTGCCACTATTCCTCAAGTGGAAGGTATATAACAACTGCATCTTTCTGGTAATTAGGTACGGAGCAGAAATATGAAGACCTACAAAGAGGGTTTAGCTTAAATTCAGGATAACGCAGTGAACATTGGAAAGGAAAATGGTAGGTCTAACCTTAAGAGACAAGATGAGAGCAGAATAGGTTAGGGAACAAACCGGTGTTAAGGATATCATGGTTGCAATCAAGAAGAGAAAGTGAACATGGGCTGAATATGTAGCGCGCGGACAGGATAACCGCTGACAATAAGGATGACTAACTGGAATCTCAGAGATGCTAAGTGGGTTAGAGGCGGCAGAAGGTTAGGTGGGCAGATGAGATTATGAAGTTTGCGGGTATAAATTGGCAGCAGCAAGCACAGGACCGGGTTAACTGGTTAAACATGGGAGAGGTTTTTGTCCTGCATTGGACACGGTCAGACTAACGATGTAGATAAAGACTACGTTTACAGCAAAAACTGAGGTGGCAACTAATGTTTTTTTCGCTGTTGCGGTAGCAATTTATTGCTTTGGGACGGTGATGCATAAACATATGTGTAAGAAATCGGAGATCGTTTTGCTGCGGAGCTTAAGATTCCAGTGCTTCCGTCGGGACGAGACAAGAGAGAATGCGATTGGAGCGTGCGCCAAATGCGCTCGTACTGGACAAATTCTTAAAACTTTTGCGGTGTGAAATTCGTGAGGCGATAAGCTCTTTTAGCGACTCCATTCCATGGTTACTTGAAAAAGTGTTTCAGGGCCCCTTTAAGCATAGCTACAAAAATTCCTGCGAAAGTAGAACAACGGAAGCATGCGCAAATCACCAGAAGGGCTACCAGCTTTGCTAACGATTCTCGGCGTTGCTGGACAAAAAGCGACATTCTCGTTCAGAGCCTTCGATATCAAAAAACAATGCTTGTAAAAATGTCTACGTGCTTTTCGGGTTAACTACTGATGTATACCAACAATACGAAGGATAAGCTCTGTGCCACGTTAAAAAAAAACTGGGTTGAAAAAAAAGCCAGTTCATGGTTCCTTTCACTACTTTCCTGCAGGTGCCATTTTATATTCACCATTTCTTTTTTCATAAAACAGGTGGACAAAATTGGCGCTAACAGTTTGAGCGTATCATATTCCCGCGCTTTTCGGCTGCGCACTGTTATCCTCGCCACACCGAAGTAAAAAACAAAAAAACCATCAAATAACAAAATGATTTCAAATCGGGCGATCGCGCTCGATAACCGTGAAAAACAAAGGAAAAAGAGCGCAACACTGCATGACAAGCTAAATCAAACGGTAGGTGATGTAGACGTGATATTACTTGCATATAAATAAATTTAGAGCTTATTTTTTCACGGCATAACATGAGGATAATGCTGGCACCGCTAATTTCGACAAAAAGATGGAGAACTAGCCTGGGCATTCTTTTATCCTACTTTCCTAGCACGTACAACGCCCTAACAGGACGGAGTTGCTTGTTTTGCGGGCGCTTGCGAGAAACGGGAAACCGCATGAACGAATGCATTCACAATGGGTCATTAGTAAACTAACGAGTTCCTGGCAATGGTCATATAAGAGAACGCTCCCTCCACGCTCGTTGTAATCCCATGATGTCACCGAGAAGTGAAGAGGCCTTAGCTGTTTGAGGTCTCAGACTCCGCTAATCTAGATGGTGCTCGAATAGGGCGCTTGCTCTTTGTGTTCGAGAAATTGTGCGTCTGCTCTCGCAGACTCCCCGCTCACGGTCGACTACCACGCCTTGTCATCCGTATATGCCAAGACCGCTAAGCAGCTCGTGGAGGAAGGCTCGGACGTCAAGCTGGCCAAGGTGAACACCATGTACGATCATCAGCTCTTTTGGCACTACGCGCGCGGCTTGCCAACCCTCACGTTCTTCCGAGACGGACAACCGGCCGAGTACAAGCGTGACCACACGGTAGAGGAGATGACCCAGTGGATCAAGAAGAAGGTCCAACCTCCGGCTCAGCTACTAACTACCGTGGACGATGCCAGGGCCTTCGTGGACAGCGCGAACGTCACCGTCGTGGGCTTCTTCAAGGACCAGACGAGCGTGGAGGCCAAAGAATTCCTCAAGGCTGCGTATACCATCGAAGAGCACGCTTTTGCAATCACTTCGGAGGACGCAGTGTACAAGGAGCTTGGTGCCAGCAAGGACGGAGTTGTGCTCTTTAAAAAGGTCAGTGCTGCGTCAATGCAGCTTGGTTGCACACCACGAGTAGACTTCCTGGTAGTTTGTAAACAGCGGGAGGCACCGTCAAGATACTGAGGCGCTTGTAGTGAGGTCGCAGCACATAGGCCTTACACACGCGCATACGAAGTACGTTGTCGACGCCTATCACTGCTTACAAAGAGTGATTACTTCTACAATCAGTGACGACCTTAAAATAGAAAGAGAAAACGTAAAGAAGGGATTGCAAGAAACGCCAACATGTGGAGCTACATTGTGTGTTGTTTCCCATATTTTTTCAAGCGGTTGTGGCACGGTTGTGTAACTAGTCAATAATGACTGAATGAAGAACCACTTTGTAATTTTCGATTTCGGAACCAGTTAAAGATAGTGCTACGCAGTGCGTCTTTCTTTCTATTGCATCACTTGTTACACCTCTCCATTTGTGTGTATTACCATGTCTGTGCGTGCCGCCATGTGAACACCCAGCGCTGCTTGTAGAATGCCACGGCTGCGACCGCGCGTAACATTATGCACGAGCGCACAGCTATGGTGGAGAAATGAATCGGAGCTGCTAAACGAACGGTAGGCAGCGCTTTGTCACCTCCTCAGCCCAATCTTCTCGCGCTCTCGCGAAGAGAAGGGCAGAGCTGGCGCATGCGCAGTGGGGGAGTTGAGGGTCACCGACGAACGGACACAGCCGCGACCAAAAGCTCCTGCGCATCCAGAAAAATATTAGGGAGTGTTAGAATAGCGCACCACAAGCCCTTGCGGTGCGGTCGCTGCCACTGCGCATGCGTCGTAACGCGAGTCGGCGTTCGTGTTCGTGGACCGCACGCAAACAATCTGAAATCGCGTGCGGTTATGGCGTCCCGCTTGTGGCCCGCAAGCGCTGGTTTCAAGGCTACGGTGTCGGAGCAATCGGGCGTTGCGGATCGCCGCAGGGCAAACGCTATTTTAAAACTCATATGGCGCCCGCTACGCGCCCGCAACGCCCGCAGCGCTTGCAAACGGTATTCTAAAACTCCCTATTAACCAGCATGCAGCTGCTCCGGTGGCGACCGGGCAGCGCCCCTGCTAAAATTGGTATACCCCACCCGCTCCTCCCGTGTCATGGTGTGAAAAATTGTCCGCGCAATGCCTACCGCGGTGCGGCTCGACCGTCACATACATTACACTCTAAGCCAAAACGGAGCAACAGGGGTATAGGGGTTGCTCCTTTCAGGGAGCAATTGCATTGCCACTCCCATTACTCTCCTAAAAGGAGTAACTGCAGAGGGAGGAACCGTTGCTCTCCTTTCAGTTCCTCCTTCGGGGGATGAACAGTTACTCCCTCCAGTTCCTCCCTGCAGACCAACAGTTACTCCCACCAGTTGCTCCCTGCCGACCAACCATTACTCCCACCAGTTGCTCTTCTAAGAGCAACAGTTACTCTTTATGGTGCATTCAGACGAGGGACCGAATCCGGATTTGTCGTGGACGCGGACAGCTAATCCGCGGATGGTCCGCCTGCAGGCGCATCCACACGACTTACGGTGTCCTAGGGGAAAACAGCCGGATTACCCTCGAAAGCAGATTCGGCGCTCACCTGCGCCCGCTGGCAGCAGACCGGTTTGAGAGTATTCAACATGGATGCCCGCAAGAAGCGAAGCTTGGCTGCGATGTCTGTCGTGTTGTGACAAATGAACGAGTAGTGTTATTCTTTCAAGAGAAAAGGGAGTTGCTAGCAGGATATTCTTTCAACTACATTGTTCCCCACTTGTAGAACTTCTAAACGCGTCTCCCGCTTTTTTTTTTTTAGAAGCGGCTCGTCGCCGGTTGCAGAAGTTGGAATATTTCACCACAATGACGGCTAAGAATCTCGCGTGTTAAGCGATGGCGGCGACATTTCCCGAACCACCAAAAGTGATTTCTGCATATTTAATCACCCGAGAACAAAGTCTCCGGAAGATAAGTAAACAATGCTCAAGCGTAGATGATGCCGACCAGTCATGCAGCTGTCCGCGAGCCATGGAGGACATGCCGCGAGCAGACGAAAAGTGTACTGGTTGCCACCGACCCCAAGCTATTCCGCTGAAGTACCGGCTCTCCCCCGCCAGAATCCCGATGTGAGAAACAGGTTGGGTTCATCCGTCCAGCCGAGTCGCGGACGAGGGGAATCGCTGATGTGAGGTCACGTGACGCGCCATCCGTCCCGCCACATCGGGATTCGATCCGTCGTCTGAATGCACCATTACCGTTCCTCCCACGTGTTCGCAGTTACTCTCTGAAAACCAACTGCACATGCTTCCAGTTACTCCTTGGGGAAATGAGTATTTATCTCGAGTATGCTTGTCACACGCTTAACACATGGCGAGAGCTCCTTGGAAGAGCACTGCTTGGGTGCTTCTAACACAAAAAGTGGACAATATTGAAAGGCAAATAAATGCTTTATTGTTCTTTTTATGAGGCGACGTGTGACCACACGTAAAAGTAGACTTCGCCACACCACAGCCAGCACTAAACAAACACAATACATCAAAGGTTTTCTGCGTCATCCGTGGATAAACAATCTTGAATTTCTAGCATAGGGCAGTCTGTGTCATCATTGGTGAGAGAAGGGCAACTTCTCCAATTCTGAAGAACTCAAGTTTCGCAGCTGGTGTTTCCATCAGGCTAGCGCAGCGGAACGTCACCGCAGGCATATGTGAAGCATCTCATTGCTGCAAGAAAAAAAAAAAGAAGTGTGAGGTTAAACATGCCAGAATCAATTCATAACAATGAGTCACACACACTGCAGCAGCGCTTACATTCTAGGATGTCTACTGCAAAACGAAATGTGAAAAAAGGAAGGTTCGGCCAAACGTTACTTGGCAAGCCATATAAATGCTGATGTGATAGACGCTCTTCACATGATGTCTCAGACAGCAATATTCTGGAAGAAAATGTGCAGCACCTCAACAAGGCATATTTGTAGCAGTTAAAGATACCCTTAGGTTCAGCTAACTTGTTTCCTATACACAGCTGAGTGACATTTCTATGAGCCCATTCACCAATGGGCATTCTAAGTGTGGTCATGTGTGTGGCAAATAACACGTACTGTCCGCTCATGTTAAAATACTTATTTAGCTCGTGCACATAGATGCTCTCGATTCTACTGTTCTATCATACGCTGCTGCGTCTTGAATTGTGCAATACCTGTAGGCACAAGCCAAGCAGGCAAAGCCTGCTTGAAAGCAACCATTTGCAGAGGCTACATGATAATCTTCAGTATATTTCTTTGCACCTGACGCAAACGGCTGGACAAAACTATAGACAAAAAATGTAGACCGTGCTACCTTGAAAAAATTCTTTAAATTTAGTAAACTAGGGTGCATTTGTTCACTCGGTTGTCGAGGAAGCAATATATCTTAAGGCATGCACAGATATTCTGATTCTTTGTTTGACAGTGTCACAGATAGGTTGCCAATACATATATTTGAGAGCAACAAGATGTGATGCTTCTATTAGTTCAACGTCTTGTTGGTTCACAGCCAAACAGGTTACTGCTTGTTAGACAAATTGGAATAAAAAAAAACTGAGGTACACTAAAACCCATAAATAAACATAAAAGGTTGAGTATAATTTTTATTCAGTGCTAGTCAACATAAACACTGAATAAAAATTACTTTGTAACTTACATCGTTTGCTACGCTAGCGCCACACTTGTCGTGCGGGCGGAGATGGCGCAGATTTGTCATTCTGCCCTCAAACTACACGGTGAAGCATGCTACTAAGTGTATGGCTGATGAGATGCGCGTCTGGGTCCGCTTTTTTTTTTTTTTTCTTCTCCGATATATCTGGGCGGGGGGGGGGGGGGGGGCTCTTCATGCACGTGTTTCGGTGCTTGATCGACTTTGACGCCCTTACTTCGTGGACGAACGGCGTGTCTAGGCTATTTTTATCGTTGTTTTGCACGTGTTTCGGCGTTCGGTCCGCTTTGACGTGCCAACTCTCCATTCTGCTGCTGCGTGTGTTAGGTATTTGCCGTACTGTATTCTCAGGCTTTCTGTGTTCAGCCAGCGCTGCTATCTTATTATCTACGGATGCTAAAATAAATCACTGTTTTGGTTTGGTGAAGTTTGGCACACAGAACAAACAATAATCTGGCCCATGAATATCAATGTGGGCGGCATGCATATTTGTGTGCGGTGTCCTGCCGGGGAGTAACCGTTGCGTGATGAGAGCATTTACAGCGGTTCCTCCTTCCGTTGCTCCCTTACAAACTTAAGATGAATACAGTTGCTCCCCCATTCTCGAACAAGTCGGCCATCTTGTTCCGCTTGGTCTTTTCTGAGAGTAACAGTCGGTCTGAAGGAGTAAAAACAGCCGTTGCTCCCATTTCGGCCATTTTTGGCTTAGAGTGTACACTGAATGCTTAAAACATGGGTGCCCTTTTGCGTGCGGTCATTTGCAACTGTACTTGTAGTGACTTGAGGCGGCCCAATTGCACGGGCCAATGCTGTAAGTAGTGTAGCATGGTCTTTTAGGCAATTATGATTCGTAATTTGCTCTTACACGTAGCGTACAACCATCAGCGAACGGCATACACCAGTTCTTCAGCTTGCATATGTAGTACAAACGCGACATACAAAAAAGATCACAGCATATTCACTGAGTGCAAGGGGATGAGTGGGGCGAAGCGTGTCCACCCATCCGTCCGTGCGTGTGCCAGTCGTCCTTGCACGCGTCCTCGCACGTGTCTGTCCGTGCGTTCGTGTGTCCGTCCGTCTATGCATGCGTTCGACCGTATGTCCATCCGTTGGTGTGTTTGTGTTTTTGTCTGGCGACGAGTACAAGCCGCCGAGGCCCTCCACTCCGCTTCGTCCGTGCCCCACCAACGAGGCGACGAGCATGAGCCGCCGCTCTGCTTCATGCACTCCCCACCAACAATTTGTCACGTACCGCTACGATCTAGGAGACTGATGGCGTATTCAGTTGGCCGCTCTGGTCCTCTGGCTCAGAGTAGCCAGATGCAGAGGTAGCTTCATATTAGAGCGCAAGGGGCAGCGTTACCAACCGATTACATTGGCGATCTCAGAGCGCTTAGAGCCGCGCGCCCGTAATGTCACCGTGCAGCCAGCATGGGAAGCTGCCTGGTGAACATTGCTGCGCCGCGTCAACAAATGGTGCCGATCAGCTCAGTGGACATCTCTGATATGTCTGGCCCTTGTTATACTCTTTCTCTCTCTCTCCCTGGCATGCCTGGATGTAGCGAAAGCCTTCTGAGCTCAGCGCATAAATCTGGCGATCGTCCTCTTCTGAGCTGTTATCTTAAAGGCAAACCTCGAAGCGGTCTGCGAGCTGCTGTAACGACAGCATGGAAGTTTTCTCCGCCTTCGCTAGCCACCTCATTATCGACATGGTACATTTATGGCTTTGTAAATGTGAATTCGGCCCACACGCGCACAAAACTGCCATCAACAACGCACGTACACGAAGTATTACGCGTCCGGCAATACCCTCTTCCTAAATGCATGCTCGCCCTCCTAGCCTCATTCACCTGCCGGCAGCCGCAAGATTGGCTGGGTTGTGTCACGTGATCCATCCTCTCGGTCAGAGCACGCCACGCTTTCACTTCGAAGTCAGAGCAGTCGGGAGCGCTCCAAGTCAGAGGCTGACGCTCTGAAAGAACGAACCGAAGGTAGCTCGAGCACTCAAATTCTACCAACCGAAGGCATGGTCACTTTTCAGAGCGCTCTAAAGCGCCCAAAACGCCCAACCGAATACGCCTTGAAAGAGGCACTCCTTCCTCGTGCACCCAGGCGCAACCCGCGCAGCAGCCGATCGGATGGATGGATGGATGGATGGATGGATGGATGGATGGATGGATGGATGGATGGATGGATGGATGGATGGATGGATGGATTGATATGGTTGTACCCTTTAGATCGGGTGGTGGCTCACGCCACCAAGCCGTAATACGTAGTGAACCAAAAACTAGATTTATTTTTTTCCTTTAAATAGTGAGGTTGAGGACTCGTACTTTGCAGTGAAGGGTTCAACTTTCACTCGTGCCTCGACTTTAGCCCGCACACAGATAACCTCCTTCTAGTTAATTCTACCCGCTTAAAGTCTATTTTGCCCTCCCTGTCCCTAAACTCCAGTGCTTTGAAAAACTCTGCGCCATCATCCTGAACATTATCAAGTGTTCGCCAGTTTCCTCTTCCTCTCCACACGCACTGCATACCGTGTCTACCCCTTCGTATTTGGCCCGATATGACTTGGTTCGCAATACTCCCGCCCTGGCCTCAAACAGTAGAGAACTACCCCGTGTATTATTATAGATCCTTCCATGGCAATTTCCTGCTTAAAAGTTCGATAGATCTCTAGTGCGGCCTCCTTAATTATGCCGATTCACCACATATCGGTCTCAGCTTCCTTCAACTTCTTCTTAATCAATATCTCTTTTTGGTTTGGCCCCCTGCTGTTTTCTATGTATTTACCGTGCAATCTTCTCGTTCGCTTCCTCCGTTTTGTGTCGACGTTCTTCATGTACAAGTAGCTGAATACTTTCCTAGCCCAACGCTCCTCCCCCGTTTTTCTTAATTGCTTCTCAAATTTTATCTTGCTCCTAGCTTCCCTGCCCTCAAATGATGTCCATCCCATGTCAACTTGTACCCCCTGATTTGGTGTATTCCCGTGAGCTCCCAAGACAAGCCTACCTATTTATCGTTGCTTAATTTCTAATCTTGCTTGAACTTCTGATCTCATGTGCAAGACCGCATTGCCAAACATCAGACCAGGAACCATGACACATTCACATATTCTTCTCACAACCTCATATCTATTGTAATTCCACAGTGCCCTGTTTTTCATCACCACTGCGTTCCTGTTACCTTTAGTCGTCACGTATATATCGTGTTCCCTTACGTACTCAGCCCCATCGCTTATCCACTCACCCAGATATTTGTATTTATCTGTTATCTCTAGCGTGACCTCCTGTATTCTAAGCTCACTACCTTCATTATCATTAAAACTCATGAGTGCTGGTTTTTCCTTGCCGAATATGATGTCTAACCTATCTCCCTCATTACCGCAGATGTCCTACAATCTCTGCGAATCTCCCTTGTTGTCGGCCATTATCTCTATATTGTCTGCGTACATCAATGGTGGTAGTGCCTGTTGAATGAGTTTTCCTTGTTTCACGAAAGTGAGGTTGAAGCACAGTCCACTTCCCTCTTATTTGGCCTCTAATTCTTGTAGAGTCGGAGCGTAGTGGTGCAGCGCCATCTAAAATATTCTCACTCAACTGCAGTTTTATGTACTTCTAAGATACAGCGCCGTCTATTATACTGTCCAGGAGATATTGGCTTTTTTTTCTCTCGTCTCTTCTTCTCTCGGTTACGCCTTCCGTAGGACAATGTTACAATTAGAGGAGCTCCGCCCATAAAACTACACATTCGCTTCTCATGGAGACTTACTTGTGCAGTGGCCTTTTAACAGTTTTAGTTGAGATTAAAACAGGTGTACACGTTTCTGAACGAAATAATACGTGTGGCTCTTATTCAGCTGCATATATGTTTTTTATGTCAACCTTGTAATCAGTGTATTTTGTTCATGTAAATGTACCCCAATCCTGCAATAGCCCTGTATTGGGCTGCAGTATTTGAAAATAAATAAATAAATATTCTGGTGTCGTCACAGTTGCCCATGACGGGCGTAGCCAGAGTAGCACACCAGACTCATCCCCCTCCTCCCTACCCCAAAATGTTTCCGCCAATGCATAGAGAGCGGAGAAAAATGGTCACTTTAATTGGGTGCCTCTCCCGAAAACCCCTCCCCCCCAAAAAAATCCCCTCCCCCCCCAAAAAAAAAATTCTGGCTACGCGCTTGGCCCGTGATGTTATGAGTTTTAGCAGGTGTTAACTTGCATTCTGTTCCTCATTCGCTGGCCTCAGTTTTGTTGCAATCTATGTTTTGTGCACTTTAATTACATCGTAAATAAACTACCTTGTGCCGTAGATTGGCTCGCAGTAGGTTTCTTAGAAGCTTCTTTTAGTGAGCTAGAGATTTATCTTAGTATCATGGCAAGGTTTCAGTGCAAGTCGTGCCTGCATATGAACGCACGTTTGAACAAAAATGAATGTTGACGCTCCCTTCTATTCTTGCAGTTTGACGAGGGCAGGAACGTGCTTGCATTGAAGCCTACCTGTGACAGGATTCGGACATTCGTCGCCGTGAACAGCCTGCCCCTCGTATCGGATTTGACGAAGGAAGTGAGTAATTGGTCTTTTTCTCGACGCTAGTTTGTGCATGTACGTACGTGGTCATACGACGCGAGCCATGCTTTTTTTGTATTGTGCTGGTCTGCAATGGAGGCCTAGTTCAGACCTAGAAAAGGCCCGTTTCTCTGTTTGTGCTGTAAGCCACTAGCCAAGTATACCTATTCACAAAATCTTTGGCATTACACAGTTATAGCTTAGCGCTAGCGTGAAAGTACTGGTTATGGGAATACCGATTAGTTGTCACAAAGTTCCGACAAGAATACACGTCTCAATCCCCATTAAAGAACAGAGATTTCAGACTCGGGCTCAAAAACTTATTGCTCATCTAAGCTGAACAGAAACTCAAATCTAGTTGTCCGAGAGAACTCCGAAGACGGAGAACTATCTTCTGCACCTCTGCGATGCACATATGGGCCTAGTACGCGGGTGACAACGACGAAAACGCAACAAAAAAACTGAACACACACACATCGCGGAAATAGCCAGCGCAGAAACGCTGATAGCGTTTACCTGTGAAATAACCTTGCATCGCTACTCCCAATCTCCAATCTCACTAACGCTTTCAAAACGGGCGTTGTCGTGCTGAAATGGCACACTTCAAACATCACTTTATTAAATTCGGTGTAATATCACGTCACCGTGGAAATGTACTCGATGTTTGTCACGCCGCCGCAGTCGGCGATGTGAGCAAATCCAAGATCGCGCCTCTCCGTCGACTCGCTTGAACTGACCTGGATCACGGGTGATGGGAGCGGCTACAGAGAGATGGCGCCACCAGCGGCGTGACGTCACTTGTCTGCTTGTGATGTGATTGGCTGTTGCCATGTGGTGTTGCGTTGCGGCGACGAAAATATCTGGCCGGTATGATGCTCGCCGCACCGGCTATGCGACAGTGCGTGGTCGCTCGCTCGCTGGAATCCGTGCCGACCGGTTGTGTCCTCGCGATCCCCGACGACAGCGCAGATCTGGCCAACTGGGTTGTTCCTACGCCACCTCCTGTCACCGACATGAGCTTTCGCAAGTGGTGCCCCATCATCGGTCTCCTGTGACCGTGTTTCCATCTCTCCAATCTTTTTTATGTAGTCGCTCGCAGTCCTAGCGCAACTCTCTCTTTCTATACCTTCAATCCTATCCTTTTTCTCCCTCCTTCCTCCCATCCCATGTGAGCTACTATTAAGGTGTCGCACGCTGATGCGGACAGTTACGAGCCTCACTTTTCTCTTCTTTTCCCTCTTATAACCACAATCTCATGCGATGATACGTCATGAAACGTCACCACTCCGGCTGTCGCATCGTCGTACCGCAGACCGTATCGCACGGGAAATCGCGCGTCTGTCTCACGCTTAACCTTCGAGATGGAAGGGCGCACGTCGGGAAAACAGCCGCGCCCCCCCCCCCCCCTTTTCGCACTGGTGCAACGACGAGAAACAACCCCCCCGCAAAAGGAGCGAGCTCCTAAAATAGACACTCCAGCATGTTTTAGTTTAATGGTTGCAACGTTAAAATTAGATATTAAAAAATGTTTCGTATTTGCATGCTAATCTGCTAATGTCGTCTAAAGACGATAGTCGTGCGTGTGAAGAGAGTGAACAATTTATTTCATGTTCTGTGCCAGAAAATCGGTGAACTGTATTCTGGAGGCGCTGCGTTAGCGTGCCTCGAGCGGGTAGCGGAGGCGAACGAGCGCATCAAGTCACGACACAAGTGAGACATAAGTGCCACGTGGCAGTTTTCTTGGAAAACGAAGCGCGTGGCTCTGAGATGGGTGTGCGCGCCCCTCTCAGAGGTGATAAAATGTAGAATGCAAGGCGATGGGTAGGTTCCACCACAGTCTCATCTTAGCAAAGCATTGGACACACTCGCCTTTTCGTGCAAGCGTTCCATGGTCAGCGCAGCGTGATAAGAGCTACGGTATTTAAAATTCTTTATGTAAGCCTTTTCTAGTAAAATATGCACATGTAGAATATATACGCGTTGTTATGGTGCCCGAGACATGCGCTATAATTGCTTTATAATGGACAATTGCATAAGTGTGAACGCTAACCCTTGAGCAACATTGGTGGGTGCTGCGAATGGGGTCGGCCGTTTTTAAGAGTGGACGAACAGACAATGTAGAGACTAATGTACAGACAGACAGACAGACAGACCAAAATTTTTGCGTTGAAGGTCCCTAAGAAAGACTATCGTCTTTAAAACTGACTCGATTTTTCGACACTGATTCGGTCCATGCTTCCAGAGTGACTGTCCAGCCGGCTCCGAAACCAGTTTTTTTTTTTTTTGAGTCCCTCTCTATATTGTCATTCTTCCCGCCGTTCTTCTTATGCTGTTTTCTCTACCGTTTCCAAAGACCTTGAGGTCCCAGCTGAGTGGTTAATGTTTCCAGATGTATTTTGGATATTTTAGGACTCTGAGTGCTGCCAACATGGAAGGTAGTAGCACAAAAAAGGCAATTCCAAACACTTGGAATTGCCTTTTTTTGCCTGAAATATTAACAGCTGAACTTACACCTTGCCGAATGTATAAGTGCGCTGGGAGTGCATAATGAGGTCGTCGTGCATGTGATGATTTTCATGTGCAGTGTATACTGGTTTGCGGGCTAGCGGCCAGTTAAAGCCATTCGGCTCATTGTTTCATTTCAGAATTACAAGGACTTGATCAACGTCCCTGTTCGACAGTACAGCATACTCTTCTACAGCAAGGACAGTGGCGATATGACGGAAGTTCTGGAGAACTTCAGGGAGACTGCTGCTGCCTTCAGGTACAAGGTAAGGCAATTCACACAGTAACGACTCTTTGCAAGGCATCCTGTCCAGATAAAATCCATGTCCTTAATCACTGATCTTTTTAACTAACTGAGTGGTTATTATCAGCAGCTGGTGACCTACTTCAGTTGCGTGACAAAAGTTTCTTTACCACACAAAAATCACATATATAGCTATCATACTTCTTTTCTCATTGATAATTTCCTGTTTTGTGTTTGAAAAGAAGGATCTACATCGATTGCAGGTTTAGCCTATTTCACGCCGTAAGAACTCTTGGGCAGCGCAGCTGTAAATGTGCGAGTTTATTCGATTGGCAAGCGATATCGAGTGGTGTTGTAAATGTTGCATTAGCTTTCAAATACACGTTCTTTGCTTTTCTTCTGGCAATGAAATAGGGTGTAATCTGCAGGCTCGTGCAATGTCATTTCAGATAACGGTGCATCACATGATTTGAGGTTGCCGCAGCTGCAATCCTGATGAGTGTGGTATCCCTCCCTGTTTCTACCCTGACCATTCCGCTCTCCTATTTTCTCTATAGGTTTACTGTTATACTGTGCTTTCATACTCTGATTTCTCTGTTCACTTGGCAGGTGGTCTTCGTGACCATCGACGTTGATCAAGAGGACGTCAGGATGATCGTCAGTTACTTCTTCATGGGGAAGCGCGATGTTCCCGCCCTTCGATTCGCAAACCTCGAGCGTCCCCAATATGCGATTCGCTTCAAGCCCGAGACGAACTCGCTCGAGGCAGAGGACATCAAAAGCTTTGTCCAGGGCGTGCTGGACGGCACCATCAAAGACGAACCTCTTTTGCCAGGTCAAGGGGACTTTGAATCGCAATCCGCCCAGGTGGTCGTGCAAGAGAACTTTGACGAGGTAGTGTTCGACAAGACCAAGAACGTCCTTGTGCTGTTCTACACGCCCTGGTCCATTCGCTGTTTTGCTATGACGGTAATCTGCGATAGACTGGCCCCCGAGTACAAGGACCGCAAGGACTTGCTCATCGCCAAGATGGACGTCACGACTAATGAGAACGAGCACACAGAGATCCACAGCTTCCCCACCTGGAGGCTGTACAAGAAGGAGACCAATGAGGTGAGAGTTTCTACGCTTGACGTTTCTGGGCGAACGTGTGTGCTGTCTGTACGCTTTTTCAATGAATATCTTCACGCTCTTTATGGGTTGTTTCTGGCATCTGAGACAAAACGCCACAACATGTAACCGCGGCAGTACATTTGCGGGAGCTCACACATACTGAAAACACGAAGAAGATTATGCCAGTGTCCAGAGAGGCTTCAATGCCAGCGGGCATGAAATATGCATTCGGTAAACTCGGAGACTAAACCTTCTGCTTGTAAGACCCCAGTACGTTAACAAATTGAATACTTCTCCTTAATTCGAAATGCGCATCAGACATACTCCATACAGACGTTGGAGTCTGTACATTTTATGTCTGGTCACTTCGTCAAAAAAAAAAATAATTGCACAAATCAAGCATCACTAGCATCGAAATTTTTTTAGTTTGTCTCCTCCAGAAAAACTTAGAATGCTGACACTATTGTCTTTCTTTCGAAAGCTTCACTACAATCAGTCTTCGTGCGATACCTTCGATGTCAGGGTGGCTGGTCATGTATTTCTCCGATCAGACCTTCGGTATAAAATTGAACCTGTTTTTGTAGGCACTAATCTCTTCTATGACTCGCCACTTCTCGTCAACATTCGTGAATGGAACGCTCTGCCTACCCAAATCACACACATGGTCAATCATGACTTATTCGTTAATTACGTTACGACATTCTCGATTTCACTTGACTGATTTGTGCGGTTTAACGTCCCAAAACCAACATACGATAATGAGAGATGCCGCAGTGGAGGGCTCCGAAAATTTTGACCACCAGGGGTTCTTTAACTTGCACCCATATCTGAGCACACGAGCCTACAGCATTTTTCGCCTCTGTCGAAATTGCAGCCGCCGCAGCCGGGATTGGATCCCGCGACCTGAGATATAGTAGCCGAGAATACTTTAGCCACTAGACTACTGCGGCGGGGCTATCGTCATTCCTAAGACTAAGCTAATCGCTATGAAGACTTCTACCTCCCCTCCAACGAAAATATTTATTTTCATGTGTCTGAATTGTGACTGCTTTTTTTGTTGTAACAGCTTTTCTTTAGCCGATGTTTAACCATCAACTGTTTTGTTTTTACTCTTGCTTATGTATTTTATGATATAGTGTTTTATTATTTATTTTTGTCTAATATTTTTTCTAATTTTTACTGCTCTATATACTTCCTTATGGGCCTTCAAGTACGAAATGAATATTTTTTAAAGGGTCCACAAAGTTTATGCAGTCGCAAGATTAAAAAATGGGCAACTCCGCCCACTCAACACGGTGCTCCTGCTCTTTCTTGCGAAAGGCAACTGTGCTAGCTGGTTTACCCTCGAATTTCCCGATGTTTTTACAATATACAGGGCGTATTTTATATATGCAAACGCGTATCTGAGTTTTTTTTGTCCCTATAAATGATACAAAACAAAATTTCAACCAACATTTTTAACCCAACCGTAATATTCGGTAATCAAATCGGTAGGCACAACCTTCATTTCCCATAGAAGAACCAGAGAACAATAACATATTAAATCCGTATTGCACAAACTGCCGCGCCTTGCGGCCGCGCCGTTAACTATAGGAGTTTTGTTGTGTCACTAAACCTTTGTTCATTCCCGCAGATAACGTGCCCACATATATCACTCTTTACGCAAACAAAAAAGAGACGCCCTAACAGCCTACACCGCACGTCCAAAAAAGGGTGTTGTATTACAGAGTAGAAAGTCATAGCTTTGCCACAAAGGCAATTCAATGAACGCGATAGCAACAAATTGGAAAGTCACGCGCAGAATGGCACGCAGATCGAAACGTGCCCCGCATTTCTGACGCACAAATGTCGCAAGTAACGTACTTTTGGTACGGATGAATGAGAATAAGCGTCTCATTTTTCTTCGTGTGTCGTTACATACAAAAAACAATTCATCCAGATTTTCATGAGATATCGTGGAGATGATCACAAAATGAGATTTGATTATCCGCAGAAAACCCGTTACGCCGATCTGAAGATATTTATAGTGATTCTGACAATGCTTCTGTTAGAAGGAAAGATTGGCGAATATTAGTCGAATTCGTCACCATATAGACCAAATTTGCCACCTCATCACAAAATTTACATTGGTGCCGGAGAACTGCGGGGTGCCACTTGTACGGCGTTTGAAAAAAAAACGGTGTGTAACTTTTGCAACATAACACTCTTTGTAAATAAAAAAAAGACGGATCGAGTTTTGTTTTCTGCTTGACGGAATTTTCGGTGCTTTTATTTCGCTGATCTACTCCTCATACTTAATTCCGCGCATTATTATTTCTTCTCCTCTCCAGGTTGTTGAGTTCAACGGCGAGCAAACGGAAGAGGGGCTCCGCGCTTTCATCGACATCACGTGCGGCGATGCACATCCAGCAGGGGTACGTCTCTTTAGGGCTGAAGCTCCTTAAACCTGCACCCGTTCATCCCTCGTAGAGTGGTAGTAGCAGTAGTCGTAGTGTGTAACCAGTCTTAGATTTGGACCACAAAGGTTGTGCTGGTGGGACATTTCTTGTGTGCGTTGTTGAACAATAAAATAAAAATCGCAGCGTGTGCGTTAACTAAAAGCCAAATTCTTCTGTCTCTCATTATCCCTTAGCAGCCATTGGCGTGCACATTGAGCGCTATCTGACAAGAAAGGGTTGCTACGTTATACTCGCTGGGCGTAACCTCCTTGGTTTTAGAAACGTGTAGCGAGCATTGGGCCGCGGTGCCACGAACACAGTGAACTAGTATGTACCATGAACTCGAGGTGGTTAAAGGTGGGAAGTAGACACGAAGCGCAAGCCGTGAAAAAGTCTGCGTGTGCCTCCTCTCGTTCACTCCTTGGAATGTCCGCTGGATGACGGTGCTTTTATATGAGAAATATATGATGAAAAGATGCGAGATGATAGTACTTGGAGTGTTGAATACGTGGATGAACGGACACACAGACAGATGCATAGATGGACGCACGGATGGCTGCATATATGGATGGACGCATGGACGCACGCAGGAGCGGATGCATGACAACCGCCGGGACGGACACACAGATGGACGTGTGGACGCACGAACAGACGCACGCATGGACGGGCGGACGGACGCACGCTGATAAGAGCACTGGCTGATACGAGTACTGAAACGCTTTAGAACAGCAAAAGAAACAACCAGGTGTCAGTCAACGCGAATTGCGTAACGAGTGTGGCGTCAAAGGCTCCAACTCATTACAAAAGCTTCAAAATCTCTGTTTAAAAATATATATATACAGTTCCCAGAGAAATCGCTGCAAAGTTAGACACTTCAGACACTTCACACAGAACAGAAGTGTCTGTTCTGTGTGAAGGCCTACATATAGTCCTCTTAAGCAAATGGTTCGACGGAGATCGTACTTATAAGGCTTCATTCCATGCAATCAACGTTTTCTGTCGTGCCTTTTTTTTTTTTGATAATGCTAACTGTTGTGCTTGTGGTTGCCAAACCTAGACTGTAAACTCCCAGGTGGTAATAAAAATACCTGTCCTCTATAGAATGCCCTGTTCGGAATATTTTTTACTCCAGCCCTCTGGAGCAAAGTTCTTCAATCACTCCGGCTTGTCGGAGCGATTGCGTGACACAGGCGGAGTATTTATTCTTTGGTATTTCTCTCCGGCTGACCATTGTAATTGCCTCTTTATAGTGTTCGTTGTAGTGCTTATCGTACTTGGTTCTATTGGTGCCATATAGGCCCTCGGTAAACACAAACTGGAGTGACCTGGAGAACATGTTCGGCTTTACAGGCGTTCGTTCACTGTGAGATGAACATAGCCGCAGAACTCAAGTAGAAAATCGATCACGTTATAGATAATTGTTTCATTTAGGTAGCAGTACTGTTTACAATATTTCTATTTTCTGAGTTTACGAATGTATTACCTATTCTTGCCAGGCCTGTGTATGTTCTTTTTTGTTCAAAGCATTCATGTTGAACGCGGTCATTTTCCCCGCAGGTTGAAGATGAAAAGGAGGAGAAAGAGGAAAAGGAAGCGAATGAGGAAAGGGATAAAGAAAACAAGAGGGACGAACTTTGAGCACACAAGCAGAGCGAGACACCCAGCCCTCACCCAGTGCTGGGCTGTATTGCGGTATAGGTGTTCCCCGCCCACTCAGAATGGCGCTTGCGGTAAAACGCCCGATGCCACTGACGGCAGAATCGCGGAAGCTATACTGTCATCCTCCGCCAATTCAAGTCGCATTCAACTCCATTTCGAGTGCACACGGACTTTTGTGTACACCGAGCCAATGGTGTCCAAGTCACTACCCGTTTGTGAAGCTGCCATTTTTTTCATGCACAGTTGGTGCAGCGAAGGCTTCAGCAGAGTATAATAAATGTACAAATTTTGAAGCACGTAGTGCTGGTGACTAGTGATTTTAACATTGTGCTTATATCGCAAATTTCACGATTTGTAAGTTTTGTGTTTGGTGACACCGCAGTCCCGTTTGCCCCGCCGCTGTGGTCTGGTGGCTAAGGTACTCGGCTGCTCACCCGCAGGTCGCGGGATCGAATCCCGGCTGCAGTTTCGATGGAGGCGGAAATGTAGGCCCGTGTGCTCAGATTTGGGAGCACGTTAAAGAACCCCAGGTGGTCAAAATTTCCGGAGCCCTCCACTACGGCGTCTCTCGTGATCTTATGGTGGTTTTGGGACGTTAAACCCCACATATCAATATCGCAGTCCCGTTTCATATTCGAAAGTAATTCTTGATGCAAACCGTGACGAAGTGTGTCACAGTTCTGTGTGTTGACGTTGTAGAAAGCTGCGCACGCAAGGTGGCGATAGTTGCACGCGGCGGCTTCTCGTGTTTGGAGCTCTCCCAAACTGAAGCTGGTGGATACTGTGGGACATGTACCTATTTACCTGTCGCGTCCTGCAATAAACGTAGTGTCGTGTCAAGACTAACACGGCCTGAGCAACACATTGCAGCAGAAAAACGCGAGGCAAAGTTTTTGTGTCAGTAGCATACCCCCTTTAAAATCAGGGCTTTTCCATTGTCTGGCGTTGGCATTGCGTTCCGCAGCCACCACTGACGATGACAATGAAAATGGCACTGATAAAAATGAACAGGCGTGTTCTAGACCACACATTTTCTGTCTGCCATCACGGCACAGCACATGCGAGGTGACCACTTTACGTCCTACTATACTAGACGCCGTGCAAGTACGGGGGAGGGGAGGATAAAAACGATGCTCTTCCATGTTTTGTCCTTGGCGGTAGGGTTGCCATTGGCCGCTACTTTGCGCCGAATTTGGCTACACTTCAACATGTTTGGCGATTGAAATTTCCAGTTGGCACTACGACAATTTCTTGGCTGCATCTAATATTTTTCTTGCTCTACTTATTCCAATTGTTTTATTTTTTCATCAATTGTAAAGACTGTTCATAATGCCACTCCTGTTCTATTTGGTGACAAATGGGGCGATAGTAATAGATGACATGGTTACTTTGGCTACATTTGGTTGTAGTTCTGGCACCTCTTCAATTCCACCCAACTGAACCCTGTTTGGCGTCATTGTCTCAGTGGCGGACACTCGCGAAACGCCTAGCGGAAGTCAACTGCTGCTTGGTCTTTCGGTCAAAGAGCACTATAGCGCAGTGCCGCAGTCGTGCGTGTCTGAACTGTGGCGCGCACCGGATGCGCAATTGCTGGCTGCACGAGCAGCGGTAGTACTGTAAGTGTACCGTTTCACCAGCTACCTATGAGCCCCAAGGAAATGCGGCTACGGGCCCTTGGATCTGTGAGCCAATAAATGGGAGCGTTCGCCATCTAACGCATGTGGTTCATCGTAACCATCGCAAGAACGTCGGGGCGTAGGCAGAACTTTCTTTTTCAAAATTTGAGTAGCCGAGAAAGTGGAGCGAAGCTTAAACTAGGACTAATGAGACATAAAAAAACAGTGATAACGCGAATGAATCAAATTCCGTTCCTCCAACAAAAGAATCGGAGAGGATGCCAAGTGGAAAGCGGAAAGTGTACATGCCACGGTGTTAGAAGTACCGTGGCATAGGCTACCGTAATTTACGACAAAGATAGCCACCATTGAGCCCAAAGAAAAATGTGTTTAACATTTGCAACAGTAAATACGACACAACTTACCGAACGTGGATTCTACGGGTATTGCAGTCTTCGCAGCAATAAATACGATAAAATTTTCGAACGTGGAGTACACGGGCATGGCAGGACCAACAAAGTTCCCGGATAGTTCCCGGATAGTGCAGAAGGACTGCACCGAAGGCATTACGATAAGCTGGGACGTCACGTGAAATCGGCGGACAGAGAGACTGATCAAGAAAACGAGCAGAAGCCAGCCGACACTACTGGGAAAAAGGTGCAAGATAGCCTAAAAGAGAAGTGGCGCTATCATCACCCCCACAGCTCTTGCAAAGATAAGCATGGCCACGAAAACAACCTGAAGGTTACGGCTTTAAAGAAGGGCCCGAAGAGATAATGAACCACCGCTACGCCAGCTTGTCAATGCACGCCACTAGAACGCCACAGACGTTTGGTATAAAAACAAGTTGCTCAAAAAATTGCAGTTTTGATTACGTTATCACCAGTCCTTTTCGTATCTAGACCACCATGCAACACTGACTTTACCTCCTTCGGAGACATGGACCATGAGGAGCTCACTCTAGCCGGCATAGTTTCTGATTAGCTGCCATACAGCCGATCCGAATTAATAACTCCCAATACGCAAGCCTTAGAGAATGGTAGCTAAAGTTCGCTGGTGTAGTAAACTGAGATAGCCAATGCAGACATTATGCAGGTCACTGTATATATATTGCCAGGTCCAGGGGAGTCATCTTGAAACTGTTTATTCAGCGAACATGTTCACATGAAGTTGATGTCATGAGAGCACTTTTTACTTGCTCCAAGGAGCGGCAATCTTGACGTAATTGTGCAGGTTATGCGTTGCACATTATTCGTATGCCAGTGCGATCACGCTTGTAGACTTAGCGTACGGCTTCTCAGACAAGCACAGCCTATAGCGGATCTTGGTAGGCTGTGTTTGCTGCATTGAAGCGCGTCACTCGCATGGGTGGAAAGTTGAGCCTCTGTATCATCAAACGGACGCTGGAAAGTTGGGCCTCTGTATCATCAAACGGACGCTGGAAAGTTGAGCCTCCACACCTTTCGCATAAAAAGGACCGGAAACAGCATTCACGCTGCTCGCTATGCTTCTGTCAACCAGCATTGACAGAAATAGGCAGTCCACTGAACAATCAGTTTGATAGTTGCCACAGTTAATAGGCGTATTCAAACTACGTCCCCAATTACCGTCCACGTCATCAAGGTCATCGTTTGCAGAAAACCATGACATTGCAGAAAGGGGCTGAAACAAACTTTGGAAACATTGTCGAGACAAAAAACTATAGAAAAAAAGACTATAGACATTGTTTTTTTACAGCATTCGCCAGCGCAACAGTTGAACCAGGGTACGTCGCCCGTTCTGTAGGCTACCTCGCTGTAAGGCACCGCAGGACTCTTGAAGTAATTTACTACTTTGCGAAGCGCCTTCAAGCGGCTGTGGGCACCGTATATGTTTAGGCTAGAACACTTGTAGTAGTCGTCGTAGTCCACGTCGTAGACCGCGATGCCGAACGGCACGCTGGTTCCAAGGGCCTTCACGCGGCACAACTGCACACGAACAAAAAAAAAAGGGCGTTATGTGAAAACGAACGAATGTCTCGACCACCTACGCAACTAAATTCGAATATATTATGCATGCCAGCTCAATCCTTGACAATGGTGTCTGCCTTGTACTGTACTCGCACACCGGCGTTCTCTCGTGTATTCGTATTTTGTTGCTCATCTCAGAGGCCACGTAAAACGAGTTTCGTGGTTTAGATCTGCTCCACTAGAGGCCGCAAAAATCCCATGTGATCGCTAGAAAACCGGCTGTTCTTCCACCTCGACCATTCAGTAATCTGTATCACTTATTCTGACAGTCAATTGATCCATCTATTAAGTTATGCTTTGATACTAAATGTCTCCGAGGGATGCCGCGCTGCAGCCAGGTGAGGAGCGTTCTTGAAAGTCGTTATTATAAATCACGACTATTGCGCTGAGCACTTATATTGGCGTAGAAATATTTCGAAGGATATACGACATGCGCTCGTTGTCCATTATTCTTTGATTGATTGATATGTGGGGATAATGTGGGGATGATATCTGGGGATGGATATGTGAGTGATATGTGGGTAAAGAGTGCCGCAATCGTGGCCCACGTTCCAGGCTATGTATTATAGAGGAGACGTTGAGTCAAACCCCATCAAGTTGTGTGTTTAAGGAGAGAGGCATTGCCTCGTCAATAAACACATTCGTGTCCACTGACAAGGTCGTGTCTGCGGAGACGACATTGTGAGTAAGGCAGTAGGTGGCATCGGGAAGCCCTCTTTCATGACGCCTGGTCCCTGCACGTACCAGAATGCGTCGCCTCTGCGATTGTTCCTGTAGCAGTCACTCCAGGGAAAACAAAGCGATATTCCAGGCATATAGTCAAAGGAAGCATTAGTTTAGCGTAGGTCCCCAACTATCTTCAGAGTTATGCAGCAAGGTCGCCGTCCCGAGCCCCAACTTACTGCTCTGGTACAAGTGTATAGCCTGTAATGCGTTAGTAACGCAGTACTGCCAGTCAATTTGTCTTGTGGCTAGCTGTACGAAACAGTGCTTTTGAGTGTGCGTGTGGCCACGTTCGTTGATGCAGAGTTCATAGTGGCGAGCTTGAAGCTTTGAATCGTATCTTTTGGCCCCGCCGCGGTGGTCTAGTGGCTAAGGTATTCGGCTGCTGACCCGCTGGTCACGGAATGAAATCCCGGCAGCGGCGGCTGCATTTCCAATGGAGGCGGGAATACTGTAGGCCCGTGTGCTCAGATTCGGGCACACGTTAAAAAACCCCAGGTGGTCGAAATTTCCGGAGCCCTCCACTGCGGCGTCTCTCATAATCATGTGGTGGTTTTGGGAAGTTAAACCCCACATATCGGTCAAATTCTACCTTTTGCATGGCCATGACCGCGTTCGTCTCATCTCAAAGCTGCACTATAGAATGTGTGATACGAAATTATACCTTCAGCATTTCGACGACATCTTTCGTCTGAAGTCGAGTCGGCTGTACGGGAGTGTCGAGAATTGCCGCATGGAAAACGGCCCGCCTCCAAAAATGTTCGAGTGGACTAGGCTTTTTCTTTGTCAGATCTATCTCCGCCCTCGCCAGGAAGCTGCAAAATTACGTGATCATGTAAATGCGGGTTATGAATTACATTTACTCAAAGTGGGACTTTTCCTCAAAAGTGCAATTCGTCTTATCAGCTTTACGTGTTGACAAGCAGATCGGCTTTTGGTCGGCTGACACGAAATATTTCAGTGAAGCGTCGCTAGCATGCATCGCTCTGTATAAGATTCGGTATAACACGAAACTGAGACGTGTCTTCGCAAAGCTAGTTGATCGTTTATGGTGCATTCTTTCAACACAAAGACGACGGAATGAATTGCTACAGCACCAAATCGCAAAGCCATGCGAACAGCGGCAAGCTGCTCGAAACTTGCAGCGCACACTTCAAGCAAGAATCACACACGAAATGAGCATACACACTGCAGGACGAGCGTGTACTAACAACTACCACAGCTGAACACTTAAAGCGCACTGAAAGGGCAAGGAAAGCGCACGGTACGAACGCTTAACTAATCAGAGGACAAGCGCGGACAACTGTCACGATTCATACATCCTCGTGTGTGAGCAGCGTAATCCACTGCTCACGCAGGAACTATGAACTGTGACGAAAAAGAAGTGTGTGTACACGCAGCCGCGGCAGCGAGTGAAGTGACATTCGTGCTCTCTCGAATAGCGAGGCTGATACGCGTGGTCGCAGGAGAGACTATGCTCCGTGGAGGCGGTGCTAATCGAAATGAGAGAAGCAACGATAACTCGCTGCTGATGCCAAAAACGCGCTTAGGTTGCATAGCACTAAGGACTGCCGCACGGTATATGAAGCACATAAATAGCTTGCCGTTAGCAATCGTGGCAATGGGCGCTTCGTGGCTTAGTGGTTAGGGCTGTGTGCTGCCAACCAAGAGGTCGCTGGTTCGACGCGAAGTGACAGAACCTTGCCATCTCATGGTTTTTTTTGCAGTTGTTATATTGAATTTGGCAACGCCATAGCCGTGGCAGAATTACGTCAGTGAAGCCGTGGTGAACCCCGGAATCAAACACTTTTCTGTTAATAAAACACTAAACAGGCACATGTTGTGAAATGGGACCATAGCAAGCACCTGGAGAAGGGGGAGAGCTAAAGTGGAGTTTGGCTTGCGGACGCTAGGCGCGTGCGATAGACTGATGTTTGTTTTTATTTCGAATGAGCTCAGCCAGAAAAAAGTTAACATTAGCATTTCAGGAATCCACCTCTTTCATGGTGCGACAGCGCATGCTCAAGTTCCTTGGCGGGAAAATAACTACTATAGACCACCGCATAGAGGCTCACAGGTCAATAAATAGTGGCCTTGATTGAAAAATGATGCTTAATAGCAGCCTCATGGTTTATTTCACCTTTTGAGTGAATGAGGCGTGACTTTGCACACTTTAATTTTACTGTTGTGAACATGCAAGGGCGTGATGATTGTTTTGTATCAACGCTTAAAACAGACTGTCTTACTTGATTCTTTGACATTACTTCTCTCAAACAGTTCCTGGCCCCGCCATGGTTGTCTAGTGGCTAAAGAACTCGGCTGCTGGCCCGCAAGTCGCGGTATTGAATCACGGCTGCGGTGGCTGCATTTTCGATGGAGGTGAAAATGCTGTAGGCTCATGTGCTCAGACTTGGGTGCACGTTAAAAAACTCTGGTAGGTGATCGAGATTTCCGGAGCCCTTCACTACGACATCTCTCATAATGATATGGTGGTTTCGACATGTTAAACTTCACATAGTTTTATCCATCACTTCTAGATTTATATCAGCTCGTTGAACCTTGATTTGAACTGAGCGTGTACAGGGCAGCATTTCCTGAAAAAAAAGTGTACTGAGTCAGCTCGTGCTACTATGACACTCATTGCCGATAGCGTGAAACTTTGACGACTGAATGAAACTTAGCGGTGAGCGACATGGAATCTTCATGAGGACTAGTTATCTTTCAAGGCAGTTGTATCAAAGCCAGAGTGGATGCAGTGGTTCTTGGCGCCACAGCTGTTTAAGGTTGGCATAACACCAGGATCATCCCCGTAGAACTGCTAGCACCTACCAGCATTGCGTTGACATCCCATGTAAAGAACAGTGAGAAGCTTGAACAAGAAAGTGAGAGTTGGAAGAATTCTATATATGAGCTTTCACGCCACAAAAACCGCGATATCGTTTTGAGGGACGCCGTAGAAAATGGTTCCAGAAGTTTCTATCACTTGGTGTTCCCTAACGTGCAGCGATATTGAACAATGCACGGGCTTCTGCCATTTCGCCTTCTTCTAAGTCCTACCACCGCGGCCAGGATCGAAGACGTGACCTTCGTGTCAGCAGCCAAGCACCTTAGTCGCTGTTCCACCGAGGCGGGCAAGGATAGGAAGAAGAAAAAAGGACGCGACAAGGCAAATCACTGTGCAGCCTTGTAGCGTACAGTGGCAGAGCAGCAAGGTAGATGCGAAAGAGAACAGAGTGTGCCGAATGAAAAGAAGGGAGGGAGAAAGGAAAGGTTAAGGATGTAGGTCAGCCAAACAGACGCAGTTTCGCATCATTTTTTAGTTACTTGAGCACCTCAATGGCTTGTTCACTCCTGTCTACGAGATGCCGCAAAGTGCCGTAGCCTGGAAGTGTAGATTAGCGCGGCCACAATAGAAGCGAATGGCTGTCGGTTTAGCAAGGGAACTCGTGGAGTATGGTTCACCAAAATGAAGAGGGACGATCGCGTATTTGAACCTTCTAATCGTTGGCTTGACTGCTTGGTACGCATGCCTCGCAGTTTCTTTAATATCACCTGAAATGCTTGCACATGCGTGTTGTTCGTTTTGTAAATCTGTTTTTGTGTCGATAAAGATCAGTTTTGTGACAGTCTTTGTAGCATTTCTTTCTCTTTCTGTGTCTCTGTTTTGTCGGCATCGCTTTTACAAGTGCGCAGTAAAAGTATAGGTGCCTTTGCTACATATGTCTTTCATCGAAGGTCCTGTTGAAACATTAAGCTCTCTATGTGTACTTGTTGTGGCTTTTTGGTGACTGTGCTTCAGGAGCTGCTAACTCGAGCGACCATTCATTTCTACAGCAGATGCCTCTCACGATGAGGCGAACGTTATCATGAAGTTTACCTGCCACGAGTGACGCAGCTTATCCTCTAGGACTTGCCCTGTGTCCTCGACAGTTTTTTATTCGATTAAAAACCAACATTGTGCTTCCTCATCACTGCAGCCACAATCGTCCCCTTGTCTGTCATGCTTTCAGTGGGATGTGTAACAAAGGACACGCATGACAGCATTATCGAGTCACACTTAAAGCAGAACATGAGGGCGATTGCAAAGGTGTGTCTGCAGTGTCAATATGGCGGTTGTCGCAATGAGAGGACGGCCCTGATAGGACCCTGTCCACTCACTTGAACGAGAAACCGATGCCAAGCGTAGTGTGTCGGTACCCGCGGCGGCTGTTCAAGAAAGTGTTCAGGCTAACGGTGAAGGTGCACTGATTGCGGAGCACGTTGTGGTTGCCGCCCTTGTACAACGAGCCGTATGTAGTCGCACACTTCGTCTGGCGGGAACTGGTGAACCAAGGTAAGCATGTCGCCCATGATGCAAACCAGAGGCTGCTCGCCAACTGCATAAAATGAGCCAGTTGGCAATTATATACGGACCCTGGATGCAGCACACTCTTACGGGGAGCACTGCTATGTGAGGCACCGCTCCACGGAGCACCAGTTCATTCGGTGCGGCCTCGAAACAGAGTGGCACAGACACAGACAGACCCACGGGTTTACTTCGCTAGGTGTTTTGTGACTACAGCACTCTAAAAGCGCCGCTCTGGCTCTCCGGAGCACTGACAGGCTGATTTGTGTTCGCGTTGTGGGAAAGCAATGCGCATAAATACAACTGTGATGTCAGAGATTTAAAAAGTATTATTTAGTGGCTTAGCCACGGCTCCAAAGAAATGGCTTGATACTTCTCAGGTTAAGGCTGTAGTTTCTTTTCGGCAAGATGCGGTTCATTTTTACAGGTAAAAAAAACTATGTTCGCCTTCGTTGACGCTGTTGGAATCTTTGACGTCGCACTTTGTTAGTGCAAAAACTTCAAGGATATAAAATTGTTAACTGGTGATAGGTGAGATCAACTTGCCTTTTTCGGGTGTGGGAGGCGCAATTGTCGAGGTACCAGTAGTGGAAGACGCTGTAGTTGGGGGCGTCGTGGTGCTCACAACAGGCGATGGCGTGCTCTCCGTTGTGGCAACCGGCTTCGGAATGATCACCCCCCAGTGAGGCAAGTAAACTTCGGGAAACTCCTGCGCAACTGTGGTGCTGAAGGGTTCTCCTGTAGCAACACATTGGGCTAATTTTAGCGTCCCAGGCATCCGTAGCAGCATAATGACAGAAAAACTCGGGAACCAGCGTGCAAGAGCTCTCGAGCGTAAGGTCTACTAAGTGGAACAACGCAAAACCTTCCGCGACGGTAGTGTCCTTTGATACGACGAGTACATTACAAAAGAAATTAGAACAGATGCTCTCGGCGGGCCCTGATGAAACAGCCAGGTTAATGATGTGCATATGGTTGAATGCAGTGAAATGAAGCTGAGACCACCCTACTTTGACTGCTGGATTCGTAGACTTGATTAACGTTTTTTTATTGGACTTTATACATGAAGCAATTTTGCATGTATATTTCTGAATAAAAAATTATTATGCCTAGAGGCGGACTTTAAAATTAAAAAAAAGGACTTTTGGGAGCTGTAGGAGGGTAATGGTGAGTTGTAGAAGTGGTGAGAGAAGTGGCAAGTATCGATTGATTGATTGATTGATACGTGGGGTTTACGTCCCGAAACTATATGTTATTATGAGAGACTCCGTAGTGGGGGCTCTGGAAATTTTGACCACCTGGGGTTCTTTACTGCCCAACCAAATCTGAGCCCACGGGCATACAGCATTTTCGCTTCTATCGGAAATGGAGCCACCGTAGCCGGGATTCGATCTTACGACCTGCGGGGCAGCAGCCGAAGACCTTAGCCAATAGACCAATACAGCGGGATGAAGTGACAAATATCTTCAGTGGGATTAACCGCACTACAATCTACGACTGTCTACGGGCATGGAAGCTTGACCAAGAACAGCTCTGAGTTTAACAACAACAAAAAAAGCTGGGCATAACCAGCTCTCGTGGAGCAAGACTAAAGGCACAGTGGAGCTCATCGGTTCATGGCTCCTCTGTATATATGTTATCCGAAGTGATGCCACTCTGGTTTGGGGTGCATTCGGAGCCGGGCGTCCGGCATCCGAACTCGACCACACTAGAATATCTTTTGCGGCCACAAGAAGCTCAACAGAGGCGCAACTACACAAAAAACAACCCCACAGAGCAGCTTTCCATGCGTGCCTCACACACAATAAGCAAGTGGACTCAGTAAATGCCGCGCGTGTTTAAAAAGAAGGTGCACCATGCACTTTTAAGAAGCCAGGCTGCTTTTTTCGGAGAACTACCCGTGCCGATTATAAAGAAGAAGAAAATTACTTGAGGCAGAAAGTTTGTGCATCGTATAAGAAGAAGGCTGGGCTGCGATTCAGGTAGTGCAGCGTTTGGGGAAACTGCGGCTCGACTTCTTTTCAGTTGGTGTTTAAATAAGTTTGGCTTTATGGCTAAATCAAAGTTCACAAAAACGTGTTGGGCGCTAGACCTTCTTAATGAAGGCCTGGTCAATCCAAAGAAGCAAAAAGTTTCATTTTTCTTATTTTGCTATACTCCGAGTTTCTACTGAGCCTGCTACCACACATACGTGACATTCATATCCATTTCTTTTCTTTTTTTATTTAACAAGGATATTACAGGCAATGCCATAGTTGTGTTGGTAATTACTGGCCTCCCACGCAAAAGCTCTAGACTCGACTCTCGTTTAGGCCAAAGATTTATGTTTTGTTTATTTGCATCTTTCTCCATTTTATCTCTCTCACCACCAAAGATGCGGACACAAGAACTGCTGCGAAACGAGCTCTTTAAACATACAATTACCTTGAAGGAGAGAGGCCCTGCTTCGTCAAAATAAACATAAAATTGACAAACTCATCAATAAGGCAGTCTGCAAACACGGTCACAAAAAAGAGAGCAACATAATGTGCCTTGTTCTTTCTCCTGTGGTGCATCTTCTGTTGTTTTGGTAGGGGCCGGTACATGCAATATATTGAGAAAGAAAGCCTCCGAGACCAAGAAGAATTGCGCCTTCACAGCTGAGAGTATGGTGCATGCGCCTTGGTAAAGTGAAAAAAAAAGGGGGGGGGGGGGCATTCATGTGTTTTCGTCTTGTTATCGCATTCACCAGGAAGCGAACTCATGCCCTGAAGCTCAGCAGAGTACCACCGTAGCCGCTAGGATTTGAACACTACAGACCTCTCAACTCCGTGAAGAAAAAAATAATTGGGGACCCTTGAGCTCCGCCTTTAAGATTTGAATGCGATAGCAAAATCCGGCCAATAGTGCACCCTTTCATCACTAAGTGCATACTTATTAATATGTTTTGTTACATACGAATGCACGCACACAAACACGCACACAGTAGATTGGACCAGCGCGCGCTATTAACGCCGAACGGGCTCGTTTTCGTCGTGACACCTGTCGAAAAAAATGCGTTAAGGGGGCCCTGAAACACTTTAATTAACCATGAAATGAATTCACTATAAGAGCTTATTGCCTCAAGAATTTAACGCCACAAAAATTTTAAGAATCCGTTCAGTGCGAGTGGAGTCACAAAGGTTTGTCGCATGCTGCAATTGCATTTTCTCTTCTCTCGTCCCGACGAAAGTGCTGGAAACTAAGCAGGGAGGGATGACAGGGCAAAAAAACTAGCGCGCTTCGTGACCTTGAGCACTTTTGTTTTCTTAGAACGCGCGGCTTTTTCAGTGTGATCATAGACGCACGCGTGGGCAAGTAGCGGCCTCCCGCGGCTATCTCGGTAACTTGATTTTTCGGTCGCAGACGCACAGACGATTCTTCGATCACAACTAACGGGGCCGACGCCGGCGGCGGGTTTTCTGCGACCCGAGCTATCTAACGCTATCACGTCAAACATAAAAAAAACACTGACCGATATTTTCTGTCAAAAGCACCGTTCCGAGCACGATGAGCAGCATGATGAGGACGGCCGCACTGACTATCGCTAAGGTGGCCCAACCACTTGTGCCTCCGCGCCTAAAAGACGAAGATTAGGTTAAGTGGCCAATACCTGGTAGGTGCAGAAAAAACACGTTATTGTTAATTCTGTATTACATCTATTCAGCTTGAAGTACCATGGCAGTCAGTGGTATGACCGGTTAAAACCCAACGAAGCATGTGTGTTCCGTCAGCGGTGCCGTGTCGTGCCAGAAGCCTTTCGGCTGTCAAAAGCGATCGGGCTAGCTTGTTTCCGCTCGCACAATGTGTGCTTTTTTCGGCTATTTTACATAAGTAATAAGGCGCAAATGAGACGAATAAGGCGTTCGCCTGTCTCTCCTTGTGTTCGTCTCGTTTTCGCCCTGTTCCTTCCGTAAAACATGCACCAACCAGCCCAAGAAAAAGTTGTACTTGAGTACTTTTATTCGGCTAATGAAAGCACTAAACGCATTAAGAGCTAAAGGTTCCTAACACCTAACGTCTGACTGACCATTCATTTCAGAATCGGCCAAATCTTGCCAAGTTTAAAAGTTTCGGATTCAGGACCTGTGATACAAATGTGTCTTCTAGGCGCAGTCAACTACCTTAAACATTGGTGAAGTGTGTGACATGACAGAAACTAGTAACTCTCTAACCCCTAATTCACAGTAAAGCATCCGCTTTTTACGGCGAGCGAAATTCTTCTTCCGCCGAAAGGCAGCATCGTTCGCACTGAACGTGGCCTGCGCCGCCGAAAATGTCATCTACCGCGGGTCGAACGCCGGATGGATGTGCTGTCAACCGGTTGTCGCGGCTCGCAACCGCCAATACGCTATCCAGTGGTCTAGAGCACGGTGTAAGATACGAACACTCATCTTGCACCGTAGTCTCGAGTTCGAAGATTATCGTACGCACGAAGCGAAAAGGCCGCAACAAGCTAGGTCACGCCATTAACAAGCTTGGTCACCCCTTCCACGAAATAGCGTCGTGAAGTACGCACAGAGTGGGTTGAACTCCCGATGGTTAGAGCATTCAGCTACGTGCACTGCGATATCACAAGTCAGTAAGGCTTGAAAGCCATTTTTCAAAATTCCTTGACTAGCACTCCTATTGGTCCGCGGCGACCGATTCGGTGCTAGACGCCGCAAATATCGGTTCGAGAGCGGTCAGCGTGGAGAGGGCCCTCTTGGCGGATCTCGCCGCCGCCAAATCGGATTCGACACACTTTCGGCGGCCGGATTGCTTAGTGTGAACGCGTCCTAAGCGAGGAGACGCAGAGGTGATAGGCGGATTTTTAATTTATTTCCCGGTAGCTATCTACAGGTACTTTTAATTTTTAGCCAAAAGTAATATACTTCCGCTGCCTAAAACACCATCATTCATCAATTGGAGCTCAAAAAAGACAATATCTATTTATGTTATTCGGTGATAGTTAAATTATTTTTTTAACATTTTGATTGAATTATTTCATGCTGTGTCTATTACGTGTAGTGCTCTGTGCGTATTTCTTATTCCCAAATCAGATTGTTTTTGTAGAAATGTAGTGGTCACTGCTTGTTATAACTGCAGAAAAAAAGCTAAATACGATGCAAGTTTTGGCAGAATGTACGAACGGCTTTCAGATGATTATTTAAAAAATGAAAAAAAAATAGAGGAAGCTTGAGATTCATCTTCTAGAGCCGATGGCCATAGCCTAGTCGAAACTTGTGCGCTCGGTTTTTTGAACTTCTAGCCTGCTTCGTTTCTCCTCAACTGTGCCGTTAGGAAACGAACAACTCTGCGCATTACA
The DNA here is from genome assembly GCF_013339725.1 of Rhipicephalus microplus. Classification (NCBI taxonomy): domain Eukaryota; kingdom Metazoa; phylum Arthropoda; class Arachnida; order Ixodida; family Ixodidae; genus Rhipicephalus; species Rhipicephalus microplus. The sequence goes on along the minus strand of NC_051174.1, from coordinate 120,623,091 downwards.
GAAGCTATTTCAAATTATCACTGAGTGCCTATTTCAAGCACAGTTGTTATGTTCCCACTGTGCCATAAGTAGTTCTCCTGCGCACCAGCTACGTGTACTAGCGGCGACGGGCTCGTGCTTCGTTGCACCAAACAATGAGCGACTTTGAGCAGGCTTGAAAATTTTTTTTCACTCTAAAATCAAAATACCTAGGTAAATATTTCAAATTTCATTTTTTTATTTACCAGACAACACTTGAAGGTAGAAAAAGGTAAAGCCACAAAAGCACCTTCACGTAGACCCTGCTGAAATGTATATACACGTGCTGTAGTACGAAAATGATTACAGTTACATAAGATGCGAGTAAATTGTAAAACACGAACAATACCTACTAATTCAGAAATAATTTCACAACTGATTATCTTAAAAACTAATTATAGATGTATATGGGCGTTTAAAATCAATTGCTTAGGTTGAAGTTTGCCTCTCAGCTTCATTACAAAAAACTACCAGAACAAGCTCATTGAAAAAACGGACGGCGTTCTTGTAAACAGCCAGGGTTGTTGCGGCACCTGGCGGAACAGATTGCAACCTACCGCATGGCCTGCGTGATTCACTCATATAGAGCGACAAAGCACATTGTTAAGCGGCAGAATACTCCACGACAGGCCAACGCTAATGTTCGAGTGACACCGCGAGACACCTGGGTCTTCGAATATGACCGCTTCCAGCATTTTAATACTTGGGTTCACCCCCAAGGCTTCTCAGCAAGTGCACACAGCTGTTCCCCCAACCTTAATACCTGCGCGTTAGTCGGGTGGTTTGAACACATACGTACTGCCGAGGTAGCGATAGATTGGTGTACTTACGTCTTCTGCTTCTCATTAACTGTGAGCAAAATGGCAGAGACAGCGAAGTTTAGCATTTTGTTAACCGTCTCTAAACGTTAGATCCATTCTATTGCAGTGGAATGAGTTGCACTATCGAAGTGCATGTTTTTATCTCAGCAATATGAGTTTACGTGTCACATTTTTTTTTGTGGTAGATAGCAGACAAGGAGTAAGTAAAGAAGTCACCCTTACGGTAGAATACCCACATGGCGCAACTTCCTAGCAACGTTGATTTAGGAAATTTGGAAACGTTTGCTGGCGCTTTCGTGATAAAATGAGCACTCTTGGTCAGTACACTGTCGACATTTGCGGACATTTAAAGCTAATAGTTGACTGGCGGAACATGAGAGAGGCCTTCTTCCTGCAGTGGACGTAGTCAGGATGATGATGATGATGAAAGCTCATACTGATACAGCTGCATTCACAAAATATAGGAAAGTTCAACGGCAAAAGCCACAAGCACATGGCGCAAGGTTTCTTTGTCATACTGGCTGACACAACCCGAAGCCTAGGAAAGAAACCACATGATGCAATGTTAGCTGATTGTTGATAATAGGTAACAAAATGTAAAGTAGGTATGTACGGAAGGTAACCATGCATGATCAGCAATCGTTAACCATATATATATATATATATATATATATATATATATATATATATATATATATATATATATATATATATATATATATATATATATATATATATATATATATATATATAGTAAGAAGCGTAAAAGCCACCGAGCAGTATATCACAGCACTGGTATTAGCAACAGTCAGTATAACTTGGAGAGAAAGAGAGGGCGAGAAATTTTATTGGCGCAAACCGAAGATCTTTGCGAATGGTCGGTCCCCTATTCCAGGGCTCCGCTGGCCCTTCCCTTCATCTCTGCGCATCGGATTAGTCAAGGCTGATTGTCAAAAGTCCAGCTAAACGGCAGTGCCTCCCATTGTTCCGCTGTGTTGTTCATGTTGTGTTGTTGTTCATTGAGAAGTGCACACTCGCACATAATGTGAAACAGAGTTGGTGTGGTCCTACACAACGCACGCGTTTGTCTGGAGTCTGTGTCACGCCACCGATTACATTGCTGGGAAGTTATGTTGTGCTGGATACATTTTCCTAATATCTGTGTAATACTGAAGCATTTTAAGTAATGTACATATTCGTCACTGTTACGTGGCACGCATAAGACTGCATCTAATGAGCGTACGTTCTCGGCATTTGCAATAAGTTTATCACGACACGTTGTTTTGGGTAACATACCCTCCAATACTGATACGTAGTCAGACGCCATCTGGTCGTTGGGTGCCTGTCCATATGGAGTTGGAGCGTAGGGAGTTTGAGCGTCCGGAGGCTGTCCGTAAGGCGTCTGTACAAAAGGCGTTTGAGCGTTTGCGGCTTGCCTGTTCGGTGCCTGTCCGTGAGGCGTCCACGCGTATTGTTTATTTATTTATTTCTTTATTTTTATACCTCAAGGGCCTCCTAGAAGGAGACATTACATGAGGGGTGGTACAAGTGACAGACTAGAACAAAAAACGAGGGTAGGGGTGAGGGGGAGGTGTGCTACCAACATAACTATATACAAGACCGTTACAACAATAAATGAGTGAAGAAGCATAAAAGAAACTACATGGCCGGACCCGCTACATGTTTTACATTGTGACCAATCAGAGTTTAAACAGCTTGGATAACCGCGCTTTACAGCAGTACAATGGTGCAAACATACAAGTCAGAATGCAAACAACGGCAATGAGCTAGGTAGCTATAAATTTGGTAAAAACAGAAAACGATATGATGTCAGAAGGCAACGCTCCATTACTTCGCCTGCACTGACAACAATGAAAGTCAGAAAAACGGGAACCATAAAAACGACATGAGGATATTACACAATTCCGGGCGTGGTAAGCAGTGATTTAAACTGGTCAAGGTCTTTGGTCTGTACCACGTGAGCGGGAAGATTGTTCCAGTCTTTGGCTGACCGAACAAAAAAGGATTTCGCGAAAGTGTTAGTTCGTGGGCGGGGGTATGAAACTTGATGTTTGTTTTTGGTGCGAGTGTATACATGCAATTTTGGCGTGACGTAGGAGTTTGGTGATAATGAGTACCGGGTGATAAATTGTGCCGGGTCTTCGGCAAATGGATCGTACTGCATGACAACGGTCAAGTTGGCATCCTGAAAATGGGTATAATACTCACTATACTCGTGCTCATCAAGAAACAAGTTAACGTAGGCAGAAAGCGCGTAACAGTAATCGTCAAAGTCGGTCCATGCCTATTTGCTGCATTAAATACATGTCAACTTTAGTTAAACTTCTAATGAACTGCATTGCGTCCAGTGCCAAAGCGCCGATCCCGGCGTATAGTCGGCCACAAAATATTATAGCCCACTCGAATGCGTGCTTAAATGGCCATTGGCGCCGTCTAGTGGCAAGTGGTCTGCTATCGGGAGCATTGGTCTTGGAAGAGCGTGGCCAGAGCCATGCTCGCGACAGTAGATGACTCGCCACAGATGCTGCAAACAGAAATGTCGGCTTGTGCCTTCTTAGTTCGTTTTATTTTGCGGCCGACTTCAGAACATTGTATTCACGCGTGCGACGTCCGCGATTACTAGTATGGGATGAGGTAGTGAAAATTTCAAGGTCCCTTACTTATTTGCCGAGGACGATTCTGAGATCAGGGGCGCTGAAAGATTTGTGGGCCTGCCCTGGTTCCGTAGTGCTCCAGATATCGGCTTGCTTTTACGAAGTGACAGTGCCATGTGACGAACTCTTCGTGTGACGTCGTGATGACGTCACTGATTCCGGCGACTTGTGACACTCTGACGACTTCATATGATGACGGGACGTAACAGAATTTCTACCCCAATGGGCAGTATTCGTGCTTACTGTGGCATCTAAAGCTAATACAGCAAGGTAAGTACGTGAACGGAAGTGCGTTTTCCAGATTTCTGGAGAGGACAAAATTTACGCATGATATTCGCGTTACGGAAAGAGTGACTGATTTTTAGCTAGTGTGAATGGTAATTCCCAATGACGATACTGGAACGCGAAGCAATGCGAAAATCGCAATTAGGAAACGAGCTTCCTCTCCCACGACACAAAGTACACACGCTAATCCAATAATAATAATAATAATAATAATAATAATAATAATAATAATAATAATAATAATAATAATAATAATAATATATAATAATAATAATAATAATATAATAATAATAATAATGACATTTTCGTGCCAAAACAACAATGTGTTACCCAAGTTCTCTCTCGTTAATTTCTATTCCACTGTGAGCCTTTTACACCATTTCCTTCATGAGCCTGCACAAAAGCATCCATGGATTGATTGATTTATATGCGGTGTAACGTCCCAGAACCACCATATGATTATGGGAGACGCTGTAGTAGAGGGCTCTGCAAATTTCGACAATCTGGGGTTCTTTAACGTGCACCCATATCTGAACACGCGGGCCTACAACGTTTCCGCCTCCATCGGAAATGCAGCCACTGCAGCCGGGATTCAATACCACGACCTGCGGGTCCCGGGTCAGCGGCCGAGTACCTTAGCGACTAGACTACCGTGAGGGGGACATAAAATTTAAGCATAAAATGCGCGTTACAGGAAAAGTGACTGACGTTTGACTAGTGTGAATGGGTATGCGCAGTGACGTTACTGTCACGCGAAACCATGCGACAATCGCAATTCGGAATCGGGCTTTCTCTCCCACGACGAGGTAGACATTGCTAATACAACAACAACAACAACAACAACAACAACAACAACAACAACAACAACAACAACAACAACAACAACAACAACAACAACAACAACAACAACAACAACAACAACAACAACAACAACAACAACAACAACAACAAAACAACAACAACAACGACGATGACGACGACGACAACGACGACGATGACAACAACACCAATTAAAATAATAATAATAATATTATAATAATATAATGACATTTTCGTGTCAATACAACAATATGTTATCGAAGTTTCTGCCTCATTAAATTCTAGTATTTTCATTCCAATGTCCACCTTTTTAACCACTTTCTGTATATGGACCTGCACAAAGGCATACATTTAACTCTTGTATAAAAATAAATATAAATATGGCACACGGTGTAGTCGAGAGCTACGGAAACATAGACCGCACCAGGTTCCTTAAAGTTCACTGGAATCAGCGTACACGGTTCTTTACTATTCTACTTCCACAGAAATGTGACAGCCGTGGCTGGCATCGAACCCACGACATTCCATTAAGATGCAGCCAAGCTCCGTAAACTTGTACCTCTAGGGAGGACCACCATGCAACCACAGGACACCACTCAAGGCCTAAATCACATCTGTTGGGATGTTAAGTAGTGCCAATTCACTAACATTGAAAATATGCTGTTGCTATTGTAAAAGCATGCCCTTGCTCATCATTATTTCCGGGCAGTTTTTGAAGCGCGAGAACACATGAGAGAGCTTGTATGTGAAAACAGTACGAAAATATAACCAATACTGAAGAATAGACAAAAAGGCACTTGTCGTCAGCGCCCTGTAGTCTACTCAGCGCCTGGTCATCTATTCTTCTATCTTTGCCTATATTTTTACGTTGTTTCTTCATCCAAGCATGAACCACCAACTGGTCCAACTTTCGCTTCTAGTGCAGTAGAGAGAGTGACTTTGCTTTTTGTTCGCAATAAGTGATTCTCAAAAGCAATACACGAAAAGAAAGACGCCCACATCTTTTAACAAACGAAACAACGTGTACGACTACCCGCCGCGGTATACCTTAGTGGCCATGGTGTGCTAGTGCTTGCACGAAGGTCGACGTATCGAATTCTTGCCGTGGGTCGCTGTCTCGTTTCGATGAAGACGATATTTTAGGGGCCGACGTACCTATATTTAGATAGTACATCCAGCGCCAAACAAAAGGCGGTAAAAAAATTGCCGTAGCAGTCCACCTTCATAACTTCCTCGCACTTTAGGGATGTAAAAGCGAAGTATTATTATAGCTACACCACTCCTCAGCGCAGCCCGTGTCAGATGAATGCCGGAGTGTGCTCGTATGATACCCCTGTCGGACGTGGCAACTTAAGTGCACTTTGAATGAGTGTACTTACGCTCACGAAGTGTCATTATGGCGGCTCGCTGCTACACGAGAAGGCGAAGTGTACTTTGCAAATGATGGCAGTGGCGATTGACGGATTTGTAGCACAACGCATGTTTGTTATTTTAGCGCTTGTGTCTCATCCTCGGACCATGTTGTCTTCGTGGAAGTAGCACCTGTGGCACATGCCAACCCATCTACACACGTGCAAGTGTACCGGAAGAAAAAACGCGACGGACGCAACCATTGTTGTGCATGTGCTGCCGCTTCCACCTAGCGGACGCGGACGCAAACAATCCGACGGTGAAAGTAGCGAGGTTATTGTTGTATTTTATGATTGTTTTATACACAGCAGTATCTACCACAACAAAAAAATTGTTTAAATACCGTATGAGCGCCGCTTTAGGCAACAGCGTCTTTCTGTACGAGACACTGGTACCGAGGCTACACACTACATCGCAGCCGTTGCAGTGAAGTTGGGGAATGCACTTGCCGGCAAGTGTACTTTGCAGTGAGTACACTCGCTCGTGTGACAGCACGCAAATGACACTCGCGCCTAAGTGTACTCGCTCAAACCGCACTTAAGTTGCTACGTGTGACAAGGGTATAAGCCACTGCTGAATTGGAGTCCGTCGGGTGTCCCTACTCGCAAACCGAATTTCTTATCGCGGGTCGTCGAATCTTCGTGAAGCGTTGGCGGAAATCTTGAAACGTCAGCATGATTGGACGTGTAGTCTCATTCGTCTGGTTGACAAGTACGTACAGCTTGGGAAATGCAAATGGCTGCTTCTGGTCGGGCTCTTGTTGGATTTTGATGAGGATGGTCACTTTGCTTGGCTAATTACTTCATTACAACAGATGGAACAGAGCGCAAAACTGAAAAGGACTGAGACAAAATGTAAAGAGCGCTGGTAGCTCTTCACACCCTGTCTCTGCCGCTCTTTTCCGGTTTCGCGCGTTGTTACATCTGTTGGTTCGGATAAGCTGTACACGCACAGCAATGACGGCAATTTCATTGAAAAGCCCGGTACAGAAAAGCCACACTCACCGATCTAAATTGAAATGTCCTCGGAGGAACAGAAGCAGCTTGCTCGAGAGCTGGGATTCTATGCGCCTCGATACAATGAAGAAGATGATGAAAGAGGTTGTCGATGATAGCAGCAACCCGCAGTTATGACATGCTACTCGTATGCTTCTCAAATCCGTCTCGCTGCAAACAACAGACACAACAATATCGTTAATAAAAGCTAAAAAAAAAAGAGAGAGCAGCCTAAACAGATTTCGTAGTGCAATGAATTTAATTAAAAGTTTGTTATTGCACTTATTCGCCTTCTCTTGTGACTCATACCCCCTGTGGGTGATTGACAAAGAAATAAATATCCCTATAAATTTGTATGGATCTTCATAGTAACAGAGGTTACATAAAAATCACAAACTCTGGAATAGCATTTTGTTTTCACTCAAATGTACATAATATAAAGCTTTCTATTAGTAATAAATTATCATAACAGCCCAATAAAATATTAATAAATGAAATAGAGGTTATCTAAGTGCCGACACCCAAGCGTAATGATTAAGTGTCCGTTGGATATTTACTCTTTTTTGTTTTTCATGGCTTTTTTGTGGCAAAGTCGTAATAAAGTTAGTCCCTCAAGGATTTACGTCTGGCAATCAGTATTCAATAATAATAATTTATTGACAGACCAACGAAAAAAAAACACCTGTCACACAGGTCCCATAGAACAGTAGATGAACTCATTTACGATAATTGGTATTAGGGTGATATAGAACTTGTGCGAAGATGTGAGACGCCTGTGTCCCGCACAGTTTACTGATGCTTGCTCGATGATGAACAGCGATGACTATGATAAAACCTCACACACGGCTCATACCCACTTTGGTAAATTTGGCCAAGAATTCATTATTTAACTTAAAAGGATTTTTTCAGTATGCAATACCCACAGCCTTGAAAAAAACCAACGTACCTAAAAGAAAAGGAGTGCCATAATTGTTGTTCACTTCTTCAGATCAATCAGTACAGTCGCTATCTTGGAGAAAAATTTGCGTACCTTGTTAAAAAATATATCTTTAGGTTACAATACTTCTGCAGGATTAATACTCATGCAAGCAGGAACTTAATTCGTTTTGTTTCACGAAGGTAAGTAACAACCCAGACGCTGTCGTTTTTATATGCGTTTTCTTCTCTCACACCCTGGTCGAACGTGCGAAGCAAATAATGATGCTGATGATGATGCTCTGTAGAAGTTCAGCACCTATAGCCGTTCAGAGCGATCGGGGGTGCTATTCTAGACACTGTCTAATTTTTCCATATTGTCAAATTCTGTAATGACGGCATTTTAAGCAGCTCACTTGGCAAATCAGGATTGATCAATGGCAGAATCTGACAACTTGGCGGAATTAGACAATGTCCAGAATAGCACCCGGGTTAAAGTTGACTATGGGACCACCCAAGAGTCAGGTGGATCACGAGGCGCAACTTCGTAGTTTTCTAAGGGACGCTGCCGGCGATATACAAAAGCTCGGGTAAATAATAAAAGACCACAATAACTCGCTACGGTATTTATTACCCCTCGCAATATAAGACAAAGACATTAGGCAAGTTAGCTAATAAATATGTTTGGCGAGGCAATGAGTAGCCAGCTACTCTTAGTATTCCGTAGCGAAGTAAAGTGAGCGGAAGGCATAAATTAGACCGAAAAGTACTGCCTCCACCGTTTCCCAACGGTTACCTGTATTTGAGTGTCCTACTCGTGGTTCAAGTAGCGATTGATAACGGCCACAATAGTGGGACGCCGAACGCTACCTTGAGCCCACTGCCCATAGTAATGGCTAGACGTAATACGTGTATGCCTTCGTAAATAAATACCCGACCCTACTAGAATGGGACAGGTGACGCAATGCAATGGCAAGCAGGTCGCAATACTTCCGCCAATGACTACTGGAATCTCGAGTATACTAGTTACACCTAATTGTGTCCATGTAGCGCGTGTATGGTGGTAGACTGAAAGGGCATCGTCACAGGCCATATTATCGCATTCGTGGTCCATTACTGTCGAGTACAAGCGGCAGTCATCGGGAGAAGCGCCTTCGTGCGGTCACCGCAGCTCATATTACGTACCACGAGCATCATTTTGTAGCGTCCCGATTCGCGATGCAGCTGTGAGACACTTCATCTATGGACTCTTGCAGCCTCCTACGTTCAACAGGCCGCTCGCCTGGTCGACCAACCAATCTTACCCACCGAATTCTCGGGCCTTTCCACATTTCACTGTTGAACTGTTGCGAGAAGTAAGTTATTATACACCGCATTTGCGGCTCATATTGTACATCATGCACGTCATATTTTAAGGCCCCGATTCGCAACGTTGTGGCAACACACTTTCTGCGGATTTCTACAAGCCTGCACTTAAGCAGTCCTCGACTCCTACGTTCAGCAGGCCAGCGGCCAACGGCCTGCTGAACCGCGAATCACTTTGATGAAAACAGGCATTCGAAGATTGAAAATATGCTGAAGCCTGCCCTCAGCCGAAATGCCTGACACAACGTAACTGTAGTATTCTGAAGATTAACCTGGGTACTTTGGGGCTATTTCTAGTCCCCATACAAGTGCAGCAGGTCGCTTTTAGGTTGCTGCAAGGCTTTATCCAGGTGATGCTAGGTTGTTCTTACGTTTATTCTCCGCGCCTAGAGGTTCAAGTTGAAACCCAGCACGTCGACCCATCCGAAAACAAGCATTCGCCCCTATCATAGATTGACGGCCCAATGTCGTTGGCGTAAACATTCCATCGCTTCAGTGTTTCCTCGCGGTCACCGTTGCCTCTGAGTGATGCAAGCACTTTTCATTTGCTGATCGCACAATATGTATGCTGTGCTGAGGGTGCTCAATGCTGTTTCAAGGTGCAATTTACTTACGTGATAACATTTCCATCAATACTCGAGTGTGCATCGTAATTCTGTGCCAGGAAACTTGAAAAAAAAGTGTGAATGTGCACAGCCCGATTCCGTGCGTGAAAACGCAGAAAAATAAGCATGTGTAAGACACTTGATGCTTAGGTGATTGATAGATGATTGATATGTGGGGTTTAACGTCCCAAAACCACCATATGATTATGAGAGACGCCGTAGTGGAGGGCTCCGGAAATTTCGACCACCTGGGGTTCTTTAACGTGCGATGCTTAGGTGGGTGTCATTTGACACACACCTGACTTCCTCAGAAGTGGTAGTGTGACCCTTCGCATCAGAGCCCTTTCATTTTTCATAGGAGAGTTCGGTGGCTCTGCTAAAGCGCGCGGACTCGGACCTACCAATACCAAGAGCGTCGGCATGTCTCTATAAAGACAGTCCTACACGCGGCAAATCAGAACTCTCCGAAAAGAGTCCCACATGTTTTTTTTTCTTAAAGTGTACAGTGACGTCGATTTCCATTTTTCGTGTTTCTGCTAAGTGGGACGCTGTTTGGGAATGTACTCTCAGACAGGAGGGGACAAGCGTGTAGGTGGCGAAGGTTCTGTTGCGAGCTTGTTGACGGACCATTTGAACGCTTTCAGTGTAGCACGGTAATAGACGCGGACACAAGAAGGCACCAAAATACACCACAGAATACTACTTGCAACAAGTTTATTTACAAAAATCAGACAGTTTTTATACAACCATTGCAAGCCAAACAGTTGACCATGTGCGATCACTCAGGACACGCACGAAAAAGCCACTCAACCTCAGCAAAGTCACGGCAAGGATGATATCTTGTAAATCGGCGCTCGCGCAACAACCACAACTTCTCAGACGACAATGCTATCGATGGTTTGCTAACACGCAGCTAGCTCACCGTGTGCATCGATATGCTCGGCTTCGGTAAGCAGATGTGTGATCTGTAGTTTATGTAGATCTACAATGACTTCCTTGGAAATCAAAGGACGGTAACTGGAAGCACAACGGCGAAAAAACAATCTATTCAAGAGCCAATTTATTCGACCTTTAATTGTGCTCCTACAAATTATAGGTGGCGCTGCAGCTGAACGTTGGCACGCACCGGCGTGCTCCCTGCGGGTGTAGCTGTCTTGTCAACTCTAGCGCCTTGTCAAAGGCGACGGATAACCGGTAGATCCTTTTGCCTCTGCCGTGCCCGGGGAGCTTCCTGTAATAACATGCGCTCATTGCAATATCGGAGCCAAACAAAGATTTCTTGGATGGCTCTGAACGAAGCACGTGGAAGTTGCGTACGGTATGAAGGTCTCACAAAACAAGAGAATAAACGTGCTTTTGCGGTGGCTGCACCACCTCGCGCGAAGAAAGAACATCAGTACAAAAAAGAATAGGTAATGCCATGTTCCCTGCGCTACTTCTCCCTGCCTCTCACAATTAGAAACTCAGGCTAGTTTCCAGTCTGGCCAATGTTCCCCGTCTGGCAAATGTTCGCAAGAGGCGTAGTGCGCATAAACGCCCTAACTTTTAGCGGTGGTGTTTTCTAGAATCACGGAACCTGTGCTTCTAGCGCCCACTGCAGCCTCGCATTGAGCATAACTCTTTCAGCATCCTCACCACTTCTACCTCTATCTCAATTTATTTAGCCAAACTATATGGTCGACAACGACGAGCTTCGCTGTTAAAAGCATTGGGTGACAAGTGAACGCGTCTTTTAATCCTTCGTATTCGGCCTTCAAAAGAGAGTGAACGTCACACCCGCGCATGTGACAAAAACTATACGTTACAGAAACTACGTTAAGTGTCAACGCATCGTTGACCAATGAGGAAACATCGCGACAAAACTACGTTAAACGTCAAGTCATCATTGGCCAACGAAATATTTGCACCACTTCTACTGAAAAAATTCCGCCATATCCACGAAGTGAATGATGATGAGTGGGCGAAGCTCCGGAGGTAAACCTGGTAAACCATGAATCGTCTGTACATTTCGCCCACTCGATTTTATTACATCGCTCCCCCTAGCGTACGTCGCCGCACTAAATCGAACGATTGCCTTCAACCAATGACACGCGCCATATGTGACATCATTCCTATTTTATAAGATCTCGCGTTTTTCATCAACTACAAGTACCGCTTTCTAGTTTATAACATCTTGCATCTTTTCATCATCAGCTACAAGTACCACCATCTAGTAAACACTACAAGAACTAAACGAGAGGTGGCTACATACAGGAGACGGTACCGCCATCTAGTGAACACTGCAAGAACTAAACTAGAGGTGGCTACATACAGGGGACGGTACCGCCATCTAGTGAACACTGCAAGAACTAAACTAGAGGTGGCTACATACAGGCTACAGGGGACGCACAGCCCACGCCCTAAGGAGCTTCGCCCCTAAAAATATCGCGTTGTTTGAATAAACAGTGCCACTGGTGCCATCTCTAGGACACTCAGCACGCCCTTGCACACTGATCCCTACTGGGCAGGAGTGCGCGCGACCCTATAACGAGGCTCAAGTCGCTATAACGAGACTCAAGCATTAGTCGTCTCTCTCACCCACAAAGCATTAAATCCCCGAGCTCACCAGAGCAACAACCTAGCCGCCAAGATTATACAACAGCGTGTCTGGCTACTTTGTGAAAAATTAGCTCACTTGCGATGCCCGTGAACAGCAGCATGCCGAGTACGATGTTCATCACGATGAGGATTCCCGTGCAGACTATCATTGCAGTCATCCGAGCTTTGCGCCCTTCGCGCCTGGCAGACAACGTTGTTCAAGTGTTAATGCAAGAGACCTGTCTGATGCTTCTAGATGACATCAATTGATCTTGAAGTGCCGTAGCAGTTAACACTTCACAAGTGTAGACAGTGAGATCTAATAACACCTGATGCTTCTAGATGTTATCTAGAAGAATTGGATGGTATCCAGTGATCCTAAATAACGTCAATTAATCTTCAAGTGGCGATACAGTTAACACTTGACAAATATCGACAATTTTCGCATTCATGTGCTTTCGAAAAGACATGTTATGACTTGTTCATATGAACTCGGGATACCATACCGAATAACGAATACGCAAGCAAGTTCATTTGCGTCAATCAGAATTGAGAGGGAGCCCTCGTTATAATGCAATCTAACAACAACAACGTCATCATCAACAACAACAACAACAACAACAACACACACACACACACAGCACATGTATGGTTCTATTTAGTCCATTCTATCACTGTATTTCGACCAAGATCACACCAATTTATCTACTTAGGTAAAAGCAAAGGTCTTTCGTATACTTCAAAATTTCTGGGTTTGAAAATTAAATTAAAGTGAGGCGCTTTATAAATTTAATAAACTGAGGCACCTAAGTTCACTTTAAACGTCTAATTTAGGGACAATGGTCGTAGCCAGCTTTAGGTGCTTTACCTCACCCTGTATGCTCTCAACAAGTGCTAACATGTTTCGAGGTGTTCACGCAACCCTATCAAAGCGGCGTTGCTCTGATTGTTGCCACGCCAACATATTGTCGAAATCACAATAAATTAGAGTACTTACCATTTTGCTTTTTTGTCATCTGTGAAAATAAAAGTCGCATAAAAAGCAAAGGTAAGTAGTCTACGATAATTTCACAAACACTAGGTCAATTTATATAAGAGTGAAGAGTATCGCTAGCGGTACCGACGTGTTATTTTGAACGACGCCACTGGATACGTCTCATGGTTCACGTTAAAATACCAGCATGCGCGTATCAACGTGTGTCGCCAGTATTATGCACATCACTAGAAAACGTATATTGAAAATAGTGCCAACATCGCAGTAGTTGGTATTCAGCTGTGAAATAAACAGCAAGTTTCTTATTTTCATGGGGCAGACGTAAGACTGCGTCAAAGAGGCCTTCCAGACTTGAAAGCATGACCGGGGGTGCTATTCTGGAAACTGTCTAATTCCGCCATATTTTCAATTTGGTAATGGCGGCATTTTGAACCAACAGTGAGGTCGAAGCAGCTCACTAGGCCAATTGGCATCAATCAATGGCGGAATCTGGCAACATGGCGGAATTCGACATTGTCCAGGATAGCACCGCATGATTAGGAGGAAACTGGCACTTAGCGCCATCTGTCGTCGGTGACAGTAGCGGACTGTCATACGTGAATGAGAATTAGGGAGAAAAAATCGTGACAAGAAAAGCTAACTATGAATAATGGCCCCCGGACACACGTGGCAGAGCCCCACTGGAATACTCGGGCAAAATTTTGGTTCCCCATTACAAACCGCGTAGCTTCTCAGAGTGTTTAGTATTTTACAATGACGCCCCATATGTTCCAAAGAGTCGTGTTCAGTTGTGCTGGAATATAAGTGATCAAATTTTACCAGAATACTCCAGTTAATCTCTGCTCCATATTGTCACGTTAAAGAGACAGGAGACGTTTTTAAGGCGTCCTCACAAAAGTCCGAAGAGCGGTCGGCTCAGCGCAGCCAAAAACAGAACAATGGCACGAGGGGAACTGCCACTTCGTCTGCCTCTTTTGCGCTGGCAGATCAAGCGCGCGGCACTGCCCCTCCTCCCTGAAGAGCATCGCCTCGATGCTAAACGAAGCGTGTATCGTAAAAAAAAAAGACATTGTCACAGTGTGTGGTACGGTTTTAACCGCACCACGTGCACAATCTCGGGTCGTAGCTGTCGGCGTCGGGGTGGTTGGCTTCCGTCCGGAAGGACTTCGTAATTGACGTCGCTCACTTGTCGTAGCACTTTGTACGGGCCAAAATACCGACTGAGAAGCTTCTCAGAGAGACCTTTGCAGCGCACAGGGGTCCAAACCAACACCTGGTCACCTGGTTTATAATCGACTTGTCTGTGGCAGCGGTTGTAGCGCTGTGCATCGACGCCTTGTTGTTTCTTGATGTTTACGCGGGCTAGTTGACGTGCTTCCTCGGCTCGTTGCACGAAACACTCAGCATCTTCGTCGAGATTCTCGATGTTGTCAATGTCGCATGGGAGCATTGCGTCCAACATCGTCTGAACGTCCCGACCGTATAGAAGACGAAACGGAGTGAATCGTGTGGTCTCTTGCGTAGCGGTATTATACGCGAATGTTACGTAAGGCAGTATTTCATCCCACGTCTTGTGCTGTACGTCTATGTACATAGACAGCATATCAGTCATCGTTTTGTTAAGCCGCTCGGTCAGTCCATTTGTCTGAGGGTGATACGCTGTTGTCTTGCGATGCGTGGAGTAACTTAACTGAAAAACTTGTTCAAGGAGCCTTGCTGTAAACGCTGTTCCTCGGTCTGTGATGACACAGGATGGAGCACCGTGGCGTAATACAATTCTCTCGATGAAAAACTGAGCAACTTCACAAGCCGTGCTTTTAGGAAGCGCCTTAGTTTCAGCATAGCGGGTTAGATAATCTGTAGCGACGATTATCCACTTGTTGCCGGAAGATGACAAGGGAAACGGACCCAGGAGGTCCATGCCGACTTGATCGAAGGGTGTTCTGGGTGGCTCGATAGGGTGAAGTAATCCCGCAGGCTTAACAGATGGGGATTTTCGGCGCTGGCATTCGCGGCAGGCTTGAACGTACTGTTTAACGCAAGCGGCAAGTTTCGGCCAGTAGTAAGACTTTCGTACCCTAGCGATGGTTCGGGTGATGCCCAGATGGCCCGATGGAGGCTCGTTGTGGCAGGCAAATAGAATTTCCTCACGCAGCTCTGCGGGGACGACCAACAGGTAAGTTTTGTTGCTGGCGGCTGCGTTCTTCTTGTACAACACGCCCTGTCGTAAGCAGAAGGATGACAATCCGCGAGTTATATGCTGGGGCAGTGATACGTTGCGGCCCTCTAGATGTTCAATGATAGGTCGCAATTGAGCATCTGCTCGCTGCCGTAAAGCCAAGTCTGTTACGCTTACGGAGCCAAGGAAAGGGCAGTCCTCTTCGAAGCTCTGAGCGGCAGGCTCAACTGGCGCGCGTGACAACGTGTCCGCATCTTCGTGTGCACGACCGGACTTGTACACGATAGTGACGTCGTACTCCTGCAGACGTAGGCTCCACCTTGCCAGTCGTCCGGAGGGGTCTCTGAGGTTCGCAAGCCAGCACAGCGAGTGATGATCCGTCACTACTCTGAATGGACGGCCGTAAAGGTAAGGTCGAAACTTAGCAATTGCCCACACGACAGCAAGGCACTCCTTCTCCGTGGTACTGTAGTTTGACTCCGGGCGTGTTAGGGTTCGGCTTGCGTAGGCGATAACCTTTTCAATTCCCTCCTGCCGTTGGACGAGTACCGCGCCCAGACCGACGTTACTGGCGTCGGTATGAATTTCTGTTTCGGCTTCCTCGTCGAAATGTCCAAGAACAGGTGGTGATGCCAGGCGAAGCCGAAGCTCTGTGAATGCTGATTCTTGTTCAGCACTCCAAACGAACGGCGTATCGTCTCTAGTGAGTCTAGTTAATGGTTCGGCAATTTTCGAAAAATTGCCTATAAAGCGCCGGTAGTACGCGCATAGACCAAGAAACCGCCGCACACTTTTCTTATCGGCAGGAGTCGGGAAGGCTGCGACAGCGGCGGTTTTCTCAGGGTCAGGACGGACGCCTTCTGCGCTTACGACATGTCCAAGGAACTTTAGTTCTTCGTAACCGAAATGGCATTTTTGCGGCTTTAACGTAAGGTTAGCCGTCCGAATCGCCTCAAGTACTTGTCGTAGTCGCTTCAGATGTTCGGAGAAGCTGGTTGAAAACACGACCACATCATCCAAGTACACAAGGCAGCTTTGCCATTTTAAGTCAGTCAACACAGTGTCCATCATGCGTTGGAAGGTAGCTGGCGCAGAGCAGAGTCCGAACGGTAGCACCCGAAATTCGTAGAGGCCATCCGGCGTGACAAAGGCGGTTTTTTCACGGTTGCGCTCATCAACCTCAATTTGCCAGTAGCCACTCTTTAAATCCAGGGAAGAAAAATACTTCGCTCGTCGTAGTCGGTCAAGCGAGTCATCAATACGCGGCAGCGGATAAACATCTTTTTTTGTGACGTTGTTGAGCTTTCTGTAATCTACACAGAAGCGAAGCGTACCGTCCTTCTTCTTAACCAGAACGACCGGTGAGGACCAGGGACTGTTCGAAGGCTGGATAACGCCGTCGTCGATCATTTCTTTCACTTGCTGCTTGATAGCTGCGCGTTCTGTCGGCGAGACGCGGTATGGCTGTTGGTGAATAGGTCTTGCGTCGTCGTAAGTGATTATCCTGTGCTGTGTAATTGGCGTCTGACTCACTTTAGACGACTGAGCAAAGCACGCCCTAAATTCAAACAATAGCTCTCGCAAGGCCCTCTGGTTCTCTTCTGGCAGTGCACTGTTCATGTCAACATCTATTACGGTTTGTCCATCGCGGCTACTGTCTTCACAGGCAAAACACTCAATGACGTCCTCCAAGGCTTCAGCGTAGGCGACCGCAGTGCCCCGGAAAAGGTGACGATGCTCATTGGTGAAATTTGTAATCATGACCTCGGCTGTACCGTTCCGAATGTCAATGATGCCTCGTGCCACAGAAATTCCAAGCGCCAGCAGCAGGGAGACGTTGCACTCTGCCACTGTTTCACCGTCACTGGTTCCTTCGGAAGTCACCTGAATTAGGATACTTGCACGAGGTGGTATTGTGACACTGTCGTCGGAAACACGGAGGGCGGTTGTACGGCGGTTGGAGTCCCTTGACGTAGCGTTGACTGTCGAAAAGGAAATGCAGCGTCGCCGTAGGTCGATTACGGCGCCATATTCCCGAAGAAAATCGAGGCCGAGAATTAATTCGCGGGAGCAGTCACGTAGCACGATGGAGCTGACCAAAAACGTGCAGCCTCGTATTTGTAGCCTGGACGTGCACAAACCAACCGGCGTTACAACATGTCCGCCAGCTGTACGTACATGCGATCCTGTCCAAGGCATTATCACTTTCTTCAAGGTACGTGCCAATTGTCCGCTAATAATCGAGTAGTCAGCACCAGTGTCTATTAAGGCAGTTAAATTGCGACCGTCGAGCAGCACAGGTATGTCCATTGAAAAGTCGCTCAGCTGGGATACAGGCGCCGGCGTAGTCGAATTTCCGTTGGTCCGATGTCGCGTCGATTGGAGGGCGAGGTCTTCATCACGTCGAGAATCAGCGGCCTCGCCTCGAAAGGTCGCTGGCGTTAGTTTTCCAGGCGAGGGCTCGGAGACCGTCCTTGCGGCCTTCGATTTCCGTTGCCTGAATAAGATGACGACCGCGGTGACGGTGAGCGCGACTGACGCCTGAGTGGGACGTTCTGCCGAGCGATAAAATCTTCAATTTCTGGTGGTCTCTGTCCAAACCGGGGGCGGGGTGAATTGGCAGGAAAACCCTGCAGCCCAAGTCGGCGGTACTGGCAGTCTCGGTAGAGGTGACCCGCTTCACCGCAGTGGTAGCAAAGCGGTCGTCGGTCGGGCATGCGCCATATGTCGGATTTACGCATGACGGGTCGAGTGTCTGCAAAATAAGGGACCACCTGTGCGGACTGCAGTGTGGCGTACGGGGTTGCGGCTGGTAGTGGGACTGGTGCAGGTGCGTTGTGTTCGAACGTGTCGGTATAAGTGGTGCGCTGGAAACCACTCACTGGGGATGGTGTCGTGGACGACGGAACGGTGCGTCTCAATACGTCTGCGTAGGTCACCCCTAGAGGTTCACTTGAAGTTGCGAACGCCTGAAGTGGTGCAGCAACCTGCGTTGGTGTCTCGCGACGAGGTGTGCCGAGCGCATGCTGAACTTCGTCACGTATGATGGTGGCGATGCAATTCGTGGAAGGCTGCTGCTGCGCCTGGTTCAGCTGTTGCAGCTGTTGCAGCTCGTCGCGAACAACCGAACGTATCAGCTCGCGAAGCGCTCCCACGTCGGTCGGGAACGAGCCTAGCCCGGTGGTATAGGTAGCATTCACTTGCCGATCGTACTGGTTCCGCTGCTGCAGCGCCTTTTCCATGGCGACGGCTTCAGTGAGGAACTCCGCAACCGTTCTAGGCGGACTACGAATGAGTCCAGCGAAGAGCTGCTCTTTCACACCTCGCATCAAGTGTCGCAGCTTCTTGTCTTCCGGCATGGTTGGATCGGCGCGAGTGAACAGATGAACCATATCCTCCACGTATGTAGCCACACCTTCATTAGGCATCTGCATGCGGGACTGGAGGGCCCTTTCAGCGCGCTCTCGACGATCGAGACTCGAGTACGTTTCGCGGAGCCTGTGACAGAACTCATGCCACGACGTTAGGAGGCCCTTGCGGTTCTGGAACCATGTGCGAGCACCATCCAGAAGACTAAAGTACACATTCTTGAGCTTCGCTACTTCGTCCCACCCGTTGAAATCCGCTACGTACTCGTACTCAGCCAGCCAATCTTCCACATCTTCATAGAGGCCACCACGGAAGGGACTCGGAACACGTGGTTTTTGTAGCGTGTAATGAGTGGGTGCAGCTGCGGGTGCAGCGGTTGGAGCAGCGGCGGCTCCAGCGGCAGGGGAAGCGGTGACAGCAACAGTATTCTCCATACCAGTCGACGTACTTGTACTGTGAGGCACAAACTCGGGGGACAGTCCTCGAATCCTCCGACTGAAACGGTGTACCGGCGTAAGCTCTGGGTTTTGGGTCACGTTCCGGCTGCTAGAAGGAGTCTGTTGCATAGGTGAGGTTACCCCGGCACCTCCACCATTATAATGTCACGTTAAAGAGACAGGAGACGTTTTTAAGGCGTCCTCACAAAAGTCCGAAGAGCGGTCGGCTCAGCGCAGCCAAAAACAGAACAATGGCACGAGGGGAACTGCCACTTCGTCTGCCTCTTTTGCGCTGGCAGATCAAGCGCGCGGCAATATACCCGAAAGTCCTTTTCGGCAATTAGCTTTCTTCGCTGGATAAAATTTTTTCTCTCCCTACTTTTCCTTCAGATACGGTAGGCCACTGTTCCTATCACCGACAGACAGCGCCACCCGCCCATATACCGAAATCCTACGAGTCAATTCTATAGTGACACTCTTCTTGCATGACATACCCTCGGCGACTGGCACGAACTGCTGATTCTGCTGCCGTCCGGCCCCCTCTGCGTACGCGTACGGCGCCTGTCCGTAAGGAGCGTTCGGATCCTGCGCGTATGGAGTCTGTCCGTAAGGAGCCTGGGCGTAGGGATCCTGCGCGTACGGTGCGTATGGAGTCTGTCCGTAGGGTACTTCTGCGTAGGCCGCCTGTGCGTAGGGTGTCTGCGCGTATGGAGTCTCCCCGTACTGTGCCTCTGCGTATGGCGGCTGCGAGTTCGGTGCTTGCGCATTCACCGCCGGAGGGTTGGGTGCCTGCCTGTAATACGTTGGGTCATAGGCAGCTGGATCGTACTGCATGATGGTGATTGAGCTGGCAACCTGCAAACAATACGCACGATCATTATGACCATGCACAGCAGCAACAGAAAAAAAAACGTTGAAAGCAGGCACAAACTAGCCATGGTCGTTCAAATTGATGCCCTCTATTCATTTCATTACACGCTTTTGTTGACGGACATGACATATATATTCAATTGCATCCTGCATGGTTCCATGACAACGCCGATTTAGGTGTGATATACTCAAGGATTGAAAAACGAAGCTTAAAGGCTCTTTCCACGTGCTTTCAGCCTCCACCTCCCAGAAAAGAGAAAAAAAAAACAGCGAAGCTGCAGGGAACTTGTTTCAATGCCGCTATGTTCTCGTTAGTCTCGGATGTCTAGTTTAGAATATGTGAACTGAAGGAGCAGGCAGGCTGCTTTCTCTATAGCACTTGTGAGTGTAGCGGCACCTGGAGGACCAGGTCTATACTACGCGACTATGTATGCGTGGCCTGTTAGCTCCGCTTTGGGAGGAGGAGCAAAACGAGGAGATACCCTACCTCACACGTGGAATTCCCCAGGGTAAGCAAACGTTGAAAGCCGCTACCAGCCATATTTAAGGGACAAGATTGCCTACCCTTTTTAAATTATTTTGCTGCTGTCGATAAGGCATCCTTTACTTTTAATGGTTAGCAGAGACTTCACTTTTTACTCGAAAATAACACGGACACTCAAGGTCCGGCTTGGCTGCTGTTCATTCAGTGCAAACGATTGAAAAACAAATTGGCAGCAAAATGAAATTCTTGTTATCTTATATGTACCACAGTCGATAGCAGTGCCGGCGCACTAACCTTAGCGTATCGCTTGCAGGCAGTTTCTGAAGCATAACATGTCAAATTCGCACACACGCATGCTCCGTTACTTATCGCGCACTTTGGCGCGAAGCGTTGGCATAAGGTCTGCAACATCAACGTCCTCAAACGCATGGTGCCATTTGCCCATTAAACAGGTACAAACAACATTATGAATTATCTGTAGTAGGTTTGCGAATAGGCTTTACGCACGCAGTCATTATAGCACTTTCGTAGAGGCCCATCACAGAGAAAAGCCGTACTCACCGCTTCAAACGAAAATGTCGTCCAAAGAACGGAAGCAGCTGGCTCGTGAGGAGGTCTGTGCACTCGAGGCACAGGTGATGATAATGATCATGATGATAATGGCCCTCTACTATGATGCGCTTTTATTATCAGTGTGTAAGTGGAAAGTTTTAGTCACTACAGACACTTTAAAAACCAAAAAAACACAAGTTCTTTGACATGAACAAAAAAAATTGTGTATTACGGGCCGATATAGAAAAATAGGGCTTTATTACTTACATGCCAACTAACTAAATTTCATCTTCTACATGTGATATGACGCCACTGTAGACGTCGTCTGAAGTAGGGATACGTTTGCATTAAGAAGCTAGTTAGGCCCTCACTATCTCTGACCATAGTCGTCAAGGCTCGCCGTCATCCCTTGACGAAGCGCAGGTGCGAAGAATTACTACAATATACCGTTCACAGAGCGTACATTGCGCGCATATAGTTTAAAACTAGACCATACTCTGTGCGTTCATCCATTCGTCCTTCATACTAGACGGCAAATTCAAAGTATAGAAGTTATGAACCTTAAGACTAAGCTTCGTTACGTCCTCGGCATTCCGTTCGTAGGTCTGCAGCGATTGTTTGGACACCTCCTATACTTCGGAGATAAAGTATCGGCGAGTCTCTAAGCAGGTATGGTACCCGACAATCAAAATACTATTCAAAAAAGAAAACCCCCCAAACGAGCTGCGGTACCGACTTGATCATAACGTGCGTTATTCTTTGCGCATTCACCAACTAGCAGCCCAAGCAAGAGCGCATTTCGTAGTGCACTTAATTCATGCAGTTAATGGAATGGCGCTAAGAGCAGCGTAATCGTGACAGTCAGGACGTGATGCAAACTCCGCCAGATAAGTATCCTTCCAGTAATGAACAGAAGACGTTAACCACCTGAAGGCACCGCAGAGGACGACCAAGTATAGTGTTGCGAGACTTCGCCACGACTTCACCACCAGGGCTGGATACCACTGGTATGGAAAAGGGAGCCTCCTTGCTACTTAACAGCCTGTCACAACGAGGGGGATTTCACAGCGCTTGATGTACTCACGCTTACAAAGACGCGCCTTGAACAACGCATGTGCAAATATGTTTGATAAACGCGTCGGTGGCCTGTGATTCAGTCAACACAAGGGCACTCGTGAGCCATAATCAATTAAGTTGTTCGCTGTGCGAGAATTCAGTTGGATTCCCACCAGTGATACCGCACTCATCCATTGCGTGAGCAAAAGAGCTCACACAATGATTTCAAATTCAAATTGGCGCTGAATTGAAACGGTCTCAAGTGGCCGCAGGAGTGCCAGGATGGCGCAGTGGCAACACGTTGACATGTGATAAGGCGTGGGAGACTCGGTAGGATAAGCAAATAGCATGACGTCACTCGCGGCATGGCAAAATTACGATTTCCGGCCGTGGGCGCCCTCTGTAGCTTATACAGCTTTCGCGGCCTATTGCAGAGTGAAATATTCGTTTACTACTTTTTTCAAATACTTATTGGCAGCATTATTCTTACGATTCTGTTTTCCGAATGCAATAGAAGCACCTTTATGCAAAACGTACGACCGAATTTTCCTCATACGTTAGGTTCTATATCCAAAAAGCATTCTCCAGGCCTTGATTATTTCCACGGAGAATCCATTACTTCCATGTCCTTTTTTTAAATACTACATTTGAAGCATCGTAAAACTCTCCCGCAGTTCAATAGCTGCGTGTTACATGGCTTAAAAAGACTCTCCCACAGGCACAATAATTGTTGTACTCAAGTTTATTTCTAAAATTTTTCACAATATGAAAGCTTGTCATATGTAAAAACATTCTCTCTAGTCCAAGAACAATATGCATGCAGTAATAAGGAGTAAAATGAGCAAGAGGTTTACTGAAAGAATGACATCTATGAATACAAAGCGCAATAGAAATGGCAAAGTTATCGCGAATCTCATCGTAACCAAATTACTTTGTGCGATAACCTACAGTCATGTTTCGTTTCTCATCACACCGACTTCGACAAGTGCACACAACAGAGAGCATAAAAACAGTCAAAGGCTGTTGTATCGCCATGCGCACAATGATGTGGTGATATGGTGGCCATCTATGAGGTATCGGAGAACATTGCTGCCCTCTTCGTCGTACTATGATTGCTAAAAAAATTGTGACTCTACCCGCAAGATGACCAGCAACGAGTCTAAGCTGCAGAAGTGCTTCGAGAGTTGCCAGTGATTTCACCGTCCCTCATTAGTTCCTCGACTCTCTGCTTGAGGGCGTTAGTGCCGGAGACAAGTGCAAGGGCAGCGTGGCAGCGCGGCGAGTAGTCTTGATCTACGACATAGTGAGCCGCGCACGTCAACAGTCCTATGTTGCGGCCGACGATATTTTCGAGGACGAACCACTCGTTCCCTAGACAGCCCGAAGATGTCAGGAAACGCAAGTGAGTAATGGTCTCATTTTGGCTGAACTTGGAGGCGAGTAGCTTAAGAAAGGTGTCGTTTTCGGCCTGGCTGCAGGACGCAAAGGCAAGCTCGCACAAGCTACGGCTGGCCACCACTCCAGCCACGAAGAAACGCAAGTTGGCCTCGCCCATATGAAACCCGTTGAGCCGAAGACCTCGGATGGCGGCGTTCTTGAAGATCATCTCGAGGAGTACGCTGTAAGGACGGCCTGCCGATCGTAGTGTATGGCTCAGATCCGGCTCGTCACATCCGGTCAGCGAGAGAACTCTGAGTGAGTCGGCAGTGCTCAAGCAGTAGCACAGTGTGCGAAACGCGGTGACGTCCGAAAGGATTCCCTGCGCCAGGTAAAGGTTGAGCAAGGTGACCCGATACCAGTAGCATGCCAAGCGAACTAGAACTACAAACTCTTTCGGAGTTCTCTCCATGAAAGATCTGATCGCCACCTTAGATAACGCTTCCGGACAATCCCGAAGATGAACTATCTCCCAAGCGCTGACAAGGTAGGCGTCTTCAATACGGACTCGATCACTCATTTCGGACTGCCGGATGACTATGCAGACCGCTTTGAGCTTTTCCAATGGAACGCCATTCAGCGAGATGGTTTTCAGTGATTTGACGGTATGGGCGGTGTTCAGCAAACCCTGCAGGTCTTCCAATTCTAGTCCCCCCATGCCCAGGGCCAAAAAGGAAAGTTGTATTGGCGTAGTAGGGTCAAACGCTTGAATCCAGTCACAGTTCTGGTGTGCGAGGGAGGGTTGATCCAACTGCTCGCCGTATTCTCTCACATCATATGTCCATTCAAGTCGTGGCTTGGGTTTCCAACGGCAGCCTGCTATGTCGAGGCTCTTGAGTGCGCCCTCTTTCCCGGACACGAAAGCAGCGAAGAGACTCGCGCACCGTGTACTTAGCCGGAAGCCGGTTAGTCTTAGCCTCTGAATGTTGGCGCGACTACAGAGCGGCCGGACGATGCACTCGATGTCCTGGAACGTGCTTGCGGCACCCATGTCCACACCTTCCACGCTCAGTGAGCTCAGCTGCGTGCTGTTGGCCAGAAAGTCGGAGAACCTGGAATCACCAGTTTTCGTGTAAGAATGCACGATGCTGCCGTTCAGACACAGATTCTGGATGGTGTCGTTGCGTCGGAGGGCGGCGATGAGGAGACACCCGCTTTCGGCGTCGAAAACGAGTCGCGGTATCGTTAGAGTGGTCAGACACGTGGTGTCCACAAGAAGCTTACAAAGGGCGTCCAACTCGAACGATGATGCTGCAGCGTTGACGACCACGGTGAACTCGCGTAGGTTCGTCATGGTGGCGATGGCATCGAACAGTTCCCCTCGGATGCCCCTGTGCAGAGAGAAGCGGGCAAACGGGGACCAGATTAGTTGATCTGAAAACGAACGGTTTGCGGAACGAGTTCTACGCGAAATATGAGCAGCTAAAAACAGACAAACAAAAAGGTGCGCGCATGGGCGTACGCGGTCCCCGCTGTAGATTACGTGCAACGCCATCCCGTTCTATCTAACTTTGCCTTCCCCTCAGCAACCTCATAACGATATGTCGTTATCATGTAATGTCATAGAGCTTGCGGACTCATCGGCGTTCGCGATGCAGTCGCTTCAGTGTTGCCAGAGTCCGCTGGTTTTCAGGTCATGAAAATTCTCTCCCCCCCCCCCTGCTAAGTCACTGCAGCTTCGGCACGGTGGCGCAAAGGGCAGGCTGAAGGGCATTGAGAATAGTTTGGCTGTGTTGGAAGAGCTGGTGGCCTGAAAAATCCGGCGGTATTGCCATTACACTTTCCTCGCTTTTTTTTAAGTTTCTCTATTAACTTGTAAATGTCAAAAATACGCGTAGGAAATGAGCAGAACGTGCATGGCGATTGCATATAATCACAGTAACTCACGCCGTGTAAAAAAAAAAGATTGTCTCAGCCAAAGATAAGCTGAACAGCCTGCGCGCCAGATTTGATAAGCTGCCCTCGACTCCAGAATGTGCGCAGTCAAGCACGGCATACAGTTTTTTTTTCTTGAAAAACACGTTGTATATCTCATTTCGTTGTGTTGCAGTAAGGTTTACGCGTGGCAAACGGAACGCTGCTTGAACATTCGCCCGCGTAAGCGTCATATTTCTTTAAAGGAACCCTAAAGAGTGAAAAGACTCTCCGCGAATTAGGGAACTACAGTTTCATCCTGCAAATACCACTGTTACCACAACACGACGCTTGCTAAGCGAGCAAATGCGTGAAAAGGAAATAGGGGGTGGAGGTGCCACCCGCACGAAACACCATGACGTCAAAAACTTTGAAGGAGTTCACCAGGGCTAGCATAGCTTCTAATAGACTAAAAGGAAGGAAACTGTCATCTGTGGGTTATTTAGACCTAGCACACAACGTTTCAGGGGAAAAAAAGTTATTGAGCCAGTATGGCAAAAACACGAAAAATGCATTTTAAAATTTTCCAAGCCATGCGTGGAGGTTTCAGCGCGAAATTAGAGACAGAAACTTTGACCTTGATTTTCTCCGTTAATAATGACCTTGTCATGGTGAAACATGTGAATTTAGGGTTCTGTGAGTGCAGTTTGCTAATCTAGACCAAGTCACCGTTTCTCCTTATAGTGTTTATTTACTTCATTTGCCTAAACCCCCTGCGCCAGCTGCGATTGCACGCTACAGTTATGCCACGCAAACGCTGCTTTTTGATACAATAGTTGCCCCATAAGAGATAGCTGAAAGTTTCGCTATCTCCTGAAATTGCGACACGTGTTTGCACACCATCCCTGACAGTGCTCGATTGCGAATCGACTCACTTGAATAATGCGTGGTGGCGTTACGAATGTGCAGTCTTTTTGTCATGTGCATAGATTTCTGGCGTATGTTCCCATTTCTTTCCTTCCTTCTTTCTTCTTTAGTTTCAATAAAGCGCTCATAATGTCGAGTCATCTGTGTCTGTATTTTTCACTGTTAATAATCAACCCAAACACACTAGCCAACTTGCCCTCCTGCGGCAGATAAATCTGAACCAAGCACCAACATGTTTGCGTTATAAATTTCACGCAGTGATCGACTGGTTCCGCCTAGGGGCGTTCGACATGAACAGTGACCGCAAAAACTCCGCCAAGTTACTCGTAATACGGTCGAAGCTATCTCAGGACAAGCGAAGTCATTTTACGCATTCGTTTATTACGATACGAGAGGATCCGTACACATCAACCCTTATTAATGTTCCAAGCAAGTGTTCGGAAACAGCCCCCATGTTTTGCGCGCACTACGTTAACCTACGATCCTGATAACGCGAAATTAAAGAAAATAGGAATATGTGTGTATAGTAAGCGCCAGGGCTCTTCTAGTGTTCTGTGCATGCGCTATTATATACCCCAGTCTCGGTAAACCGATATTGTGGTCAGCCCGCTTAACTAACTGACTACTAAATGGGGACGAATAAATTTCCGACGAAGCACGCCTTCGAAATGGCCAATCAGCCGATTCGCTCGCCTTTCTTTGAAAAAATTCAAAGCTCCGTGGAGCAACGACCCGGCATGTGGGAGAATGTTTTATCGTAGCAAGTTAGGCTAAGTGCATGGTAGATGCTGAAAATGAGAGTGCATGTGCCGCAACTAAGAAAGGTAACAGCATGCACGTGACATGATCAATGGACCACGATGGCGGCCTACATATAGGCAAGGTTGTATAATCACGACGCAATCAACCGGCTTCCTTACGAAAACCAATGTCGCTGGAGCATTATGCCTGCATGCATCATCAACGAAGAAACCAGCATGCGATGTACAGGTATAATACTAACGCAACAGCACAATGTACCCATCCCGCCGTGTTGTCGCTACATGTGGCTGTTTCGGCAACGTGAGTGCACTCGATCTAATAGGATCTTGCGTCCCAAAACTGCGAAATTGATGAGGGACGCCCAATAAGAACTCTCAGGGAATTTCAACATCCATGGGGTCTTTAACGTGTATTGAAGTACTCCAGGCTTTAGCATTTCGACTCGATTAAAATGGGGCTGCCATGGCTGGAATTCAATCCTGCGACGATCGGGACAGCAGTCGAGTACCATAAAGAGTGA
This sequence comes from Rhipicephalus microplus, assembly GCF_013339725.1. Classification (NCBI taxonomy): domain Eukaryota; kingdom Metazoa; phylum Arthropoda; class Arachnida; order Ixodida; family Ixodidae; genus Rhipicephalus; species Rhipicephalus microplus. The sequence continues at coordinate 120,595,165 of NC_051174.1, read as the reverse complement.
CGTAGACAGGGGTTGACGCCGGGCCCGTGCCCCAACCACCCATTTTTTTGCCCTGGAATACACAGCACAAAATGACACTCGACCCGATCTGCCTGCGCGGCCCCCAACTTCAAGATCAAGCTGATGCCCCACCCTCATGAAACACTTTTGAATACGCCCCGGAGCATGAGCACAAGACTGCATGATAATGATTTGTGGGGTTTAATGTCCCAAAACCACCATATGATTATGAGAGACGCGGTAGTGGAGGGCTCCGGAAATTTTGATCACCTGGGGTTCTTTAACGTGCACCCAAATCTGAGTACACGGGCCTACAACATATCTGCCTCCATCGGAAATGCAGCCGCCACAGCCGGGATTTGATCCCGCGACCTGCGGGTCAGCAGCCGAGTACCTTAGCCACTAGACCACCGTGGCGGGGCGAGCACTAGACTGCAGGCTGTAGCTGCCGCAACGTAGCAGCTGAAACCTGAGCGCTCGGCTATTCACTCGACAACTCTGTTCAAACTTTGTTCTAAAAGAACACTGACCTGTAATCCAAGAATATGCTGCCAAGAGTCAACGTCCGCAGACTCGCGTTCTGCCGAACCGAAGAGACGACGCACTGCCGGTACTCGCAGAGTCCACTGCCTTCGAGTAGGGCGTCGTCCAGGCACAGGCTCTCGACGCAGCTGTGTTGCGCCAGCAGGACGTGAAAGACAATCCGGGCGGCATGGCTGCGCGCCAGCAGCGTGCGGCCGCCACTGCCCCTGTAGAGGACACGCACCAGGCGCAGTCGTCCGGGAGCGCGGAGTTCTCGTAACTGCAAGCCCACGTGCCACAGGACGTAATTCCAAAGGGACAGATTGTCGAAGACGTGGCAGATGGGCGTGGGTACGCTGGCACCGTCTTCACCGGCATCACGTATCGCGCCGCAAGGAACGTTCAGATTCAGGCCCGGAAAGCGACGGTTGCATTCTTCGAAGTCAAGCTTTTTCTTTCCGATGCTGATTTCGTTAACCATGATCAACCATAAGAAGGTAGTACGCTGCCGTTACTGCACAAAGGCAGTCGCGCTGCTCAATCAAGACGCTCTGAGCACCCAGCTTCGAGTGCGAAGAAAAAACAGGGATTTCATCCTCGCCCCTATTTCCCTTTGCGCAAGCGTTGTCACTTCCTCGCTCTTTATTCCTTCATAAAACACGTGGAAAATGATAGTACTTTGTGTTGTGCTTATGAAGGATTGCGTGCTTTTTGGCTAGCCGCTGTTATCTCCACTTACGCAGTCAAAAATGCGCACAAAGAATCCAAATCGATTTATCGTGCACGATAATTTGCGAGAGAAGGCGACGTTGTGCGACTGCATGGGGTCAGCCGTTTGGGGTATCAGGTGGTGTTTAGAGTACACTGAACAGTTGAGGTCAAACAAACAGACAAATGTACAGACAGACAGACAGACAGACAGACAGACAGACAGACAGACAGACAGACAGACAGGCAGACAGACAGACAGACAGACAGACTAAAATTTTTGCGTCGAAGGTCCCCAAGAAAGACTATCGTCTTTAATATGCCTGGACAACGCCTCCTAAATAAGTTATGCCTGGAACGTGGTCCACGAACGCGCTGCCCTACCCTCTGATTTTACCCTCCTCCTTCGGTACGAAGGCAAGCGTCTCCAACGGCCGCCTCCTGCAAACACAGCAATGCTCTCACAGTTGCCTCCGAGCAGCCGTGATGTCAGGTGACAGAGTGGTACGGTAATGTCACGTGACTGAGCGGTACGGACGCGAGAAGTCTCATGCGGCGGCCTGTCGCAACACAAGAGAGAAAGCATGGCCTCCGAGATTGAGTGCTGGCAGGAGGCTCTCAATTGAAAAGAGAGCGACGTTCCAGGCATAGTTTTTCTAGGAAGCGTTGGTCAGACTCATTCCTGAAATGCGTCTGTCTCTTATGAGATCCCAACAAGGGTCGCATGCGCCGCAGTTCTGTGCCACCACCACCGGTGTCCGTGACTACTATCGCTCGGAATAAGAAAAAAAATGTTAAATAAAAAAAATGAACGTAACTGTCCGAAGGGAACCGTGTGGTGATTATATTTTATACCATGATCGCCATTGCGCAGCGCGAGCAGTAGGGAGGCTGCAGATAATGTTGATCATGTGATGTCGAAGCATACGTGTATATAAGGTAATTGCGATTATCTGATTGATTGATTGATGGATATGGAGGTTTAATGTCCCAAAGTTACCATATGATATGAGAGACGCCGTAGTGGAGAGCTCCAGAAATTTCGACCACCTGGGGTTATTTAACGTGCACCCAAATCTGAGCACACGGGCCTGCAACATTTCCGCCTCCACCGTAAATGCAGCCGCCGCAGACGGGATTCGATCCCGCACCTGCGGGTCAGCAGCCGAGTACCTTAGCCACTAGATCACCGTGGTGGGGCTGCGATCATCTGCACAGCTTATTGGATAATCCTGTGGACCTCCATGCATGCCGGTGATAAAGATGTGCAGTAACAAGGGGTGCTAGGACGCCTCGTTGTGGTATGCCTTTGCTTTTCGACTGTGACAATCCATAGGCTGGCAAACTCATTCGTGGGTCGAGTCACACAAAATCTCTCCGAGTCGAGTCAGGCTGTGACGCTGAGTTAGTCCGGTTCAACAATATTTCATAGAGTCCTAGAAAGGCCGGCTGAGATGAATTCTAGAGTCAGAGTCCGAGTGGTGGCTGCTGCGGAAAAGGCATTTTTTGGGCGAGTCTGAAAGATATTCAACGTTTATTGCCGATTTAATGGTGTTATATACTTACCTTCAGCATTACTATCAGTATCAGCCTTCTATCAGCTTATGTTTTTGCTCCACTCTATTCACACATGTCGAAACAGACTAGCAACGTATGGCACCTCAGTATAGAGTGACTTGGGGAAGGAGTTACGAATGCCTCTCGGTCACACTCGTTCACGTAGAGTGCTGTTTAAACATATCTCGTATAAGTGCTGTATTTAATAAGAATGTCGAAACTGAACCGAAACAATTTAATACTCCTGCTTGAACGTTCAAAATAGAAAACTGTGTCATGAAGGTTCAATTATGCGGAATGCGGGCGTCCAGCATTGAACCTTGACCAAGAAAGCGAATTTTACGCGAGCAAACTCCTCAGTCGATATAGCCATTCTTATTCAGACTCAAGTCAAGCCACGTGTTTAAGCTTGCAAAAGTCCAGCTGAGTGAAATTTTGGTGAGTTTGAGTTCGGGTGAATCGTGTTCAGAAAAACAATTAGTCAGCCGGAGGTCAAGTGAGTCTGTTTATGAAAATTTTGGCGAGTCTGGGTACGAGCGAACTCCTACGCCAAAATATATTTCCTGAGTCAGCCTGAGTTACATGTAAATTTTTGCCCTCCTATAGCGCCAGCACTAGTTCGTTGTTTTACTCTTACAGGTTTAACAAACAACATTTTCTATGAGATCAATACACACTGGAGATATTCTAAAACAGCAACTTGAATAATAAATTAAAATTACTTTTACAAGGAAGGTCATTACTTTATTTGTAATGCTGCGAGATGCGATACGTTCCTCGAACAATATTTTTTTTTCACATCTAAGATGCGGGCGTCAAGGGAAAATGTATGTCTGTAGGTAGGGTGTCTGTAGCTGTGTGGAACGAGTGGTTCTTGAGGAACGAGCGTCTGTGAGAAACGAGCGGATCTTTGAAAGGCCCATTCATGAAAAAAAAATGCAAATACATATTTATTCATAAATATGAGCAAAGCCAACAAGAGAATGAACAGCTATACGTAGCGTTGGCGTTTTGCCCTAGGGACGTGTATAGAACCCTTCGCTGATTCGCAAAAAACAAACTAATTATGGTGTAGTGGGCACTTAACCACTGCACTTGCGGCAGGCAATCAACACTTTCGTTTTCTTTCGATATGGTTGAGGCATGCAGCGAGAGCCGAACCAGAACGGCATTTCATTAGGCGATGCACACGTGACCTGCTTACGCTATCGTGACCTATTCCGGAAGGCGCAGCTCTGGTGTTCTCCAATGTCTTTATCGAGCCTGAGTGACTTCTATGTATATATGAAAACGTGGGAATTTGAAACTGCTGGCGCCATCTCGATGAGATACGCCCGCCATCGAGAAAGACTGACAGACCATCGCGCGCGATTTCAGAGACAGTTGAAAGAAGATGAAGATGAACGCCAGTTCCAAAGGAACGTCGAGTTCTCGAAACATGAGGTGAGTTTATGTCGGCTTCGCTATTGTCACATTGCGCGACGTGTAACCGCTCACGTAGAGATGCGAATTAACTTCATTGATTGATTGATTGATTGATTGATTTATATGCGGGGTTTAACGTCTCAAAACCAGCATATGATTATGAGAGACGCTGTAGTGGAGGGTTCCGGAAATTTCCATCACATGGGGTTCTGTAAGGTACACCCAAATCTGAGCACACGGGCCTACAGCATTTTCGCCACCATCGGAAATGCAGCTGCCGCCACCAGAATTTGATCCCGCAAACTGAGGTTTAGCAGCCGAGTACCTTAGCCACTAGAGTACCGCGGCGGGGCCGTGTTTACTTGAATTGGCGATGATTCTTCACACGACTAGCGTTATACTGTTAAACTTATCGAGAATGCACAGAAGATGGCTAAAGAAACTCGGCAGTCGCTCTGGGTGTACAATCTTCAGGTTTCTGTTTAGGCATCGTCCGCTGACCAGAGAAGTTGTGTTGATCACTGTAACCCGTCTCAAGCTCACTGGTATTGACCACTTAAAACATGTAGAAAACAGACGCATGCAGCCGGCCATAGACCTACTGACGCACGGAGGTATCGTTTATGGGAACGTCTGATTTTCCTGATGCCAAGGACACATATGAAACGGTGTTAGCTGCAATTCACTTGATGCGAAAGGCGATGTTATGTAGCTGTGGAAATGACTAACGCGAAAAGATTTTCATCATTGCTTAATACCTTATCATAGTATCAATAAATTTTACCGACTATGAATGGGTGCTATGTGGAGTTTTCGTGATTGTAGCTCAATGAGACTTCCCAATGCTAGCTTTCTTACAGAATATGTTCATACGTTGGTCATTCACACTGCATATAAGCAACTGGTGCACTAACATATTGTTTACGTTTTTGTGCACTCTCGAGCAAACTCAATTTTGTACGCGCGGAGCAACAGGTACCCATATTCGTTGTTACCCATGTTAACAGACTCTACAGTAATCATTCCGGTCTAAAAAACGCCTGCGCAGCAGTGCTGGACGGGGGACGCTTCGCGAAGTAACGATGGGTGCATGCACTGCTGCATGCCAGGTGTCCCGACATTCGAAGCCAAGTAGCGTCTCTGGTGAAAAATTGCGCCTAAGGCAGCATCGGCGTAGTCACGCCTTCAACGCTAGCATGACCACCACACATATTAGGGGCGAAGCTTCTTATAGCGGCACCCGTTCGTCCCTCGTAGCCGTTGTAGTGTGTAACAAGTATAACATTTTGACCTCCAAGGTGGTGCCGGTGAGAGATTTCTTCTGTGCGTTGTAGAAGAATAGAAGATAGTGTTCAATGTACATGCCAATGACTGCTAAGGGGGAATAATAGGCAGGATAATTTGTCTTTAGTTAACGCGCACGCTGCAAATTTTTATTGTTCAACAACGCACAGAAGGCAAGAAAGGGTTGCTACGTTACACTCGCTGGGCGTAACTTCCTACGTTTTAGAAAGTTTTAGCAAGCATTAGGCCGCAGTGTCATGAGTACAGTGAACTAGTATATACCATGAACTCGAGGTGGTTAAAAGTGGGAAGTAGACACGAAGGGCAAGCCGTAAGAAAGTGTGCATGTGCCTCCTCTCGTTCAGTCCTTGGAATGTCCTCTGGATGGCGGTGCTTCTATATGAGGAATATATGATGGAAAGTTGCGAGATGGTGGTACTTGAAGTGTTGAATAGGTGGACGAACGGAGACACAGACAGATGCATGGACGGACGCACGGACGGCTGCACAGACGGATGGACGCAAGGACCGACGCAGGAGCGGATGCATGGACGAAAGCAGGGGCGGACACACAGATGAACGTGCGGACGCACGAACAGACGCACGCACGGACGGGCGGATAGACGCACGGTCGGCTACACAGACACACGCATTGATGGACGGAAGCAAGAAGGAATGGATGGACGGATGCTTCGCTCCACTATCCATCATTCACTCCGTGGATATGCTGCCATTTTTTTCAGTCGGCTATACTTCAGGCGTTCTTTTTTGGCGCTATAATAGGTGTTACTGGCCTTCGTGTTGGCCAACGAAGCTGAACTAATAATGGAGAATATGGAGGCCACGGCCATACCAGCCCCTCCTAATGAAAAACTACGCCTATAACTGGATCTGCCAACTAACTGGCCTACCCTTAGATTCCTCTCCTCCTCGATTGCGGAGGTGGGCTCCTTTTGTGACGTTCCCTTTAAAACACGTTATGGGCTGCGAAGCTGTTTTCATACAGCTGCTAATGAAACGTCACATCACTAAGCGGTACGGTGGCGGACACTCTTCCACGGTGCTACGTCATGGCACGTGGAAAGAGGCGTGGGATCAGAGATCGGGGCCGGAGCGAGGCTTTCTATGGAAAAGTATACGTCCGATGGTTGTTAAAGAATAAGTCTGCCAGAGTGGATCCGTGATTATGGCGTTCAGCGGTTCACGTGCAGGCCGTCTGTTGGACCCCAGCCGCGGCGGTCACCTTTCGGCGGAGGTGTAACGGTAGACACACCTGTACACTGCGATGTCCATGCTCATTAGAGACCACCTGGTTGGCCGAAATTTATGGAGTGCTCCAGAATTGCGTCCCAATGGACCAAATTTTGGTTTTAAAACGTGAAATTCGAGATCGTATTACAATTTTTTTTATTCTAAAAGAGAGCAACGTTCCAGGGATGTAGTTAGGCGAGGATAATGATTTATTGATAAATGATGTTTAATGTCCCCAAACCACCAGGTGAGAATGAGAGACGCCGCATAGTGGAGAGCTCCAGAAATTTCGACCACCTGGGGTTCTTTAACATGAACCCAAATCCCAGCACGCGGGCCAATACAGCATTTTCGCCTCCATCAGAAGTGCAGCCGCCGCAGCTGGGATTTGAACCCGCGACCTGTGGCTCAGCAGCCGAGTACCTTAGCCACTAGACCACCACAGCAGGGTGCAGCTAGTTCCTTATGCTTACCCAAGCCTTTACTGCACGCCCGATTTTGCAGCCTGATGGTGATGGTCTCGCGGCAGAGCCGCTCCCCGATGACGCTGATTGTGTTCAGCTTCCTGTCCATGGTGGTGCTGGGACTTGTGCTGCACCACTTCACGGGCACACTACTGCGCCAGCATTTCCCGACTCAGCTGTGCCGGCGAAGGAACGCTGCTGGGGTCGCCACCAGTGTGGTCGTGGCCGTCCGCACCAAGCCGAACAACGACACGCTCCGACAGGCTATCCGAGATTCCATGGCCCACTCAGCTGTCCACTCGGCACTGCCCTGGGAGGTCGTCTTCTACACCGGCTATACCGTGGACATTGTCAAGTAAGTTGCACCAGTTCCACGAGCAAGCGACTGTAGAGTGCGATAAAAACTTCGGCACTTGGTGTAGTGCAATCGAAGCATATTTTTTTAGGAATACCTCCTAGGCACTCGAGCATCTTTGGGGTGGAGCTAAGGGGGGGGGGGACTACAGTGCACAGCTGTTATAGAAAAAAGAAAACTCTGCATGACCAATTGACAGATGACAAAGAAAGCAGCAAAAGCTCCATAGCATAATAATATTTCACAGGAAAAAACTACACAGCAAAAGTTGCATAGCATGACAGTAAGTATTGCACAAAAAAATTGGAAACCAGCCAGGTTATAATATTATTACGTCATTATGCACAATGCCATAGTGACACAAGTGTTTAAGAGTACACCCAAAAAGCAAACGTAACAGGATTGGAAAGAGTCAATATGCTAGGTTTTTATGGGCAAAAAAAAACACAAAACTAATTTAAGTATACAGAAAAATATCTTGTCCTGCGTAGGTTTTGGCTTATGTCTGAATATGTTGCCTAATCCAACTCCACTGCTGTGCAACCCAAGCAAACGCATAAGACGGGAAATCCAGGGACTACATTGGCAATCGCGCAGTTGCTGAAGTGTACTGTCGCCCTCTCCTCTGCGGCGCACGTATGAGCCGAATGCTTCAGAAACCCTTTTTGCTATTTTAGGCGAGCTATGGTGATTTATCCATCAATTTTTACTCATTTCTTCGTTAGCTTACTTGGCACTTTTTATCACACGGTTAGCCTTGCTTTAGGTGTGTGTTGAGCAGCGCTTGACCATACAACATGAAATAGTAGATGGGTGACTAACCAGGTCCTAAAAGAGTTACTCGCTTTGTAATACACTAGAAGTAAATTCGGCATTGCAGTATATGGGAGCTGGAACTGGTAACATTTTGACCAGCATAGTCGTAGATTGGCTCAAGCTTTATCTTCTAAGTTGTCTGTGGCTTCTACAGCAAATTGGTCTTAGTGTATACTCTGTGTCCACGTTGTAGCGGTAGTAGCAGGTGTTACGCAGGTCTTGCGATCACAGAAATCAGAAAATAAATAGATGAAGGAAACATTTATGGTGACGTTAATATTGATGGTGATCATGAATGGTGTTTAAAGCGTGCATGCAACCGTATTTAAAACGTAGCGATGGATTTACGCCAACACGTGATATTTCTAGCCAGTGATATACACCCTCGCGCTTATAGCTTCGCTGTGCGTTGGCTTTCATGACGTGGAAGTTGGTAAAATTATCTTCAAATAACATTGAATGTATACTAACACATGAATATAACATGAACGTTTAATAAAGAGTGTAGAATAAAAACTCAGCATTGCCATGCACTCGTAAAATTCAGGCATCATCAGTTATAACCTGCTTACGTAGTTCCCAACAACCCACTCTTTTATCCAATACGAAAGCCAATACGCAGCATCGAACAAAACCACAACCACGTTCAAAGCCACAAGCAAGAAAACTAGGCAGATTTATGTATATCTCTCATCCCCGGGGCGGCAGAGCGATTGCAGTCTCAAGATTCTTCCTAATAACATATTTATAGAGAGACTACACAGAAAAGACATTGCTTCAAGGTGCAATCCAAGGACCAGGAGGAATGTTTTAGGAACTCGGCAGCTTTTTTTAAAATTCGTAGCTTACTCGCCACCTCGCGACTTTCCGCAGAACCCACTTGCAATAGCATAAAACCCTCGTCAACACGCAGGTCCCGCGCGCTTCGTCGCGAGGTGCTCAAAGGAGACATGATCATCGCTCCGTACGAGGCCTCCTCCGAGAACACCATCAAGGTCTTCATCGAAACTCTGCGATGGATCAGCCAACAGTGCGAGCCGGGTTTGCGCCACCTGGTGCACACCAACGACACCACTATGGTGGACTTGCTCACCGCGTACGAGTACACGAACGGCCTGGAGGACGCCAGCGACCGTCACTTTCACTGCAGCATGGTGCAGCTGCTCCCCGTCGAACGGAACCCCAACAGCTCAAACTACGTGCCGGAAGAGCTGTTCCGCGACAGCATGTGGCCCACGCACTGCGAAGGGGACGCCTTCATCGTACACGCCAAGCACCTCAAGGCGATAGTGCTTTCCTCCGAGGCCATCCCGCAGTACCCGTTGTTGGGACCCTACGTCACGGGACATCTTCCGGTCTTGGCGAGACTCGGACACAGGAACATCGCGAACAGGGTTAGTGAACGTACCGTCTATTTCTCACCTTACACGTCGTGCTGACGTCGCAAGCGCGGAAAACAAAAGCATGTGGTTAAGGCAGCACTTACACGCATTATCCAGAATTATACGAGAACAATAGTTCTCGTATATTTCTCGATAATGTGTTAGTCTTGTTCTTGTGTAGGCACTAGCGTGTTCACAAACAGTGCGCCTAATCTATGATTAACGTTCTTGGAAAGACCTTGCTGTAGTTGGGAATCTCATGCCCTGTGCAGCTCTGCCACCATGACACTAGAGGAAGTGTGTATAGCAAAGGCACTTCAGCAAACCCCGCACTCGCCATCGTGTCGGTAATTGCGCGATTGTCGATGTGGTGGCGCCTCTCTTGGGCGCGATCTGGTCTTGCAGAAAAGCTCAAGCGTCCACCAATTTACTAGTTATACCTTTATAGTTCAGATTGAACTGCTCCTGAGCGTTGCTAGCCTTGTTTTAGACCTGCATAGACCACTGCGTGGCCATGCGATAGGAGAGAGTAAATTACAAGCCCATGCACTGAAAGGCTGTGGACTAAAATATTCTTATATTTATAGTCTACCAGCGCTCTGAAGATGCGGAGAGATCGAAATTGTATTATTTATTTCAAACTAATGCTACCACGAGTCATGAAAACTAAAAGAACGAATACGCCGACCACGAGAAATCAAACAACGTCGTGGTCAGCGTCTTTTATTCAGTGATTGTTCTAGTCTTTGGTAGCCTCGATTTCGCAGCACTGAACTGGCCGAGACATACTGCCTGAAGGAATACAACAATGAAAACAAGGAAAGAGGTGACGATAAGCGCTAATCGCAAATATATATGAGCGGGGAGGGTTCCCGATATATATTGTTTTTCCACGCATGCGCATCGCGAACTACAGCAACCCGTGTAGAGTGGTCATTAAGAATGACTCTAACGATCTGGTGCGTGACCTGGACTACTTTGACTGATGGAAGCCCTGAAGAACTGCACGCTGTTGCCGAGATAGTGCTTTGGCATGCTTGAATAGTATGTTAGCATACATGCGTAACATTTCGATGGCAGAACTGAAATCTACGCCACGCTATCATTAATCAGTCTCTTTCGGCACATGCTGCGAATCGTTCGTGTCCACCTTAATTACTAGGTTGCACGTAAATTTAAGTTTGGAGTCAAGGAAAGTGACTGCTGGCTTACTTATATAATGATGATTATTTTGCTTTATAAAAGAAAGTTACCTTTCATGTGTGGTATTTTGTGCATCTGCGCTGGGCATTTTTGGGTAAGACAAAAATAAGCTGGATGCAATGCTAATCTATGACGTGTAGCGGCACCAGTACCTCGGCGGTCATATGCCCTGGTGTATTCCTTCTGGTAACACAATGACTGGTCATGCTGAAAACGTTCTAAAAAATTTGCCGAAGAGAAAAATATTGCTAGTGAGTGAAACCATGCCCTCGAAAAATGGTGGCTATGGCCGCCATTTGAGAAGAAGCAACATGAACATGTCTGGGGCTCTGCATGCGAAGGTAAAGCAGCGTTTAAATCACACACCGAACGAGTTTATTTTGGCAACTACTTAAGGCGTATACTTTCTGAGTGTGGCTTTGTATTGCTGTATTTTCATTGTAAACCTCGACAACTTGAGAAGTTTTATTCCTGCTAAAGTCGCGAATACTCATCTCAACGTGTCACTTTCTTCGCGAACTGCAGTCTTTCCTCTTACAACACAACGTACACACTGAGAGATTAAAGCCATCTGCTTTTTAAGTGGACACAATAAAGTAAAATCACAGTTTCGAGATATTTAGAGGGTAAAAGCTGCTTCTGATTTTTCTGGCAAGGCATAGCGAGAGCTTGCATTGCAAGATTTTTAAAATCTACTTTCTGGCTAGCCCCACCGCGGTGGTTTAGTGGCTAAGGTACTCGGCTGCTGAACCGCAGGTCGCGGGTTCAAATCACGACTGTGGCGGCTGCATTTTCGATGGAGGCGGAAGTGTTGTATGTAGGCCCGTGTGCTCAGATTTGGGTGCACGGTAAAGAACCCCTGGTGGTCGAAATCTCCGGAGCCCTCCACTACGGCGTCTCTCATAATCATATGGTGGTTTTGGAACGCTAAACCTCACATATCAATCAAATTACTTTCTGACTATGCGCCAGCGGATATCAGAGGCCAAATAGAAAGAACGTACGTCTGCGATATGCTCCGCGAGGTGCAGCAATGATCTCAGCTGCAAAGAAGAAATGCATGTGCGCCTAGTGGTAACTCAATCCGTTAATTATCATTAGGGTTAATTTGCCAATACGTGAACTAACCTATGCTACCAAACATGTATGTATAAATTGTGACTTGAATAATATAGATTTTGTACCCGTTTTGTTTATATGACTTTTCTCGATTATACGGAAAACCGAAACTATGTGCCTAACTGGGAGTGATTGGAGGATGCAAATTTAAACTGGTGCTCGTTTCACTAAAACAATGTTTGCGGCAATCGATGATTCAGGTCACTCTATGACTGATGTAAAAGTGTCTCCGGGGCTGCATTTCGGGAACATGACGGCGACGGCGACTGCGAAAACCACGCAGAGGGTGTCTCTGGAATTTTTTATCGCAAGTTTCAAAATCACGACGTACATGTCCGTAATCTCAGCGTTTACTTTCCGCAGACGTGCACACGCCGCAATTTGACGTCGAAGGACAACCGGCCCATCTTCATAGGCAGCGTCACTACGAAATCACTATGGTGGACGCGATGGCTCGAGACTCTCGTCTGCTGCCAGCACAGCAACAAAACCGAAGAGCTGGCCGAACAGATATTGCGCAAGCTCAAGTTCCACTCAACCGACTGATGGAGACATGAGCGGAGACCCATTCTGCTGATTCATGGAGCTATACAGAAACTTTCTCCATGTTTCTCAGGCCGCCCTTGACAACGTAGTGCCTGAACGTGAACTGACATATTTCTGTTGCTGCCTGCTGCGTTCTCAACTTTTGCCTTTTGTATCTTTTGTCGCTGTTCTGAACTGAAGTAGAACACGTGTTCTCTTGTTGCAACTTCATATCAGTCTGCAGTGTTGCCCTTGTTGTGCGTGTTCTGTTGTGTGCTTCAGGAAATGGTAACACATCTCAAATAGAAAGACAGCAGAACAATCCCGATCCTAATATTTAGTTAAGCGAACATTTACAGGAGAACTTATTTAGAGTGGGCTACAAGTTCGTGCGAGGTTTTCAATTTTTGACTCATGAAAACGCCGCAAGCCTAGTGGCAAAAGCTTTGCGTGTCATGAACGACACTTTTCTTCTGTCATGAACAGTGGGACTTTCCTATTATATGGTTGCCATTTTTCAATGTTGTCACGTCATTGTCCGCTCGCAAGTTTCTTTCCAGAAGTTAGCAAGTACTGTAAAATTCAAAAAGTAAGGAAGAGCGGACAAAATAAAGAGCTACCCCGCTCAGCACATCATTATTTCCTTAAAAACTTTTACTTCGAAGATAAGGTATCGTTCATTTCGTGACTGATCTCTTGGCGAGGTTTGCGCCAGGAATTTGGAGCACTAACCAGGTGGACACAGCTTGTAGAGGCAGAAAAACAAACTCACTTTTTGCGTATTTCAAATCTGCAGGTACTAGTGAACATATACTGTGAACTTCAAGCCGACAATATCAGTAGTTTAGCCGCAAGGACCTTTTGTATACAGCACGATTAGCCAAAATTCAGCTGAAATCGACATTGAACTCGCACGTTTTCAGTGATGCGCCCCTGTACTTACATAGTTATCAGGGAATTCATCTTGGTCTCATTTGAAAGAGCAACTTTCGTCTTGAAATTAATGCGAGAACGGGTCTTATTCAGTCATTGGCAGCCGGATTGCGCTGGTCGCAAAAAAAGTGCCCCACGGGGGCCAATATTCAAAAGGACTAAACTGCGAACAATGAAACTCGGTACGTATTGACTTTGATACTTTCTCTTTTCTTTTTGGATAACTATCACAATTCAATGTTCTTTTTAGTTCATAATTGTCAAGAAACGAGACCGGTTTGCCAAAAACACCGACGCATGAAAATATATTTGTTAGAATTTTCACTATTTTTTAAATCCTTCTGATAGAAAAAACATCTACCGTTGCCTGTAAAAACAACATTGCACCATTTTGGTTTTTATTCTGTTCTAACGCGTCACATGTAACTGCACGTCAGCCTTGTGCATAGCCACGCCGTCTTCTTATGGGCTCAAAATAGGGTGCAAGTGGTTCAGAGTAATTGTACGCATTGTAATTACAAAAAAACAACAACTCCACTAGAACAAATTCGCATGCATTTTGAGTATTGCAGCAATATCTTTGTGTGATGAGCCGCTTGAGAAAACCATCTATGGCCACTCGATGCTGCAGGCACTCGCATTCCGTAAGTGGTGCTTTGGTGGTGGAACAACTCCGCCTGCGCGTAAACACTGTGCTTAAAAGACTGACATTGATTGATTGACACGTGCGGTTTAATGTCCTAAAACCACCAAATATGAGTAATGAGAGACTCCGTAGTGGGGGGCTCCGGAAATTTCGATCACCTGGGGTTCTTTAACGTGCACCAAAATCTGAGCACACGGGCCCTACAGCACTTCCGCCTCCATCGGTAAAAGACTGAGATTGAAAATGTACAATTCTGTGCTTTTTTATTCTTCTTCAGTTTTCGACCAGACAACGCTTTTAACGGGATAGCCAGTTTCACTGACATGCAATTTACCGATGTTTTGGAGATAACCACCACAGGGTCTCCCACGACCTCATCACAGTATAGTACCTGCAAGCGTGCGCACGCAAAAGCCCCGAATTTTTAAATAGCCAGCGCAAGCGTTCACTTACGATGTTTTTGACATACACCAGGAAAAAACCAGAAATACTGACTTTACATTAAGCCCCACCGCGGTGGTCTAGTGGCTACGGTACTTGGCTGCGGACCCGCAGGTCGCGGGATCGAATCCCGGCTGCGGCAGCTACATTTCCCATAGAGGCAGAAATGTTGTAGGCCCGTGTGCTCAGGTTTGGGTGCACGTTAGAAAACCCCAGCTGGTCGAACTTTCCGGAGCCCCCCACTACGGCGTTTCTCATAATCATGAGGTGGTTTTGGAAAGTTAAACCCCACATATCAATCAATCAACTTTACGTTTAAATGAGAAGCAAGATTTCATTTCTATTTTGTGAAAGCCCACGTAATTACGTAGGCTTTCACAATTACTTACGTTAATACTTCCCAACTAACTACGTTAATACAATTCAAGTGGTAGTGTTTTCCTGCTGATCATCAAATGGTATTTCTCATAACTGTGTTCGAATATTAAAATTTTATTTATACGACCTATCTATAGTCTGATACTCCACAGTTATTTTTGTGGGGTAACAAATGGGGAATGATTGCTTTTCGTATCTAAAGGATTACGGTGACGCTTTTACAGTTCGCTTCCAGTGGTCGCCGTACAGGTGTGTATATAGGGCTGCTTGTTTGTATTTCACACGGGCTACTTCAGGCGAGCCGAACTGGCTTGCTGTTCCTTTCTACTGGAGCTGCCGTCCTCGCTGACGGCTGCGTCGATCCTACAATTACCAGCGCTGTGATTATTACCCTTACCGCATTTTCTTTTCCTTCACATATTGTCTTCGAAACATTTTTGTTTCTTTTTCTTTTTCTTTTTCACCACTTTTGCTTGGGCGCGATTCATAACCCGCTTCTGGTAGTGGGTTGACCCAATCACCAGGATCTAACTGAATCAACAATTTTTTTTCGAGGCTGAACTCGGCAATGCTATGCAATCAGGCTTGCCGCCCCAAACCACTGCCTGTCCTGCGATAGTCTTATGTGACGTTTAAACAGGTCAGTGCATTATCTGCTTAACAATTCCTAACTTAGGCACATATTTGCTCTAAGGAAACATAGTATTTATAATAGAAGGTGTTAATAGGTACCAACTTATGGCTAAACGAATCCTTGAAATTTCTATAAATCCTGCAATCCGTTTAGCTACAGTCAGAGAAAATGATTCGCTGGAACAATCACTTTGTTCATTATGTATTCACCTAGGGCAATTCGAACATGAATTTTGTCATTGATTGCTATTCTAATTACCTCTGAATTCACCGACAGACATAATACCAAAAGAAAAACAGCGTTGATACTTAGTCTCGAATTGCCGTGCTTGAGTCAACTGTATCCGGTGTTTATCGGAATCGGACGTTCTAATAGGTTTTCGTTAACTTTGTGTTCCAGTGCAATCAAAGTGTACGGCTATCCCATAGGTCCAACTCCGGCCACGGTCATGCCTACGTATGGACAGCAGAGCGTCAGTGACATGGCGATTATACCAAGCGCCCTTTCGAGCTCCTCTTCAGGTATAAAAATGCACAATTTTATACCTTTACGATGTGCCAGTCATACGATGGCCATGGCCGCCGACCTGTCACATTAGATTGCAACTACGCTGGTCATGACTGCTCTTTGGAAACATCCTTGTTAACTCCTCTTGTGCATCATTTACTTCGCGAACACAACCTTAATTCAGTATCTTCAGTTGTTTCTTTCAATCTCTTTGCCAGCATTTGCCAGCATTTGCCAACAAGAATCGACATCGAACGGAAAATATATGCTAACAGCGGGTACCTACAACTCTTGTAGATCTGTCACCATATGCATGTATATAAGTAGTTTATAACAACTCACGCCATGAGAGATACATTGACATTGTATTGCGCAGTGCATTCTCAGATCCAGGTAAGTAGCTCAGTTAACTAAGCACCTCCATAATCATAAACCCAGCCCCGACTGGAATAATGCCACTGCTTTCGCCAAGGAAAACGAAGGATTATGAAGGCGGCTGGAACAACTGCTAAATATCTGATCTACACCAGTCACGATGAAAAGGACATGTAGGGGCTGTCCTTGTTATTGACGAACGCTTGTTAGGTCTCCTACTGGCAGTATATGCTTTTCGAGGTTCGGAATATTCATACTTCGTGTACGGCAAAAACATGTGACGCATATCAATTGATAGCAAGATAAAAGTAGAGAGTTGAATGCACGGCTAAAATAAAATCACCTACTAGTAAATCCAAGAATAGCAATTATTAAATGTCATGCTTGTGTGCTATTTCAGCAGGAAGCAAGAAAGACGGCGCTACGTAAGTACAAATTCGGAGAACTAAAGATAAAGTGGTTCTGAACCACCCCTAAGGTTTTAAGAGAAAAGGCACACACGATAAAGCAGACGCAAGTATGGGCATATATCTTAAAAGCCTTCTCTTCTGGAAGTAGCCTGCAATTGCTCTTCGAAAGGCTCCCAAACAAGGCAGTTCTTGTCCTATACTAGACTGCTAGAATTGGTGCCTGGCAGGCTTAGACCAAGAGGAGCGTTTGGATGAGGTGCACATTATGCCGATCGGAGGCGGCTCCTGAAGGCCTCGCTCTCTGAAGTATACTAAAGTTACACAGTAGCAACACTAGCACGTACTGGAATAACACCTGGACAGAGCGATTGCGTTTCGACACGAGCGTGAAGGGTCATGGTGCGTGCGCGAAACAACTATATCGTCCTTGTCAATCATCCTTGTATAGCTCACTCGTCGAAAGAAAAAATATTTTACGGCATGCAACAAATCGATGTTACTCAGCTCATACTTGATGGATTCAAGAAGAAAAAAAAAATGTCATGATCGATTCACGAGGCAATTAAATCCGATACTGAAGTCACTCGGTGATTGATCAGGAACGTGGTTTATAACTCTTTTAGAGTGAACAGTGTCGTGTTTCCGCGTTGCGTACGTTGGTACACTAATTGCTCTGAGTGCGAAAACGAACAACGGTAATGTAATTTCGCGTTTCACAAAGATTTCGAGCAATATATTTTTACCATGGTAATGAGGAAAGAGCCATAACTAATTTGCAAAAAGGACATGGCACACAGCGAAAAAGGAAATTCGTTGTCTGCAAGTCTAGGATTGCTGGTCCTCTAGAAAAAAAATTGAATTTTTGATGCAGGAAGACGCATGTGCTTCAGGATAAAAGCAAGGTCGCGGTATAACTTTCTAACAGTGATGTTGACAACCGAAAAAAAAAGACGGAACAAAAGTAAGGCAGCCCTGGACAGAGCCATATATGCCTGCGTATAAAGACCCCATATATTGTATCTGATCGTGCTGAATAAAGACCTCGTACCTCAACAGCTTGTGCTGTGATCACTCGCCGTTGTCCTAAACTTCTGCAGTTCAGTGCGACCGCTTAGCTGTGTTAACGTTGGCATGAGCACTCGGCTATTCTAAATGTGAGATGCTGTGACTGGCGACAAGCGTTAAAAACAAAAAAAGTCATTTGCCACAATATTTTTTTCGAAGCTAAAAGCACACTAAAGTAGAACAGTGCAGCACCTTGAAAGCATCCCATATATGATTTACCAAAGAACGTTTTAGTTAGTAAAATGACTCTACAAATAAGTCCAGTAAGGGAACGTGAAAACAAATAATGTGTGTATAAACAGGTGATTTCTCACATTTTTACGTGTAGCTTTGCACCGGCCAAGATTGGTGGGATCATCGTCCTCGGGACCATCGTTATGGCGGTGACAGTGATTGCACTTGCAGGCGGTGAGAAACTTTTGATATTCACAAAATCGGCGCTTTTACCTATACAATTATCTCCGATTGAAGCGCGTGCCTTGGGCTATCTCTGCTTCTGCCCTGCAGATGGTGTCCTTTTTCAACGTCTTAGTGGCTTCCTTCGAGTTTGTGGTCCCGCGCGTCTTCTTAGTGTTACGAACTTTCCCGATAATGAACTAACAAATGTTGAAAGTGGCATAGGCGTGACTGAGTAAATGACCTTCCTTGCCAGTGCCCAACTCTAACGTCAAGACAACTGGAAGCGAGGAACAGCTGGATGTCCCCGAAAGCAATACAATGAATGCCAGGGGTTTCACGGTTGATGGTGCCTGAAATAAGTGGTACGACTGCTCCACCAACACGCACGACGAGGATGACAACGGAAGAGACAACCAGGCATGCGACCGAAGCGCCATTTACGGTTCCGAAAATAACTGACGTGAAAACAAGGACCACTACTACTACTACAGTTATAACTGACGTGCCAACAACGCCCACTACAACACGGGGCAAGAGTAAGTCCACCAGCAAAATAAGCCATCTCCTTGTGTGCTGTGATAATATTGGTTTTACAGTAATGCAAATCATGTTATAAATAATACATTAGAAATAACTGTGAAGCACATCAAAGAAGGTCGTGACACCCATTTTTTTATCATAATGATTTGCTTTAATACTTTGCGTCCGCAATCATGCGGCTGAAACTTAAGCGCATTTGATCGAATACCTTTTTTATAGTTGAAAGTTTTCAGAAACAGGTGGATGGCTTCGGAGTGCGGCAACGTTGGTGCACTCGCGAATCGCGATGGAAGCAGCTGGTCACTGTGCATGCGTTTGAATGGGGGCGTGCAGAATTGTTCTGTGGCCAGCTGCACGCCTGATCAAGCATGCAGGTTTGCAGCGGCTGGTAGAAACTTGCGGTTGCGAACTCGGTAGAAACGGAGAATTACTCATCATAAACAGCCCGTGACGTTCCCGACGTTACATACGTCATTTGTGGCCTCCGGTGGATGGATGGCGGGCAATCAAATGGAATGGAATGAAAACACTTTATTTCAGTCCTGCAGGACGCGCTTAGCGCGTAGCGGGTGTCTCCCACGTAAGACAGACAGGGAGTACCTGGCGGCCGCTTCGTGGGCCTGCTGGATGGCCCATTGCTGGTTGGCGAGAAGTGGGCTCCTGAGAGACCTCTCCCACTTGCTTGAGGTAGAGCCGGGAGGAGTTGTTCGAGACTCCCAGAGCATGTGTGCGAGTGTCGCTGTGTGTCCACATGATGGGCATGTGTCTCTGGGGTATGCATGAGGATAATAAACGTGAAGTTTGGCAAGGTTTGGGTACGTTTGTGTCTGAAATAGGCGTATGGTTAATGCCTGCAATCTGTTAAGTTTTGGATGTGGGGGTGGAAAATTGCGGCGTTCAAGGTAAAAGTGCTTTGTTATATCATCGTACGTAATGGGTGCATCCCGATTGGTCTCTTACTCATCAAGATGGGGTTGTCCTGTGGCGGTGTGGTTGATAAGAAGGGCACGCGTTGCATCATGGGCGATCTCGTTCAGGTTGGATGAGGCACCCGGCACCTGGCCGTGATGGGCGGGGAACCAGATGACAGTGTGGTGCGTCAGGGCACTCAGGTCCGCTTTGCGCGGGATACGTAACGCCTGGTCGCAGATGACTCCGCGTTCGAAGGCTTTGATGGCCGGTCTCGAGTCGCTGTAGATGAGTTCCCGTTTGCTTTCGAGCATAGCTATAGCTATAGCTGCTTGCTTCGCTACTTCAGGGTTTCGGGTGAGAATTGTGGCAGAGTTGAGAATCTGCTGCGCGGATGATACCGCGACCGCGGTGAAGGCTCGGTTGTTGTGATAGGCAGCGGCGTCCACGAACGAGATGTTGTTCGCTTCCATGTCTATGCGCTTGAGAATGGCGGTCGTCCGCGCAAGGCGCCTGCCTCTGTTGTATTCGGGGTGTACATTTCGCGGATGGCGGGGGGTTCTATAAGTTTATTCACCGACTTCTTGTACCTATCTTGCAGTAACATATTTGATTTGTGCTGCACACTGTTGTTTACTGAAAATCGCGGATTGTTGGGTGACCACGTAATGGTCTTTTTACACGGCGAATTGCTAAAATTTGTTTTCAAACGACCTATTTGTTTTCAAACGACCTATGTTCCCACACTTTATGCAGAAGACACTTGGAGGGGCCTGATTTGCACTATCGGCACCAAGCTTGACACTTCGAAGATGTTTGTAAGGGATCACCTGTGTGAATATATATTCTACGACTCCGTCTACAAGAAAGGATCCACTCCATTTGACCCCGACAATATGGAATCCTCCTTGAATATTTTTCTGACCAATCGCTTACACTTTAAAAGCACCAAGTTTGGCATAGTGTTCGCGTACAAGTAAGCATACGTGGATACTCCATCAGCTGGCTAAAATGTGAATTTTCGGTGTGTTAGTTCCATTGAAAGTTGTCTTTATTTGACTTGCTTGTGGTTTCACGAAATATTCACACTCACTCAGTGTTCTATAATTAACTCATGAGGCAGCTTTGCTCCGACATAGTAAAGCAACATGCCAATGGGAAGTAGGTTATTGTTTCAGTGAGTAGCAATTTTCCTCAAACCAACGGTTCTAAGGAGATAAAAGTCTTACTCTGGCCCTTCATAGCTGGGCTGATTATCAGCAGTTGAAAGTCGATGGTGTCGGTGAAGCTGAAGAGCTAGAAAATTCATTACTAGCAGGCCGGATGGAATTAATTAGCTAAAACAAAGAAGATTGGGATGTTTCGCCCACATTTGGAGTGTTTCCGGCTGCGAAAGTGCATTCCTAAGTATTCAAGTTTTTAGCGCCCTCTCGGGTGGAATGCGAAACTATAGAGGCCATGAAGCGATGAAAATACCACAGGCTACCATAATCACGCACGAAAGGCAGTGTTATGGTCACCATCCTACTCAGTATTCTGTAGCCTTTACGCAGGCTCGTTTCGAGAAAGCAAGCGTCATGATATACGCCTGTCAACTTTTTTTAATTACTTAACCAAACTTTTGTTAAAATGTTTACGATAAAGCTAAAATTTTCAAATCATACAGTCACTTTTTTGAAAGTGACAAAACGTGTCGCTAATGCTAAGCGGGTCACTGCAGTGAAGTAAACGATAGCTGAATAAACGCTTAATTCTATTTTATGAGAAGTGCTGGATGAAGAACAGCGCATTGACTGCTGGAAGAATTCTGCACACGACGAAAAACCTTTACCTTACGCAGGCGAAGGCAACAACTGTTGTCGGAACTTTCGACAGATAACAGGGCTAAACCGGTGGTTGTGAAACATTTCCTGGACAAAGATATTTGCAACTTCGGCATCCTAGACACTCCGACAAATGGTTTGAACAAATCGTCAGTGGAAGAAATGCTGCAGGGCCTAAAGGTGTGAGCAGTCTCAAATATCATTGTTTAAAGTTTTTGAAATGGTATCCCAAAGGCGTCAACAGATGAACAATCTGTAGCGTATGTAATACCAATCCATCATCAAAGTAAACATGATGTCTTTGGGATAAAATGTATAGTAGAGACAAGCACAGATTCGTCTCTTTTGTAGGATAAACGCGGGCACCTGTGTACATAACTGTTTGTGCGATTCATGAAAGTTTGCAGCGTAGTTATAATCAGAATTCAGATTGAAGGAGGACATACCTTGGCATATAACGCGAGAGCTGAATTCTTCAACTTGCTTTAGAGGTATCAAGATTCCGTATTTTAGGATAAGTTCTTCCCAATGTCACTCAGTATGTTGAAGAACAAGAAATGATGAAATACCCAGAGCCCCTCACTACGCCGCTTCTGGCAGCCAAATCATGGTTTCGGGACGTAACATGCCAGAAGCGTTTATGTTTATTATATGCGACACGTCATTTAGGTGTGGCATGGAATTGACTTCAGATTCGCTTTGCAGTTGCTCGACCGATTTTCCGTAAATAAGACATCGGAAGACAGAGAGTGCATCACAGTTTTCGCCGGACCAACCGCGGAGCGTCCATTGGAAGACATCTACGTAGAAAAATTCTCGTAAGTTGGCAATAACACAATTATGTATATATATATATATATATATATATATATATATATATATATATATATATATATATATATATATATATATATATATATATATATATATATATATATATATATATATATATATATATATATATATATATTAGGAAGCGTGACTCTGCCAGTGGTTGTAACCGCAGCCAATGAATGGCTAGGATTATGAGGTTGGGCGTATCTGTAATACATAATCGATGACGTAGCATGAAAGACGTGAGACAGAGGGCAACGAATAATGAGCGTGCAGGTAAAAACATCCTACCTTTATCCCAGAAGCGTAAATACTCCTGATAAAATCTACGGGGTCGAAAAACGGTCGGTCTACCTTTTTACGACTACATTCATAATTTATTTAGCATCAAGAATTGAAAAAAAAAGTTTTCTTTTCAGGCAAATAATGTCAAGCCAAGTGTCATTTCACGTCAGAATCAGTCAATCACTGAAGAACAACGTAGAGGTTTCCACATTCGAGGAGAACATGGCAACCGCCATTCCACGAACGCGTTCGCTGATGTCCTCGTGTTCTTAATATATTTTTTTGCATGCGCGAACAGGACAATATTCACGCCGAGAATTGTAGTCATCCTCAGCCACTACTTGGAGGGTGACAACATGTTCGCCGACTGTCGCGTCGTTCCCCCAACGATGCTGAAAAGGCCTTCATCCATCGGCACCAACAGTAGCTACCGATACGACATGGTGAGAAAAGGCACTTTTTTCGTGTTACAAAGCATTACTTTTTTACGGTGATAGATTAACTTTAGCGATGAGTAAGGTGGATATAATATCTTTCAACGTTCCTGCTTTCAGACGACAAAAAAGTTATAACATTATGAAATGATGTTCGTCACCTTAGCCATCCGGAGCCGTACGTGATTTCGAGAGACATAAACATATATCATGAAGTGGCATGCAACATGAATGTATCTTCGAAAGTTATTTTCATTACTAAAATGCTAATGCAACATAATAAGCGCTGCCGTTTTAGGAAATATGCCACAGCTGCATGATACAGACGATGTCAAGCTTCTAGTCAAGCCGCCCCGCCGCGGTGGTCTAGTGGCTAAGGTACTCGGCTGCTGACCCGCAGGTCGCGGGTAAGCAGCGACCTCGAAGTACGCCTCCAGCAGCGACTGCAAAAGTCGCGGGAATCGATCCCGCGACCTGCGAAGGTCGCGGGATTGAATCCCGGCTGCAGTGGCTGCATTTTCGATGGAGGCGAAAATGCCATAGGCCCGTGTGCGCCGATTTGGGTGCACGTTAAAGAACCCGAGGTGGTCCAAATTTCCAGAGCCTTTCACTGTGGCGTCTCTGATAATAATATGGTAGTTTTGGGACGTTAAACGCCACAAATCAATCAAATAAAATCTGTTCAAGCCAAGAGCCAATCGAAAACCAACACGGCTGACGAGATGACTTTGCTTGTGTAGAGTGATCCTGAACCACCTTCTAATTTCTTGGAGCATGATCGCACTACTGACACACTGCCAGAATAGATGAGAAGTTGGCAGCTAAATTGTGCAGGCGTCCCTTATACCCTTAGTTCATTAGAGGGGTCGTGAAAAGGTCACTCCTTAAACGATCCTGCGAAACTATGGGCAGCCATACACACAAACTAGGTGGCGTACGCCTAAGAGTAGACCTGCGTGCAGTGTGGGACGCTTTCCTTTTGCCCGTTGGCGTTACGTAGCACGTGATCTTATCAATGGCTAGCAGCTTACCAATGATCGCTCGTATACTACCTGAAGCCACCACCGAGCAATTACCGCCAGCGTATAGATCAGTCGTCGTAGGGCATTGGACGCGTTATTCGAAGGTCTCAGGTTCGGATCTTGCCAGCGGCATGTTATCTTTTCGCCCAGTTATCCTTCATTACATTTATCTAGCAATTGTTTTTAATATAATTCCTTATACTCTCCCAGACGGCACTGTCTTTTAGTTGTCGTTGGTCTTAAAATGCTACGTGAAACATACGTATCAGCTTTATTCTACCATCGCTTTGGGTTCTAGCAGGAAAGACTCGTTGATGAAACTTTTCGAACTCAGAGTAACGATAGCACTAATTTGAGTTACCTTTTTAAGGAGCGGTAACGTTAACGTATTACCACGTTTTTGGGTATAACATAGGGCTGTAATGAGTTCCTCTTTGTTTAGCGTAACGAGTAGCGTATTTGGCTTCTTTTTTTCGGTAACGCTTCCAAACCTTAGCGTTAGCTAGTAGTGGCCAGCATCTCCAAGCGGCGGTAATTTCTTTCGCACTTGCTTCAAATTGGTAATGTTGGCCTAATAAACTTCTCTCTCTAACTTGTATCTTTAATATCTACGCTTCCATTAATTGCTTAGCTTCTTTGAATGGTTAATATATGCTAACATAACTTGTTCTGTGTCACTTTTATTTTATTCACTGTTAAGTTGGTGCTGAGAAGAACCTCTAAACCGCCATCCCGAACTGAAATTCCAAGTGGTCCCTTGCAGAGAAATAAGTTATGCCCAGTTATTATTTCCATGAATCTGTAACGAATGGAATAGTTTGCTTGCCTCGTTAAAAATGCATCACTGACTCTATTAAACCTAAAAAGTCCTTAAGGTGCTAATTACCCAAGTAGGACTTTTTGTTTGGTTCAATAACAGTAAAATTTTTTGGTTACATTCATTGGCTATTTTAATAATAATGTTCATAGTTTGATTTAGTACTATGACTATTGTAAATTATCATTATTATTATATCAGCCTAAATTGTATTTATATTTATACAAAATGTAGTTCTCGTTTTTCATTGTTATTAAGAACCCGTACATTCGTTCTGCAACGTACTCACGTGCTGAGGGTCAGATAAATGAGGCAAATAGATAACTTTGATAACCCCTCCGATATTGCGGTTGCAAGTTTGCAAATACCAGCTCTTAAGGTTTCTTGTGTTTTCGCCTAAGATGGCTGAAGGCGAAAATCATTTTGATTTTCTTCTCAGTTGATTGTACTGATCTATCACCCGCACCCCAAAGATTTCTTTGCCATGCATGATTCCTCTCCGCCTCCCGGGACCCAAGGCATAGTGAGCTGCCTGCAGGCCGCGTGCCTCGGAGATCGACACACATTTGCCTCAGTGGCTGCGTCATGCGACAACTTCATCGCCCGATATCGTCCCTCGGTCATGATTGAGCTGATTTTGGAGGCACGTGACTTGTTGAGTATGAGGCACAAATTATTGCTGCCGTGACGTCATGACGACGCCACAGGGGGACGCGTTCGGGTGATGGTATTTTGCATTGCTCGAGGGAACGCTGACGGTAACCTTTCGTGTTTCATCGGGCTTTTAAGAGCGTTTCCTGTTGGGAGAGTCGGAACTTGTCACTCATAATAACATGGAGTGCGAACACTAATAAACAGACAAGTGAGTGAAAGGAGGTAGACGTGTGTACATGCGGTCGCTCGTCTGTTTATTGTTTTCGCTCGATACCAATATGAACGGGGCCTAGCCCATGCTTGTGAATAAATTTTAAGACACCGTGCATTTCCGAATGCAGAGTGCAGCAGCGGAAACCATTAGCAACCTGATTGCACGAGGAGTGGACGCTTCCTGGGCTCTTTCGGTCACCATGAAGGGACGATGGACAACACTAAAAGCCGGGCAGCCAGTGAGATTCTTGTCCGAATGTGTGCATGACCCCAATGCGCAATCATTCGGAAGCTACACAGAAGTGAGTGCTTCAAAAGGTGTCGGACAATACAGGCCAAAGGGAGGAGGTGGAGTGTATACACACATGCACGAGAATGCATAGATGATTTACAAATATTTTCTGTGGAATCCGAGAGATGGCAGTAAGGTTTATAACGAGAAATTTTGCCATTAACGTGAAGATTTGGGCACTGTATTTCAGTGTCGTTTCGGGGCATTGCTAGCGCTGGGTAATTGCCGAGTAGCAACGCCCATGCAAAAGAAAGACGATAACGGTGACGTTTTTTTTTTTTTTTTGGAAGCGGATTGCAAAATGAAGCAGGCGCATAGCTCAAAGTGGAAGCAGCTGGTGCGATGCTCCTTCTGGTCCTTATGCGAACGACGAAAATGGGCTGTGACAAAATGATTGATTGGGCGAGTTGGTGATACTTGACTGTTTTTAAATGAGAGCGCACTGCTTAGACGCGGACAGAAAGACAGGGACAAGCGCTTGTCCCTGTCTTTCTGTCTGCGCCTAAGCAGTTCGCTATCATTTCAAAACAGCCATGGAAACGTGAACTAAGACTTTCTCTCCAGTAAATACTCCTCGTTACAATGTGCCATCCTCTTCACTTCCTTCGCGTACCAGAAGTACTGTAATGTGCCACCTTTGTACATTATGTCTTGGAGATCGTGCGTAGCACTAGAAGGTTGTGACACTGCTTCTTCTATGTGTACTGCGGGAGTCAAGTCTGCAGAATGCACTACTCGAAAATTCGCAGTGCTACGACCAGTTAAATGTTGACAGCAGACGCGAGACCACTCTCGCAGTTACCACAAATATCCGTTAATTCTGAATGCACATGGCGTAGAGCGTGTATAAGATTGCGTATAGCGTGAGTTTGACATCGACTAGCTACGTCTCGCACATCCGAAAGATGACCGGGATCACATATGTTTGACGTGGTTTACGGTGTCAATCCATCATTCTCGCTTGTCCCTGAAGCATGGTTACTACGGCAAACAGAAAAGCTTCATTCCATATGGGCAATTGTTATAGGTATTGTTACAGTTTACTGCACAGCCCACCTGACCCACACAGTGGCAGAACCAGCCACTAATTTAAGGGGGGGGGGGGGGCGAGACCAAAGTAACACAGGAGAGGGAGGCGTGGTCATGACATTCTATTTTTACTAGAAGAAAAAAAACCCTTCGCAGCATATATAAGGGAATGTGTGTTCACAGTGCATTGACTCACAATTACTTATTGGTGATCGAAGGTGGACTACAATCGCTGAAGCGAGGAGTGTGTGCTCACACAAGCTTTAGAAGGGGGGGGGGGGGGGAAGGTGATCAGCTCCACTCCCCCCCCCCCTCTGGATCCATCACGTGGCTCAAACAGATCCTGATACGCCGTGACGAAATAGCCTGACACAACTCCACTCATGGAGCGGCTGCCGCATGGAGCAGTAGAAATGCTTTTGCTCTATCCCACACCACGGCGCTACCAGCTCATGGCACGTAGGAAAGGATGGGGAAGAATATTGAATTTTAAATAAATTATTAGACCATCGGAAGCGCACTTCGAAGGTTTCGAATTCGGATAACGCTGCAAAAAGGAGAATTTTCACCTGCTTTAACTGAGTTCAATTTAATTCTTCATTGTCGAACTACAGTGAAAAAAAAGTATCGTCTACTGTGCTTTCCCTGGCCTAACAGTTTATTGTGTTCATTGTCTATAGATGTGCTCATGCGGTAACGGGTACAGCACCGATACTAGCAACGACTGGAATTCCTTCAACTGTTGTAACAACGCTCCTTCCTCAAAACACCTTCCGCGTCGTAACCAAACAGGAATGTGTGTTGCGTGTCATTGAGCTGAAAAAAAAATGTTGGAACACAGCGGGTGGCTGAAGCCAGCATTTCCGCAAATGGTATTTCCGTCTCGAAGGACCGAAGAAGAACGGAGCACTAGTCAAAATGTGGAGCATGCGGTCAATAATCTATCTCTTAGAGCCACCATCTTCTCTTTTCTTTTGTCTTGTTTGTGCGTGACTCGTTTAATTGCCTCCTGCATAACTGCAAGTGTGTGCGCATGCAACAATGTGCCCCGTACTAGCTGTCTTTCTCGCTATACTTTAGGTATGCCAAGATCCAAACTTCACCGAGGAGAACCACTATATGTACGAATCAATCGTTTACGGTACGCTATACTACAACCGAAGGAATGGCCAGATGTTCGCCTATGACAACCACACCACATACGAACAAAAAGTAAGAGGACTACATTGCTGTTTCTCGAATGCTAGTGCGAACGCGGCTTAGCCTAATGTCAAAAAAATTGCCCGCAGCTTCCCTCAGGGGAACACTGAGGAGGATGCGGAGCATATAATTGGTTAACGGGGTGTTAAAGTGTGACTTACTTGGGTCGATGGCTAAATTGGTTAACGTGGTTGTGAAATGGGGTGTTAAATTGCGACTTAATTGGGTCGATGGCTAAATTGGTTAACGTGGTTGTAGGAGGGGGTGTTAAATGAGTGAACACGTACACACGTATGCGAAAGGGCGGCGCTGGTCGAAGGGACGTCGATCATTGTGTTTGTGGATTCGTTGGAATTCATTTCATCGCGACCTTGGACGTCGACGCGCCGTACAAACCAACCGACGAGCGGCAACTGAGCTAGCGAGCGCCGACCTTGAGTATATATACAGCGCGACGGCGCATGCGCTGTCAGCTGTCGAATGTTCTCGAAGGAGAAGCGCGCGCGGCACGGATGGTGGGCGACGGCGCGACGGCGCATGCGCGCGCGTCAGCTGTCGAATGTTCGAGAAGCGGTGCGGACGGCGCGGACGGCGCACTAAAAGGCGCGAGTATAAGATGCTTCCGCATCTAAAACTTTGTCATTGGAGCTGTGTAAGACCTTGGTAAGTCCCCGGGTACCCGTCCGCACTGTCTAGCGCAGCTGCCAGAGCGACGCCTGACCAGAAGAGGAGCTCTGGTAAAGCTAACTTGGTGAGAGAGAAGCCTAGTGTAGCGAATCGAGCCTCTTAAAGAGACGTAGTTACGTGGAGAGGGAAGGTTTGGTAGAGAGGAGGTCAGCAAAGATGCTGATATTGCAGCAACGATGCAAGCGGTTCAGAGGGGAGGGTCATCGAACAATCAACATGTAAAAGCTTTAGATCTCGCACAGGGCTGTAGAATAAGGCGGTTCTCTAAAAGCCTGCTGCCTCCGCACCCCTCCACCCAAAATTTAGATGAATAGTAAGGCCCCGGTTTGAAATTATTCCTTGCTTGTTCACCTTGCGTATCTGGCATTTGTTCTGGAAAGCTTGGCACTGGCCGAGTTATAAGTGCGTGCTTATTTAGACTGCCGAGTTCTAGTTATTATTCAGACAGTGTGGTGTTGGGACAGTTGAAGGTGGGCATTTATATTTTCTCGCAAATAGGAGATGCCATTTTCTGTCCACTGTTATGGGAAGAATTGTTCAATGGGCACCATTCGTCACATATTAAAAGGTAGAACATTATGTATGGGAAATGCGTGGCAGCTTCCCTTCGTGCTTCCCCACTTTATGACGGCCAGAATTTGAAACGTATATCTGTATATCGACATACAAATGTGATGTTATAAGGATTGTCGACACACGACCACAGGCAAATGAAGGAGAGATATTGCTAGCTTCATCTACGTTGCAATACAATAGGAATCCCGAGCAGCTTTTTAAGATGAGACACATACCTGAGGAGGCACGACCGTCCAAAAAGATATATAAAAAAAAGAAAAGTCATGCGTAGGCTGAACTTCACTCGCCCGCGTTTTCCATGTAAGAAGAACGCTCCTGAATTTTTCCATACGCATTACTACAGCTATGCCTTCTTTCTTCTTTTCATGGAATTAAAATTAGAGTAACAATAACACCAGAGGTGTTTTGATATTGAGGTGAATCGCTGTGGAGCGCAACCTCGCTCTGAGCGTTTGTGTACCAGAAAAACTAGAGCAGCACCTTTAGTCACCTGCGTTGTTCTGACTATAGAAGCGGTGTATATTAGCAACTTTCAGAGACTATAGGGAGCGCCACGAAAAATAAAAACAAAATGGCTGTCCCATGCAGTGGTCCCATGCCTGCGCGGAGCTTTCGTCACAGGTGGTCTCACTACGTTGTTGCCGCCACTTTCGGCTAGGACATTTTTCCATGGCATATAATTTCCCGTGAAGGAAGCAGCTCATGCTTGAGGGCATAAAGTGTGTGACACGCGGCATGACCTTTCACCGGCTTCGACGTCCGACGCGCTCGTGTATATATAGCAGCGAAATCGGTGACGTTTCGTCACACGGCGTTGCCGGATCGGGCATCCAGCGTGCGTCAAATTCGGCAGGCATTTGTCATACACTCGGTCCGGTGATCACGTGGCCGTATATAGGCAACGGTAAACAACACAAGAGACAGTTGACGTAGGGCCGCTTGTGCTACCGGTCGTTTCTTTAACCCCTTCGATCAACTTCACCGAGGGTGCCGGTTTTACGCAAGCGAATATGGGTTTCAACTGTTTCATTGCATAAACTAATGCTTAAACCAATACACTTGTGCTCCAGTGTGTCACTTATTCAAAACAGCACCGGCTTACAAGTTACGAGCAAGATCGGGAACCACAATGCTTGGACATTTCGCACGCGTATGCACACGCGACACTGCAGGCCATCTCGCCCAACCAGCTCACTTCGCTTCGATCTTGGCTGATTTGATTGATATGTGGGGTTTAACGTCGCAAAACCACCATATGGTTGTGAGAGGCGCCGTAGTGGAGGGATCCAGAAATTTCGACCACCTGGGGTTCTTAACGTGCACCCAAATCTGAGCACACGGGCCTACAACATTTCCGCCTCCATCGGAAATGCAGCCGCCTTAGCCTGGATTGAATCCCGTGACCTGCGGGTCAGCAGCCGAGTACCTTAGCCACTAGACCACCACGGCGGGGCGTTTCGATCTTCGTAACAGTGTTGTGGAGAAAACTGCGTGCTTATCTCGACGCAGACATAAGACACACACACCACACACACACACACACACACACACACACCACACACACACACACACATATATATATATATATATATATATATATATATATATATATAGATATATATATATATATATATATATATATATATATATATCGTTGCTGAAATTTGAGCGCCCTAGACTGGCTTGTGCTCGACCGCGGACGGTGGCGGTGTCTGCCCAACACGATGCGCAACTGACACATGCTGCTCGCATGTGTCAATTGCGGCGAGCTCTTAAGTGTTTTTCACTCGCAAAGCATAGTTGTATTTAGCGTGTTATCGTAACCTTCCCCTCCCCGCCACCCTGAGAAAAAAAAGGCACTCGCCTGCTGCCTCAAGATTACGTACCATGGTATGTAGCACAGCACGCTAAGTGCACTGCTGCTGAGTTCAGTTGCACGGGCTGGATTGCCAGCCACGGCGGTAGAATTTCGATAGGGCTAAATGCAAAAGAACAAACAGGTGCTAAATATTAAGAGCACTTTAAAGCACTCCAAGTGGTCGAAATTAATTCCGAAGTCCTTATTGCATCGTCTCATCACTCACCCTATTTTGGTTTTTAACGCGATAGCGTTAGAGAGCTCGTGTCGCAGAAAACCCGCCGCCGGCATCGGCCCCGTTGGTCGTGAGCAAAAAATTGTCAGTGCGTCTGTGACCGAAAAATGAAGTTCCCGACATAGCCGTGGGAGGCCGCTACTTATCCACGTGGGCGCGCGCGATCACACTGAAATATCGCGCCTTCTAACGGGAAAAAAAAGGTGCTGAAGGTCACGAGGCACAGTACTTTCTTTGCCCTGCCACCCCTTCCTGCTTAGCTTCCAGCCCTTTCATCGGGACGAGACAAGAGATAATGCGACTGCGGCATGTGGCAAGCCTTTGTAACTCCACTCGCACTGGACGGATTCTTAAAATTTTTTGTGGCGTTGAATTCGTGAGGCAAAAAGCTTTTCTGGTGAATTCATGCCATGGTTACTTGGAAAAGTGTTCCAAGGCCCATTTAACGCTATTTGTTCGACAGGTTTCACGACGAAAACGAGCCCATTCGACAATAATAGCGCGCGCTAGTCCAATCAACTGTGTTTGTGTGTTTGTGTGCGTGCGTGTGTATATACTAGCGTGCACCAGGGGCCGAATTTCACTATCGCGTTCAACTCTTAAAGGCGGAGCTTAAGGGTCCCCCAATTTTTGTAATTAAAATCTAAGCTATTCTGTTGCGTCCCAGAAGTAACCACGTTGTTATTGTGACAAGTTTCAAGATTCGCAGTTTAATAGCACATGGCTTTTTTCCGTCGCCAGCCGAAAACGAAGCACGCTTACGATGCCTTTCACGGTGCGGTTTCACCATTGCAACCCGAAGAACACGCGATTGCTCTTGTATTTATTGCCGATTATCAAAGATAAAAGGTTCTACAACCTAGCACCAACAAAATTTATCGTACTTCATTTCCCGAACGCGCAAGAAGTTGTCCGACAAAACGACGACGAAGCACGGCTGGCACGTTTCCAGGCAAGTTCTCGTTATATGACCGCATCACAGGTAGCTTTCGCCGGTTGCCGTATGGCGGCGCCACCATAGCTAAAAATTGCGAATAGACAAACGGGTATATGCTACAGAAATTTGGCGTATATAGGGGAAAACAGCTCCAAATGGACACAATTCAAGACCAAGAAGACATGGCAACAGCGCTGTTTTTATACGTTAATATGGCCGCCTTCGTTTTGTGTCCTCTAAAAACGGCTATAAGCACGAAACAAGCAGTTCAAGCTACTCTTGCAGAAAAAAGGTGGCGAGTTCTCGTGCTGACCTTCGGTTAAACAAAATGTTTACGAATTTGATACTTAAAGCCCCTTCGTTGACTGAACGTCACTAAAACCAATTAAACAGTGCGACTTGCTCTGCTGTTCAACTAGTCTTTGCGACATCAAGTCAGTAAAGCTTCTTCATCTGTTGTTCGTTCGAGAAAAATAACATACAAAGCTTTTTACATTGTTGCCGCTCATTTCTTCAGCTTTGCAGGTTCAGGGCAGAGCACTTGTCGTTCGCCATTGCCCTCGCTGCTTACGACGTGGAGTACGACGATTACAGCAATGTCTGCGCCCCTATCAACCCTTTCGGCGAGTTCACCAGGCTCGTCAACTTGAAATATGTGCTCCTATACCTCGAGTATATATTTCATAACGCAACGCAATTGATAGGCTGTCTGCAACAAACCCAGTACAAACTCTAGACGAATATAAAGCTTCGATGTTTACACTGAAACGCGAGAGCGTTACCAGAGTGCATGTTCATCGCCTTCAGGCATGCTGCAAGAAGATTACGATTTGGGCGCTCAACATTGGCCGTTTTAAAGTGCCCTAGAATGTTCATACAAATGGTAGAGTAGTAGTAGTTGCTTTCCTTTGAACATGGCTTGTGCCCAATAAATGGGATTGGCCGAGTGTAAGGTGAATATTCCCGATTATTTCTCCTAATTTCAAAATTTTCAACTTTTTTTATTCTATAGTCTCCATTACTCTGTTTTTCAAAAGATTTTGTAAGACCCCTGATTTCTTGGCCTAATCCTCCGCATGTAGGTATGACCCACAAGGGAAGGTGAACAAAAACAAAGACCATCTGTTGGCCAAAGGGGGTATGCGCCACATTTTCAATTAAACAAACAAGCAGACGATGGTGAACTGAGTATAGTTCGACGTGAATCACGCCGCTTCTTCTCAAGGCAGTGCTTCAACTGCGATAGAAATTTAACCATCTCGACAGGTGAGTCTGCCTCGTATTTGGGAACCGAGTAGCGTATATGTTTGTATAAAATATTGTAAAAACCTGTTCGCGAGAGAGGGCTAATTTCACCCGCCATACGTATTAAAGATTACCGTGTCCTAGATATTGTTGCCATGCTTGTCTGCGGATTCCATATATTTTATATTTAATTGCGTGAGAGCGTTAGGGACACATAAGAACGAAGATATGCGAAAAGATGGGCCTTTCTTCGGTGTAAACCTGGTGAAGACCAACTGACTGTAATGTCAATAAGGTAGAGGGGACGTTGCTTGTGGTGTTTGCATTATAGATGTTGCTTCATGCGACACCTGCCGTCATGTAAACACACCAGTTCATACAACTTCTTGTTGCCTGTCTCCGGGTGGACCTATAGGCCTTTGCCATTCTGATTTTCATTTACTCATACTGTTGGCCCGTCGGCCATTATAGGGTGGGTCAAACGTAGCACTTTGCAACGCATACATTACATGATAAATAACGAAAACATTTCAAAAATAGAGAAAATGTATTCATAAACAATAAAACAGGAACAGAAACGAGTAAAAATCAAACAAACGTAGGCATACAAAATAAAATCGTTCGTTTATAGATAGGTTGGTAAAATTTTAGGACACCGTACATGCGAATTCCGCCAGCAGTGGTACAATCCATGACCGAGCAATACATACAAGGATCATTATCTGACTTGTGCCCTACAGACCATATTTCACACAGGTCCCGTTATTAGGGAGGCGATCGCCGGGCTAATTCCAAGAGCCGAAGTATCGGCCCCCCGAACCGCACCACGAAAGCGTGGACAATTTAGAAGTGGTCCTTATTGTTGCGCCAGCGGATGCCGGCTGTGGCCCAAAGAACAAGTCAGAGCCGAGAGTTGATAAACAAACAAATTATATTCTCAATAATGACAGATCGAAAATAATACACAAAAATGCACACTCCACACTAGTTACATACAATATGTCACCAATCAAACCAATCAATCAATGTACTACACAATACAATCAGCCACACTTGAAACAACGGACACGGACAACAGTACGCACTACAATGCAGTCGCATGCATTGAACAACCAAGATACTTAAAGACTAAAGAGATAGAAAACCTATCCAGTCCAAAGTTCTTGGAACAAATGTCTGGATGATACTCTCCCGAGAATCACTCACTCAAAGTCCAGCGTTGTTGTCGTTCCGCTGTCCCCTGAAGTTTCTCTTCCAGGAAACCTCGCGTCCTCAAATGGCCACTCTCCAAGCTTCAAACTTCTTCGCCGGAAATCCGTCGGCTTCACACACGCAGCTGTTGCCCGCGTCTTCGCTCGATAGCGGTAAACCCACGCTCTTGTCTGTAGCTCGAGCCGTCCCTACGGACCAAGACCTTCGCCGACTACACGGCGGAATCCCTACGCACTCTGGCGCTCACTTCCGTCTCCTCCTGATCTCTCATCTCGGCTGCTCGGTTAAATACCTTGCGCGCGACATTCCAGACGGTTCTCCTCATTTCGTCGGCGCGATACGCAGCGAAAGCTGTGGAGAGGTGCGAGACGGTTCGAAGTCCCTCCGCGTCGCATGACTCAACTCGGCGTGGCCCCGCCTCCTTCGTTCTAGAAAAATCGCGGGCTTGCTGGGCCGCCGATGTGGGGTGAGGAGGTTCGTCTGCGAAGCCATGTTCTGCGGGGAGAGCGCGCGCCCGGGAGCCTTGGATGTTTGTTTTCTCTTGTTTTTTTTTCTTTTGACCTCGCGGCGTTTCTCCCGCCCGTTGTCGCAAGAATTTGGCGGCGCGCTCATTTTTAGCGCTCGCTCTGTGACACTGCCCCCCACTTTAAGAATATTATCTCATAATATTCAAAACCCCACAGACGAGCGCGAACAGTCACCACACACTCTCACAGACTGTAACACCATCAGTCGCTCATGACACTTCACATTCACAATAGATCACTTAATACAATTGTACATTGTAATTCAATTACACAGCACTTGAAATATAACCACAGGCACATGAGTACAACACTCCACCACAAATTCCCAACTATACAAATGTACAAAGTTCTCTCATTACAACAATGGTCCAATACTATACATCACACCACAGCACAGACACTTCGACACTTGTGACACAGGAAAACACAACATTAACACAACATATGGCACTCAACACTGCCAAACACATTCTGATTTGACCTCAGCACTTATCCTGTGTACTTTGAGCTGCGCTTGCGTCCTTTCTTGCGGTGCTCGCTCGATCTCTTCTTGTGCTTCCACGTTCCTTTTCGGCGAGCCCTTTCCAACGACGATATCTGAGGCGTCGTCTCAGCCATCGTTGTCTCTTCCGACACCGTTAACGCGTCATTACATTCGACGGGTCCTGTCTGTTTATTTACCCGCTTGATAATGCCTCTACATTTTGCCCGGCTGGCCAACACCGTCTCCTTTACACTGTCGGTCGGTTGAGGTCGTGCCGACGTAAGTCCGGTTGCTCGGCCCGTGAACTTATTCGACACGATCGTCTTCTCCTTCGCGGTCTCTTGCGCCGCAGCTTCCCCTTGGGCTCTAGTGAGATCCGTCACGGGATGCTCCTCCACTGTATCTCGCGGCCGCTATGTTGGCGAGGGCTCTATCTTCGGGTCTTTTCCCAAACATTCTGGATCATTCGGCCCTCGCGCCCCGACGATGTTTCCGATGACAAGGTCGTAAAGGGGGGGGGGTCGTCATACAAAGAGCGGTAACTTTCCCGCTGAAGTACGGGGTTTCAACTTCAATTTCTGCTTCGGGAAGCATCCGAACTGTAAGGTCAATTAAGCAAACCGGTTTCGTTTTGCCTGTTAACTCACTTTCCCGTACCAAATCTCTCCGCACGATAACAGTGGAGCTGCCGGTATCTCTTAACACCGTAATCTTTTTGTCCGCAACTTTTCCAGGCAGCGCTGGTATTCCTTTCGTAACACCGGTTGGCTGTTTTGACATTACAGCACCCACAATAGGAATTTTCTCCCCATTTTTCAGCTCTACGAATCCATCAGTGACGGCATTATTATCAGATTTCGGTGCCGCTTGCACACAGGATACCTGGTGAGTTTGACTCACTCCGTTCCGACAAGCATCTGATTTGTGCCCAGTCTGACCACACTTAAAACATTTTACTGCCGTAGGGCTCGTGAAGATCGTTCGACAGTTTTTCGCGCGATGACCCACTCGGTTGCACAGAAAACATCGCGGAATGCTCTCTGGTGCACGCTTCTTTTCTTCAGGAGCCAATTTCTTCGAATCATCGGGACAATCCTTCTTGACCTTGGCCAAATTAATGCCACCTTGCGCTTCCAAGAATTGATCAGCCAATTCCAGCATGTCTTCAAATGAGTCAGCCTTCCTCTCTTTTAAGTACAGTGACAGGCTTGGGTGGCAACTAGTAAGAAATTGTTCTCTAATTAGCAGCTCTCTAAGCTCATCGTACTCTTGCGCTGTCCCTGAAAGTTCAATCCATCTGTCGAAATAATGGCAAAGTCGGGGGGCATACTGCGTAGCCGTCTCACCGTCAGCTGGCTTTCCTGTCCGAAATCTGTCCCGGAATCCTTCCACGGTAAATCTAAATCGCTTCAGCAAAGCAGCTTTCACCTTTGCGTAGTTGGCTGCATCGGTCGGCGTCAGCCTACCGTACACAATGAGAGCTTCACCACTCAAGCAAGTACTCAAAGCAGTTGCCCATTGCTGTTCCGGCCAATTCTGGCTCCTCGCAATCGTCTCAAATCTGTGGAGGTACGCGTCTAGGTCGTCCTTCCTTTCATCAAACGCTACGAGCAGCTTGCTTGGGTTCAAGCGGAAGCCGTGATCTTCCCGTTCGCTGCTTTCAACTCTAGCTTGTACGGGAGTTTCACTTCGCTGTTGCAAACGGAGCCGCTCGAGTTCCATCTCGTGCTGCCGCTGCCGCTCCCTTTCAGCCATCTCCGCTTCTCTTTCTTCTTTCAGCTGTCGCTCCCTCGCTTCTCTTTCTTCTCTCGCCGTTTCGGCTGCCAACTTCTCTCTCTCCAGCTTCAACTTGAATTGCTGCTCTCTTTATCCTTTCGCCCTTTCAGCTGCCAACCTCTCTCGTTCCAACTCAGCTGCTTTTTCTTCCTTGGCCCTCTCTTTTTCTTCTTTTTCCCTCTGGGTGACCCACTTCCGTAGTTCGGCGCCAGAAAGACGCATCTTCTCACCAAGCGCAACTAACTTTTCGAGATCCATGGTGTCTCGCAAATAAAACCTTGCCGCGTGCAAAAAGTATCTGCCTAGATCAGTCTATCGGAGCACTCCCCTGCACTCGTTAACGAGAACACTGAACAACACACAAAATCGTTCCGATAGCACTATCAACAACTCGAGGCTCTTTCTCACTACTTTGGACACACTGTGAACCAAAAGGTCCTGTATCGCGGACGCCAGATTAATTGTCACACAGGTCCCGTTATTAGGGAGGCGATCGCCGGGCTAATTCCAAGAGCCGAAGTATCGGCCCCCCGAACCGCACCACGAAAGCGTGGACAATTTAGAAGTGGTCCTTATTGGTGCGCCAGCGGACGCCGGCTGTGGCCCAAAGAACAAGTCAGAGCCGAGAGTTGATAAACAAACAAATTATATTCTCAATAATGGCAGATCGAAAATAATACACAAAAATGCACACTCCACACTAGTTACATACAATATGTCACCAATCAAACCAATCAATCAACGTACTACACAATACAATCAGCCACACTTGAAACAACGGACACGGACAACAGTACGCACTACAATGCAGTCGCATGCATTGAACAACCAAGATACTTAAAGACTAAAGAGATAGAAAACCTATCCAGTCCAAAGTTCTTGGAACAAATGTCTGGATGATACTCTCCCGAGAATCACTCACTCAAAGTCCAGCGTTGTTGTCGTTCCGCTGTCCCCTGAAGTTTCTCTTCCAGGAAACCTCGCGTCCTCAAATGGCCACTCTCCAAGCTTCGAACTTCTTCGCCGGAAATCCGTCGGCTTTACACACGCAGCTGTTCCCCGCGTCTTCGCTCGATAGCGGTAAACCCACGCTCTTGCCTGTAGCTCGAGCCGTCCCTACGGACCAAGACCTTCGCCGACTACACGGCGGAATCCCTACGCACTCTGGCGCTCACTTCCGTCTCCTCCTGATCTCTCATCTCGGCTGCTCGGTTAAATACCTTGCGCGCGACATTCCAGACGGTTCTCCTCATTTCGTTGGTGCAATACGCAGCGAAAGCTGGGGAGAGGTGCGAGACGGTTCGAAGTCCCTCCGCGTCGCATGACTCAACTCGACGTGGCCCCGCCCCCTTCGTTCTAGAAAAATCGCGGGCTTGCTGGGCCGCCGATGTGGGGTGAGGAGGTTCGTCTGCGAAGCCATGTTCTGCGGGGAGAGCGCGCGCCCGGGAGCCTTGGATGTTTGTTTTCTCTTGTTTTTTTTCTTTTGACCTCGCGGCGTTTCTCCCGCCCGTTGTCGCAAGAATTTGGCGGCGCGCTCATTTTTAGCGCTCGTTCTGTGACACCATACACTACCGTGTTCTTTTATAAAACCACCCGAAATAAACGCACTGTCTCAGTCTCCTGTCAGTCTCGCCTTATAGCTCGGTCCAGAGTTGTTCCTCTCGCGCCCTCCCGTCTCTCAGCCTCTCCGCCTGCCTGCCTGCTGGTGTACGCGTGGTCCTGCCCGACAAAACGCACGTGAAAGAATTTAAGCCAATGAAAGAATAACCTATTTCCTGTAAAACACCAAACCTGCTTTCTTCGGACAATGCCTGTAATGCTCTCCCAGTGTATCTACGGCGACGTTAATCCTCCCACCCACTTTTCACGGGTGATATATTTGTTCATTTAAACGCGGGAGTGCTAATCAGCGTCGCTCGTTGCCATGACGGCGTCTGTAAAACACTCTAAACACTTATTTTTAGTTGACTCATGTGGCACGTGCGTCTTTTAAAAGCGGAAGTCTGAAATGTCGAGGTAAAACGTTGGAAGTCCGTAGAAATCACTCCACGCCGTTGCTTGTTAGCTGCGTCCACCGACAGAGAAACGTGGAGGTCAAGCGTCGGGTGTCTGTAGAAAAACACTCCGTGTCATTGCTCATCAGCGGCTCGTACCAACGGAGAAAGTCCGCGAACACCGCAACGACTTTACCCGCCGCGCGAGCCACGAGCGCGAGCGATGAATTACAGCCGGAGTTTCGCAATAGTTATTGGGCCTGCATTTGACCATTCTTGCATGGTCTGCGATAGGCGGTTGATTGGCTCTACTTGTTCTACCCCAAGACACGGATGAACTAGAGGAGCGCGGCACCTGCGCACCCGCGCGTGCCCTTCTTCTAGTCCGGCCGTTCCCAAGAAAAGGCTTACCGTCCGCCAAGAAAGCCACGTCAAGTCCTCATGATCCACCAGGTTCGTCATCTTTCAAGGTTTACACGGCTAGTCTAAGGCTTCTCCCCTTTTTCTACGAGCTGGGAGCTCGTACAATCCGCATACTACCCGAAGCACGAAGTTTGACAGAACGAGGTCTTTCCTCTCAATTAACGTTAAGGGTAATTGTTTTCTTTGATGAAAGCAACAATAGTGGGAACAAACAAAAAGTACAAACAAATAAGAACCATCGTCCTGGCAAGCAGTGTTTTTATGACTGGCTTTTCGAGAAGTCATGTCTCATGTTGAATTCCAATGGCGGAGCCGAAGCAAGTTTTTCTGCTCCTTTCAGAGCAAGTGTGTTCCAATGACAGAGTGAGAGCGAGAGTCAAAAGTTCCAATGAGAGAGCCGGAGGGGATTCAGAGCGGGAGTCCCTCCGTGGAGCAGGAAAAACTGCTCCGCCGAAATCGGTGGAGTGGACCGGAACTCCACGTCACGTATTTCCTTCAACACGTTCGCCTGCTTGGGGGCGTGGCTGGCGCGGCGCGAGTTGTGTTGATAATGGTGGACGGCATGGACGGCTCGGCTACCTCGGCAAAGCGTGCGGCAATGCTTCTGCTACTCGATAGCGACAGCAGACATCGTGGACAATAGCTGTTGCACGCTTGGCGTGATATCCACTCCACACAGGTGAATAGTGCTGAACAAGCAAATGAACGATGCGGCGATGCTGGTAAACCACGTGAGAAACAGACAGCGGAAAAGACCACGCGCAAGGTATCCTGGGTAACGCGGCAGCTTCCGCCTTGCTCCAGCAAGACGGGTTGTGTTTCGATGGCGGATTTGGAGAATTTGCTCTACGCCAGAGTCGAGTGCTCGCTCGCGAAGTCGGTCGGCTGCACCGACTCCGCCATTGGAATTCAACATCAGTCTACTGCACCGGCCATGCCCCATGTTTGATTTCTACGCGAAAAGGCAAAACCTGCTGGCTGACGTCCCTGGAATATAGACACAAGCTAGTTGTGTACAGAGATATCGTGTTAAGCACACGTGTTCGCAGGTCACAATGAAGTCTAAAATGGACAATTGTGCCGATTTATTTAGCTGCTTCTAGGTTCCTAAAAGGCGTAAAAGTCTGTAATGGACAGTTGTGATAACTTATCTAGCTGCTTCTAGGTTACTAAAAGGCGTTATCAAGGGAACGCCGGTTCTTTTTAGGTTGGTTCTATAGGTCTTTGCTAAGCTTCAGATATGTGGTGCTAGGATGCTTCTACGTTCATTCTAAGTTAATATAGGCTCAAAATGAACCATAGACTGCCACAAACACGACGCGCATGACTATGCTCCAAAAAAAGAACCTCGGGCTGATACCAAGCGCCCTCACTTCTCATAGATCTACTGGAAAGTCGTTAATGGCGAGTGCCTTTCATTATTTCGTGGTCATCTCGCAGCCACCGATTCTTTTCGTTGTACGTACTCGTCTAGACTTACCGCCGTAGCTTCGTATCTATTTGTTGGAGTAGATTGCACCTTCTTTAATGGAGTATATTGCACCTTTTTTAATTTTTTGTGAACCAGTGCGAACCTGCGGGACTGACCCAATTTCTACGGCACGTACCTCTTTATGATGATGAAAGTTTCTTTTGTTTATCTCGCACTGTAGCACACACCTGCAGTTTTAATAAAATATTTTGCGTCCTTATTTTCAGCGTCCCTGTGGCGAGTAGTTGGATTTACGCAATTTCTGTGGCTCACAGCAGTTTATGAGTCATAGTCTGGCACACAAATTTCGGCTTGCCTAAACAGCTTTTCCGTTGAAACGAAAAGGAAAGCTACACGAGAATGAGACTTTCTAAAGTTTCCTTTTCTCTAGAAGCAATCCGCTTGATCTGCATCTTGTAGAATGACTATTCAATTTAGAAACGCACCATTTCACTTACACTTTGTGTGTTGGACTCTCCAGACCCGAGTGCTTTAAATTCCCTTATAAAATTTTAGTATTGAATAAGCACAGACATAATGCTTATGGCAAACCATGGCCGATAATGGCAACAACGTTAGCTTTCATTTACCATTCAACACTAACTCTGAAAACAAAGTGGACGAAGAAATATTAACTCTAAAATAGAAATTCGACAAGAAACAGGCACAACTTATAACGGCTGTACGGTTGTGTTAAGGATTTGATCTCTTTCAATACTTTTTAGTTGAAAGGTTCCGTGCGCGCTTTGCTCAAAAATAGAGTCTGTTGGTACTACTGCGGAATTCAATCATGTGGTCAGTTTACGAAGGCTGAAAGCTTCCACTAAATATTCCACAGTGAAGATCTGTCTAAAATCTAGAATTTGAAGGGAAAATTGTCCGTTAAGCACAGGTCAATATACGTGTTGCGATGCCACTGTTATTTTTTTTCGATACGTCCACTGAATGGGTAGTTAGGGTATAGCCCCCGAGTAGTTGGCACGAATTACATTAGATGCCATAGCCGTCGATATCGCCGCCATCATCATTAGCATCAACGTAACACGTTACAAAAAGTGGGTGAAATTGAATTACTATAAGACAGTCAGCAAAATAAAAAAGCGACGTTTGGCCGTAGTCGCCGCACTTCACAGCATTCGCAGTGTAATCGCTGATGTACGGCACGCCAGTTCCTAGCCGGTCACGAAAGTCCTGCAGGCAGCCTCGTCGAAAGGCGCCGTCTCCTTCTTGAAGTAATTCACTACTTTTCGCAGGGCCTTCAAGCGGCTGTAGGCACGGTAGAGGTTCAGGGTGTAGCAGCTGTTGTAGTAGTCGTCATAGTCTACGTCGTAAACAGCGATGCCGAATGGAACGTCGGTTCTGAGAGCCTTCACGCGACACAACTGCGCATGAACAAGAAGGCGTTATGTGCAAAAGAAACGAATATCTCAAACGCGTACGCACTTAAGTTAGGAAATGTCTCAGGCGCTCTCCTAATACCTGACTTGAGTGTTTGGTAGCGGTCTCGCACATTGTAGCTTGTGTTTTCGCGTATATTTTCTGTTTCGCCGCATTGCAGCGTGTGCCGTTGCCGAATTTTCTCGTACTCACATTCCTAGCACGCGTATTCCGCCTGCCTTTCTGACTGGTCCCCCACCAAGCCACAGCCAATATAGGAGCCCAAAATCTCAGAGGCCACGTATTGAGGGGTTCGTGTTTGAGATGTGCTCTACTAGGTGCCGCTATAATCACAGCTTATCAAAAAAAATTTTGCTCTTAACAAACTCGATCGAGTAAATCATGCAGTATCATCCCGAAAAGTTAATACGCCATTATATCACGTTATGTTTTCGATTTATATGTGGGGTTTAACGTCCCAAAACCACCATATGAATATAAGAGACACCGTAGTGAAGGGCTCCGGAAATTTCGTTCTCCTGGGGTTCTTCAACGTGCACCGAAATCTTAACATACGGGCCTACAGCCTTTTCGCCTCCGTCGAAAATGCAGCCGCCACAGCCGGGATTCGATCCCGCGAGCTGTGGGTCAGCAGCCGAGTAACTGAGTCACTATACCAACGTGGCGGGGCACGTTATGCTTTCTGCGACGTGCACAAGTGCCGCGACTCACTGCCGTCTGAATGTGCGCGCTTGCCGAAATCCTTATTATCGATCGCTCACATTGCGCAGAGCACTTATCTTGACAGAAATGTGATTCAAAAGATATGCGATGCATACTAAGTGTCCCTTATTAAATGTGTGACAGTGCTAAAGGATGGTTTGTCCCACCTTCTCAGCGAACGCCCTTTCGTCGTCGTAGGTAAAGGTGCGACGGATCTTGGAGATGTAGGTAATCATGGCGTGGTGCTTGGTCGAATAATTTAATGGAGCTGTGCTCATTGGGCCTCCAGAAGGGCACACCTGGAAAGAGGAAGTTCCAGTTGTTAAAAAAAAACTCGATTCATAGTCCCTGGACTGCGCCAGAGACTATGACTGCACCCTTATTTCGCGAAATATTTTCGGAACAGAAATCGATCTAATAAGTATTTATTCTAGTTTATATCTTGAATCGGAAATCTCTGTAGCACACATAATTCATAAAAAAGGTTGCGGCAATTCTGGTACTGAACATGGCTCTTCAGAAT
Source organism: Rhipicephalus microplus (assembly GCF_013339725.1). Lineage (NCBI taxonomy): Eukaryota > Metazoa > Arthropoda > Arachnida > Ixodida > Ixodidae > Rhipicephalus > Rhipicephalus microplus. The sequence continues at coordinate 120,550,666 of NC_051174.1, read as the reverse complement.
AACCAACCTGTTGTACCTGAAAAACTGGTTCCGCGATGAGCGTAAACCAATGAATCCGATAGGAAAAGATTTGAAATATACTAGTAAATGATAGCGGCTCCCAGTTTCTGCAAACTCAGCCACTATATAGAGCGAAATGGCACTCCTTCAGTAAAGGCTTCGACGCAAACTTTGCAAAGAAATCACAACGTGTAACCCCCCCCCCCCCCCGCCCTCGATCTCCGTCAAGAAATAAGCGTCCGAGTACGGGTGACCAAGCCCAGCTGGAGCGGGTAACGGCGTTTAGGGCACGCCTTCGGCGTTACCTTTCTAGTGGGATTAAAAATAACTTCTGAAATGCTAAACCACCCCAGACCTGGCGTACACGCTAGGTTAGTAGCGTTATTTTGTGTGGCACGGCGCCCAAACTCATGGTGACATGGAGCATCGAGCCACACGTTTAAATATGCGGTCACGCTCTGGATTTTTTTTAAGAAGCTAAGCTCCTCATGCTCGCACTCCACCGTCGTCATCAAGGCTCCCAGCGACGAGCAAGTGCACCGAGCAAAAATTGGGGGACCCTTAAGATTCGCCTTTAGGGTCGAACGCGATAGCGAAATCCAGCCCCTAGTGCGCCCTTCGACCGCCAAGTACATACTTATTATTATGTTTCGTCTCTCTCTCTCTCACACACAGAGAGGGAGAGAAAGAGAGAAAGAAAAAAACGCACGCGCAAGCGTGCGGTGGCTAGAGCAAGCGTTACTTAAACAGTTTCACAATGGCATGAATAGTCTCACAATGCCTCACAGATGGCAGCACATTACCTAGAGTTTGTTGTTTGCTTAATCAACGCCTCTGGAGAGGCATGATATGTTTTCCGCTAGATGGACACAGTTGTCAAGCTGTTCGAAAGTTACTGTGTGTTTTTAGCGGTGACGGCTGCACTATTCCCGCCTTATTCGACGTAGTTTGATGGCCTCCCAAATGCGCCTACAAATGTCCGAATGTGCTCGTTTTCGTTGTGACACCTGTTGAACAAAATGCTTTAAGGGGACTAATTCCACTACATGGCATGGCACTTATATTTATATAGCGTTTTTCCCGTAGCAGCAGCAAGTATCAATGTGGTTCTGTGGAAGGACAACTGCTTGCCACGCAAACGTCGTATATATATATATATATATATATATATATATATATATATATATATATATATATATATATATATATATATATATATATATATATATATATATATATATATATATATATATATATATATATATATTTCATCTTAATTTCTTAAAATGTTAGTTATTCAAACGTACCTAATTAAACAATATTTGAGAGCACCAAAAATGTCTTATGCCAGGCATTGATGAGCAACATGCAATTGGTCGCTTCGTAATTACGCGTTCCAGCATATTCCAAAACTCTGTCTAATGCTACGTGGCACACCCTTTATATATATATATATATATATATATATATATATATATATATATATATATATATATATATATATAATTGATTGATATGTGGGGTTTAACGTCCCAAAACCACTAAGTGATTATGAGAGACGCCGTAGTGGAGGGCTCCGGAAATTTAGACCACCTGGGGTTCTTTAACGTGCACCCATATCTGAGCACACGGGCCTACAATATTTCCACCTCCATCGGAAATGCAGCCGCCGCAGCCGGGATTCGAACCCGCGCCCTGCGGGTCAGCAGCCGAGTACCTTAGCCACTAGACCACCGCGGTGGGGCATATATATATATATATATATATATATATATATATATATATATATATATATATATATATATATATATATATATATATATATATATATATACACGAAAAGGCATGGTGACAGAGAAGTCAAAATCCCGCCTAGGAACAGCCCATAAATTGCTGTCGCCATAAAACGTTATCAAAGTAGCGAAAACAATTTTACGCCTGCGAAAATTTGTATTCCGAGATTGATCGACATGTACGTTATGTTAGCTTACTTCGGTGTAGCTGCCAAACGGGATGTCTACCGACGAGCACGCTCCGTAGAAGCCGGTGTTCCTGAAATTGACAGGACGTGTCCAACGTCCCTTCAACGTAACGGACACGACGCCTTTGGTGTCCGTGCCATTGGAGTAGAGCCAGCTGAGTAGGTGGATGGGCGTCGACTGCGTAGTACGTTAATTCTTGTGTTAGTAACTGTCAAGTGCATTTATAGTATACCAGCTTGCGAACGACTGCAGTGCAGCTAAATTGTGTTGAGGAGACCCCGAAGCTGTTCTTGGCATTTCGCAGGCATTTAGGCTAGAACGTCGTCAAATCCTTTGCACCAATATTAAGTGGCCCAACGAGTTTTTTCCATATAAAGGGACGCTAACAACAAGACGAATAAGTGGATACAACTAACACTCAATAATTAAAATTCGTATTTTCTTTTTCTTGCCATTCCGCTTGTTGGCAAGATTCCCAAGTTTGTGGCCTCGCAGTTCGTTTGTGTCATTCCTCTGTATGATTTTTTATTACGCTTCTTCTAATAAATCTTCCATTTGCGAGTGAGTTTTCGTTGTGTTAGTTTCTTCTTCCGGTTTTTGTTTCTTCTTCTTCATTGTCTTTTTGGCGCTGCCTAAACTAACATAAGACGATACCAAGTAACCCAGTTGTCAGCCTTTGTACAGCAGGTTTCCATCGTGTTGTTTTTATATAAAGTGGCCCAACATGTTCCAAGACTCCTACGGGGGAATAATCTATGTCCCCTTCTTCTCAGTGTGGTATCGCATCCTCAAATAATCGAACACCGAGCAAATCGCTGGCTAAGGAGGCATACTCCAAATTTAGCGCGTCTAGCAGCGTGCTGCAGTGATGTTCAGTACTACGCTGAAAAATTCTAATTTCGAGACCTCAAATTTTTTATTTCGGGTATTTGTCTTTGTATATGATGACTAAATTCCTACCTTATGTGTTCCCCTGCACTATAGTAACAATACATGTGCGCCGGCTCCCACTCAATGCACTATAAATGCACGTATGTGTCATGTTTGCGACTTTCAAATCACTAGCGCCTGTGCTTTTGCAAAACAAAAGCATGACTTTCTCAGCTAATGTCATATGAGCACATTGCACATGGTGGACTTCCAGTGCAACACCAGCAGTGTACTAAAAAATTGCTCCACCTTTGCATAAGAAACAAATCTCAAGGGACATGGTTGCGTGCTGCGCATGCGGCAGAACCGATTGTCGAAGCCGGAGGGCAGACGCGCGTTGTGTTCGCAATGTATGGGGCCTCGTGGGTGAATTCAACCATTCCAGAAACTCCCTGCAATGTACAAAAATGCCCCCCCCCCCACCTTCCCGAAGCGAATCGTCAGGAAATGCGAAGGCATTTCTTGCGCCGAGAGAGGGCAACGTGCCGTCAGACAATCACATTCACCGACTACTGCCATCGCCTTGCGAGGCACCCAGCTAGCGAACTGTCGAGAATGAGGAGCGAGCGGACGCGAGAGTGAAGAGTGAGCGGGAGAGTAGGGTGACAGTGTTCTCGGCTCGGCGTTGACATTTCACAACGGCGTCTCGAGCACACATTTCCGGATGTTCTTGAGAGGCGTCCAGCCAGCGAACGGTGAAGAGTAAGGCACGAGTGGACGAGAGTTGTGCGCAGAGAGGAGAGGGAGCGAACGGCGAGAGAAGGAGCAGCGAAGCATTGCACCTACCCTCTCCTACACTCTCTCTCACCACATGCTCTGGTTGCTAAGGGCAAGAATAAGCACGCGCGTACGAAGTTGTTGCTATGAGAGAGGATGTGAGAGCAAAAAGGTAACACCTGCTGGCGCGCGGACAACGCCGGATGCCTGACATAGCCCGACTAAGAAATGCATTAACAATAAAAAACTTTGACAACCTCTCCGAAGGGAACCCGGATGGGATGCGAAACAGCAGTAGTTTGCACGGCGTTGACCTGGTTGAAACAGGCGTTGACGCGGGTGCTGAAAGAACGGTTTGAAGTGAAACTTGGTGTAGCCTTTACTCGAGTAAACGACGTCACCTTTCGCAAACGCGCTCTGCTTCGATAACTCTCGCAGCGCCGGCGACGACCAGGTGGGGCGTAATCACTTCGGTGGAAGTTTCAGTGGGTGTAGGAGCATCGTCATCCGCGGCTCTCTCCATCGCAAATAAACGAATCGAAAGAGTGTTACCACCCGATGTGCGCTGTAGCGTTACGAGTGGTGGAGAGGGTGAAGTGAGAGAGAGGTGACACGTGCATACATGTTTCAACACGAATGTTAGAGGCGCGTCGGGTCTACTGCGCGTGAACCGATGAATCGGTGGTGTAGTGAGCGTGCAGCAGGCGAGAGAGAGAGTGAAGTCAGTACGCACTGTGAGGGGAGCGTGACGTCCCTTGTACGCAGGGACGGCGTTACACAGTCTATAATGGTCAAAAAGCTGCTGCGCATCTAAAAGGTTCCATTTTTTTTCCTTTCTTCCAAAATGAAAGCTTTAATGCCTTCCCCCCCCAAAAAAAAAGAAAAATCGTCGGCACAGAACATCACTGGCACAGCGCTGTTGATATCTGCTCCGTCAGCTGCCACGTCGTCTGCCTTACTTTTTTATGTTATCATGTGCGGTGACAGTTTGATAAGACGTGCGCAAAAATAAAATGTATTTAATAATGACCATCGAAAACCGCCCCTTCGGCAAAAAAGCGCTGAGGTTTTTTGGGGGTGGAGTTACAGTCGCTAACGCCTGGATCCTGGCGTTTATTGGAAAAGGAGAAGCAGTCACAAAGTTAAACTGAAGCGACTTTTCTCGCCAGATGTCTTGCAAGCTTTACACGATGTCAAAGCTTACGGGTCATCAATCGATAACTTTTAATGAGAACCGACAATGAATTTTCTCGGTAAATAATTAAACTAAGTAACTAACGTTCATTAGTTTTAACTAATATTGTTGCTAACGAAAAAAATCGAGTTCTCATGATTTCACTTGTCTCGGTCAATTGCGAATCGCGCACGCGCCACACAACTCAACTAGGGTAATTAATGGTGTCCGAAGAAGGAGACCACGATATAAACTTTGTCAAACAGCTCACATGAACACGGAGAACGTCGTAGCACAGGCTAACGAATCTCGCTAATGACCGGCTGTTTCCACTCACGTCTGTTCACTGACGTTATCTGGTGGCGCCACCATGTTGCATCGCTCTATATCGTGTAATATAGGTGTCGCAATAAGGCTATCTTTTTCAGCCTTGCGTGACGTCACCATGAGGGGATTCTTTTTATCTTTCATGTTGACGATTGATTGATTGATTTGTGGGGTTGAACGTCCCAAAACCACCATATGATTATGAGAGACGCCGTAGTGGAGGGCTCCGGAAATTTCGACCACCTGGGGCTCTTTAACGTGCACCCAAATCTGAGCACACGGGCCTACAACATTTCCGCCTCCATCGGAAATGTAGCCGCCGCAGCCGGGAATCGAACCCGCGACCTGCGGGTCAGCAGCCGAGTACCTTAGCCACTAGACCACCGTGGCGGGGCTTCATGTTGACAACGACGGTGAATTCTGTGATAAAGCATCTAAGGCGTTCGGCTTATAAAGTATGAAATGTGTACACACCAAGTCGAAGTCGTATGCTCGAAGGATGCGTTCAGACGGAATGTCATCCGGGTGGCGCGTTGGGGGCATGATGGCGCAGACGCTGTGCTTGTCGTCGGCGCGTCTGTAGTGACCGATCGAGATGACGATGCTTGGAGTGAAGCGGAGTTGTCTGTTTGGGGACGAAAACAACAGGAAACTGAATTGGCTAAACGACTTCCTAGTCGTATAGAACGGTAGCGGTTCGGGGCATTTCCTTCTTTAAAGCGGATGCGTACAAGTCTTCACCAATGATTAGTGCACACTCTAGATTGACGTCGTGAACTAGATAGCCCAGTGGCACCGCCTTCGGAGTACGCTATCGAATGCATGAGCGGCACTATTTGTTTATTCGCTGAGGCACTCGGCTGTCGCACTGTGGTTGTCTGGGCTGGCGTCTCTGGTCTTTTTTTTAGTTGTATCCAACTGTATAGGATTGGATCGAGATTTGATGGCTGTAATGCAGCCCATTTCATTTTGCCTCTAATTCTCCATGGAATTCTTCTCCTCTTTTTCCTTAACTTTACCACTGGATGAAGCAGTAGCCTCCCTTACCTACGTCACAGGATATCAAGGCGCCTGTTGCTCGGCCTCAACATCAATTCCCGTCTTTATTAGACTTGCTTTCCATATTCGCGTCCTCGGAATGCCCGTTAGACGTTCTTCAACGGCCCGTAATGACAGAAACGAGTATGAAACAAGCATAACTACACAGACGCAGACTTCTAACTGCTTTATATGCCAAGCAGCTGATGCGGTGTTCGATCTGGTGTGTGGAGTGCCATCTCTTCCTGTGCATGTGCAACAGCTGGGCCAATCACTGTAATAGCGCGCTCGCATGCCAGCGCGTTCCAGCCTGTATGTATAAGGGCCTGGCTAAAACACTGTGGCCTCTCCTCTTTCCACTCTGTCATAAATCGCGTGATGGCGTCGGAAAACGAGATTTTGATGATTGATTGATGTGTGGGGTTTAACGTCCCCAAAACCACCATATTGTACATGAGAAAAGCTGTAGTTGAGGGCTGCGCAAATTTTAACCACCCTAATTTTTCTTGAACGTTCGCTCAAATCTGAGCACACGGGCCTACAGCATATTCGCCTCCATTGCAAATGCAGCTGCCGCCTCTGACGTTCGATCTTGCAACCTGCGGGTCAGCAGCCGAGTACCTTAGCCACTAGACCACTGCGGCGGGCTGAAGCGAGATTCTGCTGACGCGCGATGAACCCACGCGCTTCCTGCGTGGCCTGGCGATCAATACGCGTTGCGTGCTCCAACACGAGCTTGGGATGAGACGAGAAACAGCAACAGAAACTGCAGTGAATTCATGGTGTGCTTCACTTGCAATGATGTGTTAGCATTGGACAAGATTCTCATGATGAACGGAACTTTAGGTCTACCCACGCGCTGCACCGAATGCTATAGTGATAGTTCTATTTATTGGGAAATGGTGTGATATTTTTTTACAAGCAGGGAACAGATATTTCCCGAACCGATGAACAGATATTTCCCGAACAGATATTTCCCGAACTTATGGAACACTCTACCTGTACGGCGTCATGATAGTCTTCTTAGTTCCCCGCTCACGCAGTAGTGTGGGTCCTACGGCTCCAGGAATTAATAGGAGTACGCTCTAGTGTACAAGAAGGCACCAAACAAGTAACATTGTGTGTTCACAGAGGTTCCTCTCACTTTTGACAGCTTTTGACAGGGGGAAATGTTTTTTACTGAAAGGGCACGGGAGCATCAATGGCCTATAAGGAACAATGCAGGATTAACTTTGGCTTTGACATGTAACCATTGCTTATGAAATTAAAACATGAACTTGGTGTTCTCAAGAATTTCGGGTTGCAAAATGTGTTTTGTCCGCCCTTTTAATTTCATGAGCAATGGTTACATTTCAAAGCCAAATGCAGGATTAACTTTGGCTTTGAAATATAATCATTGCTTATGAAATTAAAAGGGCGGATAAAACACATCTTGAACCCGAAATTCTTGAGAACACCAAGTTCATGTTTAAATCTAAAGACCAGACAGGAAGGAACATTGTTGGAACTTATCCCATCATAAAAAGTTGGTGAGTGGCTAAGGTACTCGGCTGCTGACCCGCAGGTCACGGGTTCGAATCCCGGCTGCGGCGGCTGCATTTCCGATGGAGGCGGAAATGTTGTAGGCCCGTGTGCTCAGATTTGGGTGCACGTTAAAGAACCCCAGGTTGTCTAAATTTCCGGAGCCCTCCACTACGGCGTCTCTCATAATCATGTAGTGGTTTTGGGACGTTAAACCCCACAAATCAATCAATCAAAGTTGGTGACAGGTTTGTCAGCAAGCCATCTCTTTTGTTACTGCCAGAAGTTGCTTTGCCGGAAAGGGTCCTACAAATCATTCTTTTTTCGCTCTTTTCTTCTTGTTTTATTGTTCGGTTGCTGGTTCACCATACAATTATGCGGCCATCTGCTAGTTTTTCACCAGCGTTCTTACAGTTACACTTAGACACCTCTAATTATCTCACAATAATCTTTACTCCTGTTAATTGTTGCTGCTCTCTGGTAATTGTTGCCGCATGTATAGTTTTTATGTATTTCCCGTGCATGTTCATTTGTAGAGTAATCAATCTTTTATGCCATCATCAGGAGATGCTACGTCACATTCTTTTCGTATTCGTGGATGTTACGTGTTATGTGAGTAGTTTTTGTTTTTCTTCTTCACATGCGCAAAGCTTAACGAGACTAATCGAACATTTTGCGGATTCTGTTCGGCCGCTATCTGGGTGGCACTGTTATGCAGCACTGCTCGCATTTCCGTCGGCACGCCCGATATTCATAGATATGCCGCGTTTCCAGGTCACTGGCTGAAATATTGTTCCTTGCTTGCCGGAAAATACAGTAAGCAGTCTGCGCTCGTTTGTTCTGTGTGTTATCTCACTCGAGCCTTCGTCATTTCGCGCACTTTAAAAAGCTCTTGCAGCAATTAACCAACTAACCCACCAGAATAACTTACTATTGACTATTTTACAAACGTTATTCAATTGCTGCAATTTAGTCTCCTATTTTTTTTTTGCACTTTGAGCAACTAAGCAGAAAAGGTTGGGTATTAGACGTATACGTTTGAAAATGGCTGGGTTGGCAGGTTTGATGTTTCATGACCCTATTGAATCACACTGTGGTATACAAAAAAACAATGGCTTAATAGCCCAAGATGGCGACGCCCCGATGTCTTATGTATACTAGTCTACATGCGGCTTCACTGACGGCTTCCCGATTTATGTGATATTACGTAAGGCACACTAGCACTACTTCCTTTGAAGTTAAAGTGAATGATTTTTATATTTTTGTATACATTGACGTGTATCGAAAAGCTGCAGGTGCTCTGGTGCATTTGGCTTATTCGACTTCAAGGTCAAAGTCCTTCTCAGTCGATGTAGTGATGCGCCCCCTAGTGATACCTTCACGTACCTAACGCATGTAGTATAAGAAATCGCTACAGAATAAGACGCATTGTGAGGTTTCTGCGCCAGCCCCGCCGCGGTGGTCTAGTGGCTAAGGTACTCGGCTGCTGACCCACAGGGCGCGGGTTCGAATCCCGGCTGCGGCGGCTGCATTTCCGATGGAGGCGGAAATGTTGTAGGCCCGTGTGCTCAGATTTGGGTGCACGTTAAAGAACCCCAGGTGGTCTAAATTTCCGGAGCCCTCCACTACGGCGTCTCTCATAATCATATAGTGGTTTCGGGACGTGAAACCCCACATATCAATCGAGGTTTCTGCGCCATACCTGGCTTTGAACTGCGCGCGTAGGACTAGTCTGAGTTTAATAATAACTGTTGTGGTTCAACATCCCAAAACAACAATATGAATAATGAGGGACTTGGAAATGTCGACCACCTGGGGTTCTTAAACGTGCACATAAATCAAAGCACACGGGCCTCAAGCACTTTTCCCTCCACAGAAAACACGGCCGTTGCGGCAAAGATTTGCTCCCGCAACACGCGGGTTAGCAGCCGAGTGCCTTAGCCACTAGACCGATGCGGTGGGTGGGTCTACTTTTATCGTAACACATAACTGTTGGGTCCGAAACGAACTGTCCTTATACAGACATAAGAGTGTCAATACGTGCAGCCTTCACTGAGATCGAGCTTGGCAGAAAGTAATAATCTATTATGCACCCTAAAAGGTGTCGTTCACGTTCATTATTTACCTGAAGTCCTCAGCAAAGCTGGCTGCCCAAGCAATATTCGGATGTGGCACGGAGATCGCCGTGATTGCAGTGACACCACGGCGAATGTCCACCAACCGTTTTATTCTCTGTGTACAAAAAAAAACAAACAAAACAGAAAAGTCGACATAATGAATCACTGCGCTGCAAAATGGCAAAACATAATGCACAAGTCACTTTATTTTTGTGACCAGGGAATGGCGCGAATTGTGCCTACCGCAACAACCACTACCTTTTATAAAGTCAAATGTGAATGCTTTTTCGCCGTTCGTCTGTGGTCACAAATGATGTTACTGATTACGCTACCACTTAGAATTCAGCCAGCGCAACAAAACGTCCATGACCACGCCCGTTTTCTATCGTACTCTCTTTACTCCTCTTTTGTACAGTGGCCAGCGCCCTTCACAGTGTTCTCTTGCCAACGTGCACAACTGTCATGTGACTAAGAGGTACTATGGCGGGCATAGAGCTTCCTAAAATTAACTAGGAGGGACTTTGGCACTGTGATCGTTCAGTCAGTGGGAATGATGGATAGTACAGGGATTTGCCTTGTATTCGAGCTGGCAGGCTAAGAACTCACGTGTAGCTTTGGTTGTTGCCGTGTTTTGCTTTTGTTTCGAATGCAAGAAAGGGTCGATGTGAACTTCGTAACCCGCTTCGAATTGGTGAGCCCACGAAATTAGCTTTGTGAAGTGACACTGCGGAACAATTGCTGATTACTGCTTTGTGACAAAGCAGCTTCAAGCCACGCGAAGCGACACTGAGCCAGATGAACGAAGATTAGACAAATCCGTGTACTATATATACCCATCTTTTAGGATGAATGCTAGTAGGACATGTTGGTATAAGTTCATGGTGAATTTATATGCGTTCTTCAAAAATAAAAACTATCAGTTGACAGTAAGTGTTCCGTCGTTTCCTTTCTCATCAGTCCTTGTACGTATTGGCGCTTGTTTCGTCATGAACTACCAGTCATTCGCGTGCTCACTAAAGCACCGTGCATTGCAGCTCTCTAGACACTAACGCCGGAGTTCGCACTAGTGTATTTGTAGGAAACACTTTGGCGGGGAGCACTCTCCCCACTTTTCCATGCGCGGTGCCTGGTCGCCACAGGCGTCAGGATACGTGGCCTCCGTGATCGTTCCGGCAGTGACCACTGGATGGGAAACAGAACAAGGTTCGAAGCAAATAGATGAATTCCAAGATATCTCCATCACAAAAATGCACTGGCGCTCTCATTGGGTGTTTTAGTTTGGCGCGGTAGGCAAAAAAAAGGTTCTACTCATTGCCATTGCTGCCGTGTTTCCGTTGTCGCGTGCTCTGTGTGCCGTGGTGCAGCGGAGAAAGAAATGATGTATGTCGGCGTGATGCGTAGCGCTTACTCAAGCAGGAAGGTACAAGAGGAGTGGACTAAGCTTCTGTCCACTTTAACTTTTTACGAATACCGTCCCAAGATGTTTGCCGCAGCTATTAAACTTGAGAACTAACGAAAACAATTGGAAAACGATGTCCCGCATAACACTTTTTAGCATAACCTTAGTGTGGAGTCTCTGGAAGCGTGCTTACTTCAGAGCACCATTCTATAGGTGGTGTGAGTGGCTTTGTGTTGTGGAATCAATTCATCGTGATCAAAAAATGTGAAATCAAAAGGATCGAACTAATTTGGTAGTATTCGCGAGAAAAGTGTCGTTCGGTTAATTAACACATTAATAAATGAAAGAACTATGCCTACACTTTTGCGAATCGCATGCGGCCGCGATCGCACAAACAACAAGTGCAATGGGCACCGCTGACCTGATCGAGATAGGTATTAGGACATCTCCGTATTTGTCGTACTCCCCAGACGAACTGAACACACGATATGTTCCCAATCTGTTTTCGGACGGTAAGCCTTTGCGGTGGCGAGTTCAGCGTACGGGCAGAGCCGCAAACCTGACAGATACGTAGCAGCCTTGTCCATGGCATGTGGTAATTGTGGGGGCACCGTTTGAAATGATCAGTTTTCGCTCTGTATGCCATAGCACCAAAACAAAAGAAATCACAGCATATCCACGAAGTGAATTATGATAAGTGGGGCGAAGCGTCCATCCTTCCATCCGTCCATGTGTTCATCCATCCATGCATTCGTCCGATCCCGTTGAATAATGCAGACGGCGGGCGGGTAACACCGACGAGACGCGAGCCAAGGAGGCCGAGTGCAAGCGTCTTCAACGCACCTGCCACTCTGCTTCGTCCATGCGCCACCAATGATCCGCCACGGACGTCAACTATCCAGGAGACTGAGAGTAGCACTCGTTCTCCGCGTACCCAGGCACAGCCCGCGCAGCAGCCAATTGGAGAACAGTGGTACAGCGCCAACTAGTATATCACTCAAATGGAGTTTGTATGTACTTCTATGAGAGAGCGTCGTTTATTATACTGTTCGGGAAGTACTGCCTTCTTTACTTTCTCGTCTTTTCTTCTTTCGATTACGCGTGACGCATGACAAGGTTGGACTTAGAGAATCTTCGCCGCTAAACTAAAAACGTAAGGAGGATGGGGGGGGGGTGTGTGCGGGGTCTGCTGCGACGCCCCACAGATGCGCCACATCCTACACCGCGGTTTACAACCCAGGAGCAAGTAGTTAGAGGATGCGTTAGTTCAGCGCTCATCCCTAATTTAATTCCGACATCCTACACCGCGGTTTACAACCCAGGAGCAAGTAGTTAGAGGATGCGTTAGTTCAGCGCTCATCCCTAATTTAATTCCGAAACTTTGCTGCATTGTTGCTTTCCGGAACAACTCATATTTATCACGTTGGCACAAGTATATATGATGCGCTGTTATTCCGGAACAAGCATTTGGTTTGTTTTCTACGTCATTTCGTAAACGTACCGATGGCCGGTTTAATATATTTGATATTCACAATAGCGAGTGTCAAACACGGAACCGTACCTTATACGTGGCAATGGCCACTTTCACCTCATATCGAACTAGTCCTGTGGAACGTGCAATACGAAATCGTACCTCCAGGATTTTGATGGCGGACCTCGTGTCGTTTCGAGTTGGCTGCATGGGAGTATCGAGAATTCCGGCATGGAAAATGCTCCGCTTCCAAAAGCGCTCGAGAGGACTGGGATTCTTCGCATATTGCAAATCCTCGTTCGCTTTCGCCAGGAAGCTGCGAAAAAAAGTTCTATTAAAAAACACGCAGTTTAGAAGTTTCAATTGATCAAAGTCGAATTTTTCCTGCAATATGACATTCCCGTTAACGACCTTACGCGTCATTCAGCAGATTGTTCTTTTTTACCTTAACACAATATTTCAGTGAAGCGTTGATAGCAAACGTACTGCTTACTAGAGATTGTTTTTTTTTGTGTGCAAAAATTGGTATAGCGCATACGTATGCTTCCGTTCAGTTCGCAGTTAACAAGCACGTACGCGTGGTCTAGTGGGCATGGAGGAAGGAAAATTAGCAGGCAACGTTACGTGACAGTCTTGAACCCCAGCCATTGAAAATGAAATGGGCGCTTGCTGGGAATTGTGACCACCGCAGCATGTTCCACGAAGGGGTAAGGGCATCAGTGAATGTTGGCTTGAGGACTTTAGCCACACTGCTTTATTCATTTCTATGCCCCAGCACCGCAAAACATTTTTCCATTTCTCTTATTTCTTTACCTGCGCGTGAAGAGAATTCTCGTGGGTGGGGACGGTGTGTGGCTGGAAGAGGAGGTTTGACATGACGAAGCACGCGGCCATTTCACATACACGAAACATGTCTCTACCTTGCCACGATCGTGCCTTGATTCGGGCGTTATTGTGTACCTATCTTCACTAGAAGAACAACGGGATGGGGAAAACGGGCGAGCTGGGAATGAAGCGTACTAGGGAAATCGGCGCGGACATAGAGGAGGCTGACAAGAGTTTTGGACACACATCGAACGTTAACAATGGAAGTCTATTGAAATGAAAACAAACGCACGGAAAACCAACACCACGCGTGTGATGGAATTGGAGGTGACGTGAATGAAATCGCGAAGCGTCCACACCTTTCAATCAAGGCAACAAATATAAGGTTTCCATATCAATGATACTCCCCGAACGACTCGTTCAAAAACACTACCACGAACTCGTGAGCCCTATTTTTCAATAACAGTAATTTTGTTGAAGCTAAAGTGAAATAGGGCTCGTGAACTCGCGGAAGCGTTTCTTGTCAAAATGTTGAGTGACAATCCTATATCCCAACCTTCTGTTTTCTAGTTTGCACGCTACGCACGCTTCGAAATCTTTCACGTGAGCTGAAGTTCTTGAGGATGCATGGTGTTGCTTTTTTTATGCGATCGCTTTTGTTTCAATGAACATCAGTTCTTAGCGGTCATCTGTGTCCTGCTCCTGTTGGATCTACGTATAGTTCACGCTCATTTTCCAAGTACGCATTGCGGGTACTATCAGCGTCGAATGAAACCCGAACAGTGGCAAGCCTTTGCGATGGCATAGTGCACACCACCCTGTTATCACAATTTACAGAAGCGTTTATCTTAATCGGAAGCTGTGCGAATATATGAGCGCCAGTCTGTGGTGATAAGTGGATGGCGCGCACTATACCATCACGAAGGCCTTGCCACTGTTCGGGTTCGATTTGGTGCTGACAGCACGTGCACTTTTGCTGCATAGAAGTCCGACCAACATTCCGTCTCGTAAAACATTCGCCTCCTTATGTGAACCTATCTGGGAGTTTGCTAAATGTGCTTCAGCAGCTGCTCATACAAGCGACCATACACGACTACTGCTGATGCCGCTATTGGTGAACTACAGCACCCCAAAATCTTTAACAATCGGTTGCGAGCGGTAACCTTACATTGCGTCAGCGCCGTGCGACGGAGCCGAGTCAGCCGAGTTCCAAAAAAAGGGTGAGCATAAGCACATGGCCACAAAGCGCGCTCAGCTCGGCCCGTCGTCTGCCAGGCACTTTCTTCCAATCGGCGCACTGCATATGAACCACGTTCTACTGCTTATCTCATCACAGTGGGCGTGGGTGTAACTTTGATGTTATTTTCTTCATTTGTGTCTGCAACGTTCGTCTTCAGAAAACACGACCAAAACTATTCCCTGCTCACGCTGTCGGAGCCAGCTTAGCACGCTTTGTGGGCATGCACTTATACCCTCACTCTCTGTTTGCAACTCGGTTCCGTCCATCGTACGGCGCACCGAAAAGTTGCCACAGGCGCAAGATGGTTAAAAATTTGGGCGGCTGCACTGTGTGCACGACCGTGCAGCTTCCCAACCGGAACGACGCAGCCCATCATCCTGAAAGCAGCCTTCCTTTCAAGAGGCTTTTCACTCGACGAAATGCGGACGGCACGTCTCCTTGCAGCTTGAGACACGTACGTTGGCCTCCATGGCACCCTTCCAATTTCGTGTTGTAAAGGTAAAACGAGTGGGGCTGCGTCATTGATATGGGCTTAACACGCAACATCACGGCGACGGAGAAATTGCGCCTCCAGTGCATTTATATGCTACAGAAATAGGAAGGTGGCATTGATATGACCTAGTCTGCTCACTCGAAAGCGAGGCCGATGCCTAGCGTCGTGTGTCGGTAGCCGCGGGATTGTTCAGGAAAACATTCAGGCCGTCCGAGTAGGTGCTCGGATCTGAAAGCAGGTTGTGGGTGCCGTTCTTGTACAGCGAGTCGTAGAAGATGTAGTCGCACACTTCGTCCTGCGGCAACTGGTGAACCGAGGTGAATCCCTCGCCCATGATGCACACCAGCTGCTGCTGCTTGCCAACTGCACCACAGGATGCACTTGTCAATTACAAACCCAGTCCTTGTCCTCTCTAACGGTGAACACGGCTTACTGAGGCCGCGCTCCATGGAGCGTCTGTGTGGTCGGCGCGGCCGCACAACGAAGCGAAGAGCAAAAGCCCACAGGGATCCGCGGGTTGTACAGTCGACAACAAAGGTTTGCGGAACACGCAAGCGCGTGCCAAACTGGCTGTCCGCGCCACCGAGTGGTGCGCCATCTACCGTCGACCGTAGTTATGGGCCGGAAACTGGTCTTCTTATTCACTGGCCTTTCAGTTTTCTACTGCCGCTTAGCGCATTGTTAGTTCGCAGTTTTCACGAGAAGCGCTTATCTGCTGTATGACCAATCACATTGCTGCTTGCATAGGATGATCAAAACTATCATCGCGTGCCTCAAACGGCGTCCTGTTGGCTATGTGTCACTTTGTGACAAAGATTGTGACTGATAACAGTTATGCTTATAGACTGCTGTCCAAGCAGAAGCTCGTAGACGCAGATGCCAAAATCGGGTCGCATTAAAAAGCGAAATGTCAAATTGTTTGCACCCAGTCAGAGAACTGAGACAGGGCATCGATTACGGAAGGGATGCTTTCAGGGTGCTGCGGAGCTGTCGACCGCCGCTGACGTAGCGGAAGTGTCACGAAGAGGTTTCCGGCCATTCGCTCGCGTGGTCCATAAACTTTTGCGGTAGACTGTAGTTCGCTTCACCCGCTGCCGCACCGATATTGCGCTGCTCTAACTTTGCTGCAGTACAGCAAAACCAGAACGTGTCCATGCACCTGCCACACTTTACTTCGATGCGCCGTGACACCAGATTCGCTGGCGTGTCGCAGAACGCTGCCATACTGAGCCGCATTCACCATGCGCAAGTATATTGCGCCTGAACTCAGCTGTGGCGTAATATATTCCAAGATTCTTATTTAGTAGCTTTTCAGATGCCTCAATAAAGCTGCATGGAGCTTGCTAGGTTAATCCACTGGTTCTCTTTTAACGCAGGAAAGCTTATTTCTACGAACATAACATTATGACGGCCTTTGCTGATGTCACCCAAATCGATGACGTCACGATTCGTTGTTGCACGAATCGCGAGAAGAGGTCGCTGCCAATACATGCTCTTTTTTTTTCCTTGCTCTGACTCCCTGCGCGTAAGGGATGCCTTTTGTGTCGCGAAATGAGACCGACACGCCGGCCAAACAACATAAAACGAATAACCAGTGATGAATGATGTCGACTGACCTCCTTCGGGTATGTGGTGCGTAGAAGGCTGGGCAGTGCTGCTACTTCTACGAGGCGCTGTAATAGGGGCCCCCTTGGTGGCGACAGGCGTTGCGGTAGCGACCACAAGCGATGGCGTGCTGCCTGTGGAGATCGGTGGTATCTGAACGACCACACTGAAAGGATGGCTTAATACGTCGGCAACTTCCTGAGCGGTTGTGGTAGCCATGCGCTCTCCTGTAAATTATGACATGCTAATCTTAGTGCCGAAGGCATTCGAAGCAGCATCGTGAGCGAAAGTCACGGGAAACAGCATGCAAGAGGTCCCTACCATAGGGTCAACGAAATGAAACAATTTAGCGGCTTGCGCGATGTTTTAGCGTCTAGTAACATATAAAAACTGGTTAAAAAATGTAGTTGATCCCCCTGTTATGAGAATTGGTATAACAAACACAAGTGAAACGAGTCTTCACGGCAGTTCAACGTTTAATACACGTTAATAATACAATTTGTAACGTCTAATGGAGTTCAGTGGCATTCCCGGCAATGGAGAACTTCAAGGCAGAAGCTGTGGTATGATAAAATGGGAAGATAGTCGTCAATGGGAAAATTGAGAAATAATTTTCTTCAATAAAAATGTTTTGATAAAACTTGCAACATAAAAAGAACTCTTCATTTGCTTTCGAGTTAGGTCTTAGGGTGATTTTCAACGTAACCACCACATGGTGCCAATTACGTCTCAACAAAGATGTCGATTTTGTGAAAGTCGTACTTTTTTTAGTAAGTTTTTAGTGGTCTAAATATATCTTTTACACAAAGTACACATTTTGCTGAGTACGTAATAATTGTTCAGATATTCATACAAAGTGCAGTATTGCAACAAAAAAAGTGCAAACACAACACATTTTGGCGGAATTCTTGGAGGCGTATGAGGCAGAAAAATTGCATTATTATTACTGAGCTTCGAACACCTTACAAAATCACCTTTACTCAACATGCACACTAAATTGGGTACGACAAGAAACAGCGGTAACTTTAAAATAAATGTTTTCCCAATCAACACCAAGACGACATTCTGGGATGTTCAGAAAGCACCCACGTGGGCAAAAATTTTTCTCTTTCCGTAATATTCTAGCAATTTACAGTTCTCAATGCAGTAAATCAACACATTTTTTTTATTCGAATACATTTGAGATGGTCGCCAAAATGGCTGGGACGTTTGGCGTGGAATGATCCGAATGCATTTCTAGCGCCCAGAGAACAGCCGCGGCAACGTTTGTGTAGAGCATGCGAGGAGCCGGTTCTCGCTTTGCAGGGCGAAACATCGAGGCAGTTTCGGGCTCTGAAGTGCTGTATCAGAAGCATGCGCGGCCTAGCTGTCCGGCTGACCACATCAGAGCCCGATACTTCCTCAATGTTTCGCCCCGTATGGTGAAAACCAACTCCTCGCATGCTCCACACAGACGTGGCCGCTGCTGTACACGGCGCAGTAATTTTTATGGCGTAAATTAATGACAATACAAGGATTTGTACCATAAGCATTTACTTCCACAATCATCAGCCAGCGAACGGTCGAGAGTGAGGCGCACTTCACTCAATTTTATATGTACGTATGAGTGAGCAGACGGGAGAGGGGGGTGCTAAGAGGCGAGCTGGATGGATGGATGAATTTATATGGCTTTACTCTTTAGATCAGGCGGTGGCTAACGCCACTAAGCCGTGGTACTTAGTGAACCAAAAAACTAGATTTATTTTTTTCCTTCATATAGTGAGGCCGAGGACTCGCACCCCACAGTGAAAGGTCCAATCCTCACTCGCGCCTTGACTTTAGCCACCAATCAGATAACCTCCTTCTAGTTAATTCTACCCGCTTAAAGTCTATTTTGCCCTCCCTGTCTCTAAACCTCAGTGCTTTGAAAAACTCTGCGCCATCATCCTAAACTATAGGGTGAAGCCCTTTACACAACATTATCAAGAGTTCGGAAGTTTCCTCTTCCTCTCCACACGCACTGCATACCGTGTCTACCCTTTCGTATTTGGCCCAATATGTCTTGGTTCGCAATACTCCCATCCTGGCCTCAAACAGTAGAGAACTACCGATAAGAGCGAACAGCGATAAGAGCGCCCCCACACGCCAGAGCACGCTCCTCCTCTCGACTCACAATTAAACAACGTGGCATAGGTAGACTTGCTTTGGGAGTACACGGAAACACCCCTCATCAGGGGGTACAGGGTGACATGGGATGGACATCGTTTGAGTGCAGGGAAGCTAGCAGCAAGATAGAAATTGAGGAGCGATTGAGAAAAATGGGAGAGGAGCGTTGGGCTAGGAAAGTTTTCAGCTACTTGTACATGAAGAATGGTGATACTAATTGGAGAAAGCGAGCTCTAATTTGTGCTCTATTTTTATAATGTCACCTAAAGTATTTCATGGTTTTTGTGTGCATTTTTTTACCATTATATGTACACACCTCGTTTTTGTAAACTCACTTGCATCCCCCCCCCTATGTAATGCCCTCTTTGGGCCCTTAGGGTATTTGTATAAATAAATAAATAAATAAATAAAATTGTCAAGCAAGTATTTAGACAACAGCAGAATACCAAGCCAAAGGGAAACATCGGTGAAGAAGAAGGTTGTAGTGGAGCATACGCACCAACGCGTATGCGCCTTCGGAAGACAACGAAAAGCCCGTGCTCTGATTGCGCGAGAACCTGTGCCGCCATTGCCAGACTTGCTGTTCGCCCATTTTCCGTCGCGACTTCGTTGCCGCTCCTCTGTTCCATTAAACATCATCGCATTTGGTGGAGGCTGCTGAGATCCCAAGGCAGACCTGGAGCTCCGCTCTCGCAAGTTGGCCGAAAGACCACCGTACAACATGACTGACGCAGTCGCCAACCAGCCCATCCCAGCACAGCCAGCACCATCGGCTGCCCCGTCGACCTGCCCCGGTGCTACCCGTCAGCGGGACCCACCAATCTTCAGCGGCAGTGGTGAGCAAGACGTCGAAGACTGGCTCTCCTTGTACGAACGCGTGAGTGCCAGCAACAAATGGGACAATGACTCTAAGCTTGCCTATGTTATCTTTTACTTGGCTGACGTCGCCAAGCTATGGTTCACCAACCGCGAAACCGCCATCGCCAGCTGGTCCACCTTTAAGACCCTCGTGACCGAAGCGTTCGGCCGACCAGAGGTCCGCAAGCTCCGCGCTGACCAGCGTCTGCGCCACCGAGCCCAGCAGCCTGGCGAGACCTTTACTAGCTATATTGAGGATGTGCTCGACCTCTGCAAGCGTGTTAACTCATCCATGCCTGAAGAAGAGAAAATTCGACATATTCTTAAAGGCATCGAGGATGGCGCATTCCAGATGTTGCTGGCGAAAAGCCCGACCACAATAGCAGCCCTCGTAAGCCTGTGCCAGAGCTTCGATGAATTGCGTCGTCAGCGTTCCATCGCCCGACAGAGTGTCCCATCACCAGATTCAATCTCGGCCGTCGCACTCGCAAATGGCAACGTTCACCAAGGAACTCTGTCGAACCAGATTAAAGACTTCATCAGGGAGGAAGTCGCCCGACAGCTCTCCCTGCTGCCGCATAGCGACGCGCCCACGACAAGCCTCCCTTCGAATATGCAGCAGGCCATACGCACTGAAATTTGCAATGCCCTCCCTACAGTTCCGGCCTCTTACCCATGCACTTCGGTGCCATCTGATCTCTCAACTGCTGGCTACGCACCAACTGCGCCGCCTTCACCTCTCAGCTACGCAGCTGTGGTCGCGCGGCCCCCACCGCATCCAGTCGCCTTATCGGCTCCACCTTCTCCGGCCTCGCCTCCAGTTTACAGGCCCCCACCTCGCTTTTTCCGTCCATCTAATGAGTGGCGCACCCGAGACAATCGTCCCATCTGCTTCGCGTGTGGCATCGCTGGCCACATTGCACGCTTCTGCCGCCGCCGTCCCACACCTGCGCACGCATACTTCGGAGCTCCTACCTACGCACCGCAGCAGACTACCACGTCTAGATATGAACAGAGGCACTCCGACTCGGTTCACCACCCATCGACTGCTCGTTTCTCATCACCTCGTCGCCGATCGCCATCGCCTATGCGTCGTCGACCACCTCCTGAGGAGGGAAACTAATCAGTGCAGTTCCGGAGGCAAGAACTGCACCTTGTGCGCAATTCCCAAGGCCTCCATTTTCGCCGCAAAAGGTTGTTGATGTCGATGTTGAGGGAGTCGCCACATTAGCGTTAATTGATACCGGGGCTGCCGTTTCTGTGATGAACGCAAAATTTTGTAGGAAGCTGAAGAAAGTGACCACATCTCTCAGTGGCTTGGTGCTGTCCATGGCTAGCGCGCAACGCATTCATCCCTCGGCTGTGTGTACGGCGCGCGTCGTCATCCGAGACGTTTTGTACGTCGTACAGTTTTTTGTTCTACCATCTTGCTCTCATGACCTTATCCTGGGTTGGGATTTCTTATCACGTCATGAAGCTATCATTGATTGTTCCCGTGCCGAAGTGTCCCTTGTGCCAACATGTGAATTTACACCACCCGACCGCTCTCCTCTGCTCTGCAAACTCACCGCTGATGACGACATCACCTTGCCTCCTGAAGCTTCGGTCCCTATTAGCCTTTCATGTGTGGCGCAACCTGACGGCACGGTGGTGTTTACGCCATCTCCGGTTTTTACTGAACGCAAGGGCATCGTTCTCCCATTTGCTGTTCTTACAATTGCATCTGGTTTAACCGTAATGCTGGTCACCAACCACTGCAACTACCCCATTGGCTTACTTCGTGGTGAAACGTTAGGATATGTGCAACCTGTCGACCATATCGATGATATTATTCTTCCCGACGAAACGCCATGTCACATTGCTGCAATCACTCATGCGTCTGAGCCGTCAAGTTCGTCAGCCTTCGACAATGCTATTGACGCAGACCTTCCCCTCTCGCATCGCCGCCAACTTGTTGCTCTCCTTAACAAGTTTCGTTCTTCTTTCGACTTTCAAGAACCTGCTTTGGGCCGCACCACGACTATCACTCATACTATTGACACCGGCTCACATTCGCCTCTGCGACAGCGCCCTTACCGCGTTTCCGCCGAAGAGCGCCGCGTCATTACGGAGCAAGTAGATGACATGCTTAAACGTGGAGTGATACAGCCTTCTCAAAGCGCTTGGTCATCACCTGTGGTTCTGGTCAAGAAAAAAGATGACACCGTACGATTTTGCGTGGACTATCGCCGCTTAAACAATATTACGAAAAAAGATGTCTACCCGCTACCACGAATAGACGATGCTCTTGACTGTTTACAAGGCGCCGAGTACTTTACATCTTTGGATCTGCGTTGTGGGTATTGGCAGGTGCCAATGGCTGAATGTGATCGCCCTAAAACAGCCTTTGTAACGCCGGATGGCCTATATGAGTTCAAAGTCATGCCATTTGGGCTCTGCAACGCGCCTGCCACATTTGAGCGCATGATCGACACCATCTTGCGTGCCCACAAGTGGAAAACCTGCTTATGTTACCTGGACGACATCGTAGTCTTTTCATCTGATTTCCCGACACATCTTGCTCGCCTCCACGAGATTCTGACGTGTCTAACTTCTGCAGGCCTACAACTCAACTCCAAGAAGTGCCACTTCGCAGCACGAAAACTAACCATCTTGGGACATGTCATCACAAGAGACGGTGTTCTTCCGGATCCCGATAAGCTTCGAGCTGTCGCTGACTTTCCGTTGCCCACATCACTGAAAGCCCTAAGAAGTTTCGTCGGTCTCTGCTCTTACTTTCGTCGCTTCGTGCGCAACTTCGCGTCCATCATCGCACCTCTCACGAGTCTGCTTTCCAACAGCAAAGGCATATCTGCATGGTCACCTGCATGTGACGATGCATTTCGCCAGCTGCGCCGCCTGCTGACCTCACCACCTATTCTTCGTCACTTCGACCCTGCTGCGGCCACAGAAATTCACACCGATGCAAGTGGCATCGGTCTCGGTGCAGTTTTGGCACAACGGAAAGGCACCCAAGCTGAATACGTAGTCGCCTATGCAAGTCGCGCTCTCAAGAAGGCTGAATTGAATTACTCCGTGACAGAGAAGGAGTGTTTGGCCATAATCTGGGCGTTGACGAAGTTTCGCCCGTACCTTTACGGCCGTCCTTTCGACGTGGTCACAGACCACCACGCTCTATGTTGGCTGTCCACCTTGAAAGACCCGTCCGGACGCCTGGGGCGTTGGGCACTTCGATTGCAAGAATACGACATCCGTGTCGTATATCGTTCCGGTCGCAAACATGCGGATGCCGATGCACTTTCGCGATCGCCATTAACACCAGATGTGGCTTCTTTGTCTCCCCCTTTTACCACCTTGTCACCACTCGACACGACTGACATGCTTTCGGAGCAGCGTAAAGACCCATACCTTGCCTTGTTAGTCGACTACCTTACCGATCCGTCTGCTGTCCCTTCCACGAGAGCGCTACGCCGGCAAGCAGCCCACTTTTCCTTACGAGACAACATTCTGTACCGCCGCAACTACATGCTTGGTGGTCGGAAGTGGCTCCTTGCTGTCCCAACTCATATGCGCTCTGACATCTGCCTGAATTTCCATGCAGATCCCCAAAGTGCTCACGCAGGGGTCCTGAAAACCTACGAAAGGCTGCGCCAACGCTATTACTGGCGAGGAATGTATCGCTTTGTGCAGAAATACGTTCAGTCTTGCACCACTTGCCAACAGAACAAGACACCTCCGCGGCACCTTACTGGCACGTTACAGCCGCTCCCGTGCCCGGCTCGCCCATTCGACCACGTGGGTATAGACCTATATGGCCCCCTCCCATATAGTAGCTCTGGAAACCGGTGGATTATTGTCGGAGTCGATCATCTGACACGCTACGCTGAGACTGCAGCTCTACCGGCAGCCACCGCCCACGAAGTTGCACTCTTCATTCTCCGCAGCTTCATTCTACGTCATGGTGCTCCGCGGGAATTACTCAGTGATAGGGGTCGAGTGTTCCTGTCGGAGGTCATCCAAGCTATCCTCGCTGAATGCAACATTATCCACCGGAAATCTACCGCATACCATCCACAGACAAATGGTCTTACTGAGCGGTTCAACCGCACACTTGGCGACATGCTGAGGATGTACACCTCCTCCGACCACACTAACTGGGACGCTGTATTGCCCTTTGTTACCTTCGCTTATAACACCGCGACGCAAGCGACTACCGGTTTTTCCCCGTTCTTTCTATTGTACGGCCGCGAACCTTCCCACTCACTCGACACTATACTACCGTACCGCCCTAATGCATCTGAGTGCTCCCCGCTTTCGGAAGTCGCCAGATACGCTGAAGACTGCCGTCAGTTGTCTCGGTCTCTGACAAGTGAGGCTCAAGGTCTACAAAAGACTCGACACGACGACGCTCACCGCATAGCTCCTACATTTCGAGCTGGCTCCCTTGTGTGGCTTTGGGTGCCCCCGCACGTTCCTGGCCTGTCTTCTAAACTTCTGGCCCGGTACCATGGTCCCTACCGTGTCATTGACGCGACCTCCCCGGTGAATTACATCATCGAGCCATTAACACAATCACCAGATTTGCGCCGTCGAGGACGCGAGACCGTACACGTCGACCGTCTCAAGCCCTACTACGACCCCCTCATTGTGCCTACTCCCTGAGTCGCCAGGATGGCTACCCTTCACCCCGGGGGTATTGTAGTGGAGCATACGCACCAACGCGTATGCGCCTTCGGAAGACAACGAAAAGCCCGTGCTCTGATTGCGCGAGAACCTGTGCCGCCATTGCCAGACTTGCTGTTCGCCCATTTTCCGTCGCGACTTCGTTGCCGCTCCTCTGTTCCATTAAACATCATCGCAAGGTGAAGGAAACATAGGAGAGCTACCGAAAGGAGACCTACTGAAGGAAACATGTGGAAGACTGGAATGCTTAGGAAATCATCACTGGAGACCTGCCCAACTTTCAAGGAGGGCATTGCAAAAGAAAAGATCTACAATATTTCTCGGGAGGTTCTCTGCTCTTCGAGGCTAGAACGGGAGTATTGCGGACCAAGACATGCTGAGCCAATTAAGAAGGCACAGACACGGTATGTAGTGCCTGTGGAGAGGAAGAGGAAATGGCTGGACATTTGATAATGTTCTGTAAAGAGCTCCACCTTATAGTCCAAGACAATGACACTGAATTTTTCAAAGCATTGAGGTTCAGGGACAGTGAAGGCAAAATAGCCTATAAACGGGTCGAAATAACAGAGAGGAGGCTAACTTATTGGTGGCCGCAATGAAGGCGCGAGTGAAATTCAATCCTTAATTACAGAGTGATAGTACTTAACTTTATGGGTAGGTGGCGTGAGCCACCGCCCGATCTAAAGGGCACAGCCAGATACAACCATCCATGCATCCAATGTCCACTACGCCATCCGCACGCACAACCTGATCCGCTTGATATAGGGGCGAGGATAAGCGCGCGCACCCGCAGCTGTTAAAAAGGGAGAGGGAGTGAGAGACAACACCTGCCGACGCGTGGACGCCGCCTGACGCCTGACATAGCCCGACTAAGAAATGTATTGGCATTAAAAAAACGCTCACCCATGTTGTCTGTCAACAGCGCCGTGCCGAGTACGATGCCCAGCAAGACCAGGACAGCTGCGCAAACCATCGCTATGGTGGCCCAACCGCTAGCTTCTCTGCACCAGTATGACGATGATAACACCACAAGGGTCTTTAAAATGACATATGCAAAAGAAACAAGTTGCTGTTACTTTTGAACAACATCTATTCAGGTAGAACTACCTTAATAGGCAACACAAAGCCGTTGACAATCAATTGGGAAATGCTTGTTGGCTAGCTGCTTGAACAGCACTTCGCGTGGTGTGCTGCTCATTCTCCCCTTCGTCTTTGTAATCACGGCACTGTTAGCCGATTGAAAAAAGGAACAGTCACACGGCATGCGAGGTTCAGCCCCGGAATCACGACATGCCTGCTCTTCGACCGAGAATTTTTGTTGTGCTAGTTGCTTTTCGCTATAGCAGTACAGGGTGTTGCTCAGATAATTTAAATACTACACTGAACGGGAGAAAAAAGTTCGTTTGCGTAGCATGTTAATTTATTTTTATTTTGGACATTGCCCGCAGCGCCATATTAGGCATTATTGGGGGGGGGGGGGAGCACAGTGCTTCATAGAATGAATCCGCAGTCTTGCGGCCAACTAAATTAGCTGGTAACATGTTCCATTCGACAATGGCTTGCAGAAAAAAAAATAATGCTTAAACAGATCTGTTCTGGGGTTGTATATCCGCACTTTAAGTTTCTGGTCATGACGAGAGGATTGATAATGCGCTGTTTTTAAATATTCTGAATACTTATTGCCTGTTTTCTTGTTATAGATTGAATAAAATAGTTTCAATCTTAAGTTACGACTCCGATCTTGTAATTATTGCGAATTAAGTTTTCTTTTCATACACTGTGAGCTTTCAGTTCGGTCACATATATACAGAACAAATCTTGCTGCTATCGACTGAATGCGCTCGATCAAGTGCATGAATGTGTACTTTGTGAAACGGATTCCACATAGGACAGGCGTATTCCAGTATTGATCTGACATAGGCGTAATATGCGGCCTGTTTAACCTCCATGGTTACATGTTTAAGACTTCTTTGTAAAATGACTAGGGCTTTTCCAGCTCTGCTGAGAACACTGGCAATGTTCAGACCATCCCCCATCCTCAGAAAACGTGACACCCAAGTACTTGTATTTGTGTTCTTTCCTAATAAGTTCATTGTTTAATATGTAATGATTCATAAAACTATTCACCCTTTTAGTGAACCTGACGTGAACGCATTTATTAGTATTCAGTACCGTGTCATTATTTTCGCTACATATCTCCACGTGACTAAGGTCATCCTGAAGCTGGGTGGAATCCGTTTGGTGGGTCAGTTCAGTATACAACACACAGTCATTAGCAAACATTCTTATACGACACTTAGTTGTATCCGAATTATCATTAATAAACACAAGAAAGAGAAGTGAGCCGAGTACAGAACCCTGAGGTACCCCTGATGTCACCGAAACTAAACATGAACACTATCCACCTAGAACAACCTTTCGTTTTCTTTAATTTAAATAGTCCGCAATCCATCGTCAAATGGTTTGATGAATGTTCCAGTTCAGCAGTTTTTGAATCAGAATTGAGTGTTATACCATATTGAAGGGTATTCTTAAGTCCAAAAATAAACAAACACTCTGCCCTCGATTATCTAAAATGGATGCTATCATGATAGAATTCATTAATTGGGTTGTACATGAAAAACCCTTAACAAGGGCTATATATTGGATGGCATTTCTGCCACGTAGTATAGTATGCACTGAGGGGACTACTATCACTACATAGCATTCATACACTGTTGTTTTATCGAAACATTTTAAGCAGTATAGTAGCTCTGAAACAAAACATCAGCTTATCATGCTCACAATTGACCCTCACAACCAATGATGCTAACACTAACAAGCCAAATATCGATAAAAGGAGCTATTTAGCGCGATTGTATTAGTAGGTTGTCCCGCCAGTGGTGAAGGTTTCATGTATCGCTGTGCCAAGGTTTGACCGCCTTAGTGTGAAATTCGCTCATTTTGTTGTTCTAAATCAAAAACAAATAATTAAAGCTTACTGGACTGAATCAACGGTTCTAATTATAGTTAAGAGTACCCGTATAACTATTAAAAATCCAGTTAATTTATTAGAAACAACTGATGGTTTCATCCTAGAACAGCTCGACTCATCGCGGTTGCTGACGGAGCAGGTAACAGCCACACGCATAGCCTCCGTGATTGCCTTCGGCAGCACCACGAATCATGAAGTTGACCTGAAGAGTACTCTGGGATACGCCGACGGTGTTGTTCGGTTGACACTACTAGACGCTTAAGCCCCGCATTACGATCGCCTTCAGTTTTTGCATACTTCCGTTTACCCAGAAATACATCTTAAAAAATGCTAACACTCTTAAGGTGCTCGCGCAATCCCTTTAAATACGCCCTGCTCTGGTGCTTTCCCCACCCGCGTAGTACCCAGGTTGTGATAAATTGGTGGACTTACGACTTTTGCTTCTGCTCACCTGTGTAAAAAAATGTCATATAAAGTGCAAGGTTCAGTATTTAGTGAGCCTTCAACCGACATTCGATAAGCTCAACAACTGTTTATGGGGTAGTACTACAGGTATGCGCTCTTTTTTCTTAAGAGTACTAGAGTATTACGTCACATTTTTTTTGTGGTTGCAACGGTTCACGTGACCTTTAGTCTAGAACAGGGGTCTCTAACTGACATCAGCTAGCGGGCCGCAGTAATGAAAAGTCATCCCACGAGGGCCTGTGCTGAGAAGAATGTCAAAGTTGAGGGGGGATTGAAAAATGTCATCAGACTTTGCCAATTCAAAATTCAAATGATACCTTTCTCACATCTCACATATTGGCGGGCCATTTCTGATGGTGGTGGAGCGTCAGGTTTCACGGCTAAAATCTAAACGTAGATTCTGAAATGTAAGGTTTCGTTCCACGGTAACGTTTGAATTCAATGATCGCATGGGCAGCCTCCGATAAAAAAGAAATTCTAATTCTGTCTCGGTAGCTGTGCAAACAGTGCGCTGTTATTTGCATTTAGCCATGATAACAATGTGAATACTATTTAGGGAAGCGACCAAAATTGGGAGACCCTTAAGCTTCGCCTTTTGAAGGGTTGAACGCGATAGCAAAATCCGGCTCCGCCCTTCAACCTTTAGGTGCATACTTATTAATATGCTTTGTTACACACTCACGCACACACACAAACCCACGCACACAAACACGTGCGCGTGCAAGCGCGACGTATCTATAGTAATGCAGTGACTGTGCAGTGTGGCCACTTCTCTCTGCTTTCATGAACGGAGCTCTGCTGTAGTCTAGACACTTGTTTCACAATGTCTCACAGATGGCACACAGACACACACGCGCGCACGCGCGCCCCGCCGCGGTGGTCTAGTGGCTAAGGTACTCGGCTGCTGACCCGCAGGTCGCGGGTTCGATTCCCGGCTGCGGCAGCTGCATTTCCGATGGAGGCGGAAATGTTGTAGGCCCGTGTGCTCAGATTTGGGTGCACGTTAAAGAACCCCAGGTGGTCGAAATTTCCGCAGCCCTCCACTGCGGCGTCTCTCATAATCATATTGTGGTTTTGGGACGTTAAACCCCACATATCAATCAATCAATCACGCGCGCACGCGCGAATGGTGGATACAAGATTTTGATCTAAAGCAAGAGTCGCATGGCCTCCAATATACACGTCGCGTGCTCGCTTCTCGGAGGCCATAAATAGTCTCACAATGCCTCACAGATGGCAGCACACTATCTAGCGTTTTCTGTTTGCTTAACCAACGCCTCTGGAAATGCATGATATGTTTTCCGCTAGATGGACATAGTTGTCTCTATTTAGAGCTGTTTGAAAGTTGCTTTGTGTTTCTAGCGGCGATGGCTGCACTATATCCCAGCCTTTTTCTACGTATTTTGATGGCCTCCCAAATGCGTCTACAAATCGTCGAATGGGCTCGCTTTCGCCGTGACACCTCTCGAACGAAATTCGGTAAGGAGCATCCTTCCACTACATGGCATTTATGTATTGTTTTTTCTCTATGCAGCTGCAAGTAACATCACGACTTTGTGATAAGGGCACCTGCTCGCCCCGCGAACGGCCTGGGTTCGATCGTCAATTGGACCAAATATTTTATTTTTATTTCATTTGCTTCTTTCTCAATTTTTCGCTCACGCACAATTTTTCGCTCACAACCAACGGTGCCGAAGCTGACGGCGGAATTCCTGCGACACGAGTTCTTTAATGATATCGCGTTAAAACTTCATTTCACAAAAAACTGTGGGCTGCATTCGGCCCGCTGTCCACGAGCTTAAGACTCACGCTCTATAAAACCTAGGCAGGGTGCAGCTTCCTGACCACGTGAGTTTAAGGAGCATAGAAACATTCACTGGTGGTTGTAAGGCAAAATTAACATTCGTGTTCAGTACTACGTCTATTTGTGGACACACATACACTCATAGTGCTTCAGCTCGGTCCCGACAAATACGGGACAACTTAGCCGAAAAGCCAGAAGTGTGGAACTGGGGACCAGAGCCGCGTGGAGGTTTCTCCGTCCGGCAGTGTGACCTAACCTGAAGTCTTGCAGAGGAACTCTAAATACAACGCTAACTAACTGCGCATAACAAGATAAAAGGAAAAAATAAAGTAAGCACATAATGATTGAAACCATTTGAATCAGCAACGGCTAACTGTATGTAGTAAGGAGCATCACAGTACCTAAGAAATTATACATGCGAAGTACAAAACTAAAATTGCGGCAGTTGGTCTTTGTAACTAGAAACTGAACTGGAAATTTTCCGTCGTTGCATAGCACGAGCAACGCCACATCAATGAGTGCACGTGAGCAAGACCTTCAATATTTGTACAGCGACACGTTGTTTTGGGCAACGTACCCTCGACGACTGACACGTAGTCACTCTGCTGATCCCGCTGTCTGTACGGCCACTCTCCGTACGGAGCCTGGACGTACGACGCCTGAGGGTCCGGAGTCTGTCCTCCTGGTGTCTGTGCGTAAGGTGTCTGCGCGTAAGTAGTTTGCCCGTAAGGTGTCTGTTCGTAATACGGCTGTCCATAAGGCGCCCCTCCGTAAGACGCTTTCGCGTTGGGTGCCTGTTTGTAAGGCGTCCGCGCGTAATTTCCCGGTTCGTAGGAAGCTGGTTCGTACTGCATGACAGCGGTAAGGTTGACAGTCTGCAAGTAAAATTAATGTTCAGCATACTCATGCTCAGCAACAGCAATCGAAGTGGCTGCTCAGAACAACATAACAATAATCACCAAAGTTCTTGCACGTTCCTTCGTCTCATATTAAACATGTTAACTTCCGTAGAATTTGTATTTGATTGCATCGCGTCTAGTTGTACGAAACCCGTCCCAAAATACAGTCTGCCACAAAATCGTAGACCCCTGGAGTTCATGAACAAACCATCGTCTGCGTCTAGTGGCAAGCCGTCTGCCATTCAGAACGTTGCTCTCGAGAATGCGTGCCCAGAGCTATGCTCGCGACAGCATACAGATCACTGCTGGGTGACGCAGATGGCAATTTGGGCTCACGCGTGCTTGGTCTATTTTATCTTGTGGCAGACTGTGGAACATAGCATTCGGGTGTGTTACAGCTATGATGAACAGTACGTTACTCAGCAAAGAATGCCTCCCAACTAAGACGAATCCAGGATGGGAGGCATTAGATGAAAAAGAGATCGACCCGACCTCTTTTGCCAAGCAACGTTGGCATGTTGTGACATCACCACGGGAAGTCGTGAGGACGTCGCCACGTTTATAGAGTACGTCATAGAGTCTCTTAAAATTAACTAGAAGTAACTCTGGCACTGCGATCATTGAGCCATCCTGAGTGTTATGGGTGGTACACAAATTTGCCTAGCCTTCATGTTCGTGTAGTTAGAATGCGTTTGTGGCTTTGTGTATTGCCGTGTTTTGGCTTCGTTTTAAATAAAAGAACGAACCATCGTGAACTTCGTCACACAATTTGAATTGGTGAGCTTAAAATGTTAAAGTCGCAAAGTGAAACTGCTTAACATTCGCACGACAAAGCGGCTCCAAGCCACGTAAGGCAAAATAGAGCCAGAAGAACGAAGACAAGACAAATCTGTACTACCCATAGTTTTTAAGCTGGCTGAAGGGCCGTGCGTTGCAGCTTCCATAGACACTTTCGCCAGAGTTCCTTCTAGTGTACCTATAGAAAACTGACATCAGTGACTTGTTACGTCATGATGAAGTCATAGGGTGAATACATAAAACTATTTCTAACACTCGTGTTTACGTCGATAATCACTGAACGAGCTTTATGAGGCATTGAAGGACTCATCCTTAGTAAAGCAGGATAAGCTTTATACATATTGGTTTTATAGATACTGGGCCAATGTCTAGGGCACCTCTACGCATAATATACAAGTTAGAAAAAGGTGAATTAAGTCAAGTTAGTCTCAGTTGATGTGCCAATTGACGTCATTACAACGGCAACCTATGCAACTACGACAAGTGCGAATTGTGGGCCTTTGTGCCATGACAACATTGCCTCTAAACCAATAACGATTTGCTGAGACTTTGTGCCCCACAACGATTTGGCGGGCAGTGCGGCTCACAAGCCGCCCCCAATTCGGAACGCGTTAAATCTGCAGACACGCATTCACAGACATTTATCGCGTGTTGTCGTATCCCGATGAAGCGTCCACGCAAACCCTGTGAAGGCATCATTGACCCACACGTGTGGTCTCAGTCGTCTGGTTAGCAAGCACGGGTACAGTTTTCAGAATCGAATGCCTGTTTCTGGATGGGTATTTATGGCGATGTGATAAGCATGGCCAATTGCTGGTCTACTTGCTTCACTTCAACAAATGTAACACTGCACAAAATTGGAAAGGAGAACGGAGAATGCAAGGAGCCCCGTGAGCACACTACCCTATTGCATTGTTTCCAGTTTAGCACCCTATTACATCTGTTCGTTAGCATGAACTTGAAGCATGCAGCAATGATGACTTATTCGTCGAGGCGGACGGCATAGAAAAGCCGCACTCACTGATTCACGCAAGATGTCGTCTGAGGAACAGAAGTAGGTGGCTCGAGATGGCGACAATGGAGATGCTTCTCGAAAGCTCGGACTTCGTGCTCCTCGAGGCTGCGAAGAAGATGAGAAATGTTGGTGATGATGGTTGCGATCCTCAACTATGGCCGATGAAACCGTCAGCTTCATTTTCTGTATTTGTTATTTCTAATTGTATATTTCTCATTTAATTTTTTGCCTTTTTTCTATAGTGTAAAAATTGTAAGCTAACAAGTTAATAGTATTCAGTCAGAACTACCCTGTTATTGGCCCATCCCGCAGCGTGGGCGTGCGCCACAGTTTCCAGGCACTTCATTCCTTCCTTCCTTCAACTATGGCATGCTCCACATACATGAGCGACTGCCTTAAGTCCTTGTCGCTCTACACAAGAAAGATGGGATCTCATATTTAACAATAACATTCAAAATAACAGTATAAACAGATTGAATGATTTTATTAGAAAGTTCGCGCTGGGTGAATATGCTTATTTGTAGTCAATGGCGTTCTTTTTTTAAGCAGTAGTACTGAAGTTAACAATACAAGAATACATTTCTATAACCATCAGTGATCAAAGATACCAATTAGTTCTTGGCCATCTAAAAAACTGAAACTCGTCTTTAACACAGGTCCCATAGAAGGGCAATTTGCAACAAATATTTCGTGATATGGTGACGTGGAAGTCACATAACATTACGTGAATTATTCAACAAGAGGTAAAACTATGCAGGACCACTGCAACCTGCTACAGCACTCAACGTAAAGGGCAATGCAAGTGACATTACATCACGTGAGTCAATCAATAAGAGGTAAAGCTATACAGGACCGCTGCAACCCGCTTCGGCACTCAACATAGGGGACGATGTAGAAGGACGAATGTATCAGGCGAGTTGGCCTTCCACGTTTTGCGCGCCGTTACACCTGTTAATTGGCATAAAGTTGAAGCACACAGCAGTGATGACAGATTTTTTTACCCGCAAGGCGTAAGAAAGCAGCACCCTGCGATTCAAATGAGGATGTCTTCAGAAGAACAGGAGTCACTGGCTCGAGAGCTGAAGCGAGGTGTGTGACCCGGCTAATTTGCGTTCCTTAGCAATGTAAAGAACGCGAAGACGCAGAAAGACCTAGAACCAAAGTGGGCAGGTGTTGTCATTTTTCGTCGGCTCCCTGTCTCTGCGCCTCTTCGGCACTATTTACGTACCTAGTGATAAAAAAATTGGTTCCATATCTGCGTGTTACACCGCGAATGTAGTCGAAAGACGATAGTCTTGCGTCTGGAGAGAGTGAACAAAACGTTAATTTGGTGTTCTGCGCAAGAAAATCGTTGAATGGTATCCTAAAGGCGCTGCGTTGGAGTGCCTCGACCGTGTAGCAAAGGCGAACGAGTGCATCCAGGCACGTTAGACACAAGCGGTATCTGGCAGTAATCTTCGAAAACGAAGGCGGGCAGCCCGCGGAGAAAAATGCGCGCCAGTCTCGGACGTGATAAGGTGTAGAACGCAAAGCGACAGGCAGGTGCCACTACCGTGACGTCGTAGCAAAGCGTTGGAAACACCTTTTTGAGCATCGTATTGCACTGTCAGCGCAGCGCAATAAACGCTACATTCCTTAGAGTTACTTGTGTGTGCCTCTTCTAGTATGAAGGCAGGCATACAAAACTTCGAATTGTTGTTATGGCGCCTCATATGCGCAATAATTCCTTTTTAATAAAACAATCCCACAACTATGAACCCTAAACCTTGAGCAATATTGGTTGGCGCTGTGAATTGGGTTGACCGTTTGGTGCCGTTTGAGGGATCGTTAGGGCGGACAAACAGACAAATGTACACAGAGACAGACAAGCAGACAGACAAGCAGACAGACAGACAGACAAGCAGACAGACAGACAGACAGACAGACAGACAGACAGACAGACAGACAGACAGACAGACAGACAGACAGACAGACAGACAGACAGACAGACCAAAATTTTTCCGTTGAAGGTTCCCAAGAAAGATTATCTTCTTTAAAACAAAAATAGTGATACGGCAAACACTGCACTCAGCCCGCCGATATGGTAAAATGCAATTAAACTATTGGCTCACAGCTATAAGTACCACCCTGTGAAAAAAAAAGAAACCGTTGAAGCACATTATCGAAATGATCCGATTTCACAAGTAACAGCGCTAAAATATCTTGGTATTGTTTACGTGGACAATTTAAATTGGCAGCAACAAATAGAATCAAACACCCGTAAAGCAGAAAGCGCCGTAGGATTGCTCCGCTGGTTTTGCAATAAGAATTCAGGGATGCGCAGGGATACGTTATTTATGATATACAAACTTTACGTACGCCCAAATATGGAGTTTGGCTGCGTTCTGTTTTCTTGAAGTGCTGAGTACAAATTAAGACCTCTTATATTGCTAGAAAGGCAAGCTCTGCGGCTGTGTCTCGGGCTACCTAGGTGTGTCGCGAATAGCGTGCTTTATTTGGAAGCTAGAATCATTTCACTTGATGCTAGATTTCGACAGCTTACTGTGCAAACATTTTTAAAACTTTACGATGCGTCCCTCTTCTTTTCACAGACAGTTTTCATGAAACATCCAGTTTCTTTCTTTCAGCGCCCGTGGTTTCGTTATCAAAGACCCCAAGTCATTTTCTTCGAGTCTCTGTTATCAAATTTTCGCGTTTCCCTCCGGCATTTAACTCTCCAAACCCAATGCTCGGTGCCAGTTGACTTAATTTTCGATGTTATTTTTCCGAAAAATGCAAAGTTACTTCCAAAGCATGTTCTAAGGGCCTCCTTCAAGACCATCTCAGTCATT
The DNA here is from genome assembly GCF_013339725.1 of Rhipicephalus microplus. Lineage (NCBI taxonomy): Eukaryota > Metazoa > Arthropoda > Arachnida > Ixodida > Ixodidae > Rhipicephalus > Rhipicephalus microplus. The sequence goes on along the minus strand of NC_051174.1, from coordinate 120,515,355 downwards.
TTCCTAAATACGTAGTAATTTCGACGAACGCAACTCAAAATCTTCAAAAGGCTGGAGTAGGTATTTTTTCTCATCAGCTTAATTGGTCTTTTGCGCTCCGATTACCTGACTTCACACCAATTTATCTCGCAGAATTCCTGGCTATTACATTGGCTCTTCGAAAACTAAATTATCAGCAATCAAAAGCTATTATTATTTCGGATGCTTTGTCTGTATGTACACATCTAACGTCCGCAAAGAAGTCTCCTCTTCTCAGGATATTTTGGTCTCTCGTACCACATAGCCTATCAGAAGTTCAGTTTATTTGGGTCCCCGGGCATGCTGGAAATGAACTAAATGAAATTGCTGATTCGCTCGCTTCGGCATCTTTAAATTTCCCGGTGGTGCTAGTAGCTCCACAGTTTCCTTTTATTACTGCCAAACGATTCAAACGCCTGTTAATCTTAAAAATGAACGAAACGTCGCTTCTACAATCTGAAGAATTTCGGCACTTGCAATTCACATGGAACACCGCAAAATGCCTTTCCCGTCAATGTGAGGTGACCCTCACAAGCTTTCGCTGTAGTGTTCCTCTGTTAAATTTTGATCTCAACAAATCAGGATTTTCATTACCTAACCTATGTGTAGTTTGCAATGAACCGGAAACAATAGATCACTTTCTTCTCACATGCCGCCGCTTCGCCTCACTGCGCCGAATAATTCTTGAAGGACCGATTGGTATGCTCGAATTGCCGGTCAATACAACCACCCTATTGTCACGGGGTCGTGACGTGGCCGAAGACAGGAGACTTCTTGTTGGAATTTAACTGTTTATTTGGGCGAACCTGTGCCCGGTAAAGAGAAAGTCCAATTACAGCAGCAGTCTCGCACAGATAGCAGTCTCAGACTGATAGCGGCGAACGGAGCGTCGGCCTTCAATCAACAACTGACAACGGCGAAGCGCGTCGGCATTTATACTCCCGCCGTCGAATGTTCTAGCGCTATCGCTGGCGGCGGCGTGCGTTCCAGAACAATCTGTACCATTCGCACAGTGGGCGTGATCTTATCGAAATGATCTACTACAGTCCGGAACCCTCTAGAAAACTGCAGGCGCGGTTTGCGCTGAGAATCGTGTGGTGTTTTGGGACGATAACAAAAACTTGGGAAATGGAACGTGGCATTGCCCCCCTCTGAAAAAGGCATCGTCTCGATGCTTTAACTAAAGATGAAGGTACAATAATAATGCAAGAAAGTACAATGAATAAATTACGATACAACAATAATACAAAAAAACACTGTTTCAGTTTGTCAACGCGCATGAAACGGCTTGAGGCGTGCGACATGGACGACGTCAGGTCGTGATCGGCGTCGTTGAGAGTTCGTGATGCCGTCGGCGACAACCTCGTAATCAAGTGGGCCGAGACGTCGAACCACCCTGTACGGTCCGAAGTACCATCGCAGAAGCTTTTCACTTAGTCCACGTCGGCGTATCGGCGTCCACACCCAAACAAGTTCACCGGGCTGGTATTCCACGAAGCGTCGTCGAAGGTTGTAACGGTGGCTGTCGGTCGTCTGTTGATTCTTGATACGGAGCCGCGCAAGTTGTCGGGATTCTTCGGCGCGATGAAGGTACTCGCTCACATCGAGGTTTTCTTCGTCGGTGACGTTGGGTAACATGGCATCGAGCGTCGTTGCCGGGCTCCTTCCGTAGACCAATTTGTATGGAGATATCTGCGTCGTCTCCTGCACCGCCGTGTTGTATGCGAAGGTCACATACGGAAGAATGGCATCCCACGTCTTGTGTTCGACATCGACGTACATTGACAGCATGTCGGCGATCGTGTTGTTAAGCCGCTCGGTGAGGCCGTTGGTCTGTGGGTGGTACGCTGTCGTCCGGCGGTGGTTTGTTTGGCTGTATGCCAAGATCGCTTGAGTTAAGTCGGCAGTGAATGCCGTTCCTCTGTCGGTGATAAGGACCTCCGGGGCGCCGTGACGTAGGACGATATTTTCGACGAAGAACTTAGCTACCTCGGATGCACTGCCTTTTGGCAGGGCTTTTGTCTCGGCGTAGCGGGTGAGGTAGTCGGTGGCTACCACGATCCACTTGTTTCCGAAAGCCGACGTCGGGAACGGCCCCAATAGGTCCATACCAATCTGCTGAAAAGGTCGGCAAGGTGGATCAATTGGCTGCAGAAGTCCCGCTGGCCTTGTCGGCGGTGTCTTGCGTCGCTGACAGTCCCGGCATGTCCTCACATAACGAGTGACGTCGGTCGTAAGACGCGGCCAGTAGTACCTTTCTTGTATCCTCGCGAGCGTGCGAGAAACACCGAGGTGCCCTGCCGTCGGATCGTCGTGCAGGGCCTGCAGGAGTTCTGGTCGCAGAGCGGACGGCACCACAAGGAGATACTTAGCCCGAAGTGGTGAAAAGTTTTTCTTTTGTAGAAGACCGTTTCGTAGAAAAAACGACGCAAGTGCGCGCTTGAATACCTTCGGGACTTCGGCGGTCCTGCCTTCGAGGTATTCTATTAGGGCCTTAAGTTCCGGGTCGGCCCGCTGTCGTTCAGCGAAGTCGTCGGTAGTTATCGTTCCCAAGAAGTAGTCGTCATCCGGGTCGTCGGGTAGCGGTTGGTCGACAGGCGCACGAGAGAGACAGTCGGCGTCGGAGTGTTTTTTGCCGGACTTGTAAATGACAGTAATGTCATATTCTTGAAGTCTCAGGCTCCATCGTGCGAGGCGACCTGAAGGGTCCTTCAAAGTGGCTAGCCAACACAAGGCGTGGTGGTCGCTCACAACTTTGAAGGGCCTGCCATAGAGGTATGGGCGAAATTTGGACGTAGCCGAGATGATGGCGAGGCACTCCTTTTCTGTTGTGGAATAATTTGCTTCTGCTTTGGATAACGATCGGCTGGCGTAACTAATAACCCTTTCAAGTCCATCAGCCCTCTGCACAAGAACGGCGCCAAGACCTACGCTGCTTGCGTCCGTATGTATTTCTGTCTCGGCGAATTCGTCGAAATGGGCAAGTAACGGAGGCGTCTGGAGGCGATGTTTAAGCTCCTGGAAAGCGTGTTCCTGTGGCGTTTCCCACTTGAACTCCACGTCGGCCTTGGTAAGGTTAGTGAGAGGATCGGCGATGCGGGCGAAGTTTTTCACGAACCGCCTATAATAGGCGCACAGGCCCAAAAATCGGCGCACGGCCTTCTTGTCAGTGGGCGGCGGGAAGTCGGCGATGGCGGCTGTTTTCCGTGGATCAGGACGAACTCCAGACTTGCTGATAACGTGCCCCAGAAACAAGAGCTCTTCATACGCAAATCTGCACTTTTCTGGCTTCAGTGTGAGTCCGGAAGTCTTGATGGCTTGAAGTACAGCTTCAAGGCGCCGAAGATGCTCGTCGAAACTCGAGGAAAACACGACGACGTCGTCCAAGTACACAAGGCAAGTCTGCCACTTCAATCCTGCCAGTACTGTATCCATAACGCGTTGAAAAGTTGCAGGCGCTGAGCAAAGGCCGAAGGGCATCACCTTAAACTCGAAGAGGCCGTCCGGTGTTATAAACGCCGTCTTCTCTCGGTCTCTTTCGTCGACTTCGATTTGCCAATAGCCAGTCTTGAGGTCCATTGACGAAAAGTACTTGGCGTTATGGAGCCGATCAAGTGCGTCGTCTATTCGTGGGAGAGGATACACGTCCTTTCTTGTGATTTTGTTCAGGCGGCTATAATCGACGCACAAACGTAGGGTCCCATCCTTTTTCTTCACTAACACCACGGGGGATGCCCATGGGCTGTTGGACGGCTGGATAATATCATCCCGCAGCATTTCATCAACTTGTCTCTTGATGGCCTCACGTTCTCGCGTCGAAACCCTGTACAGACTCTGACGGAGTGGTCTGGCATTTTCTTCGGTTATGATGCGATGTTTCGTGATTGGGGTCTGCCGAATTTTCGATGACGACGAAAAGCAATCTTCGTATTGCAGAAGCAGGGCCTTGAGCTGTTCTTGCTTATCGTTCGGAAGTCTGGAATTGACGTCGAAAGTGATGGGAGGGGCTTGGTTCCTCTGAGCAGGTTCCGCAGAATCAGCGAGGGCGAAAGCACTGGTGGCTTCGACAATTTCTTCGATGTATGCGACCGTTGTTCCTTTGTTCACATGTTTGTACTCATTGCTGAAATTTGTGAGCATAACCGTTGCTTTGCCTCCCCGCAACTCTGCAATTCCTCTTGCGACGCAAATATTTCGGGTGACCAACAGATGCTGACTGCCTTCAACAACGCCTTCGAAGTCAGGTGATTCAGGAGCGCCGACTGAAATAATGACGCTTGAGCGAGGCGGAATGGTGACTTGTTCTTCCAGCATATTCAAGGCATGGTGTCTAGGCGGCGTACGCGGCGGTAGTGCTTCTTCTGTGGATAACGTTATCGACTTTGTTTTTAGGTTGATGACAGCACCTTGGAGGCATACGAAGTCCATGCCAAGGATGACATCTCTCGAGCAACGCTGTAGGACTACGAAGTCTGTAGGATAAATACGGCCGTTAATGGTGACTCTCGTTGTGCAGATTCCTGCAGGCGTTACGAGATGACCTCCGGCTGTGCGGATTTCAGGGCCTTTCCAAGCTGTCCTAACTTTCTTTAACTTCGCGGCGAACGACCCACTGATGACAGAATAGTCGGCTCCAGTATCGACGAGAGCGGTCACACTGTGGCTGTCGATAAGAACGTCGAGGTCGCTAATTCGCCGTCTCGCATTACAGTTAGGGCGTGGCGTCGGGTCACGGCTGCGTCGACTTGTTCCGCTGCTTCCATGTTGCGTCGTCAGGCCACCTTCGGTAAGTGAGCTTTCGCCGTCAGGGCTTTGCCTGGTTGGCGTTGTGTTCGGAAAGCTCCGTCGCGGCGTCGTCGTCGTCGGAGGATCTTCGGTAGTTTGTCGCACAGCAACCGCACCTCCACCGGTTGCTGCCCTTAGTTTTCCGGATACGGGCTAGGAGACCGGCCCCGCGTTGGGCCAGAGTACTGTCGGTGGTGCGGTGACGTGCGGCGGCTGGGCGACGGCGAACGCGAAGGGCTTCGTGGTGTCCACCGAGTTCCTGTCAGGTAGTCGGCGATGTCACGTGGTCGTTCTCCTGGCTGTGGGCGCGGTGCATTGACGGCGAAGCCACGCAATCCCATCTGTCGGTACTGGCAACGGCGGTATGTGTGTCCGGCCTCGCCGCAGTGGTAGCAGAGCGGGCGATGGTCAGGGGTGCGCCAGACGTCGGTTTTCCTCGGCGCACTGCGCTGGCCCGCTGGTGAACGGTAGGTCGTCGGTGGGGGTGGTGGCGGCGGTGGTGTCTGGCGACGGAAGTGCGACGGGGCGGCGTTTTGGCGTGGACGGGGAGGAGCGTTGTGGCGCACTGCAGCGGCGTAGCTCATAGTTTCTGGCCCGGGCAGCGGTGTATGGGGAATTCGAAGTGATTGCCGAACTTCTTCTCGCACAATGTCGGCGATCGAATCCGCTTGAGGTTGCGCCGAAGGCAACAGTTTGCGCAGCTCTTCCCGCACGATCGCTCGGATTGTTTCACGCAGGTTTTCGGAGTCACTGGTTTGAGCAGCAGCGCATTCTGGAGTCAGGCGACGATTATACTGTCTGGTGCGCATGTCAAGAGTTTTTTCGATGGTGGTTGCCTCGGATACAAATTCTTGGACGGTGTTCGGTGGATTCCTCATTAGTCCCGCGAAGAGCTCCTGTTTGACCCCTCGCATGAGGAAACGAACTTTCTTCTCCTCAGGCATGTCTGGGTCAGCGTGACGAAATAGGCGGGTCATCTCCTCTGTGAAAATTCCAACCTTCTCATTCGGTAGCTGAACCCGGGTCTCTAGTTGAGCAGCGGCCCTTTCTTTGCGAGCGACGCTCGCGAACGTTTGCAGAAATGCGCCGCAGAAGACATCCCACGTTCGGAGCGTGGACTCACGATTCTCTAGCCAGGTCCTTGCGGTGTCTTCCAGGTAGAAGTACACACGCCGGAGCTTTTCTTCGTTGTCCCAGTGGTTGAGGGCGGCCACACGGTCGTATGTTTCTAACCAGGACTCCGGGTCTTCGAACGATGACCCATGGAAAATTGGTGGTTCCCTGGGTTGATGCATGACCATCGTGGGCAGGGATGCGGCGGTTGTCATTGTCGCTGCAGTCGCGGTCATGGCCTTGGTCTTCCGCGCCTTGTCTTCTAGAATCCCGTACTCCGGTGGTAGCCCTTGCTGTCGGCGGCTTGTTCGCTGCTCCTGGTTGGCGTCGGTGTCTTCTCCGCGACGTGGGCTGGGTTCACGGCTTGACGGGGGCGTGCGGTACATGAACGAAGCAGCACCTCCACCAGATGTCACGGGGTCGTGGCGTGGCCGAAGACAGGAGACTTCTTGTTGGAATTTAACTGTTTATTTGGGCGAACCTGTGCCCGGTAAACAGGAAGTCCAATTACAGCAGCAGTCTCGCACAGATAGCAGTCTCAGACTGATAGCGGCGAACGGAGCGTCGGCCTTCAATCAACAACTGACAAGCGGCGAAGCGCGTCGGCATTTATACTCCCGCCGTCGAATGTTCTAGCGCTATCGCTGGCGGCGGCGTGCGTTCCAGAACAATCTGTACCATTCGCACAGTGGGCGTGATCTTATCGAAATGATCTACTACAGTCCGGAACCCTCTAGAAAACTGCAGGCGCGGTTTGCGCTGAGAATCGTGTGGTGTTTTGGGACGATGACAAAAACTTGGGAAATGGAACGTGGCACTATTATCGTTTGGAGCCAGTCAGTTGGGTGTGGGCCACAGTGCTATTCTGTCAGCGCTACATAAATTCATTCAGGCAACCGGAAGGATACGCTGCTAGTGGTACTGCCAGATATATCCAATTCTTTCTCCCCCTTCCTCATTCTCGTTAATTTGTTTTATATATTCTGGTTTATCGCGTTCTTCTGCAATTTTTTCACGTTTTTTCAAAGAAACATTATTATTGTTCCTATCTAATTTCTCTTTATTATTTTTAGCAAGCGTTGTAAAAAATGATCCATTATGAGGTACAGTGTGGCCAATCCCCCATGTGGGTATGAGCCAAGATCTCCTAGGAGACAAGACAAGACAAGACAAGGAAATGTAAGCAGGGCTGTCGCTAAAGGATTGCCGCTAAAGGATAGTCGCTAAAGCCTACTGAAACCTTGACCGTTCTATGAGCACCCTTCTCCCTCCGTCCAGGTCGCGTATAAATGATTGTAAGATAAAAGGCTGAAATTCGCACAGGCCTCCATGTTTTTGTGGTAGGGTCAATCAACGTGGTGTACAGAGAGTGTCCTGCGCTTCGCCGCTGACGTTGCATTGTTGAGTAACTCAGGGCATGTATTGCAATTCATGATTACTGAATTATACAAATTCAGAAAGATAGGTCTTCAAATTAATCAGCAGAAAACGAAAGCAATACACATTAACTTCGGAAGAGAAAAACGCTTGGAGATAAGTAGCCATGTACTTGAAGTTGCAAAAGAGTACGTCTACTTATGACAGGTATTGACCGCAGAGCCAAACCACGATATTGAAGTAACCAGAAGGATAAGAATGAGGTGAAGCACCTTCGGTGAGCATTTTCAAAGCACTGGTCATCAGGGGTAACTGGCTAGACTACTAAAAAAAGTGGGTGAGGGGGAGACAGAAAGTAAGGTTGGTAGTTCACATTAGGAAGTTCGCGGGTATAAAGTGGCAGCAGCAAGCACAGGAACGAGTAGACTGGCGAATTATCAGAGATGCCGTTGTCCTGAAGTGGGCGTAGTCAGGCTGGACATGATGATGGTGAAAACGATGATGATGAGAGACAGCGCTCATCGAGAGAAACTGCTTCATGCTGTTACCGCGGTCTACAGTGCGCATCGCGCCTGTTATTTCGTGACGCCCCAATTCGTAATGTGATTGCTTCCTGCTTGCTGTAACCCGGTACAGGCCTACAATTACGGAGTGTTCACCTCGTATACGTTTAATAGGTCATAGGTTTAGCCTACCACCGAATCTTGACCATGGAATTCACAGTACGTTCCACCATACTCAGTAAAACTTCATACATGAAACACTTTCACAAGTACAATATTGATACCATGAATTACCAGGCATTTCAAATAATAAGCACGTCACCCGATATAGACACGTCTGCGTGCTCACTGAGCAGGGGCGCAGCCAGAAATTTACAGGGGGACCGGGATCGATGGGTGTTTGACCCCCGCTTGCGACGCGAATGTCCAAGAATATGGGATGTCCGAAAAGAGATATTCAGTCTTGTTGGGCACACAGACTCGTTGGACAGTCTGTCTCGTTTAGAAATTCAGACTCTATGGACATTCGATATCTTTGGACATGCTGGGTCGTTGGGCATTTCGTCTCGTCTGGAGATTCTCTCTCGTTTGAACTTTTCGCCTCGTATGGACATTCAGACTCATTGGGCATTCGAACTAGTTGGACATTCGATCTAGTTGGACATTCGATCTCGGTTGGACATGTAGACTCTTTGAACATTCCACCTTGTTAGACGAGTCTCACCACTAAGTTCACTACGCCGAGTTCTCTGCATGAAAACGCGTTCCATTCAACTCATTTGCTTCCAAAGATCTAGAATCTTCATCACGTCAAAATGGACGCCTATGAAAGAATGCTCGAGAAACCGGAGGTGCGCTGCCCGTCGAGCTCGAGCCAAGCAGGAGCGACCGAAGTGGCCAGGTAAGTGAATGGATAATAGCCCCTCGTAGTTGGCTGGAGTTAAATTAGGCTCGCCAATACTATTATTGCCAGTGATCATATTTTTATCAACACAAACTAGTCACAGAAAGTGAGTGAAACAAATTTAGTAAGACATATTTTAAGTAAGACATATTAGTAAGACATATTAGTAAGACCATCATAGCCGCTGCACTTGGCAGCAGCATTCAATGCGCAATCGTTGAAACACTGCACAACGTCCTTAGCCCGCCACGAAAGTTCTGCAGGCGGCCTCGTTGAAATGCGCCGGCTCCTTTTTGAAATAATCCACTACTTTTCGCAGCGCCTTTAGGCGACTGTGGGCACCGTATTTGTTGAGGGTGTAGCACTTGTTGTAGTGGTCGTCATAGTCCACGTCGTAGACCGCGATGCCGAACAGCACGCCGGATCTTAGGGCCTTCACGCGACACAGCTGCATGTGAAAAAAGAAGACGTTGCGTGGGAAATGATCGAATGTCTCAATACTGAACGCAATAGGCAATATGCGAAATTAACAGCGCCATCTAGTGAACGCAGCAGGTACCATATCCGCCATTTTGATGCTGGCGAGGCTTGACCAGTACGCACGGGTGACCCCTTGCGAACGTACGCGTTTGAACGCTTTGACTGTCGCAGTCAGATCTTTTTGCTGGCGAAATGCCAGTACACTGCTGTGTGCCGCTGTGCAAGCAGGGCGGAGTCACAGACAGCGATGGGAGCAAGGTATGTGGCATGAATTACGATATTCCAGCGATCATTTAAACGCAAAACAGGGTATGGCGTGCACAAGCTTTATGGGCACAGTCTAGGATGCATGTATCTCCGCGGTGCACGGGCTGCACGAGAGCATTGCAGGACTAACCATTTTTCTGTGTTATGCGGACAGGCCATGTTTTTATAGGTTTGTCAGCTTTGCGGCTAGGTGTTTTCACTACGTCGGGCCTCTACACGACAGTGGTGCTCTTCAATTTACCGTCACGAACTCGCTGAGAAGCTATGTGGCATTCAAATTTTCTTATGACTTCGGGGAAGCCTCAGGCTACCCGCGCACTATCCGCGGTGAGTACGAGATGGTAAATCGAAGAGCCACGGTGATTCCCTGCAGTCGAATAGAGAGTCCGCCACTGCTGGTGAGGTATAGTGTGACACAACCGAACTATTCTGACGGGCTTTTTTGTGACGAGATTACACCATGTAGGTAGACGACGTAGAAATGTTATTTTTGAAAGTGATTGCGCACAGAGACGTGCAGAGCTTCCGATATTCCGAGTAACATGCCGTACACGCATCCTAGAAAGGCAGCTCGGTTGCTTGTCCACGTTCAAGCTCCGTTGTGTCCGCAAGTACGGTCACCGCGCAGCAATAAAACAGTCATTCGGAATATAAGGGCTATGCCCACTTTGGAACAGAAAAGTATCTGCTCAGGCACTTCAATTCCTCCAACGTGCGCGGACGCAACTTTTCCATTGGGGCCTCTCTCACTAAGTTTCCTTTACCAATGAAATAAAATCGAAAAGATGTCGGGGCGCACTGCCGTAGGTTTCGAAAACTGGCACCATGAGCATCGCCAGGGCTTGACTGAATGACGTTCTGCAGGAGTTCAGAGTGCAGCAGTCCTATTTATTCGTAAGACGGGATTCATTCTCTGCATTTTAGTCTCTTTGGCTCAGTTGCGTTGCAGCTGTTTTTTTTGTGTGTGCTGCAACTCACCTCACTTGAAAAATGTTTCATGTTGCATTATAAAACATACAGCTGTGGAGACAGCCATAACTTAGTTGTATGGGATTCAGCATTTTAGCTGCCTTACACTCGCAGCTCCTAGAAACCTTTGAAGCTACATAGATATAAAAAATAACTGATTTAAATTCCCCCGAGTGTCTACAAGTGACAAATTCTAATTATTCCCGTACTGCTAGCATATCAGAAATGAAATCTAACCTTGACCTACCCAATTTAACTGTCCGGAGGAAACTGGCGCGACTGCATTTTTTTCATAAGATATTTTTTCACAATCCATCAATGAAGCGAGACCTCATTTCACAACCGTCATACCACTCGTCGCGCATTGATCATCAGCATAAGGTTGCCATTCCGTTTTGCCGCACCAAATTCTTTTCAGCAGCCTTCTTACCGAAAACAGCCGCTGATTGGAACCACCTTCCCTCTTCCGTTGTATCAATAACAGACCCTTTGTTATTCAAGACTGCAATTTCTCAACAATGCTTGTAACTATACGCAGTTTCCACTATCTATCTTTGTCTTGTATGTGCTTGAATTCTTATACATTTTTATTTGACTTATGTTGCCTTCCTGATTTGCGCATCTGATACTTGTTTCTTTATTTTGTCTTTTTTTCTTGTGTGTTATATATGTTGTACCCACCCCCTCTGTAATGCCCTACGGGCCCTGAGGGTATTCTAATAAATAAATAAATAAATGCCTCTTAAGGCTTGCTGTGAAGGAAAGGCTGCTAAGAAACCGGGGTGTGCCCAGAATAAAAAAAACTGAGAGGGAGGGGGTCACATTACAAGTGTATCATTACTCCTGCAATGCAAATATAAGTGTGACCTCTATTCCCTGTGAGATGAATTTGCGATAGTGCCTGTGTTTGTAAACAACAATCGTTTAAACAGCTAAGAGAAACCTAGCTCATGACGTGGCACTGAATGTTTGTTTGCTTATAACTTGCAGGTATCCTTCCACCGCTTTCCGAAAGATGCAATGACATACAAGTGGCAAGATGTGGCAAGATTACTAAACAGTTTGTCCACATCACATGTTCGGGCACTGAGAAACGTCTTACTGTGGCAATCGCAGTAGCTCAGCGCAGTGAAGCAAGTGTTCAGGAGTCGTACGGCCGTACTAGCGAACGCGTTGCCGTCGACCGCTCGCCCACATTAAAATGGCGGCGGGGTCGAAATGCACAGTGTTGCCAGAGCACAAAGCAATTTCGCATATGGTCCATTAAACTTGAATAAATCCTTCACGAGATCCAAAGCCTTCACGTTGGTTTTCGGCAGTCATGCTCGTACACCGGCGTTGGTGTTCTCGTCTATTCTTTGTGTTTCGTCACACTGTCGAAAGCGCACCTCAGAGGCCACGTAAAAAGGAGGTTCGTGGTTGATGTTTTCTCTGCTAGAGGTCGCAGCAACCCAGTTTTGATTGATTTATTTATTTGTGGAGTTTAACGTCCCAAAAACAACCATACGATTACGAGAGACGCCGTAGTGGAGGGCTTCGGAAATTTCAACCACCGTGGCTTCTTTAACGTGCACCCAAATCTGAGTACACGGGCCTACAACATTTCCGCCTCCATCGGGAATGCAGCCACCGCAGCCGGGTTTCGAACCCGCGATTTGCGGGTCATCAGCCGAGAACTTTAGCCGCTAGACCACCGCGGCTGGGCGGAAACCCAGCTCATCTGAAGATTTCGCTCAGAAGTTTCTAGCTGATCACAAGAACAGCATCTGTTCTTTCAACACTAAATGAAGTAATCAGTAGAAAACACCCCAACAGTTAATTGGTCCTCATATCAAACAGTTATTTGACACATCATGCCTCGGAGTGGCGGGACGCGGCAGTCTGAGGACGTGCGCTCGTTAAAATCCTTATTATCTAGCACTCACGTTGCGCAGAGCACTTGTATATTGGCGTGACAACGATTTGCACGATACACGGCGCACCGTACATGTCCTTTGATATTTGTAAGATATACTGCTCAAAGATGGTTTGTATCACCTTTTCAGCAAACGCCCTTTCGTCGTCGTAGGTGAAGGTGCGATCGATCTTGGCGTTGTAGGCAATCATGGCGTGGTGCTTGGTCGAATAATTCAAAGAGGCCGCGGGTTTGGCTCCTCTAACGGGACACACCTAAAAAGGGGAAGAGGCGAAGGATTAGTTTCACTTGCTGAAGAAAGAAAAGCATGAATCTTTTGGAAAAATTAAGCAGATCTTCCACATCATAAACTAGTCGTAGCCAGTATTTGGAAATAAAAGTTGCTGTCTCCAGAGATCATCACCCCTCTTTTAACTGCTGAATGCAGTACAAGAATTTGTAATATTTCCATACTAATTATTTTAGTTTTTATCTCGAATAGAAAATACTTATAGTGCACATTCATTCACTCGCTGAGTTTCCGCAATCCTGACAACAAACACGGTGTTTCAGACGAATCGAGATGCTCGTCTACACAACCGGTTTACTTGTCATATAAAATGTCTCACATAAAAAAAGTACAAAGCTTTAATGCGAAGCAGAAGCAAAGAGTGTTATAGGAAGAAAGGCTAGCACATCTCGCTTTCTGCAAACATGGCCACCGCAGCGAGCGAAGGACCTTCGTACGGTAGCCACTTTGCGATAAAATCCAACGCAAACTTCGCGATGCAAGCACAACACGTTACACATGTGAACACCTCGAAAGACAAGCGCGCGAGTAAAGGTGACCACGAACAGAAGGTGAAAGTACTGAGTGTAGGTGCGCATCCGAACTCTGGTGATGCACGAGTAGGGCGATGGCCTTTCAATCATGACCCATGCGTCATCTCGCTTGTGATAGCAAATAAAAGAAAAACCCTGCCACGCTGGAGCACCTACGCCCTGGCGTATATTCGCCATTAGTACAGTCAGTTCAAATCCAAAGGTCCACGTCCAGTTTACAATCAGGACTTTGACCCATCTTGCCATGAAGGGCGGAGTCACACGTTGTAACAACCTGTTGAATGTTCCAAAAAATTTTTTTGAGTTGATTTTAGGGGTGAGGCTCCTTAAGCTGTGGGTGAGGCTCCTTAAGAGACCGTCACCTCTTTGTTTGCATGTATGTAGGAACCACCTCAAAGCATATTCACGGAGAGAATGATGATGATTGGGACGATACTTCGATGGTTTTTATCGGCAAACCATGAATCATCCGCTGGTCAAGTCCGTCCATCGCCCGAGAATGTTTGCCTGCCTGCCTGCCTGCCTGCCTGCCTGCCTGCCTGCCTGCCTGCCTGCCTGCCTGCCTGCCTGCCTGCCTGCGGGTGGACTGACGAACGCTTCGCCCCACACATCATCAGTCACTCCATGGATGTGCCGTGATATTTTTTTTTATTTTGGGTTTGATACCTGCATACACGTCCATGAATATTGAGAACAGCGGGGTGACAGGAAAGTAAGAAAATTGAAGCAGCTTCACCCTATTCGTGCCAAGCATGAAGGAATCGAGGTGCTTGACAGCCTTGTAATCTCTCTTTTGCTTTCTTTACTTCCTTCCATGTTTTTTTCTTTTTCTTTTACTCCCAGTTTTCTGAATTTTGCTCTATATTTTATTTATTTCTAATTTTGATCAATAAACTTTGTAGTTGTTTTCAATTCTCACTACCTGGCTATGTTTTTTTTTATTTTTCTATAAGGTTTAGCATGCGTTACGCCAAACGACCACATTATTGTGAAACAGTACGACGGCACAGGCCACTAACGTTCCCCACAGATCTTATAATCGGTAAGACACTCGATGAAAAAGAGGAAGAAGTCTTGTCCTGGGGGCGAGCTGTTGCTCAAAACGGTACAGATGGTTATGCTATATATACTTGTATGTCTCTTCATTCATCCTAGCGATCACAAAATACAGCATGTCAGAGCCCGAACACCTGTAATTCTTCGCATATGAAGCCTACTGAGTGAGCTCATATAATCACCGTCGCAATAAAACGTCTCGAAAGTATACTGAAAACACTTTCATGGCAGCAACAGGTATCGTCCAGATATATCTGAACGCCTACGTTATTCTGGCTTACCTCGGTGTAGCTTCCAAAAGGGATGGCTTCAGACACGCAGGCATCGTAGAAACCCACGTTCCCAGAAGTCACAGGATGCGCCCAACGTCCCTTCAACGTAACGGACACGATGCCTCTGGTGACGTAGCTACTGTGGTAGAGCCAGTCGAGTTGGAACATGGGCAGCGACTGCACAGTACGCGAGTGATTGCGTTAATTACTCTGGATCATAGATTTTATATAACCTTACGAATGCAGATCAATTAATTTACTGTGTTAGAGGGTCCTGAAATCGATCTTGACACTTTGTCCCCGTTTAGACAGCACCTCTATAAAACAACCTCCCTTTCTCATGGCACCTACGAATAATTATATGCATACTCGTCTCAGTATTGTTTGGCCTCCTCAAATCATCGAACAGCCATCTGCTGCTAACCATGTCACCACGCTTAGTAGGCAGAGCTTCAAGGAGAGCACCCGGCAACAGCAACGAAGTGCGTGAAGAGGTAGATATTTGCTGAGCCAGGTGCCGCCACACTTCCAGTGGACGCACGGACGAACGGACTTATTTTATTTTATTTTAGGGGCGAAACTTCTTATAGCGGCACCCGTTCGTCCCCCATATTATGTAACGAGTATAACATTTTGTCCTCCAAGGTGGTGCCGGTGAGAGACTTCTGTGCGTTGTTGAACAATGAAAAATAGTGCTCCATGTACATGTCAATGGCTGCTAATGGGGAATGAGAGACAGGAGCATTCGGCTTTTAGTTAACGCGCAGGCTGCGATCACCATTAGCAGCCATTGGCATGTACATTGAGCAATATCTGACAAGTAAGGGTTGCTACGTTATACTCGCTGGGTGTAACCTCCTTAGCTTTAGAAAGGTTTAGCGAGCGTTGAGCCGCAGTGCCATGAATACAACGAACTTGTATATACCATGAATGAACTCGAGGTGGTTAAAAATGGGAAGTAGATACGAAGCGCAAGCCGTAAGAAAGTAAAAGCGGAATTCTCCGCCTCTCATTTCCCATTAGCAGCCATTGGCATGTACATTAAGCACTATCTGACTGAAAAAGTTTGCTACGTCATACTCGCTGGGCGTAACCTCCTTGGTTTTCGAAAGGTTTAGCGAGCGTTCGGCCGCAGTGCCATGAATACAGTGAACTAGTATATATTATGAACTCGAGGTGGTTAAAGGTGGGAAGTGGACCCGAAGCGCAAGCCGTAAGAAAGTGTGTGTGTGCCACCTCTCGTTTAGTCCTTGGAATGTCCGCTGGATGGTGGTGCGTCTATATGGGGAATATATTGATACGTGTATGGAACTGTCGCACCGACACAGCTGAATTGGCACCCAAATGAAGAAGACGACAACGTGGTTGTAGTGGGTTGGACTCTGAAGCTTCTCCCGTTGGCCTGCTTGACTGTGCGCTCTCTAAGCCGTTAGCAAGACCAGCTCTCGGTGAATAAATCTTTCCCGTAACATCTTTTGGTGGAAGGTGCTGGGTCTTCACACAACCCGGCTCTGGAACTCCGCAGTGGACGCCAGCTTTGTCCAGCCGCGATGCCTGAAACTGGCACTCAGGCCTCGCCATCCGCGCCGGCTCCATCACCTGTGATTCCCCCCCCCCCATCTTCTCGACCCTGGCACGTTTTCCGGGACGGACAGCACGGACGTCGAAAAATGGCTCGCATTATTCGAGCGCGTCAGCAAGCACTACAGGTGGGACGAAACGCTTATGCTGGCAAATATTCTATTCTACCTACGTGGTACGGCACGCGCCTGGAACGAGACGCATGAAGAAGAATTAACCAGCTGGGACACATGCAAGCAAAAGCTTCGCGATTTGTTCGGTCGGTCAGTTGCTCGTCAGATGGCAGCCAGGCAAGAACTCGCGTCGCGTGTTCAATCATCGACGGAGTCGTACGTCACGTA
Source organism: Rhipicephalus microplus (assembly GCF_013339725.1). Taxonomy (NCBI): domain Eukaryota; kingdom Metazoa; phylum Arthropoda; class Arachnida; order Ixodida; family Ixodidae; genus Rhipicephalus; species Rhipicephalus microplus. Next base: position 120,498,952 of record NC_051174.1, on the reverse strand, counting down.
CATCCAAGACGTACTGGCACTGTGCCGGAAGACGGACAAAAACATGTCCGAGGCGGACAAGATCAGCAACGTGTTGAAAGGCATTGCTGATGATGCTTTCAACATACTAATGTGCAAGAACTGCACCACTGTCGACTCCATCATATCTGAATGCCGGCGATTTGAGCAAGCTAAAAGCAGGCGAATCACCCACCAAATCGCGAGACTACCAAACACTGCTGCGACTTCGTCTTGCGAGGATTCTGCAGCGCCCCGTTCGCTTGCCCCTCCTGCCAATATCGCAAGGATTGTTCGCCAGGAGCTGGAAGCCATGGCACCCGCTTCCTATTAAAAGATGCGATATGGTGGTACTTGGAGTGTTGAATAGATGGACGAACGGACACATAGACAGATCCATGGATGGACGCATGAACGGATGCAGGGGCGGCTGCATGGACGAACGCAGGTACGGACGCACGAACAGACGCACGCACGGACGGGCTGATGGACGCATGGATGGTCACACTGACGGACGCATGGACGGACGGAAGCAAGAACGAATGGACGGACGAATTCTTCGCCCCACTCTCCATCATTCACTCCGTGGATATGCTGCGAATTTTTTTTCTTTATTGTGACAGTCTGTAAAGGCATGCGGACAAACAAAGAAATCACAGCATATCCACGGAGTGAATGATGATGAGTGTGGCGAAGCGTCCATCAGTCCGTCCGTGCTTCGGTCCGTTCATTCGTTCTTGCTTCCATCCATGCGTCCATGCGTCCGCCCGTGCATCCATTCATTTGTTCATTCGTCTGTCCATGCGTTCATTCGTCCATCCGTCCGTGCGTCTGTCTGTGCGTCCGTCCGTTCGTGAGTCCGTCCCAGCGTACGTCCGTCTGTATGTCCGTCCGCGCGCCCGTCCATGCGTTCGTGCGTGCATTCGTCCCTGCGTCACACAAACAGACAGACAGACAGACAGACAGACAGACAGACAGACAGACAGACGACGGAAGGACGGACACGGCCAGTGGATGATTCATGGTTTGCCGATAAAGACCCTCCAAAGCTTCGCCCCACTAATCATCAATCACTCCGTGAATATGCTGTGAGGTGGTTACAACATACATGCATACATACAGTTGTCGACCGACCAACGTCTTCAGGAGCTTCGCCCCTAAAATAATTAGAGAACAATCCCTGTTGCGAGTAAATTCGAGGAAAGTGGTTGGGTCTTTAGGAATAAAGCTACAACCACAGACGGGTGGATTTTAGCTTTATTCGTAATGGTTAGAGGCCGTTGGAGCGACAAGCTGAAGCGACTCTGCTCAAAAGATGACTTACAAGCAGTTAAGATTGGGAAGATGGATGTAATCCCGATGGTTCAGATGGCCACGGCGACACGTTAAAGGACTGTATAGGCCCGGATGCTCACTTCCAGGAAAACTTTCGTTTATTCACACACGGGCACTTATTTACAAACAAAGGCCGGGGCAGTGACTAAACCGACCGGTTGAGGTGTTGCACTCTGCTTCCCCCACTCTTTCTTGCGATGCACGAGTTAGTAAATGTGATTTTTGTTTTATTGGAGCTGGGCGTCTCCACCGTCACTGATGTTTTAGCTAGCAGTACTGACCATCGTAACACGTGGGCGAGGAGCCCGAAGCTCCCTTTCTTATTCTCTACTGCATTGTTCTTGTTCAAGTGTTTTGAATGTAAGCAGCGGGAGTGATGTAACCCACGGCTGGCTGTCCTCTGCACATCACCAGTTCCGCTGTCCAGGAATGCGGTCGTGAGGTCGGGCGATGCACGTGCCTGGGACCTGCGTAACTGCCTGCAATCCAGCGCCCTCATGAGTGCTGGTCGCAACGGGAAGACGTGACGGTGCGAGTGACGGTTCGTCGAGCCGACGACAAGGTTGCTGTTGTGGGACCGGCACTGAGGGGAAGCCGTCGAGCCGGACAGTGCAGCAGTGTCGACCGGCGGTGGTGTCGTGATGCAAAGACATTATGTAGGGACATGTGTCATCATCCTTTGTTAGAGCTTGTGTGGCGGGTCTCTGTTTTTTTTTCGGGACATGGTTTGAGTTAAGATTGGGAAGATGGAGGTAATCCCGATGATTGAGATGGCCACAGCAACACGCTGAAGGACTGGACAGGCCCGGATGGTCACTGCCTGGCAAACTTCAGTTTATTTACACACGGACACTTATTTACAAATAAAAGCCGGGGTGGCCTCTAAACCGACCACACAGTAAGCACTCGGCTGTATTAACGTCAGCGTTACTTGCCGAGCCCTTGGTTTACTCCACACACTGACACCAACTTCACAATGTAGTATAAACCTTGGATCAGAGTCGGCGCAAAGCACGACCTCTGTCCCCACTTCTCGATCTCGTTCTCGAACGCAAAGCTCCCCTCCTCTCCGTTTCTCTCCATTAAATACCTCCCATCTCGTCTGAGACCACCTCGTGGGACGAAATCCTTCTCATTGTGCAGCGGAAGCATATTGCTCATTGTGCAGCGGAAGCAGCTCAGAAAGTTTATCGGAGGGTACTAGGAGCTCGTTCAAGCTAGAAAGCGGTGCGATTTAGGCGGATGATACGGAGAACTAGCCGCCAACACAAATATCACAGCACTCACGCATTTGATGGCTCCCTTTCCATGCCCTCATGATGGCACTAGCTATACCACGCTCCTTTGCGAAGCAAAACTGACGAAAAGCTCGCCGTCAGCTGGTGAATTTACGAAAAAGGCTCTATATGCATCTGGGCTCCATTTTTTTTAGTTTAACTGCGACTTTATCTGACGGTGCCGCCATGTAATGTCTGGTTTTATGTCATATTGACGTCTCGATTAGAATATTTTAGTCACTGAGACGTCCTGATTTGACGATTGTTTTGTCGCTACTGTTGGCGCCACCAGCGAACTTTCACGTGTGAGAAAGTGTCTAAAGCTTTCGGCTTACAAAGTAAACAAAAAGTGTTTGCCAACCAAGTCGAAGTTGTACTCTCGAAGGACGTCTTGAGATGGAATGTCATCTGGGTGGCGTGTTTGTGGTACGATGTAGCAGGCGCTGCGTTTGTCGTCGCCCAGTCGGTAGTGACCGATCGAGATTAACACGTGTGGCGTGAAGCTGAGCTCACTGTTTGGGAATGAAACCACAAGACAGTCAATTGCTTAACAATAAAACAAATATAAAGTCGTATATAACTTTGGAAGACTGCATTATTTTGCTCCATAAAGGCGGATGCGTACAGGTCTGCGCCAAGGGGCTTGCACCCCAGACGGACGTTATGAAGCGAACGCCCGTAGACGCCGCCGTCAGAAAACGAGAGTGGGACTATTTCTTTAGCCGCAGAGGCGATCAGCTGCTGCACTTCCACTGTCTGGAAGCAGTGTATCCAGGTGCATTTCTTTAAGTTTATTGGACTCTAGGATGGAATAGAATTTTGATGGCGACACAATCTCCCTCGAATCCTCACCCCCCCCCCCCTGACTTCCGAATGAAGCTTAACTTTCGGCTTGCCCATTTCTCTGCACCACATGGCTTGTAGACACCTGTTTTTTCAGTCTCAACGTTACTCTTAAAATTCATTTGATATTGCATTTTCATGTTAGCAGCTTACAAGCTGCTCTCGCTGACATGTTTCTGTTGTTGACGAACCTACACAAGACGCTTCGGCACCACCGTCTTGGGCTTGATGTTGAAAAATGTTTTCACAGTTTCGTATATAGCAAAATTTATAAAAAAAAACCACAGGCTCTATCTTAAATGAATATTAGCGCGACAACAACAGGGACGGGAAAGAAAAGACAAACTACAGCGCTGTAGCTTGTCTTTTCTTTCTCGTCCTGTGTTTTCGTCGCACTAATATTCGTTTAAGATAGAAAATGCGCCAACTCGTCCGATTGTCCTTTCTGATGCCGCCGGCTTCCGTCATGCATTTCCTAAGAATTCTCGAATTTTAAAGGGATTTTCCTATTCTCTGTCGTTTACTCGTTTTCCAAGCGAAAGCTACCCGCATCTAAGGTGGTTTCGAAATGCCTTTCATACTGGTGGCAATGCAAGATTTTTTGCACCGTACATAGTTATGAATGGTGCATTAATGACTGGTGTCATTTTTAAAGACGATAGTCTTTCTTGGGGACCTCCAACACAAAAAGTTTGGTCTGTCGCTTCATTTGTCTGTTTGTCCACCCTTAACGATACTAGGCACTCTAAACGGCCCTAGCCAATATCGCAAACAGCCGACCCCATCCGCAGCACCCACCAATGTTGCTCAAGATTCAGCGTTTATACTTGTGTGATTGTCATTGAAAAACAATTATGGCGCATATATAATGCGATGTTACAACACGTATATATTTCATATGTGCGTCTTTTACTAGAAAAGGCCTACATAAGTAATTCTAACGACCGCGGCGTTTATCACACTGCTCTGACCATGTAACGCTTGCACGAAAAGGCACGTGATTCCAACGCTTTTCTAATACGACACAGTGGTGGCACCTACCCGTCGCCTTGCGTTCTACACCTTATCACCTCTGAGACGGGCGTGCGCGCCCGTCTCAGAGCCGCGCGCTTCGTTTTCCAAGAGAAGTGCCAGACGGCGCTCATGTTTCACATGTGACGTCATTTGATGCACTCGTTCGCCTCCACTGCACGCTCGAGGCACTCTAACGCAGGACCTCCAGAATAACAATTACCAATTTTCTTGCGCAGAACACCAAATAAATGTTTTGTCCACTCTCTCCACAAGCAAGACTATCGTCTTTCGACGACATTTACAGATTAACATGCCAATTCGGGGCCATTTTTTTTAATCATTTAAGCGTTCAGGATGAAACAAACGCTCTTTACAGTAACAAAAGTGCAAATATGCGGAGCCTTCTTTAAGTCCAAGCGAAGCACAAAGCAGTAATCTATTGCGCACCCTGAAGCGTGGTATTAGGCTCATTGAGCTTTTACCTGAAGTCCTGGACAAGGTTGACAGCCCATGCAACCCCCGGATGTGGCACAGACATTGCCGTGATCACAGTAGCACCGCGATTTCTTCGAGTGTCCAGCAGCCGGTTTATGTCCTTAGTAAAAAAAAATGGTGAAGTACACGTAAGTAAATTATTACAGTGCCAAATGCCGAAACAGACAATGCAAGTCACTCCACATTGTGACTTGTAAATGGCTTGCCATTCCACTCACACCATCTGCCCTTATAATGGCCAGCGTAGGGACTTGTTTTCTTGTACAAGGTTGACACTCGTGACACGCTAAATTGCACACGAAAAAAAGACACAAAGGCACAGGTAGGACACACCAGAGCGTGAATTCAGGATGAAAGAAGCCTTCTGGACTTCAAAAAACGAATGAAAAGGCCAGCGTGTGAGTCGCGCTCCTGTGGGTACTACCTATTCCTCCATGTGTCTTTTTTCGTGTACAATTTAGCGCGTCGCGAGTGTCAATCATCTGCGCCTATAATTTATCGATTCCATTTGCGATGTGAATGCCTATTCGCGCTTTTTACCCATCGTCAGTGCGGTCCCAGATGGTACCCTTAATATTAACTCTACCCCTGATTTAGAGTTGAGCCAACACCTTCTATAATACAGAGACTGGAACGTGTACCACGTAAAAACCGCCCTGCTTTTGCGTGTTCTCTTTCTCCTTTATTTCTTTTGCGCGTTTTCGATCTCGGTTTTGTTCGATCTCGGTTTTGTTCGAGAACTATTATAAAGTCGCCCTTCAGAGTGTTCAAAACAAAGTGTAGCACGCTTGCAGAAGTGCATATGATACGATGTTGTCGCGGCAGCACCAATTGATTTTTTTTGCTTGCGGCACGTAACCGTGTTTTTAAATGTCCCTGTGGCTCCTTTCGTCGGTACGGAATTCGCAGTGGTGAGTGTAAAACAACAAATCGTGGCTCCAATGCGGCAATGGCCATATTCGCCCGTTATCCAAGTAGCACTTTCAAATGTGCGATACAACATCGTACCTTTAGTGTTTTGATGGCAGACTTCATGTGAGATCGAGTCGGATTAATGGGGGTATCAATAATTCCGGCATGGATAATGCTCCGGTTCCAAAAAGGTTCGAGAGGACTAGGGTTCTCCACTTTCAGATCTTCTTCAGCCTTTGCGAGGAAGCTTTAAAACAACGAGATCATAAAAATTGCGAAATTAACATTCACTTTTCAACAAGTCGGAATTATTCAGAAGTGAGCAGTGGCTGTTATCTACTTTACGCGTTTTTCAGTGAATTGCTTTATAATCTTCTAACAAAAAAAGTCACAGCTTTCCACAAAAGTAAAGCAATGAACGCGATAGCAACCAATTGGAAGGTCACGCGCCGAATGGCAAGTAGATCGAAATATGCCCCGCGTTTCTCCCGCGCAAATGACGCATGAAACGTACTCATTGGTACAGATGAGCGCAAACAAGCGCCTCAGTTGTAACTTTGCTGTGCCTGAAAAGCTCGCCCTTTTCGCAAACTGCAGCTGCGCAACAATTGTAGTGACCTTTTCGCGCCCCGTAACCGACACAGAGTCGTTCCAGCGTAACACCAACGCCAGCCAAGACGTATGATCCTCCTCAACGGTAGATAAGGGTGTGCAAGAGGTCGTCCACTCTCCTCCTCTCCGCGGGCGAAAGTACGCGTGAGACATGAGAGTCGCCACGCGCTCATTGCGCCATCTTTCTGATATTGCTGAAAACATGATAGTTGCCCCCCGAGATGCCCGCCAACAGTGGTATTTTGTAGATATAAATAGCTTGCCGTTTGAACGTAGAAGGAGGTACACCTTGGTGGCTCAGTGCTTAACGCCTCGCATTCACGACGTGGAGGTCCCCAAGTTCCATTCCGCGCGCTGTAGTCTCCTTTATAGATTTTTTTTTGCTTTATGGCGTTTTCATATATATAGCTACATATACATATACAATAATGCATGGCATCGAAGCCGGCGGCGAAATACAGCCGAGACTGTCCATATAGTTGCTATCGAAATAAAAATAGTTCATTGAACCCCTTGATGGTGAAATTAACATTATGGTTGTCAGAGTACAATTTATCAATGCAAACTGATTCATCATTTTATTTTAGTTTGCAGTCACGTTTCCAAGGGTTCCATACTTTTTCACCCATCATGGTAGTTTAGCGGTTACGTCACTCGAATTCTGACCCGAACCTCGCGGGATCGAATGCCTACCGTGGCAGCTGCACTTTTTGGGAAAGCGAAAGTGCTTGAGGCCCGTTTACTTCTATCTAAGTGAGCGGTAAAAAACCACAGGTGGTCGAAATTTTAGCCCTTCACCACAAAGTGTCTTGTAACCGTATTGCGGTTTCAAAATGTAAAACCCCTCCAAAGATTATGTTTTTTTATTTGACTGCGCGTTCTCCCGGGCATATGCGAAGTGACAAGCTCTACTTCACACACCAACAGCTTTGCGATGTCGTAATGGTCACACTGAAGCGTGTATAGTGGCACCACAGTGAAGTATCGCACAGGTACCGACAGGTTTCCGTAACATTGAATATGATGCAATTATTATTATACTAGAGACACAAGGCTGGAGCCAAAGCATGGTCAGACGACACGTGTCATATGCCATGTGCAAGCCATTACGAGCTTTAATATTCAAATTGCTCAGTCCACGAGAACCGCCTATAAGGAATCGCTACTCCAGCAACCATTACTTCATTTCACAAGTGGCATGATCGCCGAGTCTACCTCTTTTTGTGGAAGCACGTTCCGGCTGCAGCTTGGCTGCTTCTCTCGGATGCTCGCGTTGACTACAATTCATGTTGCAAGTAAAGTCACTGGCCATACTTCGTGCAACACTCCAATACGTGGGTAACGCATTCCCCGATTCCCCCTTGAAGCGAGAATGTGACATCTCTCGTGGATCTCGTTTAGCCGAGTCAAGTCTGCCTAGAGCTAAGATTTATAGATTGATATGTGGGGTTGAACGTACCAAAACCACCATTTCATTATTAGAGAGGCCGTAGTGGAAGACTGCAGAAGTTTTGACCACCTGGGGCGCACCCAAATCTTTAAAGTACACCCAAATCTCAGCACACGGGCTATAAGGTGGCGTTCGGCGTGATATCACCCGCCCCTTTCCTTCTTCGTAACGCGTCTTCCCGAGAAATGGAACCGGCTCAGCGTGGCAACGCCTTCCTCGCTTGCCTGACGCGTTCCCAGAAACGGTGCCCTGCAGCGTCCTCTGCCTACCCTGGTCCTTTCATGAAACTGCCTGCCCGGTGTCGACGAAGGGGCCACTGGCAACGAGGCCGGGGATATAAAAGAAGTGCCCGGGAAAAGACGCGGGGTCTTTTGCTACTGGAAGAGCTTGCTGGCTAGACACCGGCACGATCACCGGGTCATACTTTTGCTGACTTCTCTGCAATGTAAACCTTTTTTTGCATAAAGTTCCATTTGTAAAACGCCCAGTGATGAAGGCGTCTTTCTCCGTGGAAAAGTCACGAAAACGGCGGTGATCAAGCGCGCGAAGCAACGAATCCTGCTTTGCTTCGCCACCAAGAACCAGCTCCGAACCGCATTCCGAGTTCGGACGAAAATTTACACGGGCCTACAGCGTTTTCGCCTTCATCGAAAATGCAGTCGCCGCAGCCGGGATGTCTAAAGCGAAGAGCACACTATCATCATCACGAGGTGACATGCACTCTCTTCGTGCTCTTCTTGCTTTTCATTTTGTTCATCATCTGCTTCTTCTCCGCGAACAAGTGCGCCACGTATGAGAGCGATCATAGCCATTTTATATACGATGACTGTTTTCTCTTCCCCCCCCCCCCCATGTTAATGCCCTGATTTAGGCGTTAATCTGTGCATCTTTGCACTCTGGTACAATAGGGTAGAAAGGTAGAAGAGTTTGAAAGGGCGCATAGTTAGAAATTTAGAAGGAACATAATCGAGACATGAGAAGGACACAGTGCTGTCCAACAAGTGAGGCTTTCGAAACAAAAACGAGCGCAAGAACAAGCAACACATCGTACTCAAAGGAACTTGAGGCCACGTGAAAGAAGTCGCGAAGCGTGAGTGTATCGCCATCAGGCAAGCACAAAGATCAGACACGCAATCATGGCCCAATATTTTAATGAAGAACACTTCCGTGAGCTCGTGAGCCTTTTTGTGTATGTGCTTCAACAAAATCACTGCGTTATTAAAAAAAGAGTGCAGGTTAACTTGCGGAAGCGTTCACCAAATGTGTGGTCGAGAGTGAATATCCACCCAGCAGTGGTGGTCTAGTGGCTATCGTACTCGGCTGCTGACCCGCAGGTCGCGGGTTCGTATCCCGGCTGCGGCGGCTGCATTTCCGATGAGGCGGAAATGTTGTAGGCCCGCGTGCTGAGATTTGGGAGCACGTTAAAGAACTCCAGAGGGTCCAAATTTCCGGAGCCCTCCACTATTGATGATTGATTGATATGTGGGGTTTAACGTCCCAAAACCACTATATGATTATGAGAGACGCCGTAGTGGAGGGCTCCGGAAATTTAGACCACCTGGGGTTCTTTAACGTGCACCCAAATCTGAGCACACGGGCCTACAACATTTCCGCCTCCATCGGAAATGCAGCCGCCGCAGCCGGGATTCGAACCCGCGCCCTGCGGGTCAGCAGCCGAGTACCTTAGCCACTAGACCACCGCGGCGGGGCGGAGCCCTCCACTATGGCGTCTCTCATAATCATATGGTGGGTTTGAGACGTTAAACCCTACAAATCACTCGAGAGTGAACATCCGAACCTTCTGTTTGTTTTCTTGATAGCCAAAAGCGTGCACTTTGTGATTTTTTTTCACGTAACCTTAAATGTCTGCGCATGCGAGGTGACGGTTTTTCGCCTGTTTGTTGCTGTTTCAATGAACGGCAGTTGTTAGACAGCTCTCATATTGCGTGTTTCTCTTCTTAGGTCTGCGTCCTATTTCGGCTCACTTTTTTAAGCATGCATTAAAAGCCGAGCAAAACAAAACTGACGATGACAAAAAATACGACGAAAGCACGTGCGTGTATTCGTATTTCTTTTGGTCGACGCTCTTACTTCGCGTCCATATGTCACAATGAAGTAGCCGGACAATCAACTTTTTTTATACATTAGAAGTGCGTGCACGTTTGCTACACACACCACTGATTTAAGTTCACTCTCTTGGTACATGAAGCTCTCTATCTGAGCATATCCTGCTTTCGTAACTGCGCTACAGCAGCTGCTACAACGAGTTATGATTCATTTATACTTTTTCATCCCTGCCATGATAAGGCGTGAGACACCGAGAAGTTTTCTTGCCGGAGTGACGCAGCCCACACTCCTGAACGCGCTCTGTTGATCTTACGTCTCCCAACAAGATTTTCGCTCTGCAGAGAACGGATGGCACGTTTTCTTACCTCTTGAGCTATGATCGTCAACCTCCGTTTTGCGCTTTCACTCGCGTGTAGAAAATACGATTAGCTCGACAGCGTGATTGATTTAGGTTGCATACGAAACATCACGGCGACGACAAAAAAATGTATACAGTGTCCACATAAAAGCTATCACGATAGAAGAGTGGCACTGATGTGACCCCGTCTCCTCACTCGAAGGCGAAGCCGACGCCCAGCGTCGTGTGTCGGTAGCCGTGGTTGTTGTTGAAGAAAGTGTTCAGGCTCTCTGTGTAGGTGGGCCGATCGGGAAGCAGGTTGTATCTGCCTTCCTTGTACAACGATTCGTAGAAGATGTAGTCGCACACTTCGTCCGGCGGGAACTGGTGAACCAACTTGAGCCTCTCACCCATGATGCATAACAGGGGCTGCTTGCCGACTGCATCGCAAAAGCCAGGTTACAAGCCCGAATGCAGTCCGCTCTTGTATGTGAACGCGGCTCCGTGAGGCTGCGCTACATGGAGTGCCCTTGCATCCAGTGCGGCCGGGCAACAACGCGAGGCGGCGCAGGTGCACGGAGGAAACCAGAGGTGTGTTTCACTTCGCCTTTAAAAGTGCGGGGATCGCGCCGCTCTGGCTTTGTTGTATATTACAGCAAAAGCGGCGCTCTCCGGTGCGCTTGCGTCACTTTGCCATGCGCAGCCGCACTTGACTTGCAGGTGCTCCAGAGCGCTGTTACGCTGAGCCACGTTCACCTTGTAATATTTCATTGTAAATAAATACAACTGGGCGTCATGAATTCTGAGATTAATATTGAGCATTTTAACGACTGTCTCGATAAAATAATCAGATGATTGCAAGGTTAAAGCCTCCCATTCCCTGTGGGCTCGATGCAGTTTAGTTTTAAGAATAAAATGTTACGTTGGGATTAATTGACGCCTCCTAAATCTATGACGTCACACTTCGTAACTGTACGAACCACAAGGTGATGTCACCTTTTCTTTTTGTTTTCTTTTTCACAGCTTCCAAGCATCCAATTGCATGCTTTTTTTGTATGGTGAAATGACACTGACTGGCCCGACGAAATAAATAAGACTATTAGCTGGCAGTAAATGAAATTGACATGCCTTCTTTAGGTGCGGGAGGCGGAGAGGTCGAGCCACTTCTTGTAGGAGGCGCTGTTGTAAAGACACTTGTGGGGACAGCAGGCACAATGGTAGTGACAGCAGGCGATGGCGTGCTGGCCATCGTGGTAACAACAGGCACCATAGTAGTGACAAAGGACGATGGCTTGCTCTCTGTGTTGATCACCAGCTTCGGAATGACCATGCTCGAGGGAAGCAATACATTTTCGGGAATGTCCTGCGCTGCTGTAGTACCGATAGACTCTTCTGTAACAACATGATGCGCTCATTTTAGTGCCTCGGACATGTGGAGTGGCATCATCCGCGGCAGGCGCGAAAAGCAGCCAGTGGATAGTCAATTAAATAAAATATTGTAACAACATCTGCGATATTAGCGTACCCTAACATCAATGGCACATTGAAATGTACGAACGTAGCTTCCGCTAGACTCGTGGCACCGGACTAAATTCAAAGAGGAGCCAATTTTTTGATAGCTAGTCCTCGCTGTATGACGTGACGCTCGGGGACGTATGCAAAGTGACTGCGTTGTCCTTTAGAGGCAGCCTCTTCGACTCGCCCTGTTAAATCCGATCTGTGTGGACAACCTGTTTCCGCCTCGCGGCGTGATTTCCGGTAATGGTGTTTTCACACTTCGGACCAATGCACTGTTATGTCTGCGGCCTCACCATCACGCCATCCTCCACTACTGGTTGGGGAAGTCCGTAGCTGCGTCGGGCATCGGAACCGCCAACAATGCTGAAAATATTTTCACAAACCACCCGTACCCCTCCACAGCTGCGGCCGACGCGCTCGAAGAGGTGGGGCGTCACCAAGACTTTTTCCAGCATCCACCACGTCGGTGGATGCTGGATCAGGTGGTTTCTCCTTGAAGGCGTGCGCGGGCGTAGTTTTCCTTAGGAACTGGCCACGGCGCGAGCTTTACACGTTAAGTTTGGGACAAGACACGTGTGAATCGTGCCAGCAGCCGAACACCATACGTACTTATACTGTTACGTGACTTTGCCGCCCGCGAATCATTTCGTTGCCTGAACACACCATAAACACCTTTTTCATCGACAGTGCCAAACTAGGCCTCGTCATGCGTGCGTCTGGCACGCCATCGCTGCGCACCAGCCTATATTGATATGAAGAGGGCATGCGCAGTTGATCGTGACGTCACATGACCTGAGGAAGCACGGAGGAAATAAAGGTAGGAAAGGCCCTGACGTGACTCGTTGTGAAGCCGCGATGAAGCCGGAAGTCGGCCATATTGACTGTGCAAATTATCCTCTCTTGTTTACATCCGAATGTTAAGCAGAAAGCACGACTCTCTCTCCGGCTCGGAAAGCACGTTAAATGCGCAGCGCGCGTGTCGTGACGATCCGAAACTGATGGAACGGGTCTCAACACTCTGGGCCAGCACGACAACTTCGGCGAAATCATTTCGACCGAGTATTAACAGCGAGTAACAGCTTACCGACAACGAAGCAAGTACAAGAGAACGCGCGCTAGATGCACTGAGAACGGCGAGTGTTTTCACGTCATTAATTCAGCAACTGTACAGACAACACGATCGCTCCTGTACCTGCTACAGTTGCATTCCGCCACGCGGCCGACGTAGCGTCCGGCCACTGTGTCCGTATTCCGCGTGAAACTCACCGGCGTCAGCATTATGCGACCGTGATGACTTTGAGCACGGTGCAAGTCACACTTGGACGCGGTTGCTGTTACTTTGAGATTGCATGCAATGCTGGGGGAGAGTATGCAAATCGAAACAGAAAAGGTGTTTTAATACGCAGATGCAAGTTGTTACTGAACACACACAACACGGAACTACGTATGTGCACATGGTCCTCATTGCGTCTTGCTGGGCTGAACAGCGTCGTCCATTGTCACAAGCAGGAGCACTGCCCAACCGTCACTGACCAGCAAGGCGTTCGTCGTCGTTCAGCTAAGTTGCGTTGGGCACCATGATGAAGCGGAACACTAATTGCTTCGTCCACGTCATCCGCCGCACGACACATGGATATCCGCCACCACGTCATCCGCCACACGACACTCGTTCTACGCACTTTTGAAACCCCGTGATAGACAAAAAGATTTGTATACGTTGCTAAGAGTACAGTAACTGCCAGGAGAACACTTTGTAACCAATAACGCGGTGCAGAGCAGGAATATTGTCCGCAACGGCTCAGCACGAGACCTGGGGAGGCACACATGTCGCCGCCGCTCACTGCTAGACCAGTCCACTGCGCAACACGTAACCATAAAAACGCCGCCATTGTGCCCAGTGAATATGGCTTCCACGATGTCATTTCTTCCACACTTTTCAAGTAGCGTGCCAGCTGGTCATGCCCTCGCCTACCTTTTCCTCCTCCGTGTGAGGAAGCTTCCTCAAGCGATGTCGAGGTGAGTATGAGTAGCCCAGTACAGGTGTGCCTTGCGCATGCTCAGTGGTGTGCGCGGCGCGCATACTTGTAGTACACACATTGTGGTTGTAATGCACTGTGCGCATACTCAGTTGCGGAGTAATGGTGACGCACGCCCGAGCAGTTTACGGGTGGCGAGTGATGTCGGGCGCATCTGCGCCATGGTGACGCCGTAGCGCAAGTGCAGTGGCACACAGCAAATAGGGAGCCGTGTTTAGGTAAGCTAAAGCTAATGCGAAGCTGTTCGTCATCGCTACTTGGATCTTTTTGTCCGCGATCGACATCATACACGTGACTTGAACAGCTTACCAGATACAAATAAATAAATTTGTAAATAAAGATAAATATACATTTAGCGTCGTTGACTGTCCTGAATTGAGAAGATTGCAACACCGTCGTCGTGTATTCCACAGTAAACATTAGATATGGAGAATAAAAAAAAAACTTGTAGGACACTTAAGCTTTGCCTTCAAAAAGAGAACGCGTTTCAGTAACCGGTTCCTGTCCGTATCACAGCCTTAATTGCAAGCCTGGCTTCGGTTATCGGTGGGTGCCTCAACCATGCTGCAGTGAAACGAACGCGTAATTAGTGGCGGTGTCAAACTATTCAAGACTTTCTTCGGTGAGCACAGCCACGCATTGTCAACAACGCCATAATTCATTCTATTGCGAATCAGCGAAGAACTCACGACGCGTCCATACGGCAACATGCAGCTGAGCAATCAATGCTTCTGCTTATGACGACAATTAATAATGCCTGAGCGAAGCTTTGTAATGGGTGGGCCTTTAAAGCACCCGCTCGTAGCACATGTCAAACGTTTTGTCATTAGGGGGGGGGGGCAATTTTACTCTTCTGCCAGCAATGTTACATGCGTTATGGAGCCTTTTTATCACTACGCGGCGCATGCAGACTACTGTTTCAGGGGGGGGGGGGGCAAAGTAAGTGTATGGGCTGACTTTGCCCCTTCTCCGCGAGATTGATTGATATGTGGGGTTTAACGTCCCAAAACCACTATATGATTATGAGAGACGCCGTAGTGGAGGGCTCCGGAAATTTAGACCACCTGGGGTTCTTTAACGTGCACCCAAATCTGAGCACACGGGCCTACAACATTTCCGCCTCCATCGGAAATGCAGCCGCCGCAGCCGGGATTCGAACCCGCGCCCTGCGGGTCAGCAGCCGAGTACCTTAGCCACTAGACCACCGCGGCGGGGCTTCTCCGCGAGATGCGGTGTGCCCCTCCCCAGTGGTCAATCTATAGGACTGACTTTGGGCCCCTTCTTAGGTGACCAGAATAGTGGCCGAACCCCTCCTGCCCCCCCCCCCCCCCGCCATTGCGGAAGCCTAAGCACGACATTCATGTATTGTTTTTTTTTCCCAAGGCAGTTCTAGGAAATGGCGTATATAGCTCAGAGGTAGCCCCTGTCTGACTCAAACAGGAGCCGACTAATTTTATTATTTATTTATTGAAATTCTTCTGAAATTTCCTACCTTAAACAGCGACACCCACACCAGAATTTCCATGAATCAAGCTCTTTTACGCTGTCGCGCCTTAAGTGGAGGAGTCCAGCCTCCACTTTATACATGCAAAATTTATTGCAGGTAGCGTCTGCAAAGGTGGACGCAAGAGAACAAGACTGGGAATCTTTAATTTTGCTTTGCCGCCACATGCCGCTTTGTTAGGGGCCGAGACAACCGGTACAGCCAAAACGAGAGCCTCTCATATCAAAAGCAATTTCACCACTTTATCTATGAGGGACCTGGATGCACACGCCTTGTCATCGTAAAAAAATAAAAAATGGTCCCGTATCTGCCTGTTACACTGCAAATGTCGAAAGACGATAGTCTTGCACCTGGAGAGAGTGAAAAAAAACGTTTATTTGATGTTCTGCGCGAGAAAATCGGTGAGTAGTATTCTCGAGGCGCTGCGTTATAGTGCTTCGAGCGTGCCGCGGAAGCGAACGAGCGCATCAAGTCACGTCACACGTAAGACATGAACGCTATCTGGCAGTTATCCTAGAAAAAAAAGCGCGCGGCGTGCGCGCCCGTCTCTGAGGTGATAAGGTGTAGAGTGCAAGGTGACGGGTAGGTGCCACCACCGTGTCGTCTTAGCAAAGCATTAGAAACGCTTGGCTTTTTGTGCAAGTGCTGCATTGTCAGCGCAGCGTGATAAACGCTACGGTCCTTAGAATTACTTATGTATGCATTTTCTAGTAAAAAGACACACATACAGAATATTGACGTACGTGTTCTTATGGTGCCTCAAATATGTGCAATAATTGCTTTTTAATTGACAATCGCACAAGTATGAACGCTGAATCTTGAGCAATATTGGTGGGCGCTACAGATGAGGTCGGTCATTTCGAGTATAGTTTGGTAATTTTGGTGCCGTTCAGGGTACCGTTAAGGACGAACAAACAGGCAAATGTACACGCAGACAGCCAGGTAGACAGACAGACAGACCAAAATTTTAGCGCCGAAAGTGTCCAAGGACGACTATCACCTTTAGACAAAAAAAAAGACCAATTCTTGTGTTCTCTTCTCGTTTTTGTATTCAATGCATACCAGCATATTAACTCCCTCGCCACTAGGGTAGTGGCACATCGGGCCTCAATAACATGTGGCAGAACATAACCACTCACCGATGTTGTCCGTGAGAAGTGCTGTGCCGAGTAGAATGCCCAACATGATCAGCACAGCCGCGCTGACAACCATTATGGTTATCCAGCCTCTGGCCCCTCTGTGCTAGAAAGACAACAATGTGAATGAATGGTAGCTGCAAAAAAAGACGTTACCATTACTTTCCAAATAAATTAATCCATCTTTGAAGTAGGCTACTTTGGTGACAACCTCGTGGAGCATGTTTACAAGTTCCACTGGCAGAACCGGGGCGAGTGCCCTTGACCTGTAAAAGGCGATTCTGCTAGCTACTCTGGCTCAGTCGGGGTTTCATAATGTTTTACGAGATTCACCAGGTTTTTCATCTTTAATGTTTTCAGTGACATATTCTCCACACATTGGAGACAGACAACACTATAAAAAGTTTCTTCTGCTTGTACATTTTTCATCCCTGATCATCTGCAAGTCAGTTCCACTGCAATGGACATTATCCTGACGAGTAAAGACAGCTCGCGAGTGTGCGAGCTCTGAGTCCTACGTGAAGACTAGACCACAAAACCCACTGTCAGGGCCACTCGACGACAATTTCCTGACTTTTATTTACGTGCACCATGACCAGATGACAGATTTGCCGTCAGAACATCGCCAGTTGCTGTCTGTCCGTGACGTCCCACTACTATGAAAAGTCACTGACAAGCCGCCCCCTTGATACAGAAAATGTATTTTAAAGACGATAATCTTTTTGGGGACCTTCGACGGAAAAATTTTGGTCTGTCTGTCTGTCTGTCTGTAAAATTGCCTGTTTGTGCGCCCTAACGATAGCTCGAACAGCCCCAAACGGCCAACCCCATCCGCAGCGCCCACCAATATTGCTCAAGGTTTAGCGTTCATAATTGTGCAATTGTCAATTAAAAACGAAAATATTGCACATATCTGAGGCGCCATAATAACATGTGTATGTTTTGTATGTCTGCCTTTATACTAGAAGAGGCACACACAAGTAACTCTAAGGACTGTAGCGTTTAACGCGCTACGCTGACAGTGCAACGCGTCTCTCAAGAAGGCGTTTCCAACACTTTCCTACCACGGCACGGTGGTGGCACCTGCCCGTCGCTTTGTTTTCTACACCTCATCACCTCCGAGACTGGCGCGCATCTTTCTCCGCGGGCTGCACGCCTTCGTATTTGAAGATAACTGCCAGATGGCGCTCGTGTCTAACGTGCCTAAATGCGCTTGTTCACATCCATTACACGCTCGAGGTACTCTAAAGCAGCGCCTTCAGAATACCATTCAGCGATTTTCTTGCACAGAACACCAATTAAACGTTTTGTTCACTCTCTCCAGACGCAAGATCGTCTTTCGACGACATTTACAGTGTAACACGTAGATTTGGGCCATTCTTTAGTAGTCTTAGTAAGAAAAATATTGGATGCACTTCAGGCACCACGATACTCGTTTAGTTTACTCGAAACCAGTAGCTAGCTACATTTAGAGCAACAATCTGAACTTGTGATCTCTGTGGCTTCTGCCAGATCGCCATCACGCGCATGGCCTTCGTGGCCCGCTTGGGCAGTGCAATGACACACAAAGCTAACTGAAAGAATACTCCGGGACACGCCAACCTGGGTGTTCACTCACATCTTCGATTATGGCAGTCTCTATTTTTGAATGGATATTTTAGCTGCTCACCCTATGACTAACGTTTTGTTCCGGTGGTTTGGATGCCCATGCATTGTTAGGGTCACGACAAGTTGGTGCACTTACGACTTTTTCTTTTGATCACCTGTAAAATAGAACGTATTAATGTTAAGTAATAAAAAATAATAAAAATAATAAATAGCAAAGTTCAGTATTTTTACTTAGTTTTTAGCGTCAGAACAATTTTACTACATTAGAAGGAGTACCGCTACCAGCGCGCACATTTTTATTTTTAAGATATCAGTATTACTCGTAACAAGGTTTTCTAGTGGATAAGAGTAGAATAGATGTGGTTAATGATTAAGTGGTCTTTACTCTAGAGTAGAGGTGGGCAACCTTTTAGCGAGGAAAGTCGCGGAACATGAAGCCAATATAGCGAGTGACCGACGTCAAATCGGCGGTTCCCAGACCTTGCAGGGAAAGAGAAACAGTTCAAACAGTTCACAACAATTTGCAAACCTAGAAGACATATCTCGTTTATTTCAAGTATAGAATTGAAAGTAGGTTTGTTTAATACGAAATGAGCTTCCTCTTCTGTCAAGATAGGAAGTTAGGTCGAGGTTGAAAATGTGCAGTAGAGATAAGAAGGGACAAGTGGAGAGCACGGGCGTTTGGATGTCGTGCCAGGAACTACAGGGTACCGAACCCTGCTCGTGCCTAACTATATGGCCTAACTTTCTGGGTTTACGGAGTATGCATATGTTCACTAGTGGTTTCGTTGATTGATTGATTGATTTGTGGGATTTAACGTCCCAAAACCACCATTTGATTATGAGAGACGCCGTAGTGGAGGACTCCGGAAATTTTGACCACCTGGGGTTCTTTAACGTGCACCCAAATCTGAGTACACGGGCCTACAACATTTCCGCCTCCATCGGAAATGCAGCCGCCGCAGCCGGGAATCGAACCCGCGACCTGCGGGTCAGCAGCCGAGTACCTTAGCCACTAGACCACCGCGGCGGGGCACTAGTGGTTTCGTGATAAAACCAGCACTTTACATGTTGTGCCCTCTGTGGTCATTTGGGGGATTGCTGAGGTCCCGTCCGGACCAATGTGGGAAAACTTAATGGGGAACCGTATAATCCCCAATCGGGTCACCAGAGCAGTACGCAGGGTCTCCAAAATAAGTGCGCGCGGGAGGAAGGGGTCAACCCAGCGCACCATTATACAACCACATTGACGTTCATAGGATGTCCTCTACGCCTGCCTGAGCTAACCGGAAGTATATAAAAAGATGGAGTCGTGACGTCAGCTAATACACACAAAAGCTGAAAGAAGTAAACTCAAGAAAATTATCAACGACACCATTGCAACTAAGAGTTGCGCTGTGGTTGACCATCCTGTAAAGCACCATTAAGTGTATATGGCTCTGCCACGACTTTTTCGCTTATACACCACTCGTGCTTAGATTAGCTACCGGTCGTTGTTTCTTACGATCCTTGTGCCAACATGCAATGAACCGCTTTAGCCGTAAATCATATAAATAATCAGCAAGTTCTAACCATACGCAGCAAGGAACATAACAGTATTCAAGGGAACACGTATTAACCGTAGTATTCGAATTGCAAGAGTTGGCCTTGCTTTAAGAAGGGCCTTAATTGAATCTTTCTCATCGGTACGTTTTCCCTGGTGCGTACGAAATCGATCAGCAGACATAATCAAGACTGGTAATAGTTTTACAGTGACACCTTGTTTTGAGTAACTTACCCTCAATTCCTGGCACATTTCCGAGCGGCTGATTTTGTTGTCCGTATGGCAGCTCTCCATACGGAGCCTGAGCGTACGGAGCCTGAGCGTACGGTGCCTGAGCGTACGGTGCCTGAGCGTACGGTGCCTGAGCGTACGGTGCCTGAGCGTACGGTGCCTGAGCGTACGGTGTCTGAGCATACGGTGTCTGTCCATAAAGTGTCTGCTCGTAAGGCAACCCTCCGTAAGGTGCCTCCGTGTAAGGCGCTTCCCCGTAAATCTTCTGTTCGTAAGGCTGCTGTACGTAAGACGCTTGCACGTTCGGTGCCTGTTCGTAAGGCGTCTGCGGGTAATATGCCGGGTTATTGGTAGCTAGATCATACTGCATGACAGCAGGTCAGTTGGCAGCCTGCAAATGGGAATCGTGCCCGAAATACCCACGCTCAGCAACAATAAAGGAAAATGCGGGGGAAACAACATAACGATAATTGTCAAATGGGGTACATCATATATTTTTCGTTTGAGGATAATTCAGTTAATTTCCGTCGCATCTCCAAATACATTCCTTCCGTACGTGCAGTCGGTCATAAAGTAATACAAACAACTTCTTGTCTTGGCCCCAAGTCTTGTCTGTGCCGTCTATTGGCAAACCGTCTGCCATCGAAAGCATTACTCTAGGCATCGCATGGCCAGAGCCATCGTGGCCGCCGCTGACTCGCCACTAAATGCCTTCGACTGGAATTGGAGTACGAGCTCACGTGGTTGGTATCAATTTGTGACCTACTGTACAACACAGCACTCAAGCCGGCGACGACCATGGCAGCTAATATGAGTCTGTGAAGAAGTCAAGTAGTCCCTCACGCATTCTCCGAAGACAAATTTAGGATTGAAGGCCTTGGACTACTTCTGAACCTTATGTGGTTCTGCAGTGCCCTTAAGATCAGACGACCCTTGACCAAGCAACGATGGCGTGTGACGACATAGTATGGGGACATTATGATGATTTCGTTAGTTGATACGACTTGTTACGTACTGATGGCGTCATGAGGTGATGTTACACATGACAGTTTTTGCATCACTTGCGTTGATGTGAACAGTCACATTTCGTCCATCGTGAGGCTGTAATATTCGTAAAGTGGTATGATTACTAAACACAATCAGGTATTTTGCTTAATTTCAGCTTTGCTCTAAGAATGAAATTCGTTTGACGAAATAAAAGCGAGTGATGCCTGGTTGTAATCTCCAGGGAATGTACCAAGACGTCGCTATTACGCTAGCTCTACTACTACTACTACTACTATACTACTACAACTACTAATATTAATAACAATATTCGTATTATTGCTAAAATAATTTCTTTCCAGGTTTTGAGCAAGAAGCACGATACCAATATGAGGTGCACTATAGTCGAATGCTCGGGTAATTTCGACCAAGTGGGATTTTTTAACGTGCGCTGACACCACAAGTGCACGCCCCAAACACCGAGCTGAGACTGAGACACCACAAGCACTGAGCCTGCATTAAAATGCCACCGCTGCTGCCAGTATTAAACCCGTGGCCTTCTTTCTAACAGCCGCGTACGGCAGGTGTTGTAGAAACGCCATGGATGGCGGTTCTACACGTGAGCCAAGAACAACGCGCGCTGTCTAAACCACACGTGAGGGCGTGATGAGTGGTGCTGCAACATCAACCCGTCCTTAAATACTTTATTGCTATTCGAAATACCTTCTATTCTTTTTTCCATTACTTCTGAACGGCTTTTTAAAGCGCTTTTAACGCAGCAAAGATGGTGAGGATCCGCTGTTATTTCTCAGGAATAAGCGATTAGCAATAGTAAAAGAAGCATTCAGTAAACAGCAAAAAGTGGCGTGTATTCGTACCCGCTTTGGTGGTGTAGCACTTAAGGAACAATAATGCAAAACCGAGTGTCGCCGAATCGAATCCAGGCCACGGTGGACAGATTTCTGTGGATGATAAGGGGTACAAGCCCATACGCTTTGATTTAGGGAGCACAATACCCAACAACGCGTGGTAACGAAAATTCCCGAAACTTTCCGTGCCTCGCCGTGGTGGTTTATAGGTTATAGCCACTCAACTACTGACGTGAAGCTCGCGGCATGGAATTCCGGCTGTGGCGGCTGCATTTTCGGTGGAGCCAAAGTGTTTGAAGAACGTGTACTTAGATTTAGGTTCACGTTAAAGACCATATAGCCCCCCTCCTCAAAGCAGTCGAAACTTCCAAGACCTACCACTGCGGAGTCTCTCAACATATCGTGGTTTTGGGACGTTCACCTCAGCCATTATTATTAGCCGGAGCTCTCCGCTACCACGACCTTCATAACTATGTTATGGTTTCGTACCGTGAGACCCCGAAGAGGGTTAAACCTCTACAACTGCACAAAGAAGCCCGCAACACACTAATACAAGAGTGTGGCACGCAACCCACTCTTCTGAACACTTAGAATCTACATACAAGCATGCGATTTTACTAATTACAGACATTCACATTGTGATGCAGCGTTGAACGGAAAATCCGTCGACTCCCGCGTTATACCAATGGTGGCGTGCCATTCGTCTGCTTAAGAGGTACATACAGTTTTCTGAACACTATTTCTGATTTGGAAGTTTCCGAGCTAATATAAGTTTTGCGCACACAATCAGGATAGTACTTTAGTGAGGACGTACGAGACACAAAACTGCACTCACCGATTCAAGAGAAAATGTTGTCTAAGGAACAGAAGCAGTCGGCTGAGGGTTGCTTGCTTGTGCCTGTTTTAGCTCGCACCCACTACAGGGGATTGGCTATTAAACTATCAGTTAATATAACAGGATTGCATGAGCCTCACGGCAAAGAAGAAAATATGAGGATTGTGATCATGATTATGACGCTAAACTATGGCTTGTTACCTATAAACGGAATGAGAGTGAACAACTGGGTGTGTTGGCATTTCATCATTTCAAATAGTAGGAGCATAGACGACGGACCAAAACGAAGACGCACATAGACAGATTCATTGCAGTGCAGTCGCAATCAGATATCGAAAGTCGTTCCGAGATAAAGATAAAGGCCCTATTGCCGCAGCTGTCACCTGCTTGTTCAATAATCATTTTTACTACAATGATTTTTCTAATCGACTTATGTCAACCCTTGGAAACCACGAAGCATGCGAAAGAATCCGGTACACGATTGAAATCTATGCGATCTAATAGCCAGGTGAACATCTCTGATATTCCTGACATTTTCACAATGCTGTTGGAGCTTGTCATTTGTACACTGCTTAGTTCAGCTTGAGAACTTTTTCCCACAAGACAGAGGAATATCGCAGGTGACACCTAACTGGCAATTTCCATTTTTACGTCCATGATTTACCGTACAGGCTGGTGCTTTCCGCTGGCAAGACTTCGTCATTTCGCGAAGTTTACCCGATTCAAAGTAGCAGATGTCCCGTTTACATCTGCTACTATTGAAATCTACATCCCACGAGGAACATACGGTATCACAATTACCTTATTACTATTCGAGGAGGCTCTTGGTCAACTTGACAATTTTGAGATTTTTTTTCAAGATCGTTTCAGCTAGCAAAACCTGTAAGACTTGCGGAAAGCTTGCTTCCTCAAGGCTATTTATATGCTTGCCAAATCTCTCAGCTACACAATGGGGTACGATTTATCGGAAAAGTTAAGCGACAATCAGTAGGTGATGCTAAGCTTAAGAAGCTTCGAATGTCAGGAGCAGAAGGGTTGCAACATTTCATTCGCTGGAAGATTGTACTACCAGAAGACACAATCACATGTACTATAATTCGTCCTGTCTTCGCGCCTTTTTTTTTTTTTGGAATTCTCAATTGTGTGGATGAAACTTTTATGCACATTTTATTTCCAATTCAAGTGGCTCACGAACTTCCAGGGCACCCATGCGAATCATGTTTCGTCGAAAAACTCGGATGCGTGTTTTCTTGAAGATCATCTCCACCAGTAGTACGCTGCGACAAGCGGCTTCCGATCTAAATGCATGCTGCTCAGAACCGGCTTATCACATTCGGTCAACAAGAGCACCCTCAGCGAGTCAGCATTACTCAAGCATTTGCACAGTGCGCAAAACGTTGGGACGTCAGAAAACATTGCCTGCGCCAAGTGGAGGCTTAGAAAAGTGATCCGAGAAAGGCGTCTTCTATAAAACCTAGCCGGCTCAATACGGTCTCTCAGAAAACTCGACAGACTCTTCTGTTTTCAACACGAAATGGTTTTATGCCGGGGTCCGCCAAAATATCACTGACGTATTTGTTGCGCAGATATGTTGTTGTTAAAAGGTACAGGAGAGTAATGCAATGAAAAACGCCAGAGGAAGAATTGCAGTGAAGTCAGAAGACCGAACTCACGACCTAGTGGTTCACAGCAGTAAGTGCGGGTTTCAAAGACAGTGTCATCGGCGAAATGGCGAAGCATCTTCAACGCGCGCCTTATACAGCTCACACTCCTTCGCTCTGTACTTATGTTCCACGTTTGATGGGATGATGCCACCACCTAATAGCGGAAAACAAAAGTAATGCATTAAAACCAGCTAACACCAACCATGAATTCTGCGGCAGAACCTCGATGCTGCTGTTCCAATGGACGCTGGCGCCAAAGCTAAAAAGAGAGCACCTTACCCTCTCCATCTAGGTGTCGTTGATCCTATATAGTCAAAACACAAAACGCCACCCCCTGCAATCATTCATGGCAAAGCTTTTGGAGCTAATATCGGAGGCAACATGCAGAGACTGTATCACGCTCTACACGTTGATTTGACTTGGTGACGATGAAAACACATGCTTCGTCTTTCGCATTGTGATAGCGTGTGTAGCACATGATGGGCAAACAAAACGAACCAAAAACGCATTTGCGACACCTTCAGAAAAGCTAGTGCGTCGGGCTGCAAATTTTTAGCACCTCCAAGCGCACACAGAGAGCAGAGCCGCTGCAATCAAGAACACCGCCGTTGAACGTGTTTGCATACATACGGTGGGCTCACGCGTTGAGTAATGCCTATTTGCGGCAATGTTCTCACTGTATATGCCACATGCTTATGCACATGGCACATCATCGTATTTACCACTACTTTTAATATCCTGTCTTCCTGAAACCCTCCTTGAGTGCATCGCTTAGAAACGTAGCACCCAGCAGCGGCTGAGCAGGAAATTATGCACACGCCCATCTTATGCAAAAAAACTTACTCTCAAATAAAGAAACATCAGAAGGAATGAACCCTAAACAGATTGCGCAAGAACTACCAATTGTTTTTTTGAGCCAACTAGCCCATCAAGGCGTCTTGATCACCCATCTTTGCGGCCAGGAGTCATACCACGTACCCCTCAACTACAGCGTCGTTCGCAAACTGTCACGTACGTAAAAGGAGAGGAGCCTTCAAATGATACGAACGGCGCTACATTAGTTCTTTTTTTTCAGAGACTCAGTTGCTAAGTGCCGACTACGCCACAATTTTTTATTTCATCAATCAGGGAAGAGACTCACTCCCATGCACCCGTATACACATCATGCAAACATACACAGCTGCCACTGCGTTGATGCTTTGGTTGCTTCTGATGATCAGATATGCTCTGAGTGCATCTAATAGACGGGCCTTCGAGACAAGTCATTCTTCAAGCAATTAATATGTTTTGTGGGAGCGATTTTAAATGAAAAGAAGAGAAAAGTGAGCCCCGTAACTGTCTCTCAGGGGGAGGACACCTCAACAGTAGCTCACGAGGGGTGGTGGCAAAGGAGGGATTCAAAGGATAGAAGACAATGTAAAGAGATAGAGAGGAAGGAGAGAGCGAAGCGCAGGGACAGCAAACGACGGAAAACAATGGAAGAGGAGATAGAAAAGATGGACAAGGTCGCAGAAGTCCGAGGAAGGGGCACCACTCGGCAAGAGCTCTTGTCGGCGTCAGTAGATGGAGTAGGGCGAGCCCAGTCGGCCAGGGCTGTGCTGTCGTCGGAGATCGCGTGGGCACTACCGGTTGGCACGAAATTCAGAGAGCGAGTCCCCATGTTTTGACGCGTGGCACGACTATACGCTTCTGCCATGCATTCTTATATTGCAGCATGAAGACTGCATCCACTACATCGCACTCATTTAACGCTTTTCTTACTGCGCAACTTCAAAGAATAGCGTATCTCTGTGGTAGGACCCATGCTTGACACGCAGACGGCTCTGGTTAGATTCTCACTCAAGCGGAACATCTTATTGCTCATGTTATTTGCAGCTCTCTCGATTTTTTTTGTTACGGACAAGATGATTTTTTTCTGACAACCAACTATGCTGAAATCGACGTCGGAATTTCTGCGAAACAAGTTCTCTGACGCTGTCGTGTTATTTGACCTTGCAGCGGCACTGTGAGTCGTTTTTCACACGACAAAATTGTAATCGAGGCAGAAAAGCCCTATTAAAATATTTCTTCTTGATTCATCGACGGACACTCCACGCTGCAGTGCGAGGTGTTAGGTTCCATCTTATTTGTCACAATGTGCAACGACATGCTGGCGCTGGACCTAGCGCTTCTCACGAATGTGAGCTGCCCTCTCGGGTGATGTTCTGTGGGGCGATACCCTGGCACACATCATCAGAAACACATAAAAAGTATGGCAGCTCTTTTGGGCGTTAGGTGCACGTGAACGACACCAGATAATCGAAATTTCCGAGAACCCTTCCTGCGGAATCTCTCTTACTAATATCGCTCTTTTCGGATGTGATCCTCTCCCCCCCCCCCCCTGTTAATCGGTTTCGCATCATCTTAACATATCGCGCTAGTATAAAATCTTCACAACCTCGGATAAGAGCCAATAGCTGTCTATAGCTGATAGCTGATAACGATAGCTGTCGTTTTCGACCAAGTGACACCTATAGCATATGCGCCCCACCCTGATGCACTTTCGCATTTCTCTGGCGACAAGCTCATATGTTCAGTCTTTCAGGTACGGAACCTTCTTAACAAACATAAGTTCGTGTCACCGGATTTTGACCAGAAAGATAAATTTCTTTACTCAAATATCTGCAATGTTCGCGACATCAGTTGCCAGGAAGCTAATATTTTAAGCAGCGACAATGAACTTCGGGTGACTAATAAGCGCTGTATATTCATAGCAGTCAAAGAGGGTACGGTACATAAGCATGCAACGGAAAAACTTGGCACTATTCCTTTGCATATATATATCACAAGCGCTCCACATTTCACAAGATGGAGCTTGTATTCAATTTCAAGTTGTAATCGACTACCGCCAGAAACTTGCGTTACCGTTCAACGACATTCAGATGGTTTTGGCTATATACAAACAGCAGCGTGATCACGAGCCATATATATAGATGGACGACTTTTCAATAATCTTGAACACCTAGGCATTTGACGTACACTTAAATCTAAGTACGCGGGAGTTTTAGCACAGCATCAACACCACACATTGGCCACCCAGGCCAAGAATCCCCTTGGTGGTCTAAAGTTTCGGAGCCCTCCACTACGGCGTCTCTCATAGTCATATGGTGGTTTTGGAACGATAAAGCCCACATATCAATCAAATCAATCAAGGCCAAGAACCGAAGCCCAGTCCTCGAGCTCACCATGGCAACATCGTCAGCGTCGAGCTAATACAATCTACGCAAGTTGAGAAGTGAGGAATCATTTCTCGTCGTGAACGAAAAAAGCGCACTTAGCGGAAAGCAGGCGCTTTTCGGAGCGGCGCAGTCAAATCTTGCAGTCACGCACGGCAAGGAGAGTATCTCAGACGCCGTCTTTTCAGAGGCACATGTTTACTATTTTCTGGCTCACCCCTCAGCTCTTCGACGTAGTGGGGAACGACGCGTACAGTTCACCTCCAGATAACGCAACGTGCTGTCCTGGGCCAATGGACGTGACCAGCCTACGTGGTTTTTGAAGTGCCGGCCTGCGCACAGAGATTTGTTGCCTTCCGCGATGAGTGGACGCTGCCGTCTGTGCTGCGCGATTGCCGATACCCCAGCTCATGAGCTCCACCTCCCTTTACCTCGTCCCTGGCAAACATTTCGTCTGAGATGCTGTCGCAAATAGAATGTTTATTGTGACTAAGCCTCAATCGGCCTTACTTTGGCTACTCACGGGACGCAGCAGGTCTTTTGTCCACAACATCAAAGAGCGGATAGGATGCTGTTGGCTAACTGCCGACATAAATATAGAGCTGTGTCTGAACCAGATTTCTTCCTTGCCGCAGGATGACTCCTCGGGTTGGTGCTGCGCCCCCCAGTCTGCTAATATAACACACTTCGCAATTACGACACGCAGGTCTCACAACGTGAGAGATCAATCGTGTTTCATCACGCGCCAAGGACCATGGGTGCGCGGACGTGCCTTTCTTTCCACGTGTCGTTTCTCTCTATATATCTTTCAGCCCCCTCGTCGGCATACCGAAGACAGAAAGTGCTTTGTGAGCACGACAAGTCCCTCTATTTTCACTCATTCATGACGGATTTCAGAAACTTTGCTGCAATCAACTCGTGAGGCAATAAATGTCGATAGGGAGATCATTTCGTCTTTGCTTAGGAAAGTGGTTTCGTGTCCTCTGTCCCTGCAGCTTTTCATTAAGTAATCCTAGTTCGAAAAAATTCACATTGGGATGGACGACACGAAAATTGCTTGAAAGTTGATAGCTCTTAGTGTAGTGTAGTGTAGTGTAGCGTAGCCAAACTTCGTATATAAATAACCAATCGAGAGGTACGTTAACTGGACAACCTAGTGGATTACGCAAACTTTTAGATCACTGATAATCTCACATCATAAAATATAGATCACCTCTTCATGGGAATGCAAGCGTTTTATTGGAAATGAACATGAGGAACAATTACAATAAAACAAACAAGTATGAATCTAAAACTCAAGACTAAAATCAAGATTGTGGCCTTCGTTAAAACTAAAATCAATATACAATCCAGTAACACCAACATCTGCAATAACTTCTATTCTGAGGAAAATAATTATCACTGAAGGACGTCGTCAATGGGTGAATGGACGATTGCATACACAAAGGTAAAAATGTTGACATGTAGATTCAAATAAAGCTCAAGTTACAGAGATGATGGGAGCGTCAAGAGATGAAAAGTTCTTGGGCACGAGGCGTCATTGCGGCCAACTTTTTTTGAAGTTATCTTGTTACCTTGAATGCTGAAACAGCATTCTTATTTAGGGCTGCAACAGTTGCAGTATTGCCGAAGAGGATGCACCCTTGAACAAGACAAGAGTGCTTTTCGAAACGTCGAATTCAACAACGCCTCGTGTCGAAGAAGTATTCATCTTGTGTACGTGTGCAGAGTCAGAGAACATCGACTGTATTCCGTGTCTTGCTAAAAGGAATAATAAAATTGTGACTTGATCTCACAAACATCAACAAAAGCTTCGAAGCTATCCCGCAATGTTCCGAGTAGTTCTCCTAACGAGGCCGCCATTCGTTAACACTGCATATTTGTTCCACAAGGCTGGGGCATTGCAGAGAGCCTTGAACGCAGCCTCACTGCGTGGCGACTGGTCGCCCAAAAGAAAGTGAACCGCACGGGTTAGACACCCTATGTTTCTGGTAATGGTGTCTTCGATGAAGAACCACTGCTCGCCGTCTACACCGTTCGTGGACGCCCGGACGCGCAGCTTCGTGACAGAGTTGTTCCAGCAAAGCTTGCCGACCAAGAGCCGGAGAAAAGCGTCGTTTTCTGTCTGGTCCCAGGATGCGAGAAAAATCTTCGAGATGGTCTTGCTAGCGACAATTTGGTCAGCCAGGGAGGACAAGTTGTCCTTTCCGAGACGAATACCGCTTAGCCGCAGAGCTTGAAGACTCGTGTTCTGGGAGATTACGTCAAGAAGTACACTATGAGGAGGATTCGCTGTTTTGAGTGTAAGGTCAAGGTCTGGCTGGTTAGAACCGATGAACGCCAGCTCGCTTATCGATGGAGCACTTTTCAGGCATTTGCTGAGCTTGTGAAACATGGGCACATCGGAGAGAACTTCCTGTGTTAAGAGAAGCTTGAGCGTCGACAACTTGTACCACGTACACGCCAGTTGAACCGTGTCTGTGAACGCCTTCGGACTCGAACAGCTGACCGAGCTGATTGCCATCCCATGCATCGCTTCCGGAAACTCCCGAAGCTCAGCTAGTGCCGGGGAGTCGACGAGGTAGGCACCTTCCAGGCGTACCCGACCACTCATTCCGGACTGCCGGATGATTCGGCAAACTTGAATCAGATGGTTACGTGACACATGTGTCAGGGAGATTATCTGTAGAGACTCGACGGTAGCGGCGACGTATAAGAGAGCTAGTAGGTCATCCGGTTGGAGACCCGCAAAGCTGAGGGTGAGAAACGAGAGCACCATGGGCGCCGTGTGGTCGAATGCGTTAAGCCAGGGACACGTCAACTTCAAAAGGGCTGGGTCCTCCTGAATTTCATAAGCTCGTCGGCGTTCTTGTAACGACTCCGGTATGCACCATCGGCAGCTGCTGACGTCGAGGATTCGAAGACGCCCTTGGTCCCGAGACGCCAATCGCGCGAGCAGGGCCGCGCACTCGCAGTTCAGCAGGAAGTCGGCGAGTCGGAGCTCCTCGAGCACGCCGCGAAGGACGAGCGCTTGAACGATGTGTTTGAGGTCTGTGTAGCTGTTGTCTGAATCCGATCGCACGCCTTGCATGCTCAGCGAGGTCAGCTGCACGCTAGTGGCCAGATAGTGACAGAACTCAGATAGTTCATTCGACATGTACGAATGCAAGATGCTAATGTGTATGCTCAAATTCTTGATAGTATAGTTGTGTAAGAGCGCGTCTATAAGGCGTGTCCCACTGATTTCGTCAAAGGCGATTCCGGGCATCGCAAGAGTGACCAGACACATCGTGTCCGCGAGGAGTGCACATATGGCATCTATCAGGACCAATGGCGTGGCGCTGCAGCCGAGGACGGTCAGCTCTCGCAGGTTGGTCATCGTGGAGATAGCTTCGAACAGGTCTTCTCGAATGACCCTGTGTAGAGGAAGAGGACAAATGGTGCCCGATAAGCCAGTCAATTAATCAAAATTTTCTATAATGTGTCTCTTACGAAGGTAACGTAAAAGTTTCCTAGAAATGATGCTGAGAACAAACAAATGAAAGAACAGAGGGGTCCCTTAAAGTAAAGGGAACTGTTGGTAATTCAACAAGCATTTTCATTCCACCCCGCGCGCGCCTTTGAAAAAAAAGGGAGCCAAAAGTAAAGTAAGCGAAGTAATTAAATACGGTAAGCACAACAGGTAAAGTGGGCGCTTGGAGCAACGGCTTCTACAGCCGCTCCACTGGGTGAACTCATCTTCTCAAACGCTCAAAAGGCCCCATTGGCACCACCCACTTTATCGGAGAAGACATCATTAATCATTATTCTCCATTAATCGTAGACGGCACTGTCCTGTCGCAGGTGAAGGACGGCTCCGCTTACGACGTGGAGTGATACGTTTACGAACGCTTTTTTTACATTCATAACTATATATTTTCCTGTTCTGCTTACGTTCCTGTGTCAATTTCGTAATTTCGGCGTTTGTGACAGCATAATAGCAGGAATGCTTTTTGTGTTAAGTGTAACATAATAGGCAAGACAGGCTCAAGTTTGCGCAGTGTCATTGGCCACCCTAGCGGAAAGAGGGCAAAGCACCGGTCGCTCAAACGGGCCGCGTTTCCTGGGTGTTTCCTATTGCGCGCCCGAGAAACGTGTTCCTTGGGGCACTTATCTCGCGTTTTGCACGCTATGGACGCCGCTCCATCGTCATCCTGCAAGGCTGGCAAGCACTACTGCTGCATTGTTAGCTGCCACAAAAGTTTAAACATGACGAAGACCTGAAAAGGGCCCGTCAAGTTCTACTGTTTCCAATGCAAGCAGTGCGAGGAGCACGAGAGAATTATAGCAGTTCGCCGACACTCCGCGGACTCGTTATCATTTCATTTATTTATTTATTCAACCTTAAAAGACAATATGAGGGTGCACACTGATTACCATGAATAAGAAAATAAAGAATACTTCGAAATATTTTAGTCGTGCACAGTACTACAATCTATTAACTGAAAGATTACCGATGGCCGGACTCATACTAAAAGAAAGCGCGTTTGTAAACTGAAACTACAGCGAATAGGCAACCGCTGTAGATTACGCGATTGGGCTCTGGCTTTTCGAGACAACCATTAGGAGGGCGAAAGCGGCGGAGCTTTATAGCTTAATACATAACTGGTAAAATTCCGTACTGTGAGCCCTGCAAGTGTTTTATTCAGCTGATGGCTATAGACGTCTCGTCACCGCTCAGTGTAAACAGATTTATGCGGTTGGTTCTCACTGAGCGTTTCACGTACAGGTCTTGCAAGCAACGCTCACCGATATGTTAGCATGCTGAGGTTTTGCGATGCTAGAATCGAAGTCATGAGTTCTATTTCCGCATACGCCAGCTGAATTTCCACGGGAGCGAAACAGAGTAACAATGTGCTCAGATTTCGGTGCTAGAATAGAAGACAAGTGTGTTGGTGTTGCATATTTCCCGTGTACGGTGGTATGACGCCCAACGTGAACACAAGTGACGCTCGGTGTGTGTGCACTCTCTGTGCGTTGTCGTAGCGCCTTACACTTCAAATAAATTTGGATGCACGTTAAAAAAAATTGGGTGGCAGGAATCAATCTACAGTCTCACACTATGGCGTGCCTCCTAATGATATGATGGTTTCGGAGCATAAAATATTACGTCCTTGCATGCACCCTAGCCACCGGCGATATAAAGCTGCCACTATGAAAACTATTTGAAAAAAAAAACCAAGGCAGATATAATTTGTTGATGGTTTCCCGAAATTGGACGTGGTTATCAGGGAAAATGTCTTCATAAATAAAAACATGCTCGATCCTAGTTGTTATTATATGACAAAGATCAAGCGAGCTGTCAAAGCAACCAAATAGAAATTCGAATCAGTGAAAACGCTGCGTGATCAGACGTGGATATTATCCGAAATGAAACATGCACTGCGGGAAAGATGCATGTTCTAAATAAACATCAAATTCTTTGTTTGTGCGCATCTTTATAATTTCAAAGGAGCTGCGAAAATATCCAACGTGTCGTTGAACTTACGATACAACCTTGTTCACATCCATTGAAAACCTCGGCAAAAGTGAAACTCTTATAAAACTGAACACTCCGCATTGAAATGGTGCCAGGCATTCAATATAGCAGACGTAAATTTAGTCTTTTGACTTTTCACACATCGGTTTGACTTGATTGGTCCCGCAAAGGTTGTAAAAGAATCGTTCTCGGCTCTGAAAAGATTCGCGCAGTCAGAGCGTTTTTGCAATCTTCTCAAACCTTCGGATTAAGTCACAGGTGTCGCTGCACGTGCAGGGCGACCATATAACAGCGCGTGAAAAGTGCGTGAAGGTGCTGAAACAGCGCAGGCAAAAGGCAGGAGCAGAGTATCGAGCGACCGGTTTTTGCAAGAAAGGTGGCCAAACACGTGCAACGCAGCGCCCCCTGGCCGAGGTTGGGAAGCGTGAAGCCGCCGAAACAGACGCTAATATGCAATATTGCATCACTAACAGATTGCAAGTGCGTCATGCTACGTCATCCCTAGGAGTGCATAGGAAATAAAGTGTCTCCGTGGTATCAAGCGTACTGATTCATTCAAGCTGCTCTCATGTGTTGGCTATTCAAGTGAAGCGTTATATGTAAGTGGTCATGACGCAACGGTAGCGTCTAGACACCATCTTCTATTTGATTGCGCGAATCCAAGCAAGCAGTGCGCAATAGAATAGCTTTTTTTGTTTTACATGCGGAGCATGTTATACTGGGGGCTAGTCATGCGCCGTCACTGTCCGCAGCCTCCCCTCCTCCTCCGCCAGCCATCTGTGCATCCCTTCCTCCTTTCAACACAGCGCGCGCTGCGCTCGCTTCTCCCCTCCGCGCGCTCAACAACGCACCAACGGCGAGCACTGCGTCCCCTGCGTCTGTGGAGTTGACGTCATGACTATGTACCTCGCGCCCAACCTATCGCGTGCCGCCGTGGAGAAGTACGGCGACGAAGCCGGGGAAGAATACCTGAAACAACGACCGCAACGACGACCCTTCGTGATAGTTGGCAACGTCGACATCATCAAGGACGATTGGGTGGTCGACTACATAAAGTCGTGGCACTCGCTGAAACGAGCAACGCACGACGGCAAACATCATCCGACCATGCTTCGCGGGATGTGCATCAACGACGTCTTTGCAAATTTCGACCTTCGACCGCTGCCACCAGACCCACTCACCCTTCACTTTACGGACCATAAAGGCATCTTGCTCAAAATACCTATAGCGTCTCATCAATAAACATCGTCTTTCGCAGCATACGTGCATAAATGTTCACTCGTGTTCAATCATAACACACACGCATGTCGCAAATTACAAATCACATTTATCGCAGTTCAATATATATGCTCTGCATGCTAACCAGTGTTCCCACTCGGGAAACTGCGGTCATTTTGTTTTGTTTGTAACATGCCGTGCATTGGCATCGCAGTCTCGCATGCACTATTTATCGGGCAGCCTTTCTCGCAACCTTGGTTGGCGTTCAGCCACACGCTGACTTCACCATGGTAAAGCCTTTCAGTCGGGGAGATTTTATCGTGCAATGTGCGAGGGCGCAAGGTATATAATCGTTAAGAGTTGTTCACGTGCTCGCGATAGAAAATTCGCGTGTGACTAGGCTATACTTACTTTCTGCCATTGCACTGTAAAGCTTAAATACGCGTAGAAACGCGCACAGCTTTTGTTTATTTACAATTTCCGTCGCTCTGTTCTCACAAACGAAAGTTTAATTTCTTGCGGCAAGTGCCGCGGTGTTTTCTACTGTGTGCAAGCGGGCAGACGCCATTTGCCTTTACGTCATCAGATTCAGAAATGTACGGAACATTTCACCGTAGAGCATAGCTGCGTCATGTGTACACAGTTCATAGTAGCACATGCAGCTAATTTTTGACAGATTTGTGGGGTTTAATGTCCCGAAACTTCCATATGATTACGAGAGGGGCCGGTAGTGGAGGACTCCGGAAATTTTGACCACCTGGGGTTCTTTAACGTGCACCCAAATCTGAGCACACAGGCCTACAGGATTTCCGGCTCCACTGAAAATGCAGCCGCCGCAGCCGGAATTTCATCCCGCAACATGCGGGTCAGCAGCCGCAAGTACCTTAGCCACTAGACCACCACGGCGAGGCCATGCACGCAGCTTATTTTTGCAGAACTTACGCTGGCGCGGATAGTAAGAGGCGTAGTGCCTCACAGAAACTCGAACGGTTTCTCTACTAGTGATGCTCTGAAATGAATTAACTCCGGTTTTGTTCGGTGCATAGTTCATATAATCGATTTCTCCGAACGCGTGAACTCCGGCAACAATATTAGCCTGAAATCCAACTAAAGTACCCTCTATACTGGAATTTCACGTCGCATAATTAGGCTAAATATTCATAACTAAGCTAATTAGGCAAGCACCAAGGTAGCTATATTCAGTCATACTTTCAGTAATAATATTCAGTCATGAATAGTATTATTATTTAGTGCTAATTAAGCAAAATATTTTAATAATTATGAAAGCTGGTAAAGAGTAATTAGTATCTTCCTGGCCTTAACTTTTGTGGACTCATGGGGAAGTCGACATAGAATGATTGGCCGCGATAAAGTTTACCTTGTGTATGCTAAAGTTTGCACAGCTAGGTTAATGAAGAGCATGATCAACTTTGCCTAATTAGATTTGGCTACTATTATTGTGACTAATCTGGGCTCATCAAAGCCTATCTTCGCTTAACATAAAAATACCAAGCTGGACTGGGCTTTTACGCCCGACTTATTTAGGTCATAGAGCGCTGGACAACACTTGATTAATTTCAGCTGCTTTAACTTTGACTTAACCAAGCTCATTAACGTGCAACTTTGATAAGCCAGACAAAGGCAAGCTGGCCTGAGAAAATGTAATTTTGTGCGTTTGGCTTTGTCAGGTTGTGCGATGCTCGCCATGCTTACTTATTCTAATAAACCGCTGTCAATTACGACGCGAGCTGGCGCTTGAACCGGCCCCGTCACATCCGCTACGTAAAACGGCACAGATTCGATGGAGTTAAGAAAGCGACACCCAGTTGTAGTTTTGGCTGTGAGTGCCGTAACCGCGTCCAACAGAGTGACATAAGAAGCCAAGTGATAAGAAGGGACGCGCATGCGCCCTGCAGCAGATGTATCGTCGCTAGCTGGCGCGTTGATGCATTCTGCCACGCGATCCCGTGGTCTGCCCACTTTTGATCGCACCTGTACAAGCGCACTTACGGCCTGGTGCTGGGCAAAACGAGGTTACAGTCGTTTGAAAGGCACCCACCCTGTCGACATGGGACCACGAGACCGAAAATTAGGGTCAATCCCTTTTTTTTCGGGGGGGGGGGGGGGGTAGAGCGTAGATTGTACTTTTGCACAAAGATGAACTGGCACATGCTTAGCGGATACTCGTTACTCTATCTTAAAGCATACGAATTGCTGACCAGTTACCAGTGTCCTAACAAGAGATGCACTTGGAAAGAACGGTTGCGTCATCAGGGCTTCGTCGAGAGTTTCTTACGCTCTCGACGAGTTGTTGGCACCAGCCTCGGTTTATCTCCTGTGGCTGTCTTCCACAGCTGAGCGTTTCCGCAAGCCATGCACGACTTCGTCGTTATCCGCACTATCGTAACACTGAAAAGCAGGAAAGACAAGCCAAACGCCAGCTGACCGACGGATCAAGTGCAGACAAAACACACGAACTGCGTACTGACCTGTAGTCACCGAACAGACTGCCAAGTGTGAGCGACCATAGAGCTGGTGTTTTTCTCGAGCGCCGAGACGACACGTTCTCGGCACTCGCCAAGCCCGCTGCCTTCGACGAGGGCGTCGTCCACGTGGATGCTCTTGACGCAGCTGTGCTGCACCAGAAGAACATGAAAGAGTATCCGGGCATCGCGGCTTCTTTCTCGCTGCTTCCAGCCGCCGCGCCCTCTGTATACGACACGTACGAGGGACAGTCTACCGGGAACGATGAGTTCGCGCAGCTGCAAGCCGACGTGCCATAGAACGTAATTCCAACGGGACTGATCATCGAAGATGTGACACGTGGACGTCGCAACGCTGCGGCCGTCTTTAAGAAGGCCGCCTCTCACGCTGCAAGGAACATTCAGCCCCAGTCCTGAGATGCGTCGGCTGAGCTCTTCGCAATCCAACTCTTCCGTTCCGACGCGCATCTTGTCGTTCATAATGCGATGAAGGACATCTTGGTCCACTGTCAAACAAGAGGCATTCCGCTACTCACGGAAAAGACGTCCTTACAAATGACCAGACATGCACATTTTTTTCGATTACTTGCTCACTTCCGCACTCTCTCATCTTTGAGAAATGAAAGCCAATGAACTTTCCCGTGGGTTTCGACGTCACAATAGATATAGAGCGGGGGCTTATGGCATTTCACCGAATTCTAGAACGTCTCTTCACTTAACGCTTCACCTTCACTTGAGAAAGCCGATGGGAGCGCCGTCTCTAGGCACGGCAAGTCACTGCATATCAGCGATAATCTGCTGCGATTCATGAGTAGCGCAGCGTCATTTTTGAGCCGAGCTGTGGCGCAGTATTCAACTCTGTCAAGTGAAGAGTGATAGTCGAGCCGAGAAGCGTTTGTGAATACGGGGGTTAGAGTTCGACTCTCGCACGATTGTTGCATATCCGAGGAATCGGCTGGGACTCGTCTTTAATTTCTTGTCGTGGTAGATGCAAAACTGATTTTTGTCGGATGATTATCGCAACCACGAATTGAACTCACTCATGTCCAGACTTGTCTTTTTTTTTTCTAGTGCATGCGCCTACACGCCAGAGAAGGCATATCGCTTGTTTATACTTCCGAAAATGTTGCCGATAAGATGCGCGCAATGAAGTGCAAAAGTATTACGTATCCGCCACGCTGCCTCAGCTGCGCAGTATTGCAAATTCCACGTGTTCCTTATTTTCGAGTCTATGTTTAACTGTGAAGCTGATTCGTCGTCTGCCAGCATTGCCAGCGTACACCTCTCCGTTGCCATTACCCCCCCCCCCCTCGGCTGTCACTGAAAGCCCTCTGAAGTTTTTCTTCTTTTAACGTGCACGCTTGCTCGAAGACTTACAAGTGCACGCACAAAAATGCACATAAGATGATGAAAGCTCCCCTACCCCAAGGACAACATCGTTAGCAGGCCCCTGGTATTGTTGTTTCGCGTTATTGTGTAACACATTAAAAGCACAACATGTGTTTAAGCACGCAAGCAACGCTGCAACTGCC
This sequence comes from Rhipicephalus microplus, assembly GCF_013339725.1. Lineage (NCBI taxonomy): Eukaryota > Metazoa > Arthropoda > Arachnida > Ixodida > Ixodidae > Rhipicephalus > Rhipicephalus microplus. Next base: position 120,460,719 of record NC_051174.1, on the reverse strand, counting down.
ACCGTCGAAAAGGAAAGAAAATAAACAAATTCTAAGCCATCAAAACTATCCGACAGCCAAGCTGTCAGCGCGTGAGAGTATGTCTAGATAAAAAGATCCCGTGATGCGGTAAATACGACGCCATTATATGAAACAACCGCGATTACACTGCATTGCGCGAAGCATGATCACGTGACCTATACGGCTTGAATCATTGTTGTATCACAGAACATCTTGCGTCTCGTTATTTGCAACCGGCGCAGTGGGATTTTCGCTAACTGTGCGCTCTCTGTTATCTTCATGACCCTCTTGTTCACCTTGATTGATTGGAATCATTCTGTTTAATTAATGTAATGAGCAAGCCCGAAAGCACATTGCGGAATTATTACATATATTGTATTAGTTTCATTGACGCGCTGAAAGCAATGAATTGTTTTATCAATATATAGTAAAAATATATAGTATTAGTTTATAGGTGTTTTGCTTCCCAGTAATGCAATGTTGCAATTAATGTAATTGTTTCAAGTCCAAATTGCTAACGAGGAATTTGGCACTGATGATCCTTCTCAGCATAAACATTTCGTGCACCATCATCTATTCATATTTTCTGAACAAGGGACTAACACGAAATATACTTGAAGCTTTAAAGTTGATGAGATCAGAGAGTTTTTCTATTGCTTCTTCTTGCCTACAATAAGAACAAAGCGAGTGTGGTAGCACGGGAGTTATGCGTAAATAAAGAAATCAAGTATAGTGTACGACAGCATAGCCTGGTAGTTACGAATTCAGGACATTTATTAGTATACGTTCTCATTATTACTGTGTTTAACAAAAAAAAAGGGGCCCCAAAACTTTTCACTTACCCGGCATGGTGAATCCAATGCTGACAAGCAGGCTGCAGGATCGGATCCTGGCCGCAGCAGCTGCGTTTTCGGTGTAGGCGAGAATGGTAGAGGCCATAGCCTGTAGAGGCAGGTATACTGTGTGATGCAGTGCGCGTTAAAGAATACCACGTGGTCGAAATTCTGGAATCCTTCAAATACAGCGTTTCTCAGTCGTATCATAGTTTTGCCATGAAAAACCACATATACAATATCTTCGCTGGGTCATGACGTGCCATGGATAAAGGGAGCAGACTCGATGTTCAGTTGAAACAGCTTATTCGGCTGAACTCGAGGCCCGTAAACGAAAAGTCAGATTACAACACCACACTGACTCTAATAGCGGTGAACTGAGCGTCAGCCATCGATCAGCTGACAAGCGGTGAAGCGTGCCGGCCTTTGTACGTGTGCCGTCCAATAGGGGGGGGGGGGGTGTTTATGTATAAGAAAGAAAAGAAGAGAAAAGTGAGCCCCGCAACTGTCTGCATCAGGGTGCGACACCTCAGCAGTAACTCACAAGGGGTGGGGGTGAGGAGGGACTAAAAGGATAGGGATAAAGGTGTAGAGAGAGAGAAAGAGAGAGCGACGACATGTCGAGGCAATAGGAGAGGTAGGAAAGATCGAAACACGGTCACAGAAGTCCGAGGACGGGGCACTACTTGCGAGAGCTCTTGTCGACGTCAGGAGATGGCGTAGAGCAAGTCCAGTTGGTCAGAGCTACACTGTCGTCGGAGGTCGGCGTCAGGAGATGACTTAGGGCTAGCCCAGTCAACCAGAGCTACGCTGACGTCGGAGATCGCAAGGGCACAACCGGTCGGCACGAAATCCAGCGAGCGAGTCCCCCTGTGCCATCCAATATTACAGCGTTATCGCTGGTCGTCGCGTAATCAATGGAATAATCTCGAGTGTTCGCGTCTTGAGCGCAACCACAATGATCTAAAATAATCTAGAACCTTCTCAATGAGGTGTACTTCGAGCAAAGAATTCCTGACAGGCTTTGTGGGCGATGTTGCGTGACTACAAAATTGCTGTTTCAGTAAATAACATAATTAATAGAAATTCACCTTTGCCTGCTGATCTTTTTTCAATTCCTAAACGCAATACGCGACATGCTTCGAATGGTAATTTCAATCTGCCCAAATGTTTTAATGTTTACGGAGAAAGACTGATACAGTTTAGTGGAACAAAAATATGGAACACGGTCCCCCTAGAGATTAAAACGGCACGTAATTTCAGCATGGCATGTAAATCATTTTTTCTGTGGAGTCAAGACATGTAAGCATGTGTGTGTGATTCGATTTTCATTGTATTTTTTTAATAAGTGCCTATGTATAGAAACTAGCTGCAAGCTAATAAGTATGCATATCTGCAAGAAAAAATGTATTACTGTGTTATCTGTATCACATGATTGTTTTTTTTATGTTGTTACCTCAGAGCTGACCTGTACACTTTTTTATGTTGCACATTGTATTGGACCGTCCACTAGCCACTTTAGGCTATCGGTCCAAATAATCCCTGTAATTGCATATATCTATTTATGAAAATAAAGCTTCATTGATTGATTGATTGATGATGATGATGAAAAACTGAATGAAACAAGCTTAAAAATAAGGAACGTGCATGGCCTTGGCCCTAACTGAAAAAAAACACCGTCCCGTTGCTTAAAACAAAACACCGGGAGACAGTGCATGTAACAAAGCAAGAAAGGAAAGTATTACGCAAGTACAAGCAATAAAGCACAGTAATAGCGGAACAAAATTGAATAGAGTTCCTAGCTTCCTTCACGTGCATCAAAGGGCTTGAGGCGCATGACACGAACAATAAATGACGCACGTCGCCGTTCATAGTTTGTGATGCCATCAAGGACAACCTCATTGTCGAGTGTACCGATACGTCGCATTACCCTGTACGATTTGAAGTACTATCGCAGAAGTTTTTTACTGAGTCTTCGTTAGCGTATTGGTTTCCTCACCCAAAACCGGTCTACGAACTTCGTCGACGATTCAAATGGCGGCTGTCGGTCATCTGTTGGGTTTTTATGCGGAGGTAGGCGAGTTGTCCAGCTTCCACTGGATGTAGACAGTCACATCGATGTTTTCTTTGTCGCTAACGTTGGGTAACATGGCGTCTAGCCTCGTGGCCGGGCTTTTTTTATACACCGACTTCCAAGGAGTCATCTGCATTGTTTCTAGCACGGCAGTGATGTACGCGAAGGTCACGTGCGGATGAATTGCATCCCACATCTTGTGTTCGATGCCGCATAATGGTGCGCACATCGGTGATGGTCTTATAAAGACGCCAGGTGAGACTATCGCAACCACACCTGCAATGGTTGCTGTCCTTAGTTTTCCTGTTAGTGGCTCAGAGATCCTCCTTGAGCTGGGCCGCTGTACTGCCTGCAGTGCGGCAACATGCAGCGGCTGGGTGATGGCGAGCGATACGATCCTCCAGGTGTGCGCTGCTCACCGGCGAGCTAGTCGGTGACGTCGCGGGATCTTTCACCTTGCTGGGGAGCCAGCGCGTCGATAGCAAAACCACGACGTTCTATCTGGTGGTACTTGCAGCGGCGATTGGCGTAGCGAGCTTCTCTCGGTGGTTGCAGAGTGGGACGTGGTCATGGTCGCGCCGAACATCGGTTTTCCGACGGGCATAGCGCTGGCTGGTGTGTGGATCGTAAGACGTCGGTGGCGGTGGCGGTAGTGTCTGGCGGCGAAACTGCGGCGCTGCCATGTGTTCACGTGGGGGAGAGTGAGTGACGGCAGCGAGATCTCCTTCAACTGCTCCCTGATGCGGAGATGCTTCGTAACTCGGCATGACAAGCGGCAAAGGGCAGTTGCCGGCAAACTGCCATGAGTTGCGTGCCCGTGTATACGAATGTGGTCCGCCGGGGCCATGGTTAGTGACACAGGCGCGGAAGTGGTGAGTGCAATATTGTGAGCTTTGTTCTAAGGTGTTGCTATGTCGGCGTAATATTTTAAAGCTGTCTTCGTTGTAATAAATTGTTGAGATAAACTGACGTCGACTAGTGCCACTTTTCATGGAATAGGCACTGAACACCTCATATTAAAATGAAAAGTGAGAAGTAAGTTGATATTTTATGCACGTTACTGCGAAATGCTAACAAGGATACGCGATTTGTTGCAGTCACGAAAGGTGACTGAATACACATACTGAATAGGTTACTGAATAGGTTACTGAATACACATAGAATGCTGCAATAGCCGTAACGGCGTTACCTGTATGCGCAACTGCCACCAATGTGTACGTGCCCTGTTTTAAAGCTCTAAGAATTATCATGGTCATCATCGTTGTTCCTGAAGTGGGTTCATGCCATTTTGAGTGTATCCGCAACAACAACATCAACAATAACAAGAAGCAAAGATTCCAACGGGGAGAGTCCTGCTGAGGCTGGGCTACGCGTAAGCACGTCTTTTCGTGTACCCTAGCTGTAGTGCTCTTCACATTAATATACTCTCGGACCTGCATGAATATGCCACATAAGCATGGTACGAGCCTATAGTGACTGCATATCAATGATTAACAAATAGCCCTCTTATCAACTTAGTATATTGTATAATAATACCGCCTACAGGGAGCTGTATTTTACAAATTTCTGTGGCCTCAGATATCGGCATTCTGTTAGAACGTCACGCTGCGTCAACATTTTGTGACGTGGTAATGACATCAGGAAAAAAAATTGTGTCCCCTCTGGATAGCTCTTCTTGCTTTCAATTTTTGCGCCAGCTGTATTCTCATTTTCATAAATGTTTAAAAGACGAGCAACTGAGCAGACTCTGCAAATCATCGGTCAGCTCAGTTAAGATTGGGCGTTATATATAATGTGCGTTATTATAGTGGTCAATGGCACAGTGTGGGTTAACATAGAGTCAATTGTTATAGTTAGCGTGATAGAGTTGGTTGACCATTCAGGCGGCCAGTCAACAAGCCAGTTTCCCCTCAAACCAAACGAGAAACACTTCAGACTACCCTATGCTGAAGCTGGTTCTACGTCATTCTTGAATTACCTAGCTTGACGTTGTGTGATTATACGCGGAAGATGAAGCGTTCTACCAGCATGTAGACGTACAGGCCGTCTCATACTTAGGGTAAATCTTGGAGCGCCTTGCATCGCGCTGCAATCACGCGCCGGCAGTAGCTCACGCGTGCGCAGAAGCTTCAAGAGAGTGAAGTTGAACAGCGTCATCTACTAACGCAGCGGGCGTGCCGCATTGCCGGGCAGCGCACGAATTTCATTGTTAACGCGGTAGCTGGACCGATGCTCTGCGCTTATCATTTCCAGAAAAATCTGCACCGCTAGATAAGACACGAATAAACAAGAAACGATAAACTTGCGCGTGCTCTTTTCCTTCGTGTCGCGTATAGCTGCGCACGTTTTTCAGATGTCCCCGTACCAACTTGCCCAAATTTGAACGCTTGGGGGCACTAAACGTTGTGCAACGCCAACCTCTCAGATTCTTGATAATGGGGCACTAGCAACTGTATTCGACCGCATACCTTGTTCGCTCTATTAAAACGCCATGGTGCTGTGTGCGTTTGCGAATATTTATTCGCTGTATGTGTTCACCGCAGCACGTTGGGACGAGGAAGGCACGACAATCAGCAAGTGATGTGCGGTGTCTTTATTAGAGTTGAAATAAAAGTGAGCACTTAACAGTAGGAGTTTTGCTGATGCGCTGGCCTAAAACGATGATACACATTGGAAAAAATTCTGGAATGTTTCGGGTGAGTAAAAAGCCGGAACGTGTCTCTTTTCGATGGCGTTTCATTACCACAAGACTCGCTAACCGTCTCGTGACGCGCCCATGATGCATCCCACTTAGTATACCTTGTCATGTCACCAGCGCCATTGATGACGGCGCTCATTCTTGACGTCAGTGAGGCGTACAGTGACTCGATGAGCGATGTATTCACTCGCAGGGCATCCCATTCGCTGATGACGGTAGACAACAACCGATCCTCACACAGCTCGTGTAGAGGATGGCGTGCCAGCGACGTTTTCTTGAAGCCCCCGACGGTTTTGATTTATTCAAGTCTGTTGATTTTGGCGGTCATTCTATGGCCTTTAATAAGCAGCGCACACAAAGGACATATCGCCACCTGGTCTTCTGTGGCAGTAAACAGTGAGCCAGTTCTGTGCCTGTGAACAAAGTAGACGAAGACGAGCAACCCGTGCCAGCGGAGACGTCCTTCTTTGCGTATGAGATTGTGACAGTGGCGTCTCCTTGTACGTTTCTTCGAGCTCCTAGCACGTGACAATATAGAAACATGCACACATGAGGTGCGCGAACTCATAAAGACGTCGTACAACGTTTAGATTATCGGCTCTGTTCTGGCAATAACAAAGATGTATCCGCGCGCTCGCCAGAAATGCGGCAAGCAAGAGCGGCCGTAGCAGACGACGCGGTTCAAAACTGCCTTCCTGAATCATCTGCGCACGCTCGAGAATCTGACGGCATCGCGATGCCACGTGCTCCGAGATTTCCCCTGAGTGTAAAATAGCCTGTACTTGAAAAACGTATAACTGGCGAAAACGCTCATTCACAGGCGTGGACACACACAGATGTTATCATTATTGTCCCGTAGTTTATATATTAAACAAACGAGTTGTGAGAATGTCTTTTATGGTGATAGTCACATCCGTTGATGTTGTGATCAGGTTCATGAGTTAATGTGTTGCCAGTACAGGCAGTTCGGAAGACTTGTCTAACCAGTAGATACAAAGCACCGATGTTACTTTCCATGTGGCGAGTGTGTTTGATTTACAGAAACGGCGATGCAATGAAGAAGGCATTCATAGCAGTCCCTCGAGCTCCCCAGGTACCCACACAGGTACCACAGGTCCAGGCACCACCACTGCCTAGAGTAGAGCCCCCGGCCCTGCAGTGGCCACTAGCACCTACAGAATCGACAATGCCTACTGCAGTTGACAGAGACGCGATGACTGGCGGCAAGACCACGACCGCATCGGGTGAGTGGCATGGTTTACAACCACTCAATTCATTAAGCCGAAAAGCTTTAGATGCTGATCGAACACAAAATTTTCCTGTTGGTGTCAGTGCCAGGTGCAGCACGAATGATACAAATATCACCTGATCTATGATTCTAGCATTGTGATGTCACCTAACGTTACACAACATGGTGACGCCATCACCTTAAATCTTCGCATGTTCGATGACGTAGCGATCCCGGAGGAAGTGCAAAAGTGAGTGAGCAGATTATTCATCCAGTGCAAGCCACGTGATGTATAAAAGATTCAGTGCAAGGCGTTAAGATGTAATCGAATGAGGATATGTCTGCGGCTTAGTAGTTGTCTTAGGGGAGTGCGCAACAAAACATTTCATTTTTCGCGGTAGCATTTGTATGGGTGTCGCGAGCAAGTCTGGTAGTCGGCGTTGCCGCGATGTACCATGAGGAACTCTCAGAATACGCTCGCGTCCTACGTGTCGTACCCTATGGGACTGACGACAAAAAGCATGCTAGGAAGTATATTTTGTACGGCAGGAGGGAAGGGTATGGTTTTATTTACTTCAACGCTCAGCTAGGGATGCAGAAAACGAGGGTGCAGGAGCCATGACGTGACGTCAAGTGAGGTTCACCATCATCGCTTAAGATTTATTCCCCAACACCTGTTTCTTCATGGCTATACTGTCGTCTGTACAATGAGATAGGCTACCTTACCAATATATCAATGACAAAACTATGGGCCATAATTTATCCGTGGCTCTGATGGATCGCTAGAGTGGTAAAACTTGCGATGTTCAAGAGAAACCTTTAACAGCTAAGTGCTTTAGGGTAGCCGTAGCTTGTGAGGTCTACAGGTTACTTTAGCCAGAGTTTAAAAATATGCCGGCACACGCAATTACGACCCTACCAAATTCATGTTGATCACCATTGCCTGGAGTTAGTCAGACTATTTTTTTGTGTGTGTTCTGCGTACGAACGATCATAGCATTTGCCCCATTGTGCTGTCTCGGCGGGGCTGCAACTATGGTGGTGGCTTTACGATGAACACGTTTTGCTATCTGCCACAAAAACGATAACCGACGTGACTGCTTATCGCTGTCATTAACCGTTGCGAGGGAATCGCGTAGTTCGTGCGTGGAACGTTAGGGAGCACTAGAATCATCGTGCGTACTAACGCGCGGGCGCGTTTGTCACGTGGAAGGTTTTGTATATCGCAGGCATTTATAATTAGCAGAAAAACAGTAATACTTAACAGATATAAGGTTCGAAACTATCTATACGGATGTTTTGCGAACCGATGTACAACTTCCTCATTGAAATTTTTTTATCCATCTTCATTACTTCAATAGTTAGTTAATTAAAAGATCTAATTAAACAATATTTGACAACACAAAAACAGTCTGACTAACTCCACTCAATGGTGAGCAACATGCATTTGATCGCGTCGCAATTGCGTGTGCCGGTATACTTTTAAACTCTGGCTAAAGTTACCTGGGGCACCCTGTATATTATAAAAAAAGAGAATGAGCCTGTGCTGACTATCCGAAGACTATTATAATCATAAATAAGTGTGGGCATAAAATTCAAGTAAATGGCACCATTAACTAGGAGTTCACCAAAAACTAAAGCAGCCGCCAGCCCTGCCACATTTTAGAAAATCAATCATCATCATAAACGGGTATGTGTCGTAGAATTTGGGTTAATTCTACTACTCACTACTTCCCCTGGTGAAGCTTGGCAATGGGACAGCAGCAACATAGTAAAGACATGCCTAACCGATCAAAGGCTTACAAACAAACTAAAAGCGATCATGTTCGTGCTGATAATAATATAATTACGCAGTTTCAAGCATTGTGCTGCTTAGTACGTCCGTACTTTTTTTTAATACGATGCTCCTTTTTTTTTTAGCATGGGGGGCTGCATACATTCGGTAAGTGTTTTTACCCGCACATCTTACTGCTTTTTTTTTCTTTTGAATGACAACAAAATAAAAAGCCTAGGTGCCTTTTTGCCATCAATGCACTGCCGTCGCCTTCGTTTTTCGTAGCAAATGTACATTATTATCATCGCACTACGCGTCGTATGTTCTATAAGCGAGTGAAAGGGGCGAATGCTGCATATGGGCGCGGCTGAAGCAGAGACGAAGCTCTAGAGTTTGGTGCTCCGGCTGAGGGAGCATGAGGGATGGGTGCCAGTATAGGTGGCTTCACTCCCGGAGCAGCTAAGAACGTTGATTAAAGTGACGTGGTCTCGCACTTCTTTTTCAGCTCCTACCCATGTACGTGCACTCTTTCTTCAACAGATATTAGTGGACGTCTCCTAAATTTGTACCTGCTTTTTGTAGGAGTAGATCTTTACGCTGTGGGTAGTACGTCCCATGTCGTCGTAGTAGCCAGTTTTCAAGGTCATAAGCTTGCATGCATATCATTAAAACTGGTGTCACAGCATGTCAATGAAATGAATGATGATGAGTGGGGTGAAGCGTCCATCAGTTCATCCATGCTTCCATGCGTCCACCCACCCGTCCATTCATCCGTTGGTTTGTATATCATACACAGTGTTTCTCACGTCTTTAGTTTGATGATTGACTTGGGCGATGATTGACTAGGGAGATTAACCTCCCCGCGGAAAGCTTCGCCCCACTCATCATCACTAACCTATTGAATATGCTGTGAGTTTCCTTTCTTTCTTACTTCCCCCGCTTACATCGTGTTGAAGCAATAGGCAGCATATAACCGCTTCGCTTCCTGGCACTGCCGTAGTTCTTTACGTAGGAGTTTAGCAGAGCCATGCAAGATCGTATCTTAAAAGAGTTAGCTGCCAGCCTTACTTCATACAAAGTTCAAGTCGGTTTGTTGCTATTGCATGTTTTAAAACGGGTTTCATGATACATCAAGAATCAGGAGGTCTCAAAGTAAACCAATGTCAGGTAAACCTTGTACCATCAGTTGGGTACATAAATGTAAGGGGCCGCAGTAAGAGCTAAAAGTGCAAACATGTAAAAAACACAATCATTGCAGAAATATGTAAAGTAAAAAAAACATGTCCAACAGAACACCAATCAAGACCGCGGGCCGAGGCATCGGCAATCTCGTTATCAACTATAGTTCAGCGTGAGGTGGGGTCCTGAGGAATCAATGTGTATTTGGGTGGCCTAGATAATAACAACCCTTCAAAATTCGATCGCCGCGATAGGTGATCCGGTCTTTGGTAAGATTTCGGCACTCACTCCACGAATCAGTAATATTATGAGATTCGGAGTGCGCTGCGGTGAAAGCTATTGACGGCTTCCTCCGCGTGGGTAACGTATAGAGAGCTGTGGGCTCTCTGTCCGGACGTGGGAGATGCCATCTATACCTGGCGCCTGGCCGAGTGTGTTTCAACACCCCTCTTCGGGTAATGAAGTTTAACCACCGTCATGTGATTTCAAAGAACAGCACCATGGAAGAAAGTTGTAAATCTACCAGAGTGTAATCTTATGTTATGTAAAAAAAGAGTGTAAATAATTATCTGAAATCCTGTTATGGAAGACGCCGCGGTGGAAGACTCCGGGAATTTTGCCCACCTTGGTTTATTTAGTGTACGCTGAAATTGGGCAACACACGATTCTCTATCATTTTGCCTCCATAGAAACGTGACTCTCGCAGCCGAGATCGGACGCGCGATCTTCGGCTCAGCAGCCGAGTACGTTAACGTGCTCCACTGCTGTTGAATGTGTGCGAACCTGGTATTATTGTTGTTAACGTAAGAAATAAGAATATCTGGGGTTTTACTTCCAGAAACCAGCACATGATTATGAGAGACGCCTCAGTGAATGGCTCTGGACGTTTTGAACATCTGGTGTTCTTTAACGTGCAGTAATATTGCACATTCCACGAGCTTCAACCGCTTAGCCCCCATCGAAATGCAATTACCGCGGCCGGGATTGAACCGGTGACCTTTTGGTCAGTAGCTGAGCACCGTAGATGCAATTTCACCAAGGCGGGCATTGATGAGAATGTGGCAAGGAATATTATCTAAAGATATTTCTGGATGACGGAAACGGTACGTGATAAGCGACATTATATGATAAAGCAACTCTTAAAAGGTATGATTTGAAGCCGCTCATAGAGCCGCGGAGATGGGGAACGGTTGGGCTACAAGTCATCAATTTTACCGCCCAGCTTTGAAGATCATGAAGTGGTTTGAGATGACTGGCGTACGTGTTACTCCATGATGAAAAGCAGTATGATAAATGTCAGTTTGTAGATAAGCATTATAAAACGAGATCGGAACACGAGGACACAATTTGCTTTTTCCGCATTCATGACTTTGCCCTCACGGCGAACTTCTAACTTTTCATTACCCGATTGCACGGAGCAGCACAGCACAATGGAACAGAGATTGCACAGACTTAGTGCTTACTCTTAACGAAAGTCTTCATCCGGTGAGAAATGCTTAAATGCGAAGCATTTTCTAGCGAACTTCGACGACTTTGAATGTATCTATCTAGCCGCTTACGTTTGCGTGCTCTCGTGGTCACCCTTTGATTTGGCGTGAACCAAAATTAGCATGGGTAGGTAAGCCTTGTTTGACGAATATGACGCACTGGCGAAGACATGAATAATGTCACCATCACGTCGTGTACGTCCTCAAACACCTCCCGCCAGACAGTGGCACATATGCACGGGTGGGTATGTTCCACAGGTGTGAGGGTATGTGCCACAGCTGATTGACACTTAGTATCAACCCAGGAACGACGAGAACACACATGGGCTTTTAACGCGCTAGCGTTAATAAATACCCGACATCGGTAACGTCGACCCGACGAATACAAAGAATTAATATCAGGCTCCCAGCTGGAATTGAACCCAAGCATTCTGCATGGCACTGAAGCATGTTACCACAGAGATACGCCAGGTCCCAGAACTACTTTTCAAATAGACGCTAATGTTTGTAAAACGTTAATAGTGGTAGCAGTGCGGCCTACCCAATTTTTTAAACATTACATATGCACTCCTTTGATACAGCCGTAACTACGGGTTAACGTCAATTGTGGTTAGTTGCTATGCGCTCAAGTTTATTTATGTATCAGTGCCCAGGGCCAGCATCCTTGCGAGCATCAGTGCTTCATATCAGCTTCTGGTATTGCTGATACGCATAATCCAGTTGGCATCGTTGCGCAAGTGCAAACAACTGGTTATGTAAACATCTGCAAATCTTCAACATATGTCTGTGCGTGCAACATTTGTACCATTTGCAACATTTGTATTTAGCATCATTTTTGACGTGTCACTCAATAAAAAATTTTCTCAGTTTCCCACCGCATGCTTCGAATAACGTCGATACCCAGGTACGTGAGATCTGCCGAATTTTCGGCTTAGTCATCAGTTTGCTGCGTTTGCACAAATCGCACATTTGGTCACAAGGTAAAGCTTTTACTTCAAAGTTAGCGACGTGTCGGCGTCTTCTCTACCAGTCGCTTCCATATTCTGGGGCTCTGTGTACTAAATGCAAATGAACAAAAGGGCAACCTGTGCCTGCAAACTGCTATACTTTTCTGTGCGTTAATCCTGTTATCATAAAACCTCTTGGTGCCTATTGGCTCATAAATATCTTCAGCCTTGCTGCAAGCTGTGTAAAAAAAAGGTCCTCTTCAATCAAACGAAAATTGAAATTCATCGAACTTGTACTCCATGGCGCTTTTCAGGGCACGTGACCAGCTGACCCTTCTCGATGGCCACCGCCACCATCGCACTCTGCCTAGTCATTCTCATGCTGGTGATCATGGTGTACATACTGAGACGTAAGTAAATAACAGTCTCGTTTCTTCAATCGGAGAATAGCGGGTACGGAATCTTACGGCGCGGTACAAATTAAGAACATAACGCGTTGCTTTTAGAGGGAAAATGCCACATTCGTCGCTTCACCACAGTGGTAGATTGAAAGAACCGGTTTCACGACAAGCGCATTTGCTGAAGTGGTACTCGTCATCATCATTGCCATCGTGATTCCAGGAACACTAAAGTCGCATAACAGTTTGCTTCAAAGGGAATGCTGAACGTTTGAGAACATCTTAAACGTAACGTGGTCCCACATGCCCCTTTTTTCCCTATGTTTTACGTCACCAGCCAGTTGCCCGAGTAGATAATGTCTTACGCAAACCACGCCAGAATGTCATCATTCCAGGCTGTCTTGGGAACGTCCGTTGGGCATGAACAAACGAACCCGAAGCCTGACTTCATTCTTGAACAAACGTGGTAACCAGTGGTAATGTTCGAATGTTCGCCACCGCATGTATAAATGCTAACTCGGCTTGCGGTGAATCAGATTATCGACGGCCGACGCTTTTCTCGCCGATATCTGCGTACACCGTGCCGTTCTAGCTGTAATTTGTCCTTTTGTTCACCGGCCGAAAGGTCGGCCAAATTACGAGTTCATATTGAATACGCCGACCGCTGTCTTCGCTAAAGTCCTGACCCCGCGGCGAAATTTTCAACAGCAGTGGTCTACTAATAAAAAAATTAAGGTAAATGGACGACACCGCATACGCCATGAGTGGGACACTTTGTAATCATGCCCAGGACGTTAGGAGTCCTCAGTGTAATTCATATTCAGTAATCGAACCACATCCAATAAAATAATCACCACATATCCACGGAGTGAATGATGAGCAGTGCGGAGAAACATTCGTCCGTCCGCCAGTGTATTCGTCCGTCCCCGCATCTATCGAGATGTCCGTCCGTGCGTCAATTCGTACTTCCATCGGTCTGGCCCTGCGTTCGTCCATTCATCAATCCGTGCTTCCGTCCGTCCGTGCGTCCATCCGTCAGTGCGGCCTTGCATACACAAATGACAGGCAGTACACAAATCTGTCTAATGTTCACACTTTCGGCTTTGCTGCACTTCGCGTTACTTGGAGCTGTTTCATCCCAAAACGACAATCAGCAAATAATCAGCTGTAGAGCTTAACCATCTAAATATTTTAGGCTTATAGTTTTAAAGCGGGTCACGAGGTTTAAGATGGTTCATTCTTTCCTCGAAGATAAATATGAAACACAGCAATAAACGAAGACACAATTGAGATTCGCCACTCGGAAATATGGAGACTAGGTAAATCTGCCTACTACCCATCATTGCGATGCTCGCTGAACAATCGCAGCGCCAGAGCCCCCTCTAGTTAAATTTAGGAAACTCCAGGCTTTCGATAACACGAGCCACTGACCTCCAAATACGCGTGTTTCTTCCGTCACGCGCTGGATTCTCGGACAAAGCTCGCTTACATGCAGAGCTGGCACGTGCACTGCAGCTGGCTTTTGCTTGTTGTAACGGCACTGCAAGCATTTCGCTTAGTTCGTGGTGCCTCTGGCACCTTCGTTTCACAGTGACATGTGTAGCACTCGAGGCCTGGCAGTCTCCGTGGTGATGTGTAACTGTTACAAGCTGCCACTCTAGCGTCGCCAGCGCGAAGTCGGTGACGGGAATGACAGCAGGTTGGTTCGTTCCATACGCAAGCAGAGACAATGAAGAGATCAGAGACGTGAGAAAACAAAACAAACTTTACTCTAGTGATATTGCAGCACACGGTATCTAATACAACACTTCAATACAACTAACAAAATACGTCAACACTTGATACAACTAAAGAAATATATAACAAAAACAATAAATCAGCTTATGAGAGAGAACTATTACAAACTAGACAAACTAACAAGAATAGAACGACGGAGGAGAAAGTTCGAAGATATAAACAGGTGAAGGCATACGTGTGATGACCGGCAGCGTTGTGTCCCCGACGATCGGATGCGAGAAGTCGAAGAGAATTTTGGCACGACTGCGATGTCGGCGGTGTTGCAACGCTGGTGGCTCCGGGAGGCTAGTGCTTGCAGGTGACTTCGAGCAGGTTGAGCTGACTCGAGGCGAAGTCCCGATGTCTACGTTGCAGACGTTAATATCGCGTCACAACTAGACGAACGGCTAAGTTTAGGTGGCCAGCCGATACAGAGCCACACTAAAAACTTCTAGAAGAGATGCTTGTTGATCTGTTTCTACACCATCTTGGTCAGCGACTAGTCTCCCTAGCAGGGCAAAATCCCGCGCTTAAATCCCCCTCGTGTCTCCTCGCTCTCTTTCTTGGGGACAAGAGACCTCTACCTGGGTCCAATCATGCGCGTTTAATTGATGGGAAACTCCGCCCCAAAAATATTTTGACCCCACCCCTTTTTAATTGAGAGAGGGCCCTCAACTCGCGAGAGTGACAACCTGTCGGGTTGTTGTCATACGGCTTGGCCACCAGAGCGTTTCCCACGCTTTTCCCCGTGGGAACGGTCAAACGTTTGGCTCTCAGCCGGTGCGTCTTGTAGTCTAATCCTTGTTCGGGGTATACTGCGGCCTTCTACGACCTTGCAGACGCCGCCGCAGTTACAAAAGGGTCGACTGTCGGCGGCGACGTTCTAAGAAGAGCACCCCATTCTGCCCTTCTCGGCTCCCTTTCATGCGCCGCCGTTCTCACGCTCAGTCGGGGAGTACGGCGCCCGTTAATTGCCGTGACGCGGTGTCGCCAAAAATGGCCATCCGTGACATTGCCCCCAACTTTCAGAATGTTATTCATAACATTTGCTCACACGAAGGGGAAGTTTTCGACGACAAGGAACAAAACACCAACAAGGGAGACATGAGGACTGTCCCTCTCATACACAACATAAATAGGCAGAGTGCATCAAAGTAACAACAAAAGGAAAAACAAACAATTGCTAGAGTACCAGCTTCAGTTACACGCAACAATATCAATGCGCCATACAAACAAGAAAAGGAAATAGCCGTGTACGGCAGCCATCAATACAGAATACACTGTAGGAATGTATACTGCGAAACAAAACGGAACCGGTGCGCTCCTCTACTGTAGTGCAATCCTTCAATGTGCATTACAACAAGTAAAAACAACCAATGCACCAAGCAAAAAGAAAATAACTCAAAATACACTTCTTATTCAATGAAATACGCACATACAAACAGAAAACAACCGACGAAAGGAAAAAAAATAACATGCTCATAGACCTCAATTCTCAATGCGCGCAACGACAACTGTACCGGGTCACGCCAATCTTAATCAATTTACGAAATCATTCGGTTTATGCTAACATCTTCCTCAAATGCTCATTCATGCCACATCCCCATGGCAGTAGAGGCATACGATGCCACACTAAACCTTTGAAACAACTAGAAAAATGACACATTTTCTCGGTTTTTACCTTATGCAAATTTTCTCACTCATGATTAAACTAATTCGATGCTAACTTTCAGCCTTTGGCTCGGCGGTTTTCCTTCTGAACAATTTACACCGCATCACGTAACTTGCAAAAATTATCACTGAAGTCTGCATCTGCAAAGCAACACAAAGTAACCATACTTAGCACGCACGTGCAACAATTCTTCGAACTGACCGCCCCCCTTTTCTCAATTAGATTCGCTTGAATCGCACACGATGGGGTCGCTTTCCCGGCGGCTTTCGAGCATGCCAGAGGTTACAAAAAGCACGAACGCCAGGCTGTGTCCTGCTGTCACGCCTCGTTCTGCATTTCGGTCGGCTCCCCTCAGGAATGTGCAAGGGACGCCAGAAACAGGGGGGAAGCCTGGGTAATAGTGTCTTTGTGGTCGCCCCCACGCAGTACTTAGCCGTTGTGCCTTTTCGACTTTGAACCTTCGGGGAAGGCCGCTTTCCCGAAGTCGTCGAAATGAACCGCGCGTCTCGTTCGGGTGACGCACCTCCTTTTCCCCCTCTACTCCTGGCTCGCCACTTGTGTCTCCATGAACGCCACCCTTGACGTTTCTTGAAACGGATGAATGGCCTAGCCTTTCGTCTTTCTCGAGATGGAGTGGGATCTGCCCTAGGCTTACACAGTGCGGTGCGCTTCCGCTTCTTTCGTTTTCGGTGATGTTTGCTTGCCCCCTTTCTCTCGATGTCATCATCATGTCGCTTCGGGACCTCAGAAGTTGGGAAGCTCGTTGGAGCTGGTGCTAGGTCTTCCCTCCCGATAACGCTTTTTGAACTCTGCGTCACGACGGACTGTCGGGCCAAATTAGCTTTGTCAACACTGATGAAGCCATCAACTGGGCCCTCTCCGACGGCATCGCTGCATTCCTGAAGCGTCGCGTCCTCACTCTGATACGCGACTGTGCTAATCATGCCTACATTTGACGATGTCGAAACGTACTCTTGAGGCACGAAGGAGGTTTCCAGCATCTTACTGGGCCCATTGGGGCTGCTGGCACTCTCCTCATCCACGCAAGGAGCGTCTTTCGACATCGTCTCTACCTCCAGACCGGCCAAGGCCTCGTTCTCAGCATAGTCTACCTTGATGCATTCTAGAATACGCGGGCCCTTTTCTGGCGCGATCTCTGGTTCTAGCGCTTCCTGCCACACTTTAACGTCCATCGCTTTCCGACGCGCCTCGCTTTCAGACTGTTGTCTTTCTGTTTCGCGCTTACTTTCAGACTCTTGTCTGAGCTGCTCTTCTTTTGTCCAGACAGAAGTTCCGATTATCCGGAATATCTCTGCCTCTTTTTCCTTTTCCTCCCGGGCCAGTGCCCGCTCTTCTCTGGCTAACGCCTGTTCCTGCTGCTCCTTAATCCATTGTCTCAGTTCGGCGCCCTCGAGGCCTAACTATTTACCGTACGCGATCCACTTATCAAAATCCATACACTCCATACTGCAACTGTCACTATATTGCCACTATAAAAACAGCGCTATCATTGCAGGATGCAACCGCTTCAACTGTGCGGCTCTATCACCACGCTGTCCGCACGGTTCTCGTTCACCCCTCACCGTCTTACTCTTGTACGGAACGTCCTGTCTCGCGGACGCCAGTTTTGTTACAAGCTGCCACTCTAGCGTCGCCAGCGCGAAGTCGGCGACGGGAATAACAGCAGGTTGGTTCGTTCCGTACGCAAGCAGAGACAATGAAGAGATCAGAGACGTGAGAAAACAAAACAAACTTTACTCTAGTGATATTGCAGCACACGGGATCTAATACAACACTTCAATACAACTAACAAAATACATCGACACTTGATACAGCTAAAGAAATATATAACAGAAACAATAAATCAGTTTACGAGAGAGAACTATTACAAACTACACAAACTAACGCGAATAGAACGACGGAGGAGAAAGTTCGAAGATATAAACAGGTGAAGGCATACGTGTGATGACCGGCAGCGTTGTGTCCCCGACGATCGGATGCGAGAAGTCGAAGAGAATTCTGGCACGACTGCGATGTCGGCGGTGTTGCAACGCTGGTGGCTCCGGGAGGCTAGTGCTTGCAGGTGACTTCGAGCAGGTTGAGCTAACTCGAGGCGAAGTCCCGATGTCTACGTTGCAGACGTTAATATCGCGTCACAACTAGACGAACGGCTATGTTTAGGTGGCCAGACGATACAGAGCCACACTAAAAACTTCTAGAAGAGATGCTTGTTGATCTGTTTCTACACCATCTTGGTCAGCGACTAGTCTCCCTAGCAGGGCAAAATCCTGCGCTTAAATCCCCCTCGTGTCTCCTCGCTCTCTTCCTTGGGGACAAGAGACCTCTACCTGGGTCCAATCATGCGCGTTTAATTGATGGGAAACTCCGCCCCAAAAATATTTTGACCCCACCCCTTTTTAATTGGGAGAGGGCCCTCAACTAGCGAGAGTGACAACCTGTCGGGTTGTTGTCATACGGCTTGGCCACCAGAGCGTTTCCCACGATTTTCCCCGTGGGAACGGTCAAACGTTTGGCTCTCAGCCGGTGCGTCTTGTAGTCTAATCCTTGTTCGGGGTATACCGCGGCCTTCTACGACCTTGCAGACGCCGCCGCAGTTACAAAAGGGTCGACTGTCGGCGGCGACGTTCTAAGAAGAGCACCCCATTCTGCCCTTCTCGGCTCCCTTTCATGCGCTGCCGTTCTCACGGTCAGTCGGGGAGTACGGCGCCCGTTAATTCCCGTGACGCGGTGTCGCCAAAAAAGGCTCTCCGTGACAGTAACAAATGGTTCCAAATATCAAAACAGTTGTGTGGCCCTTACACAAAACTGCGGTCTAGATTCGCACCAAGAAGTGTCCTAATCATCGGTGCATTTTTTTCTGCCACACGTTATAATCTAAATTAACATCATATTTGCTACAGTACTGTAAATGCAGCTAAAGAGTAGTTATGGTTAAAACATGTATTAATAATCGCAATGCTTTCCATACTTTCGATTCGTTTATGCAATCTTCTAACGTGTCTTCGGTACGCAGAAAACAGTGACTCTTCAACAACTGATCTGGACTTTGAGGCAACTAGACTGGAGGATGCTGAAGGCCAGGTGAGTACCAAGCAAACAATCATCAAGAAGCCTCCGGAGCCCACGTCGTCATCACAGAGCCAGATGTCGCCTTCAGTCGAGCCATCGTCCCCTGATGAAGCCCCTACCAAAACGCCAAAAGGTACTCGCCCTACAACCTGAAATACTGCACGACTTGTGCTAAAACGAAACGGCATTCATGGCTTATTTAGCAGTCGTCTTTCAGTTTACTGAAATATTGTGGCTCTCTCTGCAATCAATAACGAACTCACCCTCACGCGGCTAATTGGTAGCATCCCACTTGGACTATTTGGTGGAGAGAGCATCCCGGAAAGGCGTTAGCATTTGGTTGAATTACTGCAATGGGACAAACTTTTCTTCAGCTAAAGAAATTTCACGTTCCGAGAAATCCATATGAAATTTCTTGTGGCTTCACGCTGAGTTATCGTCAATAGCACTGACCATCTTGTGATCGGGTTCATTGAAATATTGCTATCAACTGAGGTAAATGTGGCACTGAGCGGGGCAGAACCAAACTACGCATTTCTTAGTACGTGGCCTCAGAGATCTGTTTCGGCAGTGCCAGTAACAGTAAACCCAAGCGATACACTAGGAAGCATGAATGACGACGTTCGAGTGCCACTTAATGGCACCCAAATGAAAGCATAAGGTGTATTTCAAATTTTTTGTTGCCATATATATTGTACAGACTTTTTTGACGTATTTTCGCCGCCGGCATTGTGTCGCCGTCATGTTCCGCATAAAGTCGAAATCGATGGCATTTGGTCGCGCATCGTTCGCACTTCCCCTAAGTGAAAGTGTGTGCGTGGGGCGGCGAACAAGGCTAAAGCGGAAATCAAAGAAGCCAGCCCGCCGCAATCGCAAATAGAGGACATAATATAACATCCTCCCGTATGTAATTAAGGTCGTCGATTGCTGCTCAGCAGAGAAAGTGTTGCTTAAAGAGCAACTGTGAACTTTCATTCTCAAGGCGCAAACGTGACCTCTAGCCAGGGCGTGCTAGCGCGGCAGGCATCGCAGATATCTCGTACACCCTTTTGACATGCTGCAATCTAAACGCGTAAAAACAGTGCGGAAAGCAGGTCTTCCTCTGAAGCGTGCGTGTTCCTTTACACCAGTGTTTTCTATAGAGTTATGTGGGACTGGATTAAAAAAAAAGCTTCTATTCTCACTTTGTTGTGCGTTACTATTCGCACTCCTTTCTTCGCCTTTGTTTTTCACCAGGTAGAACTAGGATTTTTTTTCTGTGGCGCAGTCGTCGGGAAGCCGCTGCTGTGCACCGTGCGGGACAGGCTTTTCTTGGCAGAACAGTTCCCGCCGGACGGTATGTGCGACTACATCTTCTTCGACTCATTGTACAAGGATGGCAACCGCAACCTGCTGCCCAATGAGACCACTTACTCAAAAAGCCTGAACGTTTTTCTCAACGACCACCGCGACTACCGACACACGACGCTTGGCCTCGGCTTCGCTTTCAAGTGAGCAGAGAGGGGTCACATCAGTGCCACCTTTCTATGGGTATAGCCATTCCACGAACGCTTTTGGCGCATTTATGACATCGCTGGGAGATTCTGCGAAAATTAGTACGGTCACCGGACGTATCGTATGCCCTATGTGTGGATGAAGGCACTTTGTTTGATCCAACGAGTGAGAGTGTTTCTGGACTTCCGCGGTGAATAGATGCCGTGTGCTCATAGAAGGCGCTGCACCCCGGCTTCGCTTTTGATGGAGTCCATAAGACGCATCACTTCCATTATAATAAAAAGATGTTACGCCGAATAACATTCATCAGTTTTAATAAGTTTAGAGCAATTCTGGGTATCATCCACTAAATTTACACGACGTGTTCGGTTGACGTTCATTGTAATGATAATATTTTTTTCTGTTCAAATTCATACAGTTGTCTTCAGAAGAGGCTTGCCGTAGCATGGCTACTCTATTGACTCTCAAATCACCGGCTCTTGCTTGTTTAGGTTATTACCGGCTTATGTTTGTTAAGTTCCAATGGAAACTGTTGAAAGTGGATTTATGATACCGAAGCAGGAAACAGGAAAAGAAGAGAGGACCAACCTCAACGTGTCGTATGTTAGATGTACGAGTGGAAACGTGTGAGCACCAGCAACAACCGCAGCTGGATGGAAGATCAAAAGCGCTGGTGTTACTCCTCCGTGATTTCAAACACGCTGAAAAATAAAGAAAAAAATAACCGCCCAAGCACTCCGTACCAATTGGTTAACCAGTGGAAGCTGCTACGGGCGGCCCCATTGTTTCGCAGTGGCTTCAACCCGACACTGCACTGAAGCCTTTCACAATTACTGGTTACATCTTCGTGCTTATTAATGAGGTTAGACGCACGTTTGGGTTTACGATAGTGTTTTTTTTTACATGCTGCACAATGCACCTCGCATGATCACGGCCATGGTAGAGTGTAATGAGCAGTGAAATGCGTTTCGGAATGAGTTAATCCCAGTGGTTGTTCTCGAACCACAGGCAGTTACAGACGTCGCAGCCGAAGCCAAAGTGGCCTGCCAAAAGGAGCTTTCGGCAGGGTGCGTCATTACTTTTTTTTAGGAGCGAAGCATCTTACGCCGTGGGTCGTATGTCCCACGTCGTCATAGTCATCGTAGTAGCAAGTTGCATTGCATTGCATGTCAATAAAAACGGTGGCACAGCATATCCACGGAGAGAAAGATGATGAGTGGGGCGAAGCGTCCGTCAGTTCGTCCGTGCGTTTGTCCATGCGTTCATCCGTCCGTATATCGGTACGTTCGTTCGTCCATGCATGCGTCCGTCCGTCCGTGCTTCGTACCACTAGTCATCATTCACCTCGTGGATATGCTGTGATTTTTTTCTTTTATTTAGTGGTCGTGACATGAAGACCCACAAGAGCTCCGGAGAAGCTCGGGTTCATTGGTTTCGGCAGTCTTTGTTGAGAGGTACGGTGAGGTCACGCGCACGTGATCTTGACAGAGCTGCAGATGGCTCGTGCCTTTGCACGTGCAGTGTTTTCACCACTTCGTGGGATTCTTTCGCAGCAGCGCCTGTGTTCTTTTGCGTCGTCGTTTTCTCGAGTAGCACCAAGTTGGGTGCTGAAGAGTTCTGCTGTCCACCTCACTTAGCATAACAATGCAGTGTGTTGATATCATGCTAGTTGCTTCCACCTTGCGGAGAAACTGCAGTGTATCTGTAACTTATTTGACTGTATTGTTATCCTATTGATTAACAGCTCCTTGAAGACAGCGGAGAAAGATTTGAAAATGCGAAACCCCAGTCCACTTGCACGTTTCTGGAAGCGGGGCATTTTCCATGCCGGAGTTATCGATCCTTGTGCGAGGCCGACGCGAGATCAGACGAAAGCGTCCATCGCTTCATTGAAGGTAGGATTTTGTGTTCTTCAGTCGGCAGCGCTATCTTGACACAATACGAAAGCGATTACTGGCATCACGAAGCAGGTGCCGTTCGGTATTGCTGCTTCTAAGGTACTATACTGCAGTCATAAGTTATCCTGGCCGCACTGAAGGTGCTGGTATATTCCATATCACTCACTCGATAGTGCTGTTTGCATAGGCGATGTAAGTGTCCACTCCCGCAATTTAGGCACAACTCCACATTTCATAGTCACCACTGCGAATTCCGTACCAAGGAAATCCGTCTCCAGCGCACGTGAAAGTATACGCTTGCCTGTGCAGGCCATGACTTAAACAGTAGGGTGACGCTGCGCTACCAATCCGTGAGGTGCGTTGGCTGGAAATGGCGCGGTAAATATGACTTAGGCGCATGCATGGAGGCATTTCACTGCTTAGCACTGAAAGAATAAGGCAGACCTGTACCTCAATCATGTATTCATGGTATCTTCTTAAGGTACAATAGATGTAACCATGGACAAAAGGAGAAACGCCCAAAAAGGTATTCGAATCAGGTATAGAAACGCTCAAGTACAATCTATCGTAGAGTGCGAGCCATGGCGACCATATTCAGGCCAGCTGTTACAGTAAGTCGCAGTTTCTGTGTTACATATCATTGTGGTGCCAAGACACTCGAGGCCGAATTTTTCCGACAGAAGTCGCCGTCATGTTTCATATAAAGCCCTAATCGCTAACATTGTCTTGTAAGTCATCGGGCCTTGCGAGTGAAAGTGTCTGAAGGCTACCTGCGGGCATGGCTCAAGATGATAAAATACGCCGGCTGGCTTAAGTGTAAAGGAGCACCATGGGGTGCTAGTGGTAGGGAGGAGGATTGCGTTGATCTGGCAGCCAATGCGAACTGTGATTCGAGGGGCGCGGTCACATGCTCTCTAGATGAGAACCAACAGACAGCTCTAGATTTGTGCGTGCAATGCTGCCATCGTTCACTTCTTGTTGAGGTGATAGACAGCACAAAACCCACATGGATAGCTGGCGCGGTCGTATTCCTTTCAAACCGCGTTTAGGAGAATCACGAGATATTTGATTCTAAATGAGCTAGCTGGGGACCCGACTTCGTCTTCGTATACCAGTATTGCTATCTCACACATAGCTTTGCGCTGTGAGACGTTTACCTTCTATAATTTACAAAGCCCAACTTTTCGCTTCTTCTTTTTGCACTCAGAAAATAAACCGATTACTCGACGCTCAGAGAGCCCGTGGCCACACTGCAATCACGGCAATCACTGCTCCGCAACCAGATTTACGATGGACCTTAAGCTACGCCGAGGATTTTAGGTGATGTTTAAACTACACTATCTGCTTATCTGCTTTCATATTTCTTCACTGATGGATGAGTCTGCACGTACCAACACAAGCTTTCTATGTATGTATGTATGTATGTATGTATGTATGTATGTATGTATGTATGTATGTATGTATGTATGTATGTATGTATGTATGTATGTATGCATGCATGTATGTATGTATGTATGTATGTATGTATGTATGTATGCATGTATGCATGTATGTATGTATGTATGTATGTATGTATGTATGTATGTATGTATGTATGTATGTATGTATGTATGTATGTATGTATGTATGTATGTATGCATGCATGTATGTATGTATGTATGTATGTATGTATGTATGTATGTATGTATGTATGTATGTATGTATGTATGTATGTATGTATGTATGTATGTATGTATGTATGTATGTATGTATGTATGTATGTATGCATGCATGCATGCATGCATGTATGTATGTATGTATGTATGTATGTATGTATGTATGTATGTATGTATGTATGTATCAGTGGCCTATGTCTGAGCGCTTGCGTGTTCATGCCCAAAACTTCACTTGTACCGCGATGACATAAAAGGGCATGAGTGCATGACGAACCCGATTGGCAGGTCATGACACTAATTAGCTGACCTGGCTACCACGTTAGGTCACGAAACCACATCTCACTTTATTTTATTCCTGAACAGTGAGCTCCAATTCACCCCTGACCTGTTCGTCTTGTTCGGTCACTACCGATACGGTGACAACTTTCGCACGAACTGCGCCATCGTGCCTCCAACTATCCACCCAGATGACACGCCACCTGGCAAACTCCTTGAAGACTACAGCTTCAATTTGGTTGGTACTCATTTAATTTAAGGACCGTGAGTGCTAATTGGCACAGTTTACTGATTTACTCAGTCATTCATTTTGCTATCCATATTCACCTAAACGCAATAAGCAGGGGTTTTCACATACTAAATTATTAGCAACCGTATTATTAAGGAACCATGAGCAAACGTATCAACCGTAAATTATTAGCAACAGTTGGCACGAGTCGCGAGAATGTGGCACGAGACGCGAGACTGGAGCATGCGCATTGGGGGTGTAGACGACACCGACGACGCTGGATTTCCGAGTAAGGGCGACTACAAAATGCTCCGCATTTAAAAGCTTGACAAGATCAATAGCGTTAGTTTGCCTCACGGTGATTAACACGATATTTTGCCTGCTCAGCAGTCGTTGTGAACGTGATGTATCATCTGTTGATATCGGGGTTATTAAAGCAACGACTCGCATGCTGCCATTACAGGGGACACCCGTGTGGAGCCTTCGCAAGCTGTACGACGAGGGCACCGACATCATAGGTCTCGTGTCTGTTACCATGAAGGGGCGTTGGGCAGAGCCCCAGTTGACGAACAACGTGGATTTCTTCGAGCCATGTGTGCCTGATTTCAATACTCCGTCGTTCGGTGGAATGACCGACGTAAGCAAGCATATTGTACATATACTCTGAAAATGGGGAGGTATATAGAAACATACCCCCCCCCCCCTTCTTTATTGATTACGGGGGGTGGTTTTCCTCACTATCCCTCATGTGTGCATGCCTGGAAGGAAAGACATGATGTTTCTGTTAAGTCGCTTGACGTGAACAAAGGTTCAGCAAATTGTCCTCACGAATATTTTAATGCGGAACAATCTAAGTGGTTAGTCAACCTCTTCTTCAGGTGAAGCTTCTTAGTCAGTACAAAGAGAGAGTCACTTATATGTTTAGAATTGCGGAATACCAACAATGTGCACTATTAAGTAATGTTGATTTGATAAATCGCCTTCAGGCCTTAATAAATTAGCAATGGTTTATAATACTCTAGCATTACGGGACTCATTTCAGGACTGAGAATGCTGTCAAATGACAACATTCTCACTACAGACGCTAATGGTTGTTGGCACTAGTTAGTAATGCGTAACTATCTCGTAGCGCTGCCAAGAGATGTCGATTTTTACAGTAAAACCTTGCGCCGTTCACGTCGTTAGTGCATCGCTGGTTATGTGGCCTGAGCGGTGAAAGTGACGATCGGTGGAATGGGTGATAATACTAATAATTAATGAGGCTAAAAAAGTGGCTCAGTGGGACCTCGGTAGAGTATAAAGAAAACTTCGAGCATTGCCTAATTGTCTCATGTAGGCAGTCAGTGTGAAGATATTCATCAACTAAAGTATTGTCAATTCTGTTCTGTGAAGACCGCCTATCAGCAACCACATGCCTAACTTGCCACAAATGAAAGAAACAAAAAAACTTGCTCAAAGCTTAGCCGTGTATGGGGAGGCTGCGAAGTGTGCCGCGCCACAGGTTCGTCGTTTGACGGTTTTCACGACACGGAACTGCCAGTACAATTTTTTTTTTCGTTTTATCTACTCGAAGTTATTCTCTGCTTTCAGGTGTGCCCTGGTGGAGGTCGCTTAGCGACTCAGTTCAATTACTCGACCGAGCACCGCGCCGTGATCACCTATATCGCCTTCCTCCGGCGTACCTTTGTCTACGATGATGAGAAGGCCTTTGCGGAAAAGGTGCGAACAAGATTTATTGTTTTTTTACAAATATTTGACAGGGGCAAGTACGAGAATAATTACGAAATGGACCATTGACATCCAACTGTTAGTAGTCTAAACCAACAAAGAATTCAGGCAGATTCTTCAGAAAGAAAATTTTCAGTCACCAAAACATCTGCCTTGGTCTACGTATCACGGTCTACGTTGGAACCGGGATCTGATAAGGCCGAAATTTTTCTGCAACTAATACGCTTTCCGAGTGTAATCACCCAGAAGTCGAAATTCAGTTGTCGTGGAGAAATTGTGCGCGCTAGCGTACGACGAACACGGAGCAGTGAGAATTTTTCGAAACGGTGCCATAATGGCGCATTTACACGCGTTTGATTATCATCGAAACCGCGATGATCCCTCCTTTCACTGTCCGGCGCTGCCCTTCATGGTATCTTCTCACAAAGCCACTTTGTCCTCTCGCCGAGCGTCCTCCCATGTCCCTCCCAATTTTGCGTGGCATACGGCATCGCTGACGCGCTGCTTGAAACACCTTCTACTTCCTGTTTTCGCGACTGCGTTCATCGACTCCGTCAGTTGCGCTGTAGCGGCATGCTTGTTGGCGAACCGCGCGGGTGCCGTGCCTTCCCGAATCGTGCCCGTACGGACTTTGCGTTGCGCGCCCGCCTTCAAAGCATAGCCAACATGATAGACCCTCACGGGGTCGCGCCGTGCGATACAACCTTCGCAGCTGATTCGTGAGCGGGCTCACGCACGCGGGCGGCACGATGGACAACAAGCAGCGTGGACAGCTGCTTGCACACTGACCAGAAGTCGTAGGCTCTTGCTCGACCAATCAGACCATATTTGGGCCGGTATGGTGTGTAAAACTTTATTGAAGTCCTGAGGATCAGTCCAGGACTGATGCTGGCTGCTCCCACGTCGGGAAAGAGAGGACAAGCCCCTTTGCCGCCAAACGTGCCCTCTGGACAGCCCTGAGTTGGTCCGCCAGCGCGTCACTAGGCAACATTCACTGCCAATACTGTTCACCGTGAGAAGCCGTACCAGCCATTGCCGAGAAGCACCAGAGCATGTGGGTCAGAGGTATTGGAACGGTGCGTCACGCGGAGGCACGGAAGGCCTGGAGAGAAAGAGGAATTGTTGATTGCGATAGCATTCTGCACACGATGCGCGTGTTTGCTTGAAATGTTTCCAGAAATATCGGAGGTCGTTGACGGGCCTTTTAACACTTAGCGCCACGAGGCCTTAACTTTCAGTTTTTTAAGTTAACAATAATTTCCTCGTGCGAAAGGTGCCACATTCCACGTGTTAGTGGTGAGTGACATCGTAAGTGTTAGAGATGCGTGTGAGAAGTGTTCATAGGCGGCCTATAGTTGATATCGATGCATTAGGACAGCTTTGTGGCGCATACAAATGGGACAAAGTAATAAAGTACAAAAACGAGCGCAGTGTTTATGTACACTGCACTTGTTTGTGTACTAAAGTGCCTATTTGGGCCGGTTGGTCAGTCTCTGTGGCTGTCCTGTGTTACACACTGTTCTTAACTTCTTTCACTTCGTTGTTTGTGTACGTTCTTGTTGTGTCCAGTCTGCTTGCGCTGCCAAGTTGGCATAATGAATGTGTGAGCCCACCATCTCTAAGGTGGCTAAGAAAATAGATTTTTTTTCTTGGCCTACCACCAGTTGCCAATTGAAATAAGAGATCCTGAAATGGTTTTCACCTCTCTTACAAGCACGTTATACCGTTATTGCCGTGTGCGCGCACGGCCCATTACTTCTTTAGGTGCATCTTGTGTTGGAGGGTGTGTTATAGGCACCCGGCAGTGCAGTTTACGAGATCTGATGGTAGCGCCAGAACACACAGCCTAACGAGCAGGCGCAGCAAAACCGGGTTTTCTAATGTGTAGCCTAGCTAGTAGACGCAGCAAAGCCGGACATGCACGTGCATATCATTTCTTTTTTTAGTAGTGAGCAGGGGGGTCACGGCTGATTATGTAAGCGTCCAGGAAGCGTTCTTTGAGAACGCGCCAAAAAGGGCACTGACACTACAGCGTGTCACTGCATACAGCGAGAGTTTCATTTTTTTAGTATCCCTAGCGGTCGGTAACAACAATGCTGAGGGGGCCCAAAAATCTTCGTGGCGCCCTCTGGTCCTCTGTCGGGTGCTTATTGGGGCGCCTACCCACCAATAGCGCATGCACATGCCATCCCCTCTCTCACCTCGCAACGCCAACGCAGGCAGCGTCTGCTAGCGAGTTTATTGAAAAAAAAACACTGCTCAGACTGCACAACAGTTGACTGACCAATCCGCATAGCCACTGGATCTTGACCTCTAAGGTGGTGCCGGTCAGAGTTTTATCCTTTGCGTTGGTTGTGGAATGGTTGGAAATGAAGCCAAATGGTTGTGATCGGTTGCGGGCGTGACGTGAGGGTGCGTCTATGCAGTTGGCGTAGCGCCAAATAAAGCAGGGGCTGGTGTAAGAGCTGGACATGCTTTCATAATGAGGTGACATAGTAATGTGGGTAATTGACCCATGAGGCAACCTCGAATATAGACTGTATTGCTGCATCCTAAAGGCCAGATCATCAGCATTCCCACGATTGAGAGGCTACAAGTTAGTAGAACATGAAGCCAACAAACATGCCTGCGAGCAGCGCACTTTTGGTGGCCGCATTTTTCAACCCGAGCGGCATCAAGTTTAGCGCCTACGTAAATGCAACCGCCATTTGAGTTCGTCAGCCTTGAGGCAGTGCTGTTAACGTTTTACGTCAGCCACTATACCGTCAGTGCTCACGGGACGGCTTTATGCTCTCCCATAGTACCAAGTACTCTAAATCGTAAACCACTTTTTCTAAACACATAAAACCAGCAAATGTTCAAAAAATATAGGGGCGAAGCTCCTTATGCCGTGGCTCACGCGTTTACGTTGTATGCAATAGAAATAGTAGCAGTAGGTAGCCAACTCACGTTTAGTCCTTGGAATGCCCGCTGGCTGGCGGTACCTCTATACGATGTATGTATGCTAAAAAGATGCGAGATGGCAATTTGAGTGTTCCCTAAGTGGACGGACGGATAGACGTACAGACAGATGCACAGACGGACGGATGGATAGATGGACAGATGGATGGACGTACAAACAGACAGACAGACAGGCAGACAGACAGACAGTGACAGAGAGACAGATGGACGCATGAACGGACGGACGAACTGACGAACGCACGGATGGATGGACGCATGGACGGAAGCAAGAAGAAACGGACGGACACATGGACCGACTGACGGCCGCTTCGGCCCACTCATCATCATTCACTTTGTGGATATGCTGCGATTTTTCACACTTCTCCACGAGCCGTGGAGGCCTTGGTCTCCCAGACATAGCAACGTTCACAAGAGCACTGGCAGCAAAAAACAACACAAAAACTCGTCGATGACGGAAATTACCCCAGGTGCTGCCTCTCTCTCTCTCTCATATATATATATATATATATATATATATATATATATATATATATATATATATATATATATATATATATATATATATATATATATATATATATATATATATATATATATATATATATATATATATATATATATATAGAAGGTGAGGAGACTTTCCTTCGACGATGGCACACACGTTTTTTCAGAGTAAGGAAGGGACTGCTGGAGTTTCCTGTTCTTTCGTACTAGCCATGCACCCATGCACCACTCCAGTATGCATACATGCGTGGAATTCTCTGACATGTGGGTAATCTGATCTATTTTAAGGTTTCTTTAACTTGTAATATTTGTATACACAGAGATGAACTGAATTTCGGTGCGCACTTGTGAGATACATACGCTGTCTTTACTTGTTTTCGATGTTTCGTTTCTGTATGTACGAGCTATATACGTCTGCAATAAAACTTCCCTTTTCTTTGTGATGCGTTATCCTCCACTTTGAGCTCACATGATGGCCCCGAATGACATCTCAGAAAACCTACGGTATATATAAGTGCGGTATAGGGTAGGGAGGGGCAAAATGCGACAAAAATTTCAGAATAGTGTATATTCATTTTTCTGTCACTACTTACAATCAAACATTAACGCAGAAACTTTCCTTTGGGTATGGGGTATATATGCGCTACATAAATGTAGCCATGTTGCCACAATTTTAAGCGTTATTTTAACAAGAAGTAAAAAATACTCCAAATGTCTCATTTTCCCCCAACCAGCAAGACAAAACGAGACGCTGCGTGGGAAAAAAACGAGAGAGTGTGAGAAAAATTCACTCCTTCAGTTTTTCCAGTAGAAAGACACAAAATTCACTGTGTCGGCCCTTACGCAGTCTGAAGGGGCCGAGTGCTTAGACTCCACGCAATGAATCTGGACAGAACACGGTGTTGTGCTGCCCCGAAGCTTCTTGCAGATCAAACACCGCCCGTCTTTCTTTGTGCTAATGTTGCGTTTTGCTGAACGCTTGCACCTCCACGGATTATTCAATAAGTAGATGCTAGAGAAGTTTTGACGTATTTTCTTCACCTCTTTTTGAGGTTTTGACGCAGAAATGATCAGGCGTTCCATGGCATTTAACTGCGTCCCCGGAATTTGTGAGACAATGAATGTAAAACTGTGCTGTAGATTCAGATTTTCTGGCGCTTTTTTTTTGTGTCGGTCTATTGGCGAATGTCGTTAAAACTCAATCCCATGACGTGTTTGGGAACGACGTGACTCGGAGATTCCGCTTTTTGATGCGCCCCTTGAGAGCATCCTTGGGAACATGGAAAAACCCCAATGCAGCGCGAATGAAGGGGGTCATGTCCTGAACGGAAATTGTTTATTTATTTATTTATTTAATTATGAATACTGCAATCCCTACTATAATCAGTGATCAGCGCTACTAGTGATCAGTGCAAATAAGTGCTTTTTCATGTGGTTTCCCTCCTAGGAAGCTTTACATTATATTCTTCTGTATGTCCGAAACCTCCTGAAGAAATATATTTATTATATAAATGTAAGTTAACGGTTAAAATATTACGACACTCTAAGGCAATGGGATGTCTTTCTCTCTCGCTTTCCCCTCTAAAAAGCCAGAATTTTGAAACAAATTTCAACTTTGTCTCCGGGCAGCAAACGAACGAAACATTTGGTGTTATATAGCTCACAGAAGGAAGTAACAAAATAAATATTTGCGTTGCTTTACTGATCAGACAAGCTTCATGCGCAGATCCGAAACCGAGCAGGGTTCTAGGAGGTTCCCTAGACACAGGGTTAGTGACGGCACGTTGTCGGATTTGTGTGGCTTCTACGCTCACCAACGCCGATTCGACGAGGACTACTTCCAGCGCAATACGACCGACTAATAAAACTGCTGCAATAAGCGGCACAGAAAGGCAATGATGTTGACGGCAAAATGTGGTGTCTTTATGAAGCGAGACGGAGGCCGGCGTGACATACAACGCTTTCCCAGTTTCGCTGCTCGAGTTATGAATTTCTGCCTCCCAAGTCACTGAAGTCATAGAGGTTCCTAATTTACACTAGAGGGAGCTCTGGCACTAGTGTCTATGGGAGCTGCAACGCACGGCGCTTCAGCGAGCATGCGTAGTACACACATTTGTCTAATCCTCGTACTTCTGGCCTCCTTTTGGCTCCGTGTGTGTTCGTGTGTCTTGGAGTTCTTTTCTCACAAAACGAAGAGCAGCAAATGTTTAGCGGTTGCGTTCCCCACCTTACTATTTAAGACTTACCTTTCCAAATCGGATCACGAAGTTCAGAAGGTTTGAATCCTGCTTTCAAAACAAAACCGAAACACAGCAATAAACGAAGCCGCAAGTACGAATCGCCACCCGCAAGTACGAAGACTCGGCAAATGTGTGTACTGCCCATCATTCCCATGGTCGCTGAACGATCGCAGCGACATAGTCCCCTCTAGTTAATTTTAGGAATTTCCATGGCTGAAGTGAAGTGTGGTAGTGTATGTATGAGCACAGGCGTAGGTTAGCGCGTCACTTTGGAGCGCAGGCTGTGCCATTTGCTTCCTTAAATGACGATGGTTTGAAGAAGTACCGAGTGCCAGCTTCTGTAACGCAGGCTCGTTCATGTAACGCTCGTGCGTCGTTACCGTTATATTGTGTGCAGGTAGCGGTTAGCATATCCAACTACCACAATGGTTAAATCATGATGATTAGCGTTAGTCGTTGTGATAGAAGTGTGCTACTATATAAACGTCAACGGGGTTGCATTCACGTCAAACGGCGCTATGGGTGCTAACACAAATATACGTTAGGCAAATCTTCCTATGCACTACTTCTGTGAAGACTACTTTCATTTCCGTGCTATACCGATTCCTATGACGTAGGGATAAGCCATGTTCTTTATGTCAGGCATCACTACGACGTCTCTCATAATCACATAATGGTTGAGGCGCGTAAAATCTCGAGAAACAATATAATCAGATACACGTTTGTTTTTTTTTTTTTTCATAAAACTTTTTTTGCATTTGCTTTTCTTATGCGCAGCTGTGCAGAGCAAAATCTCTGGGCCAGAACGTGCCGTTCGGCATTGCCGTGTACGACATCGATTTCGAGGACTACGATAATAAATGCACGAAGCAGAACAGTAACGGCGCCTTCAGCCGTTTGAAGGTGCTGAGGAATTTGGTGGACTACTTCAACATGAACTCTACTTCATTCAATGAGAACGCCTGCAACGCTTACGTAATTACTTAAGGAGTGGTGTTGTCACTCCGAATGAAATACACGATGAATGCAGTTAAATAAAGGGATTTTGATATAGCTCGTCTTTTGTTTTTAAAGGGTCCTTTAATAGCCTTTGATGAAAGCATGAAGATTACGTGCGTCCTTTTCTACTGGTGGTTTCTGTCTTTTCTGGACAACTCGTGAGATCTACGGTCCACTCATGCAACGCCGTGAGTATCAGGGGTCTCAGTCAACTCGTCTAGATGGCCGACATCATGAAGTCGCCTCCCGACGGGATGGGATAATGAAAAAATGGGAGCAAAGAGTGGGGGTGGAATACAGGTTGAGAAAATTGCATTATTTAGAAAAGCCCACCAAATAACCTATATATGAGTTGTTTTTGAAGAATCTTTGACTTGACAATTTTAGAAACATATCGATACTAATCTAAATAACGACTCAAGTGTGGAAGCCGACTCTTAAATAGAGGGTTTCTGTACAAGGGTTATCTTTTGGCATAGAGTGACCGGACAGACGGCCTCACGAACAGCATACTTGAGACCATATTCACG
Organism: Rhipicephalus microplus; assembly: GCF_013339725.1. Lineage (NCBI taxonomy): Eukaryota > Metazoa > Arthropoda > Arachnida > Ixodida > Ixodidae > Rhipicephalus > Rhipicephalus microplus. The sequence goes on along the minus strand of NC_051174.1, from coordinate 120,427,049 downwards.
CTCGTGTAGCTCCAGCATATACTGACGTAATACACAATACACGTCTATTTAACCCAATTAGTTAAATCCCCCACACGCACTAAACAAACAGCGGAGTCTATTCTGGACCTTTTTCTTGTTTCCAATGAACTTTTAAGGAGGAATCCAAGAATAGATATTTTTTGACGGAATGCCTGATCACAAGATGGTATCTTTAACTTTAGAAATGCAGTTTTCTTCGAATTTTCAAATAAGAGAAAGTATAATCCCGTTGTTTTCACATGCTAGTGACGTCGACGTACTAGATTTACTTGGTAGTTCGTTCTCCGACTTCAGCACTCAGTACGAATCAACTGATTGCTCCGTCGAACAAATGTGGCGTTTCTTGAAGGAACTGGTTTTTTGATGCATTGCGCAGTTCGTGCAAAAAAAAAAGAACAAACGATCGTGCACAGCTGTAACCTTTGGTTGACGAGAGACCTCGTTCGAATGGGGCGTAAGCTTAAATTGGAAGAACCAGGCTTAAACGTCATCCAACAAACGCTAACGCTGAAAAGATTACTGAGCTACGCACTATGCTAGGAAACGGTATCAAAAAAGCAAAAGTGCACTTCCAAAACGCGACACTGAAAAACTTACTTCTCTCATGCCCTGATAAGTTCTGGCGACACTTGTCACCGCAAAAAAGTCTCTGCCGCGTCTGTTCGCCGGTGACACAGTACTCGACGACAAACTTGAAATAGCTCAAGTACTTAACACATATTTCTGTTCTGTGTTCACTCAGGATAATGGCAGTGCTCCAAAAACTTCGCATCTCAAAGAAATACTGCCGATTGATGACATCTTCATTAGTGAGGAGGGGGTCCTGGCGTTGCTTCTTAAATTAGACACAAAGAAATCTCCTGGTATTGATGACATACCGAACGCTTTCCTTGTGCGATATGCTGAATGGTGCGCGAAGTATTTAACACTGCTATATCGCAAATAACTGATTTGTGCGGAACTTCCAGATGACTGGAGATTCGCTAAAATTACCCCCATACCTAAATCAGGCGACCAATCATCACCTTCTTCATACAGGCCTATATTGATTTTATGTACTTCTGTGAAGCTGCTTGAACATATTATATTTAAGCACGTATCTTCCTTTATTGAGAGCAATAACTTGATCGACCATCGGCAACATGGATTTAGTAGAGGGATGTCTACAGTAACCCAGCTAGTCTTAACAATACCCAACCTCACTTTAGCATTAGACAGACATAATCAGGTAGATATAATATTTCTAGACTTCGAAAAAGCCTTTGACCGGGTATCGACCGAAAGAAGCCTTTGACCGGGTATCGACCGGGTAGAGAAGCTGATACTAAAACTGAAGCCCATCCTCAAAAATTATCGCCCTTTGACCTGAATTGCTGCGTACCTTTCGTCAAGGCGGCAATCTGTAGTCATTGATGGCACAGCTTCTCCTTCAGCTCCGGTGGCATCTGGTGTTCCGCAGGGCTCCGTTCTCGGGCCTCTATTATTCCTGCTATATATTAATGATATTGTTCAGAGCATAGGCGTCCAAATTCGGCTACTCGCAGACGAATGCGTAATATACCAAGAAGTATCTAGCCCTAATGATCAGGTCCTGCTAAATCAAGCATTAAGTGCAATTGCAATTTGGTGTTGTACATGGCAGATGACAGTTAATAGTAAAAAAACGGTAGCAATGACCGTAACCCGCAAGAATAAACTACTTGAATTTACCTACTTCATCAATAGTCAACCTTTAAGCTTAGTGCAAAGCTATGAGTATTTAGGAGTAATGATAACCACCGATTTGCGCTGGAATGAACATGTAACGTTTATTGCTAAAAAAACCTACAGACAACTTGGATATCTTCGGCGCACGCTGGGTCACTCACAACGGAAATAAAACTATTAGCCTACAGGACGTTCATTAGGCCCATATTGGAGTATGCAGTGGTGGCCTGGGATCCCTAAACAGCCTCTAATAAACTAAAGCTGGAAAGTATCCAAAGAAAATCTGTTATGTTCATTTATAACAGTTATAGTTGGAAAACATCCCCGTCCCACCTCCTACAAAAAGCAGGACTAGAGAAACTTGAAACAAGGCGCTGTAATGACAGGTTAAAGTTAGTTTATTTGTTCTATCACAAAATGCTACGAGTTGATTATTCCGCATTCATAAAACCTGCCATTAGCCGCTTTACTTGGTCTCTTCACGCAAAAAAGGTGGCCGAGCTGAAGTGCAGAACAAACACTTTTACGTACTCTTACTTTCCTCGGACAATCGTCGAGTGGAACACCTTATCTGCTCATGCGGTAGAATGTTCCAACATTGATTCTTTTCTGCAGGAGATCAGAAATGAAGTTCTTTAATCGCCACTATGTTCGAAGCATCATGTAAAGTCATGTACTCACTTGCATTCGCTTTCACTTTGGTGTGTTCGAATAAATAGTGAAACTTTCTTTTTCTTTTTTCTTTTTTTTTTCCTTTGACTTTTTGTGCTATGTAAGTACTATGTGCTATGTAAGTACGCTGACAGCTGATTTCGTGTTTGCTGAGTTTCAGCTGCCCGAGCAGACTTAGCAGCATGTAGTAGAAAAGCGGGAAATCCTGATAGGCTGTATGCTACATCTAGACATTATCGACGTGCTTTATGAAGAAGTAAGCGGCAACGAATATATAGTGCCTGTAGCGGGTGCTAAATATTTCTAGTTGCCCTTAGCTTCAGATGTCTTTACCTTAAACATACTGCTGCGCGGCTTTTCGCCTATTACCTTCAGTGGGTGAGCGCCATCAGGAAAAGGGCATCATCATCGCCATCAGCAGCAGCAGCAGCACCATCACCACCATCATCATCATAATCATCATCATCATCGTCGTCATCATCATCATCATCATCATCATCATCATCATCATCATCATCATCATCATCATCATATTCCGAACGGTGGCGACGTCCCCTATGTGCATTTACTGTAATGAAGAGGAAACGATCAGTCATTTTTTATTACATTGTCGCCGTTTCAATTTATTCAGGCAAAGGATACTAGCACCACCTCTTCATAGACTCGGCTTGCAACTATCACAACCTGATCTTCTTTCATTTGGAGCCTCTACACTGGGTTTCAGCCACAGGGATGTTTTATTCGCCGTTCAAGAATACATCACTGCGACTAAACGATTTTTTTTGCTAAATTACTGTCTCACTATTTTTCTTCTTTTCTTCTGCAAACTTGATATTGGTATTTGAAATCAAAATTAGGTTACAAAAATTTGTAGGAATGACGCATTGCTGAAAGTTTAGGATAAATTCACCTTATTATCGGCCAATCCCCTTCTTTGGGTAGGAGCCATTTGCACAAGGAAACAACAACAACAACAACGACGACGCCATTTTGAGTGCATCAGTAGTAGCACATTCAAAGACAAAGACTCAAACGCGAATCATTCTGCAGACGCTGAAATAACCGTAAGCACGTCTATTTTGTGTCGTAGTTGTATCATCTCTAAAGCAAAGGTGTTCTCGGAGCTGCGGGACTTCGCCCCAGTACCACGGTATGAACCTATGTTACCTGCAGGGTTATTTCTTTTCCACGCATCGGCATAAAATACCGAATAATGACACATGCAGGGACCGCTATTCAGTTCATTTGCTTGGCCTCAGAGATAGACCTTCGGCTTCTAGCTCCACCCTGCGTCATATATACATGAAGCTGCAACGACACGACAGAGAGATATATTGTTCAATATCTAGACAAAAGATTTCAGGTCTCTTGCATTTTTGGTTGCGGGTCACTTCCTCGCATCGCTTCCTCAAGCGCGCATGGCATGCTTGGAGACGCACAAATGCAATCGTTATTATTTTGCTTTTCTTGAATCTATCAATTATATACGAAGGACTCGTCGCTAATTCTTGTTCACAGTAATCCCTTAGACTTTTCTGTTGGGCTCTTGTGCTAGCATTCTACCAGTACAGGTGCTTCAGAAACTAAATTACTGGGATACCCAAGAGAAAAGATAGTTTTGATTGTCTGTGCACATGATACAACGCCTCGATGTGAGGTTCCCATGTTGCGAGTGCGTTTTCACTTCCTGTCAGAAAGCAAGAATGAAGAACGTAGTGATAGCGACCGCTCCAGCCCCCCAGATACCCATACCGGGGCCACAGGTCCTCGCGCTGCCACCGCCACTCTCTACAAACGCACCCCAGGTCCTCCAGCAGTCATCAGCACCAACAGAGCCTACGCTGCCGATCACTGTCGACAGAGGCGCGATGCCTAGCAAGACCATCGCCGTATCAGGTGAGTGGCTTGGCTTGCATGAGTACATTTCATTAGGACTAAGCCTTAGATGCCCGATCAAACATGAAAAGCCAGAACATGTGCCCGCAGTGGCTCCTAAGTCAGAATATTTAATGTCACGTGTCCTAAGCTACGGTTTAGTGAAATCGCATCACACCACACGATGACGTCATCACACTAAATCATCGCATGTGCAAAGGTGAATTGATCTCGCTGGTAATGCTAAAGCTAGTGATGGGGTGAAATGTTCCAGCGCTTCGATCTCGGATGCACTGAAAAGCACGATAAATGTAGAGAATTGTTTTTTCGCAATGAGTCATTAGGCGTCTCAAGGATCATTACTTCGTTTTAACGCAAAACGAAGGTGGCAACGAGTGATGTCAGACGAGTGCTTGAAATCCTGTTTCACTTTTGGAGGCAGCATTTGTATTGGTTTTCCGAGCAAAAGCTAGTCAGCGGCGTACTATAAAGAAGTCCTAGGATACTATCCCATCCTGTCTTGCATTACTTATGTGATTCTTAAAGAGAAAAGAATAGAAAAGTGAGCCCCGTAACTGTCTGCATCAGAGTGTGACACCGTATTTCTCGTGGCAGTCACGCTGGCTGTGTGAAATATATGGTGTCTTGAGTTAGGCATGTCGCCGTTGGTGGCGCTGTGCAGGCAACCAATGGGGAAGCGTCACTGCAACGTTTCTGCATGTGCTGCTCTGTGACGCGGCGGCAGCATCGTCTCGAGTCAGAAAGAAGCTGCATGAATGACAGACGTATGATATTGGTGCGAGAAACAAGTCTATCGCATGTTCGGAAAAAACCGCTCGGACGCATATGTGACGCGAGCAGCGTGGCCTCTCATATGGCGCCGCATCACGGCCGCTCCCTGAATTAGGGCGGACCGACGGCTTCCGTTGAGAATCGAGCGTTCGCACTAGTATTCAGATAAAGGACGCGTTGAAGTAGGTTTACCCACCGAAACCACGCTCGTGACTCTGGAGTCGCCTGTACAGATAGTTAAGGAACCTTGACATACTAGCCATGGTAATACTTTGTGCCTTAATTCATGCATGCATTGACCCGATGCATTGCTTGAACTGTCAGGAGTGCAAATGAGATCTAATGAATGGGTAATCTTCAACAGCGAGGCTGTTTTTTCAGCCGTAAATCGTGAGGCCTATCGAAACACGGGTCCGTGCGGTCTGTAAAAAAATTAGCGTCATCATAAACGGCTACAGCTAGAACACTGAACTACCAAACAAAAGGTGACAGTTGGCCTCGCGGTTTCTTCAGAAAACTGTCATTGTCATCAAAGGGTATGTGCAATAAAAATTGGATAGATTGCACAACTCAACTCTGGCAGAATGAAAAGAAGAGTTAATCAGACAAATAGCTGTGAAGCGAAGGCCAGGACCCCGAGTTCGTCTAATTAACGGAGAAGGCAATGACGGCCGTGCGAAAAGCCCGAAGCGATGGGAAAAGCTTCGAAGCACACCGTATTGGCCTTTGCCATGACGGCGTGCCCGTATATCTATGACAGGTGCCAACCCTTGATTTCAGCACGAGTTCTAGTACCTCAAGTTTCGACATCCTTTTTGATTCTTACTGGCGCGAATTTCTCTGCGCAGGGAATCAACACAAGAACAACTTGGCATCACATATCTAAAGCCTAACAAGTTAGACGCAACATAGATTAAAAAACTGCATACCCAGATAAAGTAAATTTGAAGCGACACAATATTTTTTAAATGATTTCATTTCGCGACTTCAAGCCTTATGAGGTTTACTGCAACATTTGGCAACTTTTGTTGTTCCATTATTTTAGGATGGAAGAGTTCAGCATGGACGACTAGATTCTTTGGGTAAGTTCTTTCACGTGCAAACCCTAACGCCATTTATTGTGATGTAAATATATTAACACGCGAAGCGGATTTTCGCCGTCACCGTTACCGTCATGTTCCGTATAAAGTATTAATCGATAATGTCGTCTAGCGGGTCGGATGTTCCACGGGCGAATAAAAGCTTACGAAGGCTATGCAGGAACTGCTCAAATAGAGTAAACGTCGAAACGCACCAGTTGACTGCGACTGCGTTGGAAGAAGGAGCATGACAAGAGTTGATTGATATGTGGGTTTTAACGTCCCAAAACCACCACATGTTTATGAGAGACGCCGTAGTGGAGGGCTACGAAAATTTCTACCACATGGAGTTCTCAAACGTGTGCCCGAATCTGAGCACAGAAGCCTACAGAATTTTCGCCTCCATCAATAATGCAGGCGCCGCAGCAGGGATTTTATCACGCGACCTGCGGGTCAACAGCCGGGTACTGTAGCAACTAGACCACCGCGGTAGGGTAACAAATCGTAATAGCATATACAGTTGTATTTAGGCCACTGTGGTGGGGTAACAAATAAGAATAGCATACACACCTGTAAAATGAAGCATTTAGTTGAAGTCAGCATTTCCGATGGAGGCGACAGCGCTGTAAGCCAGTATGCTCACATTTGGGTGAATTTTAAAGAACCCCAGGTGGTCGAAAGTTCCGGAACCCTCCACTACGGCATCTCTCAAATGGTGGTTTTGGGACGTTAAACCACACATATCAATCAATTATTTCGATCTGCTTTTGGTCAATTTCAGTCACATAAAAAGTATGTGTATATGTAGTGTACTGCTTTTACTTGAAAGTTAGTTCTGCACTTATAAGTTCTCCCCCGGTTCTAATTTGTCGTGTTGCTCCGTCTAATGAACCTCAACACGGCAGGCCCAGAACGTGACCTTGTTAAG